>CM018038.1:17925484-18525484 GCA_008638375.1 Nyssa sinensis
GGGATTTTCTATCAAAAAATTGAATTTTAGCTTTCTTGGGCTAGTATTCCAATATTGTTTGTTGGGTCGCAAAGCGTGTCGATTGAGGTTCGCATCAGAAAATTTGTGGACCAAAATTGAATAAAAATGCCACTGGAAGACAAGGGAATGCATTCTAGAGAGAAATAAGAGCTTCTCAGTTTAGACTTTTCCTAATCCATTATTGTTTTTTCTTTGATAGGTAAAAAGATAGATAAAAGAAGAAAATAAATGCAAGATCAAGAGGGCATACCCTCGGACAAGCTAGAGGGAAGGAGAACTTCTACAGAGAGAAGAGCTCACGACCCCAAGCAGCAAACACAACACCAAAACTAAACAGAAATAAATACAAAATCAGGAGGGCATACCCTCGAACAAGCTAAAAGGGAGGAAAACAACAACATACAAGAGTTCTCGACCCAAGCGGTGAAACATTACACATTAAAAATACTACAAGGTAAAGACCAAGTACACTGGAGATGTCTATTGGAGTTAGAGTCCGGTATCCCTTTTGAGGTAGTGAGCCTGCCACGGATCATGTCCTGAGTTTGAGCTATGATGGCATTTGAGTTTCTCTCGATCTTGGTGAATAATCTGCTATTCCTTTCACGCCAAATGTTGTAAATTGTACAAGCTAGAGTAAGCTTGCCTAAAATAGAGGAAAATGACTTACCTTTGAAAGAGTTGGTGGCCCAAAGAACAGTCTGTTGCCAGTCCCCATTTGGGCATTGAAATCCACTTTTAGAGAGCAAATGGGACCATATGTTGGAAGTGAAGGAACAAGAAAAGAAGAGGTGGTTATGACTCTCATTTTCTCCCAAATAGAAAAGGCATTTGGGGTCATGACCAAGATTAGAAAAGAAAAGACGGTCCTTGGTCCTTAGACTGTGACGAATGGCCATCCAAAGGATGAACCCAGCACGGGGAATAGCTTTTGGATGCCAAACAAGCTTCCACCAATTTACCTGGGGGTTACGGCCACGCAGGGTATCCCAGGCAAAGTTAATGGAGAAGACCCCATTTAAGGAGGGTAACCAAAAAGCTTTATCATCACCGAGGGGGAGGGAAGAAGACTAGGAGGCATGCCGTTCTTAAGGTCCAGAAGGTGAGGAGAATTTGCAATAGGCCAGCTCCAACGATTTTCAAGAATTTTGTAATTCACTGTAGCTTTTCTTCCAAGACTCGAATCATAAATAACCCTTTCTTGCTTGTTCTGCATTAATGGCTTCCAACCAGCCATTAAATGCAAAGATTAATGATTTTCAAGCTACAAAGGATGATTCTCATTCATTGTAAGCTAATGATTTAGTGTCTAAAGTCCATGCTAAGGATGGCGCATCAAATGTAGCTCAAATGAGTAGAGGTTCTGCTGATTTTTCTTCTTCAAAATTTTTGGATGAAAAGGAATCTGATGTGCCTTTTCACCACGATGTGTTGCTATAGGTGAAACCTCAATCCACAATACTTATTCAACCCTATCATGGGCTGAGCTTGCTGAAGAATGTGAGTATATTCCTCAAGCTCCCATGGACCCACAGGTTGAGTATCGAGGATTCTTGGAGGATCCTTCTTTCTTAATGGATTTCCTACATGGTGGTTCTTCTCCTCCATGTTTCAGAGGTCGGGCTATGCATGGTGGCCAAGGGGACGTACTGGTAGGGGAGGAGGAGTAAGGGTGGCACATGGGATCCAAGTCCAAAAGGCTTCTCTAGCTTATTTTGATAAAGCTGCATTTTCCGAATTACAAAGTGCCTATGTGTCCAAATCTCATGGGATTTTTTTTTTTTTTTGAAAGGTAAATGTATATTAAGAAAGAAGAAAGGAAACGACCAACCATAGGACAAACCTCAACAGAGCCAGGGGAGGGAATAACTTCTACAGGCAGAAGGAACCCATCCCAAGGCTAAGAGCTTAAGAAACAAAAACAACAACTACAACAACAAGCAAGAACTAGAAGATACTACTTTAATGGTGCAAAGCCTTCTGCGGATCATATTCGGAACTTGAGTAATGATGCCTTGGGGGGATTGGTTCTGGTTGGAGAAGAGCCTAGAGTTTTTTTCCCTCCACAAAACATAAATCGTACATGCTATGGTGAGCTTCCCAATGGAACTAGCCAACGCAGCCCGCGCAAACATAATACAAGCCCAATTGACGATATGGGGCCAACTACTCGCAGGACAACGGAGGCCACTTTTACCAAGCAAATGCTACCATACTTTGGCAAAAAAGGAACAGGAGAAGAACATGTGATCATGACTTTCATTGCTCCACATGCAAAGGAGGCACTTGCGATCAATGGCCCAAGAGTGTTGAACATTCTATCTTTTAGTACATAAAGCACGACGAATGACCAGCCAAAGAATAAAGCTAGTATGAGGAATGGACATAGGGTACCAAACTAACTTCCACCATGGAACAGAAAAGCGACTGCTACAGATAAAAGTCCAATACGAGCTGATAGGGAAAGTTCCATTAGCAGTAGGAGTCCAGATAATTCGATCTTCCCCGGAGGAAGGATAAAGATTAGGCGGCATGCTGATGTTCATCTCGATGTGATGATTGTGAATAATAGCACTCACCCTTGCATCTCTCCCCAAGCTAGAATCATATATAACTCTTTCACCCATGTTATCAAATATAGAACCATTCGGCAACCAATAATCAAACCAAAGGGAGGAAAACTGCCCATTACCAATAAGAGTTTTAATGTTAGGCTTGAAAGTAGGATGAAACTTAAGGATTTTCCTGCAAGACCACGAACAAGACGAGGGACTTTTTTAGGAAGAATAAATAGGGAGGACCAGTTGACCTAAATACTAAACAAAACCGACTTGATGAGCTGTACCCTCCCAGTGTAAGATAGAAATTTATTCGTCCAAGTACAAATCCAAGCAATGATTCTGTCAACTAAAGCTTTGTAGTCAATGGCCTTAAGCTTAGTGGGGATAAGCGGAACTCCTAGGTAACGGACTGGAAGAGAATTTTCTTGAAAGCCAGTAATAGAAATGATAACACGTTTTGTAGTATCGTTCATACCAGATAAATAAAGATTGCTTTTCAAGGCATTGGGACTAAGGCCTGACAAGGAAGAAGACAAGGCAAAGCAGTCCTTAAGAATGGAGGCTGAAATAGGATCACCATGGCAGAACATCATAATGTCATCAACGAAACAAAGGTGAGTAACTTAGTTTTGTGGCATCTCCAATGGAACTTAAAGTCAGAGCCACTCATCTTTCTATTAAGAATCATAGAGAGAACGTCTATGGCAATAACAAAGAGATAAGGGGAGAGAGGATTGCCTTGCCTAAGGCCTTTAGCATCAGGAAACAAGCCCTCCAACTCCCCATTAATCACCACGGAGAATCTAGGGGCAGAAATACAGGTTTGGAATCAATTGATAAAGATAGTAGGGAAGCCAAGAACACTTAGAGTGTCTAGGAAAAACTCCCACCTAATAGAGTCGAATGTTTTCTTGAGGTCAATTTTCATAACATAGTCAAGGGCACCTGAATTCATGTGTCAAGGGATTTTACCTGCAACAAAAGGGGATATGATAGGATATGGAGTTTCAAACACTCAAACTGTCCTAGAAAGTGATGGGAGGTCATTCTAACGTATGACACTTACTCAAAAAGGGGGAAAATAAGATGGTGCAGCCCTTTATTGCCCAATTGTTGGCGGCAACAACGTGCTGCAAAATAAAGTAGAAAATGGGAAAAATCTGCTGGGTAAAACATGGAACCAAAGATGTAATGGGAGGTCTTTCCAAGGTATCCCATCCCAAAAAGGTGCAAGTGCAGACCTAGCATCCCTAGCTGGTTGCGGCAACAATGTGTAGCCCAATAAAGCTGAAAATAGGGAAAGACTTTTGGTTAAATCATAGAGCCAAGTGGTTAACATAAGGATTTCACCCTAGAGTATGTGCCTCTATGCATGAAACAAGACAAGGTGGTGGTCCAACCCCCTCTTGAGGTTCTGAATGAAGGGAATAAAGTATGGGCAACAAATTTAGTGGGTTACTTTTTGGACCAGAAATTGAAATACCCAATGGGTTAACAATGTGGCTTTACGTCTTTGGGGCAAAGAGGGGTTTGGAAGAGGTGTTGACTAATGGTAGGGGCTTTTTCTTCTTCAAATTCTCAAATCCCACTTCAATGGCTGCCATTTTAGAAGGAGGACCATGGCATTTTTCAGGGCACCCCATAATCTTGCAAAAATGGAAGCCTAAAATGCAACTTTCAAAGGAAGCCACTAAGACAATACCAGTGTGGGCACGTTTTGATGGGCACCATGGTGGGCCGAGTCTTAAAGATCCTTTACAAGTTTTGGATGGTCCAATCACAAGGTTGATAGCTAAGAAAGTGCAAAAAAAATGCTAATTGGACGATTTTCGGATAGTTTTGACATCACTTAGTTATCTGGGAATAACTCTCTCATCTGAGCTCCAATTGAGATGATTCAAGATGTTATGGAAAGCCACGAAATAGGTCTACAACTTTCATGTTTTGAGTTTGCTGAGATTCGGACTGCATCAAGGTCGAAATCAGGCTTCAAGTTGCTACACCTACACTGTTGACGTTTTTGGCAACGCGAAATTCTAATACGCGGATCAACTCCTTTAGTGGATTTCTTTTATTAGTTTTAGATGGCAGTTTAGGTTGTTTTGGGCCTGAAGATGTTCAACCCATGTTTTTTAATTGATGTAAGCCTTATTCGGCCCTAGGGTTTCATTTAGGGTTTTAAAGGAACCTGTAGCTGCAATTTTGACAACCGACATGAATGAAATGAAGCTTTTTGCTTAGAGAACTTTTTAGTTTTCTCTTCTTGTTCTTGAATGAACTATGAACTTATCAAAGGCCTACCCTTTGCGACATTCTCAACAAATCTAGGTTCTTGAAACAAGATTTCAACGGGTCTAAATCATCTTGACTTGATTCTTGGCTTTCTTGGGTAAGTTTCAATTTGATCGTGGGTTCAAGAGATTTTTATCTTATTGGTGCACATCATTTGGTATCAAAGCTGAGACTCCAAATCAGGTATGATTATCCATTTTAATTCTTGCGTTAGATTATTATCCCTGAAAAAAAACTCTAAAAAGAATTCTCCTCTCCTGCCGCTGCTTTGTTCCTTTTGCTTTCTCGTTTCTGCCTGTAGCATCCCAGCCGCAAGCTTTCTTTTTCTTCTTTTGACTTTGCTGCTTCATTCTCTAATAAAAAAAAAAAAACCGTCTTTCTCCCTTTGATGCTGGTGACGATTCGAGGTCGAATCCTTTTGAGCAGAGGGGGAATGATGGGCCCCGTGGTGGGCTGAGTTTTAAAGATGGTGGACTGAGTCTTAAAGATCCTTTACAAGTTTCAAATGGGCCAATCACAAGGTCGAGAGCTAAGAAAGTGCAAAATAAATGCTAATTGGGCGATTTTCAAACAATTTCGACATTGCTTTGTCATCTGGGAATAACTCTCTCATCCGAGCTCCGATTGAGATGATTCAAGATGTTATGGAAAGCCACGAAATAGGTCTAAAACTTTCATGTTTTGAGTTTGCCGAGATTCGGGCTCCATCAAGGTCGAAATCGGGCTTGAAGTTGCTGCACTTGCAGTGCTGATGTTTTTGGTTGCGCGAAATTCTAATATACGGGTCAACTCATTTAGTGGATTTCTTTTATTAGTTTTAGATGGTAGTTTAGGTTTTTTTGGGCCTGAAGATGTTCAGCCCATGTTTTTTAATTGATGTAGGCCTTATTCGGCCCTAGGGTTTCATTTAGGGTTTTAAAGGAACTTGTAGCTGCAATTTTGACAACAACCAACATGAATGAAATGAAGCTTTCTGCTTAGAGAACTTTTTAGTTTTCTCTTCTTGCTCTTGAATGAACTGTGAACTTATCAAGGCATACCCTTTGTGGCATTCTCATCAAATCTAGGTTCTTGAAATAAGTTTTCAACGGGTCTAAATCATCTTGACTTGATTCTTGGCTTTCTTAGTTAGTTTCAATTTGATTGTGGGTTCAAGACATTTTTATCTTACGGGTTCACATCACGTTTTTATGACAAAACCTTAGAATTTTAATTGGATGAGGAAACAAGTGTTACTATTTTTGGTGAATATCAATCGATTCCTAAGTTCTGCTCTAAGTACAAGAAATTCGGTCATGGCCAAAATCAACGCAAACAACCTACTAAGCAGGGGTGGAAGGGAAAAGATATGCAACCTAAGGAAGTAGAGGAGGATTATAACCCCAATTTGAATTGGGATTCTAATGTTCAGCTAGGGGAAACGAAAGGTATTAGTGGCCAACACCACCTAAGGGTGAGTATTTCTCCTAGAAAGCAAAGTGTGAATCTGTAAAATCAGTTTCAAGTGCTGTATGAGCGTGGGGAAGCTTTCATTAGTTCCAATCACCTAGAAGAGACAAGGAAGAAAGAAGCGAGCTGCAATGAAAATAGCAAAGAGAGAGAGAGTGACGTGAGCCTGTGAGATCGAAATCCCTTGAACCCACAACCAAAATGAAACTTACCCAAGAAAGCCAAGAATCAAGTCAAGATGATCTAGACCCGTTGAAATCTTGTTTCAAGAACCTAGATTTGATGAGAATGCCACAAAGGGTTTGCCTTTGATAAGTTCTTAGTTCAATCAAGAACAAGTAAAGAAAACTGAAAACTCTCTATGAAAAAAGCTTCATTCACGTTCCACCTTCCAAATTGCGGCTACAAGTGCTTTTAAAACCCTCCATGAAACTCTAGGGTCGAATAAGGCCTACATCAATTAAAAGACATGGGCTGAATATCTTCAGGCCCAAAACATCCTAAACTACACTATTATAACTAATAAAAGAAATCCACTTAATGAATTAAATAGGCCCACACGCCTATACTTAATGAAATAAAAAGTCTACATGATGGCACCATGGCGGACCGAGTCTTAAAGATCCTTTACAAGTTCCAGATGGCCCAATCACACGGTCGAGAGCTAAGAAGATCAAGGAAGCAATGCAAGGATTGGTGCAATCCACTTGGGTCGAGTTATCGAGGAAGACCCCAACATTCAAGATGGGCTTGAAAGAAGAAAAACCAGCTTTAATCCATGCGATACAAGCTACAGAGGGGGGGCATAGCCTAGTGGAAGACTTTTTATTTTGTTAAGTCTAAGCAGGTGGGCCTATTTTATGTTTTTATGGCTGTAGGCGTTTGAGCTTATTAAACTCATTTAATAGATTTCTTTTATTAGCTTTAGTCGGTAGTTTAGGATGTTTTGGGCCTGAAGATGTTCAGCCCGTATCTTTTAATTGATGTAGAACTTATTCGGCCCTAGGGTTTCATGGAGGGTTTTATAAGGACTTATAGCTGCAATTTGGAGGCCAGGAACGTGAATGAAGCTTTTTACATAGAGAATTTTTCAGTTTTTTATACTTGCTCTTGAGTGAACTACGAACGTATCAAAGGCAAACCCTTTGTGGCGTTCTCATCAAATATAGGTTCTTGAAA
The DNA here is from genome assembly GCA_008638375.1 of Nyssa sinensis. NCBI lineage: Eukaryota > Viridiplantae > Streptophyta > Magnoliopsida > Cornales > Nyssaceae > Nyssa > Nyssa sinensis. The sequence goes on from CM018038.1 coordinate 17,932,987, forward strand.
TAAGTTTTCAACTGGTCTAGATCATCTTGACTTGATTCTTGTCTTTCTTGGGTAAGTTTCAATTTGATTGTGGGTTCAAGGGATTTTGATCTTACGGGTTCACATCACTACATAAAACCATTAGGCAATGCCCCCCCCCCCCCTCTATAGCTTGTATCACATGTATTAAGGCTGATTCTTCTTTTTTCAAGCCTATCTTGAATCTTGGGGTCTTGCTCAATGAATTTGCAAACTCGACCCAAGTGGATTGCACCAATGCTTGCATTGCTTCCTTGATCTTCTTAGCTCTTGACCTTGTAATTGGCCCATCTGGAACTTGTAAGGGATCTTTACAGTCCACCATGGTGCCCATAAAAGAGAGTCCCCTCGCCCCTAGCAAGACACAATTCAATGGGTGACACAAACTTTTAAAGGGAAGTTGGCTCACAGTTATATAAGTAAGTTGGTGCTCTCTACCCTGGTTCATACTATTTGTCTTGAGAGGAATCGGAGGTGCCCAACCTCCAAATCAAGTATGATTTATCCTTTTTAATTCTTGCATTTGAGTTTTGTCTTAGGCGTGTTCTAGGTTTTTCTATTATGATATCAGATTCCTTCTTCATTCTTGTTAATTTCGTGTGTTTGAATTCAGATCAGGGATTCTCATAATTGACTACCCGTGTATTTGATTCAAGAATTCAGATCTGCGAATTCTTTAATTGATTACATGAATATTTGCTTTAAATTCCAGATCTATAATCTTTGTTTTGATTCCTTCTATTTCGGCTCTTTGTTGTTGAAATCAGATCAATCTTTTTCAGAAATTGCAATTATTCTTGTTGCTTGTGATTGAATCTGTATTTTTTTTAAAAAAAAAGAGACAGCATCTTCAAGGGTTGCTACATAGTTTTTTTTTTAAAAAAAAGCATAAAAAAAATTCAGAAATGGTTGTTTGATATATTTTGCAATTTGAAAATTGAAGTGCTCTGGTATTGATTGATCCTTACCTTCAAAGGGGTCGAATATAGTATCTTTAGTATCTTGTTTCTTAATTGCTCTCTTCCTCGTACAATTCCTTGAGATCTGTGTCGTTTTATTCCTTCTTGTTTCTCGAATCTATTGCTCGTTGGAATAATACAAGGTTGTGTCTTGACTTAGTTCAACTAGTTCTTCAAGAACCTGAAAGGGAAAATAGGTAAGGTAAAAGGCAAGAGTGGGTGAGAATAGTATTGGAAAATCCCAACGGAGTGAAACATGAGTGGCGTGACAATATTTGAGCGTAAACACGTAAAGGAGTGTGTGAGGTTTTTACCACTAACATCCTTGTTTTGCAGGGCATCAAAAATGTCTCATCAGAATGACTCAACGCCTAAGGAGGAGGCAACTAACTCATTCTTTGTGTTGCATACTAGGCAACAACAATTTGAACGGTTGATAGGATGGATATGCAAGAGGCTGTGATTAGAAATCTGCAAGGTGGGCTAGAGAGGAGGAGACGTGAGCCTATCATTGAAAATGAGTATGAGAACTAAGAAGATGATGAGGCTGAAGAAGACATAGCATATGAAGTTGGAATGGTTGGAATGGGCAAACCTAGAGGAGGTAGGCGTGGAAGAGGACGTAGGAGAAATCCAAGGGGTCGAGATGGGGGGGGGGGGGGGTGATAGGAACCTTGGGAGCATCAAAATGAAAAAACCATTTTTCCAAGGTAGGAATGACCCTGAAGCTTATTTAGAGTGGGAGTAGAAAATAGAGTTGCTTTTTTATTGTCACAATTATTCAGAGGAGAAGAAGGTGAAGTTGGCGGTAATTGAGTTCACTGATTATGTAATTATTTGGTGGGATCAATTGGTGACTAATAGGAGGAGGAATTACAAGAGACTTGTCGAAACATGGAGTGAGTTGAAAGCTCTCATGAAACGAAGATTTGTACCTAGCCACTACTATAGAGATCTCTACCAAAAATTACAAAACCTTACACGAGAGACTTGTAGATTAGATAATATGCTTGATGAATTGCATGGCTCATGTATTTTCAGTAAAATAGATCTTAAAAGCGGATACCATCAAATTAGAATGAAAGAGGGAGATGAATGGAAAATTGCTTTTAAGATTAAATATGGACTTTATGAATCGTTGGTTATGTCATTTGGACTTACAAATGTGCTTAGTACTTTCATGAGACTAAAGAACTATGTATTACGTGCATTCCTAGGCAAATTTGTAGTCGTGTACATTGATGATATCCTAGTGTACACCAAGAACTTAGATGAACATATGGAGCATTTGAGATGTGTGTTCAATGTGTTGAGATATGAAAAGTTGTATGCTAATTTTAAAAAATGTACCTTTTGTATGGAAAAAATTGTTTTTCTTGGTTATGTTGTTAGTACAAAAGGTATTAAGGTGGATGAAGAGAAAGTCAAGGCCATCAAGGAGTGGCCAACGCCTAAAAGCATCACTGAGGTAAGAAGCTTTCATGGTTTAGCTAGTTTTTATAGGCGTTTTGTTAAGGATTTTAGCACCATTGCTACATCACTCACTAAAATAGTTAAAAAGAATGTTGGATTTCATTGGGGGATTGATCAAGCGAATGCATTTCCTGATATTAAAGAATGATTATGTTCTGTACCTGTGTTAGCATTACCTGATTTTAACAAAACTTTTGATATTGAATGTGATGCCTCAGAATAGGAATTGGAGCCGTTTTGATTCAGGATAGGTGGCCTATATCCTTTTTCAGCAAGAAGCTAAATGGGGCGGCCCTAAATTACCCCACTTATGACAAAGAATTTTATGCTCTTGTTCTCATTCTCGAGACGTGGCAACACTATCTTTGGCCTAAGGAGTTTGTGATCCACACCGATCATGAATCATTGAAGCAAGTCAAGGGTCAAGGTAAATTAAATAAGAGACATGCTAGATGGATGGAATTCATCGAGACCTTTCCTTATGTCATTCGTTACAAGCAAGATAAGGAGAACATTGTTGCTGATGCTTTTCCAAGGAGGTATGTACTTTTTACTTCTATGAGTGCTAAAATGCTTGGGTTTGAATATGTGAAAGCCGTGTATGCCAATCACGCTGATTTTTTTGATATGCATATGGCATGTGATAATGCGGCATTTGGTAAGTTTTACAAGCATGATGGTTATTTGTTTAAAGAAAGCAAATTGTGTGTGCCAAATTGTTCAATGCGTGAATTATTGGTGCGTGAGGCACATGGTGGGGGGGGTCAATAGGGCACTTTGGTGTCAGGAAAACCTCAGAAATTTTACATGAACATTTATTTTGGCCTAAGATGAGAAAAGACGTCACTCGAATATATGGTAGGTGCATCACATGTAAAAAGGCCAAATCTAAGGTTTTACCACATGGGTTGTATACACCCTTACCCGTTCCTAGTGAGCCATGGGTATACATATCTATGAACTTTGTTTTGGAGCTGTCTAGGACAAGAAAAGGTAGAGATTCTATTTTTGTGGTAGTGGACAAATTTTGTAAAATGGCACATTTCATTCCATGCCATAAAACAAATGATGCCAGCAAGCTGAAACTGCTCAAGCAGCCATATTTCCCTTCATGAAATGGATTCTAGAGAGAAGGCAGAGCTTCTCACTCTAGATTTCTCCTAAGCTGCTAATGGTGAACCTCCCTAAACTGCTTGTTGTTTTCTGGTTCCCTGACATTCATGGTGTTCTCTCCTCCATCTCATGCCACGATTAATGGCTTGCAAGCTGCCAAGCAACATAAATCTCAAGGGATTTCTACTGCTGCCTTGTTTAATGGCTCGCATATTAACAAGCATCATCATGCTCACAGGGTTTCTGATACTCATGCTCAAGGTGCTACTGCTGTAAGTAACTTTGAAGATGGAGAGGTGTATGCCAACACCCCTGTAGCGGCAATGCATCACTCTCCGACGAGACTAACCTGGGCTGATCAGGCTAGTAGTGTTGAATTCATCCCAAAGGAAGCTTTGGATTTGGAGGAAGAGTACTGTGGTTTCTCAGTTAACTCAGAATCCCTATTGGGTCAAGACAACCATTTTCCTGAAGTTTCCATCAATGGAGGATACAACACGGGTGGGTCTGAAACAGGTGAGTGTCGCACACGCTCCAAGCTTGCAACTGGTAAAAAACCTTACTCAGCCATTCAGCCGCAGCAGTCCCGGTTTCCTGCTATACGCAAGGTCACTGTTCAACCCCTTGCTACCATAGTAGCCATTCAGTGGCACACGCAAAGGGCTGATCCAATAGGTGACGGTCAAGAAGATAACCTTGCTGGCGTTTTCATATTAGTTGGACAAACTAGTGAAGGGGCCCACCCTAACCTCTATGCGGCACATGGAAAAGCAAAAGGGCATGCTGCTTTACCCACTGATCATACCAAGTGCACCGCTACTGTTACTTCAAAATTTAACACGCTAGCTTCCTCTTCAAGCGTGGGTAACACTGTTCCTAGTCAACATGAAGGACTGATATCTCTATCTACAGGAGTTGCGTGTCCGTCAATTAAAGTAGGCTGTTCTGATACAGCCCATCCCCCTACGCCTAACGTTGCTTTACAAGTTCAGGCGCCTTCTAATGTTGACCAGGTCCAACCGCTCCAGCCAGCGCCTATTCCTAAGCCTGTTAGCATGTTTGGAAAAATTTATCAGCCACAGCTTGCCCATGGCCAACAAGCCACTACGCCCTCAATCACCCATACGCTTGGAAATCTGACCACTTAATAACCCAATATGAGGTCAGAATTAAACACTGTTCAAACAGCGCCTACTAACCCTTGTAGCCGCATGGCCTTAGGCCCACCTGGTCAACACGTCCCTCCTACTAACCCAACGGTTCATTCAGCGCAGCAGTTGGTAGTCCCGGGCCCACATGGTTAACAAAACCCCCTTGATAACCCAACAAACCCCTCATTTCAATTGGTTCAGCAGATGGCAGTGTGCCATCAAGTCGTGTCTACAGCTACCTATGCGCCCCTCCTCACTCACCTAACCACTGGCCAACCAAATGAAACTGATCCTTCTACTCCTGATGATGAAGCAAAGGGACACCCCTTTCTACGGTGGTCCCTACCAAACTATTCCCTCTTTTATTAACCACTCTGATACTCCTATTTCTGTAACCCACCCTGATTCAATAACATTGCCTCTCTTTTCAACAAACCCTATAGAGATAGAACCACAGCCCATCTCCCTAGCAGCAGGTCCATCCAACCCCTTGCTTCGACACCATGGTAAGTCAACTCCACCTCTTTCTCACCATATGCCTGCGGGTCCTATGCCCTCTACTGCCTGGTCCTCACTTTTCCAAAAACTCCCCTCCTCAAAAAATTTTTCTCTGGAATACAAGGCTCCCCTACGAGAGGGTAATAGGATCACGGTCCAACCCCTCTTGGAAGTCCTCCAAGCTGGCATATCAGATTGGGAAAACACCATGGTCAGTTATTTTTTAGACAAGAAAATGCCATTTCTCTGGGTAAAGAAAGTTGCAAAAAAACTCTAGAGCAAAGATGGGTTAAACTCTGTTCTCACAAATGGCAACGGATTCTATTTTTTCAAATTTGATTCTATGCATGCTATCAGCTATATCCTTGAAAGTGGGCTCTGGCACTTCTCTGGGCGACATATAATTCTTCAAAAATGGCACCCTGGCATGGCTCTCTCAAAGCAGGATGTGGCAAAAATTCCTGTCTGGATTAAATTCTATAATATCCTTTATGAACTCTGGACAGCCCAAGGGCTTAGCTATGTAGCCAGTGCCATTGGAAAGCTTCTCTATGCTGATTCTTATACTGAAGAACAATCTAGGATCAGCTATGCTCGAATCTGTGTGGAAGTGGACGCCACCCAAGAGCTGCCTGATTACTTTGATATCAAGTTGTCTGAACACTCAAAAGTGGAAATATTGGTTGAATACCAATGGCTTCCCTTCATGTGCACCCATTGTCAAACATTTGGGCGTAGACTTGCTAATTGTCCCTCCATGACACGTGATGCAGGGAAAACTATCCGACCCCCTACTAATGCTGCTCCATCAATTAACAAGGGTGTCTGGAGAGAGGTTTCCAAAAAAGGCAAACTCATTCAAGTTGAAAACTACAGTAATGCAGACCCCATCCAGGCTGCCACCACTCACTCTGATAATGCTTTAAGAGATGCAGGAGACCACACCAATCCCATTGCAAACACTACTAACAGTGCTATAGAACAGCAGATTGTGCATCCTGAATTTCAACGAATTAATCCAATGGTAACAGGTTCCACCAGCGGTGGTCATAGCCTTAAATGCCCAGAGATACAACAACCTGATTCTCTTTATCCTCTTACTGATATAGCTGGAAAAAATGATCAGGTCTAGCGACCTCTCTCAGCTCATGAGGAGAGCAATGTCTCTCTTCTATCCCCAAAAACTCATAACTCCAGTGGGCCTCCTCTAGATGAAAGCTACCCATGTGCAGACAGCTACTCTGCTTCCACTGCTTCTCCTGAATCCAACTCTCTAGTGGATAAAATAGCCAAAGTTGATGAAGCTGATACTGGGAGTAACTATAGAAGGAATCAGCTCAAGAAGCAAAGAAGGCCGCGAAAACTCCTAAGGAACCAAGGGACATCTGGTTCCAATACCCTATCCCTTTCTCAATGAATTTTGCTTGTTAGAATATCAGGGCAATGAATAGCCCCTCTAAACAGCGTGAAATTCGAACCTTTGCTCATGATTATTCTATATGTTTTTTTGGTATTGTTGAGACCAAAGTTAAGAGTGCTTCCAAAGATTCTATAGCTAACTCTCTCATTCCCGGTAGGTCTTTTTTACATAACTATTCTCATGCTCCCTCTAGCAGGATTTGGATTGGTTGGAATAACTCTATTTTGCAGATTAATTCTTCCTGCACCAATGCTCAAGGCATTCATTGCAATGCTACTATTCGGGACACCAATGCTCCTCTGATCATTTCTGTTATCTATGGCTCCAACTCTCCTCTTCAACGGAATGATTTATGGCATGACATCAACCTCCAAGCCTCCATCTCCAAGGATATCCCTTGGCTTATATTTGGGGATTTAAATGCCATCCGTTTCCCTCATGAAAGAAGCGATGGTAGCCATGACTGGCCCACTATTATGGACGACTGCAACAAATGCTTTATGAATTCTGAGCTTGAGGATCTAAGATACTCTGGGCATTTTTTCACCTGGACAAATGGACAGGCTGCTCCCTTCTCTATTCAGCGGAAACATGATAGAGCCTTGGTCAACCAAGATTGGCTTGCTGCCTTTCTTACGGCGGAGGCTGAATTTCAACCCAATGCCCTTTCTAATCATTCCCCTATTACTGTTCGATCCGGAATCCCTCTAAAAAGGAGCAGAGTTCCTTTCAAATTCTTCAATTTTTGGGCAAATTCTGACGACTTTCTTCCTATTGTTGAGCAGGACAAGAACTCTAATATCCAAGACAGCTATGTTCATTTGCTGCCAAAAACTCAAGAACGTAAAATATGCTCTTAAGGAATTCAATCAGGAAAAATTCAAGAACATTACCTCTAGAGTCCAAGAAGCCCGCAACAAGCTGCACGACATCCAAAACCTCCTTGCCCAAAATTCAGGAAACGCCAGGCTCATCCAGGAAGAGAAAGAAGCCATCCATTTATATTATTCCATCCTTTCCAGTGAGGAAAGCATTACCAAGAAAAAATCCCGAGTCCAATGGCTTACGGAAGGTTACCAAAATACCTCTTTCTTCTTCAAATCAGTGAATAGCAAAAGAAACAGAAACAAGATAGTCAGCCTGATTTATGCTAATGGTAATAGAGTTGATGACATCAAAGAGATCAAAAGCAACATTGTCAACTTTTATCATGATCTTCTGGGAACTGAAAGTCCCATTCCGTACCCAAGGAAGCAAGCTCTTGAAAACTTTATCACCAAGCAGCTTCCTAATGACTTTCTCGCAGTTCTCCAATGCCCTGTCGTAGAAGATGAAATCCAAGAAGCTCTTTTCAGCCTCCACCCTAATAAAGCTCTAGGGCCTGATGGTTTCAATGGCTATTTTTTCAAAAAATCCTAGAGTGTTGTCAAACCTGAGGTCATTGCTGCTATCTCAAATTTTTTTTCTTTAAGATCCATTCTTAAGGAGATCAACTCCACTACTATTACCCTGGTGCCTAAGGTCCCTAACCCTTCCTTTGTTCATGATTACCGGCCTATTTCTTGCTGTAACACTATTTACAAAGCCATCTCCAAAATCCTTGCCAACCGCCTAAAGAAAGTCCTTCCTAGCCTCATTGACTCGGCCCAATCTACCTTTATTCAAGGTAGGAAAATCAGTGACAACATCCTTCTGGCCCAGGAGCTCATGCACAATTACCACAAGAACTCAGGCTCTCCTCGTTGTACAATGAAAGTTGATCTTAAGAAAGCTTTTGACTCAATGCGATGCGAGTTTATTATGGACACCTTGAGCCTTACGGGATTTCCTAAGCTATTTATTGATTGGATCTACTGTTGCATATCTACTCCTCGTTTCTCAGTTGTTATTAATGGAGAGTTGGAAGGTTTCTTTCCTGGTGCTAAAGGTCTAAGGCAAAGAGATCCTTTCTCCCCCTATCTTTCTGTGCTTGCTATGGAAGTGCTCTCTTTGATTATTCAACAAAATTCAGCTGCTCCTTAATTTAAATACCATTGGAGATGCCATAAGACTAAGCTGGCTCACCTTTGCTTTGCTGATAATATTATGCTTTTCTGTCATGGTGATCTCCTTTCAGCCTCTATTCTCAAGGAAGGGCCTAACACATTTGCTTCCTTCTCTGGTCTTTTTCACAATTCCTCCAAAAGTAACATCTTCCTTTCTGGAGTGGATAGTAACCTCAAGCAACTTATTATTGATCATATTGGATTCCCTGAAGGGTCCCTTCCTATTCGGTACCTTGGAGTTCCCTTGATCTCTACTAAGCTGAAAGCCCAGGATTGTAAAACCTTGGTTGACCGCATCATTGGGAAAATCACTCATTGGTCTAGCAAATCCTTATCCTACGCTGGTCGGCTTCAACTGATCAAATCAATGCTTTTTTGCATTCAGGTCTTCTGGTCTTCCCATTTCATTCTCCCTAAGAAGGTGATTAATCAAGTCGAACAAGCCATGAGATCTTTTCTTTGGAGCGGCAACCATTTTATTCATTCCAGATCCAAAGTCGCTTGGGATGACATTACTTGTCCTAAAGATGAAGGAGGGCTTGGGATAAAGAAGCTCTATGATTGGAACAAAGTAGCTCTGGGGAAGCTTATATGGACTATGTTTCAAAACCCATCCAATTCTCCTTGGGTTCTCTGGATTTGCAGCAATATCCTTAAAGGTAAAAGCTTCTGGGAGGTCAAGTGTCCCCATTCATGCTCATGGGCTTGGAGGAAAATGCTTAAATTCAGGCCATTGTTTAAGCCGTACATTAGAATTTCTATTGGGAATGGCTAGTTTGCATCTCTCTAGTTTGACTATTGGCTCCCCAATGGCTCCATACATGACAACATGGGAGAGAGGTTTATCTATAATTCAGGTCTTGGGAGATATGCTAGAGTTGGTTCTGTCATTCTGGATCATCATTGGAATTGGCCTCCTGCTAACTCTCCACATCTGCTTGAACTTAAACATGGCATGCCTACAAACCTTCTTCCTCTCCCCCACCAAGAAGACAATGTGATTTAGACCCCCTCTTCCAATGGGGATTTCTCCATCAGTTCAGCTTGGGAAACCCTGAGGAGTCGTAACCCCCAGGTCCACTGGTGAAAGCTTATTTGGCATCCAAAAGCTATTCCCCATGATGGATTTATTCTATGGTTGGCTATTCGTCAGAGTTTAAGTGCCAAGGATCGCCTCTTTTATTCTTCGCCTGGCCATGATCCTAGATGCCTTCTTTGCTTAAGGGAGAACGAGAGTCATAACCATCTTTTCTTTTCGTGTCCCATCTCCTCTAACATATGGTCCTATTTGCTTTCCAAAAGTGGCTTTCAAAGCCCAACTGCGGACTGGCAGCAGATTGTACTTTGGGCCAGCAACACAATCAAAGGCAAAAAATTCTCCTCAATTATAGGCAAGCATACCCTAGCTTGCACGGTCTATAACATTTGGCGTGAAAGAAATAGCAGATTATTCACCATGGTTAAGAAAAACCCTCAGGCTATCATTGCTCAAACCCAGGATATGATCCGTGGCAGGCTCACTACCTCTAAAGGGATTGTGAACTCAAACTCCAATAGGCATCTTCAGTGTATTTGGTCTCTCCCAAGTAGCATTTTTAAAGAGAAACATTTGTATGTTTTCTTTTTTGTTGCTATGGGACGGGAGCTGTTCTGCCTGTAGAAGGCCCCCCCTTCCCTCTAGCTTGTTCGAGGGTATGCCCTCTTGATCTTGTATTTTCTTTTCTTCTATATATTTCATTTACCCACCAAAAAAGAAAAAAAGCTGAAACTGCTCCTAAGGCCCCTCCAAAATAGTCCAATGGTGAATGGAGAGTTGTCTTTAGGAAGGGCAAATCAACTCAAGCAGTTCCAGATCCAAACCCAGACAGCTCATCCATCTCTCTGCAGCACGTTGGCGAGTCTAGAGAGGCAAAAACCTCAAATGAACCTATTATTCCTATTGGGAATATACCAAATGAGGTTGATTGCTTCATTTCCCCTGTAAAATCTATAACTGGCAACATGAATCAAGTAGATAGTCCTCTCAATGCTAGTAGCATTTCTCAATCTACTGCTACTCTAGAATCCAATCCTTTGATTGATAAAGTGGCCAAAGTATATGAGGTTTATATTGGCAGCAAGCTCACCAAGAATCAGCTAAGAAAGCTGAGAAGGAATCAAAAGATGCAGCAAGGAAATCATGACCAAGTGGGTGAAAGCCCCCCTGTTCTTAATGAATCTAGCATGCTAGAACATTAGGGGTCTTAACAAACCCTCCAAACAGAGAGAAATCCATTCCTATGTCCAAGATTTCTCTGTTGTCTTTTTTAGTATTGTGGAAACAAAAATTAATGAAGAAAATAAAGGTAAAGCGGCTCTCTCCCTCATTCCCTCCCATTCTCTAGCAAGGAGAATTTGGATTGGATGGAACAATTCAATTTTGCAAGTTAATTCTTTCATTTCCATGGATCAGGCCATCTATTATAACATCACAATTCGTGATTCTAGCTCCTCTTTGATTATCTCAGTTATCTATGGCTCGAATTCTCCTTGTCATCGGTAGCGCTTATGGCGGGATATCATTCACCATTCGGTTATTGCCCATGGCACCCCTTGGCTTGTCATTGGTGACTTCAATGCTATTTGTTTTCCTCAAGAAAGGAGAGGGGCAATCTCGACTGGGCTCTTACTATGGATGATTGTAATCATTGTTTCATGCAAGCCGAGCTTGAGGACCTCAAATTCACAGAGCAATTTTTTACTTGGTCGAATGAGCAGCATGATTCCTTTCCCATCCATAGAAAGCTTAATAGGGCCATGGTTATTGAAGACTGGCTTGTCCCCCTCCCTCTCTCCGAGGCTAAGTTTCTCCCTCCTGGTATTTCTGATCACAGCCCCATTATCATCAAGACTGGCCTTCCTTCCTAAAAGAGTAAAATTCCCTTCATGTTCTTCAACTTTTGGGCTAATTATGATGATTTTTTACCTACTGTTGCTTAAGCTTGGCATGTAGATATTCAAGGTACTACTATGTTCATTTGCAATCAAAAGCTTAAGAGGGTCAAGATTGCTCTTAAGGATCTTAATCGTCGGAAATATCATAATATCTCTGCCCGCGTGCATGATGCTAGGAACAATCTATTTGCTACATAGCGTTTATTAGCTGCCAACCCAAGGGTCTGCCATTTTGTCACCAAGGAAAAGGAAGCTTTAAAAGCCTTCAACTTGCTGCTATCTAGCGAAGAAAGTCTTGCAAAGCAAAAGGCCTGCATTCATTGGCTCTCTAAAGGTGACCAGAATACTTCCTTCTTCTTCAAGTCTATCAACAATAGAAGGAATAGAAATAAAATAGTCAGTCTCCTTGATTCTACCGGCAACAAACTTTCAGATATTAAGAATGTCAAGCATGTCATTCTCAGCTTATATAAAGACCTCCTAGGCACAACTAGTTCTACCACTTACCTAGGGAAGGATGCATTGAGAGATGTTATCAGTAAGTGCCTTCCCTCCGATCATATTGCAGGCCTTTACGGCCCTATCACTGAGGAAGAAATTCAAAATGCCCTTTTTAGCCTTCACCCTAACAAAGCTCCTGGTCCTGATGGGTTTAATGGTCATTTCTTCAAGAAAGCTTGGAGCATTGTCAAGAAGGATGTTATTGCTGTAATTTCAGAATTCTTCTCTTCGAAGTCCATGCTAAAGGAGATTAATGCCACGACTATAGCTCTTATTCCTAAAGTCACTAATCCTTCCTATATGCTGGATTATCAGCCCATACCATGCTGCAATACCTTATATAAAGTCATCTCCAAAATCCTCGTTATTCGTCTCAAAAGTGTCCTGCCTAGTATCATTGATGAGTCCCAGTCTGCTTTTATCCAAGGACGAAAAATCAGTGGCAACATCCTTCTTGCTCAAAAGCTTAAGCACAACTACCATAAAGGACTCTAGGTCCCCTCGTTGTGCTATGAAAGTGGATCTTTAAAAAGTTTTGGATTATATCTGGTAGGAGTTTATCTTGGATACTATGTGCATTCTTGGATTTCTTCGCCTCTTTATTGAGTGGATCCAAGCCTGTATCACTACCACTAGGTTCTATATTGCTATCAATGGGGAGCTAGAAGGCTATTTCCTGGGTGCTAAAGGCATCAGGCAAGGCGACCCTCTCTCTCCTTACCTCTTCGTGCTTGATATGGATGTTTTTTCTATGATCCTTCAGTAGAAAGTGGACAAGCCCTCATTCTAGTTCCATTGGAGATGTCAGAAAACCAAGCTTTCCCACTAATGTTTTGCGGATGACATTATGTTGTTCTGCCACGGTGACCTTGCCTCAGTTTCTATCCTTAAAGAAAGTATTGATATGTTCGCCTCGTTTTCAGGTCTATAACCCAATGCCTCTAAAAGTACCATTTTTCTTGCTGGTATTAAAGAGGGCCTGAAGCAGAATATTCTCTATCATTTTGGTTTTCCTAAAGGATCCCTCCTGGTTCGCTACCTTGGAGTTCCCCTCATTCCTACTAAGCTCAAAGCCTTTGACTACAAATCCCTTGTGGATAGAATCATTTCCAAGATCTCCTCCTGGACTAATAAATTTCCCTCTTACGCAGAGCAGCTTCAGCTTATAAAATCTGTGCTTTTTAGTAGTCAGATTTATTGGTCCTCTCACTTTGTTCTCCCTAAAACAGTAATCATCCAGATTGAGCAAGCTATGAGATCCTTCCTTTGGAGTGGAAACCACCTCATTTCTTTTAGATCTAAAGTTGCATGGGAAGATGTTACTTGTCCTAACGAAGAGGGTGGCCTTGGTATCAAGAAAATTGAGGAATGAATCACATTGCTTTTGGTAAGCTCATTTGGTCCCTTTGTCTCATGCTCCTGTTTTGATCTAAGCCTCATTCTCTCTCTAGTTTCCTATATTTCTTGGCATTACTGGCCATCAAACAACCATTATCTGCGGTGTTTATTGATCCTCATGATGCTACGGATGTTCCTCCTTGAACGAATGATTCGGATCCTGCATCCACAGGCCCTCATCAGAATGTCATAGCATTAACAGATCATGGAGCTAATGTATCTCCTAATTTTTTTTTTTTTTTGGTAAGTAAAATTTAGTATAACCAAAAGAGAAAAAGAAAAAACAAGATCAAGAGGGCATACCCTCGAACAAGCTAGAGGGAAGGAAGAGCTTCTACAGGCTGAAGAGCTCCCGTCCCAAAGCTACAAAAAAACACAAACATTACAAACCATTACACATTGAAGATGCTACTTGGAAGAGACCAAATACATTGAAGATGTCTATTGGTATTCGTGTGTTTGCGATCCCTTTGGATGGAGTAAGCCTATCACGAATCATTTCTTGGATTTGAGCTATAATAGCCTGGGGATTCTTCTTGATCATAGAGAACAATCTGCTATTCCTTTCCCTCCAAATAGTATATATTGTGCAAGCTAGCGTAAGTTTTCCTAAAGTAGCAGGAAACCCCTTTCCTTTGAAAGCATTGGTAACCCAAGTAATGATTTGCTGCCAGTCTCCAGAAGGACAATGAAAGCCACTTTTAGAGAGTATATGGGACCAAATGTTGGATGTGAAGGAGCAAGAGAAGAAAAGGTGGTTGTGATTCTCAACCAAATAGCCTTGTCATCCCTTAGGGGGGAAGGATGAAGGTCGCTAGGCATGCCATTTTTTAGCTCAAGTAAGTGAGGAGAGTTAGCTGATGGCCAACTCTGCTGATAATCCCTAATGATGGAACCAACATTAGCATATCTCCCAAAGCCTGAATCATATATAACCCTTTCCCCCATATTATCATAAATGGAACCAGTGGGGAGCCAATAATCAAACCAAAGAGAGGCAAAGAGACCATTCCCAATAAAAATTCTGATGAAAGGCTTAAACAAGGGTCTAAATTTAAGCTTTTTCCTTCAAGCCTACGAGCAAGATTGGGGACATTTGACCTCCCAAAAACTCCTACCTTTTAGAATATTACTGCAAATCCAAAGTACCCAAGGGGATTTAGAAGGGTTTTGAAAAATTACCCAAATGAGCTTGCCTAGAGCTGCTTGATTCCAATCAACAAGCTTCTTTATCCTTAGCCCCCCTTCATTTCTAGGGCAAGTAATATCATCCCATGCAACCTTAGATCAGGTCAAGATGAGATGGTTGCCACTCTAAAGAAAAGATCTCATAGCTTGCTCAACTTGAGTAACCACTTTCTTAGGGAGGATGAAATGGGAAGACCAGAAAACTTGGATGCTAAAAAGCACGGATTTGATAAGCTCAAATCGACCTGCATAAGATAAAGATTTAGTAGACCAATGAGTGATTTTACCAATGATGTTGTCGACCAGGGCTTTGCAATCTTGGGCTTTAAGTTTGGTTGAGATCAAAGGAACACCAAGATAGTGAATAGGAAGGGATCCTTCAGGGATTCCAATGTGGTCAATGATATGATGCTTGGTGTTGTTATCCATGCCAGATAGGAAAATGTAACTTTTGGAGGCATTGTGAAAAAGCCCAGAAAATGAGGCAAAAATGTCAAGCCCATCCTTGAGAATAGAAGCCGAGAGAAGATCACCATGACAGAAAAGCATAATATCATCAGCAAAGCAAAGATGGGTCAGCTTGGTTTTGTGACATCTCCAATGATGCTTAAAATGAGGGACAGCTGAACTCTGATGGATAATTGAGGAGAGAACTTCCATAATGATAACAAAGAGATAGGGAGAGAGAGGATCCCCTTGCCTTAACCCTTTAGCTCCAGGAAAGAAACCTTCAAGCTCGCCATTAATAACAACTGAGAAGTGAGCAGTGGAGATGCAGCAGTAGATCCAGTCAATAAAAAGCAGAGGGAATCCCATAATGCTTAAAGTGTCAATAATAAATTCCCATTGCACTGAGTCAAAGGCTTTCTTAAGATCAACTTTCATTGTACAACGAGGGAAGCCTGAGTTCTTGTGATAATTATGCATGAGCTCTTGAGCAAGCAGGATGTTATCGCTAATATTCCTTCCGTGAATAAAGGCGGATTGAGACAGATCAACGAGATTAGGAAGGACTTTCTTAAGGCGGTTAGCTAGGATTTTGGAAATGGTTTTGTATATAGTGTTGCAGCAAGATATAGGGCGATAGTCATGAACAGAGGAGGGATTAGCGAATTTGGGAGTAAGGGCAATGGATGTGGGGTTGATCTCTTTGAGAATGGATCTTGAAGAAAAGAATTCAGAGATAGCAGCAGTGACCTCAGGTTTGACTATGCTCCAAATTTTTTGAAAGAAATAACCATTGAAGCCATCAGGCCCCGGAGCTTTATTAGGGTGGAGACTAAAGATAGCTTCCTGGATTTCATCTTCAGTAACTGGGCATTGGAGGGCCATGAGGGAGTCATTTGGCAGTCGCTTAGTGATAAATCCTGCAAGAGCTTGCTTCCTTGGATACGGAATGGAACTTTCGGTTCCAAGGAGATCATGATAGATGTTAACTATAGAGCTCTTGATCTCTTTGATTTCATCAATTCTGTTATCAGTAGCATCAAGGAGACTGACAATTTTGTTTCAATTTCTTCTGCTTATTACTGATTTGAAAAAGAAAGAAGTATTTTGATCACCTTCAGAAAGCCATTGGACTCAGGATATTTGCTTGGCAAGGCTCTCCTCACTAGAAAGAACAGAATAATAAATTTGAAGAGCTTCTTTTTCCTCATAAATGAGCCTGCTATTTCCTGGATTCCACTCAAGGAGGCTTTGGATGTCATGAAGCTTGTTACAGGCTTCTTGGACTCTAGAGGAAATGTTCTTGAATCTTTTCTGATTGAAATCCTTAAGAGCATACTTTACCTTCTTGAGTTTCTGGCGGCAAATGAACATGGCTGTCCCTTGGATATTTGAGTTCCAAGCCTGCTCAACCATAGGAAGAAAATCATCATAGTCTACCCAAAAATTGAAGAATTTGAAAGGGATTTTGCCTCTCTTTCACGGAATGCCAGTTCTAACAATAATTGGGGAATGATCAGACAGGCCAGGGGGGAGAAACTCAGCCTCAGCAGATGGAAAAGCAGTGAGCCAATCTTGGTTGACAAGAGCTCTATCAAGCTTTCTCTGAATAGTGAGGGGGGGCAGCCTGACCATTACACCAGGTGAAAAAGAACCCATAATATCTTAAATCCTCAAGATCACAATTCATGAAGCATTTGTTGCAGTCATCCATAATATTGGACTAGTCATGGTTACCACCTTTTCTTTCATGAGGGAAACGAATGGCATTGAAATCCCCAAAGATAAGCCAAGGGACGTCCTTGGATATAAAGGCCTAGTGGATGATGTCACGCCATAGATCATTCCGCTGAAGAGGGGAGTTGGAGCCATATATAACAGAAATGACCATTGAAGTATTGGAATCCTGAACTGTAACATTGCAGTGAATGGCTTGAGCATTGGTACAATAAGAATTAATATGCAAAAGAGAGTCATTCCATCCTATCCAAATTTTCCCAGAGGGAGAATGAGGATAATTATGCAAAAAAGACCAACCAGGAATGAGAGAATTAGCTAAAGCATCTTTAGAAGCATCCTCAATTTTTGGTCTCAACTAAACCAAAAAAACAAAAAGAATAATCTTGAACAAAAGAACGCACTTCCCTTTGCTTGGTGTGGCTATTCATACCCGTGATATTCCAGCAAGCAAAATTCATTGAGAGAAGGAAGGGTTGTTGGAACCTAAGGTTCCTTGATTCCTTAATAGTCTTCTTCACCGTCTTTCCTTCCTGAGCTAATTTCTTTTGTAATTGCTTCCAGTATCAGCTTCGTCGACTTTGGCTATCTTGTCTACTAATGGATTGGAATTTGGGGAAGCAGTGGAAGATGAGTTGCTAACTGCACATGAAGAGCTTTCGGCTAAAAAAGATCCACTAACGCTAGGATGAGGCGACTAAAAAGCAATACTGTCGTTATGCGGAGGTGGACGAGGACTCAAGTCCTGTGCAACTTCCATGGCCAAGTCCTGAGCATTTTCCGGAACCATTATTTGAATTGAGGAAGATGGGAAGATGTCTTGAGATATCAGATTAGGATCAGCAGTAGTTGGATGAGGCGTTATATTAGAGTCATCAAGGGATGGGCAATTGCTGGGGAAGACTATCTCAATTGAATTAATAGGCAGCACTTCAGATTGGTCCAGGTTCTGCCCTACATCCCTTAACGTATTTTTAGTGAGAGTGACACCTGCTTGGACATTACCTGCATTGGGAGTGTTATCATCCTGAATGGATTTGCCTCTACTGGATACCACTCTCCACACACTCTTATTGTTGGAAGTGGCAGCATTGGCAACGAGCTGAACGGCTTAACTTTCATCCCATTTTATGGAAGGGCAACTTGCGGTTCTATACCCAAAGGTTTGACAGTGGGTGCACATGGAGGGAAGACATTGGTATTCAACCATAATTTCCACCTTTGAGTGGTTAGAGAGCTTGATATCAAAACAGTCCAGGAGCTCTTTGGTAGCATCCACCTCCACACAGATTCTAGCGTAGCTGATCCTGGATTGTTCCTCCGTGTGAGAATCGGCATAGAGAGGATTCCCAATAGCACTGGTGATATAGCTAAGCCCTTGGGCTGTCCAGAGTTCATAAGGAACATTTTAGAATTTAATCCAAATAGGGATTTTTGCCATGTCCTGCTTAGAGAGAGCCATACCTGGGTGCTATTTTTGGAGAATCATATGTCGCCCAGAAAAGTGCCAGAGACCACCTTCAAGAATATAGTTAATAGCATGCATAGAGTCAAATTTGAAGAAATAGAATCCATTACCTCTCCTAATTCCCAGGTTACTAAATCTTTTGCATTACATGCTACAGATGATCAATCCGATTTCATGATGGCAAGAACGCCTTCGGCCACCTATGAAGGTATTACGGCTTGTCCTCAGTCAGAATTTGCCAGTTCTCCCTCTTTGTTATCATGGGCTAATCTTGTAGATAGTGGGGAATATATCCCCAAAGAAGCTCTTGAGCTTGAAAAGGATTATCGGGGATTTACCCTCAACTCTGATTTTCTTATAAATCAGTGTGATGCTCCAAGAAGAAGCTCCCTTAATGGCAAACGTGAAGGAAGATGCAGCTCTGGTAGGGGTGAGTGGATCGTACACAGCATGGCTGCAAGTGTCTTAACTATTCAGAATGTGTATGACACGTCTGATAGAGCTATTTTGCAGCTTCCAAAAGCTATTTTTATGCCTAAACAGATAGCCCCTCCTTGCCTTACCCATAACCGAATGGGTGCTGACGCAACTGCTACATCTGACATTTAGCATGCTGATGGGTCATCTTCTGTTCATGTGTAGCAAGCTTGTGCCTTCCAAAATCTCGCTGAAAAGGCTATATCCCCTATAAAATCTGCCCCTCCATTAGTCACTCACAGCCGAATGGCTTCTGGCATGTCAGATCCCCACCATACTCCAAATTGTATATCTACGCCCACTATTCAAACAGCTCAACAAATCCATTCAGCTTCTCCATACGCTTGCAACAGTATAACCGCTACTTATGTTAGTGATGGGCCCCGTCCCTCTACTTTGCCATATCTAGGCGCTTGGGAGTCTTCTCACATAGGTCTCCATGCCTCGCCTGTTACCTCAAATATTCAATCAAATGCAGCGGTTCAACCAATGGACCCACAGTCAGCTTCCCTTGCTGTCGACTCTCATATGGCAGCCTACATGTCAATTGATAAAGCTAATGGATCTAATCCAACGGCTGGAAAAAAAGAGGGTCAAAAAGTAGCTCTACCTAAAGCTACTACTCCATATAAAGCAGTATCCCCTTCCAGCGTTGTAGCAGAAAGTCCTTCTGACTGTCTTGATGGCGGCCACAATGCTGCTGCCCATAATAGTGAAGGGGCCCATCACTTATCCTCCTATACGCCTCATGAAGAATCTAAAGGGCAGGCTTCTCCGGTCAAAGACGTCAACCCCTACGATTTTCAACAGTTCCCCTCAACAATCTTAAAGGACGCTGATTATGCTGACACGCCAACCACTGAACTAGAAGCAGGCCTCATTGCAGCACAGCTACAACTGCCACCTTTATCAGATGGTCCGTCCATTCACTTGTATCAGCACAGTGGTAAGGCGCTTTCTTTTTCAAATCTTACCCCAACTGGTCATGCGCCTCCTCCTGCTTGGTCATCCATTTTCCACAAGTCATCTTCATAAAAAAAATTCAAGTTGGAATTTAAGCAACCCTTACGTGAGGGCAACATGATCACTGTCGAGCCCCCCCCCAGAGGTCCTTCAAGCCGGCATATCAAACTGGGAACACACCCTGGTTGGCTATTTCTTGGGCAAGAAAATGCCATTTCTTTGGGTCAAAAAAGTTGCCGAGAAACTATGGACCACTGATGGGTTATCCTCTGTCCTTACCAATGGCAATGGATTCTATTTTTTCAAATTTGACTCTATGCATGCTATCAACCATATTCTAGAAGGTGGACTATGGCACTTCTCTGGGCGACATATAATTCTCCAAAAATGGCACCCAGGCATGGCTCTTTCTAAGAAGGACGTGGCAAAAATTCCTATCTGGATTAAATTCTATAATGTTCCTTATGAATGCTGGACAGCTCAAGGCCTTAGCTATGTAGCCAATGCTATTGGGAACCCTCTTTATGCAGACTCTCATACGGAAGAACAATCCAAGATCAGTTACGCTCGAATCTGTGTGAAGGTGGACGCTACTAAAGAGCTCCCTGACTGTTCTGATATCAAGCTCTCTGACCACTCAAAGGTGGAAATTCTGGTTGAATACCAATGGCTTCCCTCCATGTGCACCCATTGTCAAATCTTTGGGCATAGAATTGCAAACTGCCCTTCCATAAAACGGGATGCAAGGCTAGCTGGTCAACCCGCTGCCAATGCTGCCATATCTAATAATAAGGGTGTTTGGAGAGTGGTTTCCAGTAGAGGCAATCCCACTCAAGTTGATAGCAATCCCAGTGTAGGCAACCCTAGCAGGTGTCACTCTCACTAAAAACACCTCAAGGGATATAGGGTAGATTCTGGATCAATTTGAAGTGCGGCCTCTCAATCCAATTGAGACCATCCCCCCCAGCAATAGTCCATCCCTTGATGATACTAATATGATGCCTCATTTAAATCCTGTTGATCCTAATCTGATACCTCAAGACGTCACCCCATCTTCCTCACTTCAAGAAGTGGTCGCGAAAACTACTCAAGTCTTGGCCGTGGAAATTGCTCAGGACTTTTTTTTTTTTTGATAGGTAAATAAGTTAGATAGAAGGAAAGAAATAAATACAAGATCAAGAGGGCATACCCTCGAACAAGCTAAAGGGAGGGAAGAACTTCAACAAATAGAAGAACACCCGACCGAAAACAGCAAAAAAACACTAAACATCAGAAAAATAAGAGGGCATACCCTCAGGCATGAAAACATTACACATTAAATATGCTACAAGGTAAAAACCAAGTACACTGAAGATGTCTGTTGGAATTTGAGTCCTGAATCCCCTTTGCGTGAGTGAGCCTTCCACGGATCATGTCCTGAGTTTGAGCTATAATGGCGCTAGGGCTTTGCTGGATCTGGGAGAATAATCTGCTATTCCTTTCACGCCAGATGTTGTAAACTGTGCAAGCTAGAGTAAGCCTGCCTAGAATGGAGGAAAACGACTTGCCTTTGAAAGAGTTGGTAGCCCAAAGGATAGTCTGCTGCCAGTCCCCAGTAGGACAGTGAAATCCACTTTTAGAGAGCAACTGAGTCCATATGTTGGAGGTGAAAGGACAGGAGAAGAAGAGGTGATTGTGATTCTCATTTTCTTTTGAAGAGAAAAAACAATTAAGATCTTGACCAGGATTTGAAAAGAAAAGGCAGTCCTTGGTCCTTAGACTGAGACGAATGGCCATCCAAAGAATAAACCCAGCACGAGGAATAGCTTTAGAATGCCAGACAAGCTTCCACCAATTTACCTGGGGGTGACGACTACGTAGAGTTTCCCAAGCTGAACTGATGGAGAAATCCCCAGTTGAGGAAGGCAACCAAATTGCCTTGTCTTCCCGGAGAGGGGAAGGAAGAAGATTAGGGGGCATGCCGTTCTTTAGGTCCAACAAATGAGGAGAATTAGCAATAGGCCAGTTCCAGCAATTTTCATGAATGATTCAACTCACTGTAGCAGTTCTTCCCAACCCCGAATCATAAATAACCTTGTCCCCCGTGTTGTCATAGATGGAACCATTGGGGAGCCAATAGTCAAACCAAAGGGATGTGAAAAGCCCAGAAGCAATGGAAATTTTGATATGCGGCTTGAATAAAGGTCTGAATCTAAGCATTTTCCTCCAAGCCCACGAGCTAGAATGAGGGCATTTGGCTTCCCAGAGGCTTTTGCCTTTAAGAAGATTGCAGCGGATCCACTGGACCCAAGGGGAGTTAGAGGGGTTTTGAAAGAGAGCCCAAATGAGTTTCCCCAAAGCAGCTTGGTTCCAATCAGCAAGCTTTTTAATCACAAGACCCCCTTCATTTCTAGGGCAAGTAACATTCTCCCAAGCAACTTTGGAACCAGAAAATATGAGATGATTGCCACTCCAAAGAAAAGATCTCATAGCTTGCTCAATCTGATTCACCACCTTTTTTGGAAGGATGAAGTGGGAAGACCAGAAGACTTGAATGCTAAAAAGCACTGATCTGATCAACTGAACCCGACCTGCATAAGAAAGAGAATTTGTAGACCAATGAGTGATCTTACCGATGATGCGATCTACTAAAGCTTTACAATCATGAGCTTTCAGCTTGGTAGAGATCAAAGGAACTCCAAGGTAACGGATAGGCAGGGAGCCTTCAGGGAAGCCAATGTGATCAATGATATGCTGCTTGAGGTTGTAATCGACACCTGAAATGAACATGTTACTTTTGGAAGCATTGTGAATAAGGCCAGAAAAGGAGGCAAAAGTGTCAAGTCCTTCCTTGAGGATAGAAGCTGAAGCAAGATCCCCATCACAAAAAAGCATGATATCGTTAGCAAAACAAAGGTGTGTCAGCTTGGACTTATGGCATCTCTAGTGGTGCCTAAATTGAGAGCCAGCCGACTTCTGATGAAGAATCTGAGAGAGAACATCCATAGCAATCACAAAGAGATAGGGGGAAAGAGTGTCCCCTTGCCTTAAGCCCTTAGCCCCTGGGAAATAACCTTCCAACTCACCATTAATGACAACAGAAAAACGAGTAGTGGAGATACAGCAATAGATCCAGTCAATAAAGAGCTGTGGAAAACCCATAATGCTTAGAGTGTTAATAATAAATTCCCATTGCACCGAATCAAATGCTTTCTTAAGATCAACTTTCATTGTGCAACGAGGAGAGTCGGAGATCTTGTGGTAATTATGCATGAGTTCTTGGGCAAGAAGAATGTTGTCACTGATATTTCTGCCTTGAATAAAGGCAGATTGAGAAGGATCAATAAGGTTAGGGAGAACTTTCTTGAGACGGTTGGCCAGGATTTTGGAGATTGTTTTGTAGAGGGTGTTGCAGCAAGATATAGGATGAAAGTCATGGACGAAGGAAGGGTTAGGAACTTTGGGGACAAGGGCAATAGCTGTGGCATTTAGCTCTTTAAGGATGGTTTTGGAAGAGAAAAATTCAGAGATTGCAGCAATGACCTCAGGTTTAACAATATTCCAAAGCTTTTTTGAAAAAATGACTATTAAAGCCGTCAGGTCCAGGGGCTTTGTTAGGATGAAGGCTAAAGAGGGCTTCTTGAATTTCTTCTTCAGTAACCGGGCATTGAAGAGAGTTAAAAAAATCAGAATTAAGGCGCTTTGGGATAAAATTTCAAGAGCTTGCTTACCTGGGTATTGGATGAGATTTTCAGTTCCGAGGAGATCATGATAAAAATCAACAATGGACTTCTTGACCTCTTTATGTCATCAATTCTACAACCATTTGCATCAAGGAGGCTGACGATCTTGTTACGGTTCCTTCTGTTATTAACAGATTTGAAGAAAAAAGAGGTGTTTTGATCGCCTTCAGAAAGCCATTGAATACGGGACTTTTGCTTGGCAAGACTTTCCTCACTGCTTAGAAGGGAATAAAAAAGGTGATGAGCTTCTTTTTCCTCTTGCATGAGACTCTCATTCCCAGGGTCACTCTCAAGGAGGTTTTGGATATCATAAAGCTTGTTCCGAGCTACTTGGACACAGGAGGAGATGTTGTTGAATCTTTGTTGATTAAAGTCCTTAAGAGCATATTTAACCTTCTTAAGCTTTTGACAACAGATAAACATGGCTGTACCTTGAAAGTGGGCTCTCCAGGCTTGCTCGACTGTAGGGAGAAAATTATCATATTCGGCCCAAAAGTTGAAAAATTTGAAAGAGATCCTTCTTTTGTGTAGAGATATGCCTGATCTGACAATAATAGGGGAATGATCCGAGAGGCCAGGGGGAAGAAATTCAGCCTCAGCGGCTGGGAAAGCTGAAATCCAGTCATGGTTGACTAAAGCTCTGTCAATCTTCCTTTGAATAGTATGGGGAGCAGCTTGACCATTTGACCAGGTGAAGAAGCTCACAGAAAATCTAAGGTCCTCCAGCTCTGCATTCAAAACGCATGAGTTACAGTCATTCATAACAGTTGGCCAGTCACTACTACCACCTCTTCTATCATGGGGGTAACGTATAGCATTGAAGTCACCAAAAATAAGCCAAGGGAGACCCTTGGAGATAGAGGCTTGGAGAGTGATGTTTTTCCATAAATCATTTCTTTGAAGAGAGGAATTTGAGCCATAGATAACAGAAATGATCATGGAGGCTTTAGTGTCTCGCACTGTAATATTACAGTGAATAGCTTGATTGGAAGCACATGAGGAATTAACTTGTAGCACAGCATTATTCCAGCCAATCCATATTCTTCCCGAGGCCGAAGGGGGTAGTTATGCAAAAAAGACCATCCGGGGATAAAGGAGTTAGCCGTAACATCTTTAGAAGCTTCCTTAATTTTAGTCTCAACAATGCCAAAAAAACAGATTGAGTAATCACGAACAAATAACCGAATTTCATGCTGCTTTGAGGGCCTGTTCATTCCCCTAATATTCCAACATGCAAAATTCATTGAGAAAAGGCGAGGGGGCTGGAACCTGCTGTTCCTTTTTCGTTTAGAATTTTCTGCTTTCGTCTTTGTTTCTTGAGCTGGTTTCTAGTGTAATTACTGCCAATATCACCTTAATCAACTCTAGCTGTTTTGTCCACTAAAGAATTGGATTCAGGAGATGCCGTAGATGTGGAACTGCTTATCTCATGTAGAGAACTTTCAGCTAGATTAGAACAAGCTTTTTGATCTTTTGGAGACATAAAAGATGCTTTGTCCTCAGATAGAGGGGAGAGATGGGGATGCAGATCCGTGGTATTTTCCTTGTCCACCACTAGCTTTGAAGAGGAGCAGGGAAGGACAGGTTGCTTCATGACAAGGCCCTCTGTTAGAGCACCATTGTTGGGGGAATTTACATGTGGCATGTCATACTGCCGAAGTTCAGAACAGGTAGACGACTGTCCTTGCTCCTTTGTGAGGTTTACAATGAGAGCAGCTTCTTGGACCTTGTCATCAATTTGAATGGATTTACCTTTGCTTGAGACTACTCTCCATTCACTTGTGCTAGATTTCCTGTAGGCTGTAGTGGACACTTGTGCTACTCTCCATTCACTACTCTCAATATCCGAGCACTAGCGGATCTTGTTTAGCAGGAAGCTCTCCATGTGCAGCTAGCCACTCTTCTTCCACTGCCTCTCCAAATGCTAACCCATTAGTGGACAAGATAGCCAAGGTTGATGAAGCTGGTATTGGAAGCAATTACAAAAGAAATCAGCTCAGGAAGCAAAGACGGCAAAGAAAACTATTAAGGAATCAAGGGAACTTAGGTTCCAACACCCTTTCCTTTTCTCAATGAATTTTGCACATTGGAATATCAGGGGTATGAATAGCCCCGCCAAGCAGAGGGAAGTTCGTTCTTTTGTTCAAGATTATTCTCTTTGTTTTTTTGGTTTAGTTGAGACCAAAATAAAGAATGCTACTACAGATGCCTTAACTAATACTCTCATTCCCGGTTGGTCGTTTTTGCATAATTATCCTCATTCGCCCTCTGGGAGAATTTGGATAGGCTGGAATAACGCTCTTTTGTAGATTAATTCTTCTTGTACCAATGCTCAAGCCATCCACTACAATGTCACAGTTCGGGACTCTAATGCTTCTATGATCATTTTTGTTATGTATAGCCCCAACTCCCCTCTTCAACGGAATGATTTATGGCGTGACATCATCGTCCAGGCCTCCATATCCAAGGACATCCCTTGGCTGATATTTGGGGATTTCAATGCCATTCGTTGTCCTCATGAAAGGAAAGGTGGTAGCCATGACTGGCCCAATACTATGGATAACTGCAACAAATGCTTCATGAACTTTGAGCTTGAGGATCTAAGATATTCTAGGCATTTTTTCACCTAGTGTAATGGTCAAGCTGCCCCCTTCACTATTCAGAGGAAGCTTGATAGAGCTCTTGTCAACCAAGATTGGCTCACTGCTTTTCCATCTGCTGAGGCTGAGTTTCCTCCTCTTGGGCTTTCTGACCACTTTCCCATTATTGTCAGAACAGGCATTCCGAGGAAAAGAGGCAGAATCCCTTTCAAATTTTTTAACTTTCGGGCAGACTATGATGATTTTCTTCCTACGGTTGAGCAGGCCTAGAACTCAAATATCCAAGGGACAACCATGTTCATTTGCTGCCAGAAACTCAAGAAGGTTAAGTACGTTCTTAAGGATTTCAATCAGAAAAGATTCAAGAATACTTCTTCCAGAGTCCAAGAAGCCTGTAATAAGCTTCATGACTTCCAGCGCCTCCTTGAGCGGAATTCAGGAGATAGCAGGCTCATCTATGAGGGAAAAGAATCTATCAAAACTTATTATTCTATTCTTTCCAGCGAGGAGAGCCTAGCCAAGCAAATCAATGATTAGCAGAAGAAACCGAAACAAAATAGTCAGCCTTCTTGATGCTACTGGTAACAGAATTGATGACATCAAAGAGATCAAGAGCTCTATAGTTAACTTCTATCATGATCTCCTCGGAACTGAAAGTTCCATTTCGTATCCAGGGAAGCAAGCTCTTGTAGGCTTTATCACTAAGCGTCTTCCTAATGACTCTTTCACGGCCCTCCATTGCCCAGTTACTGATGATGAAATCCAGGAAGCTCTCTTTAGCCTCCACCCTAATAAAGCTCCGGGGCCTGATGGCTTCAATGGATATTTCTTCCAAAAGACTTGGAGCATAGTCAAACCTGAGGTCACTACTACTATATCTGAATTCTTTACTTCAAGATCCATTCTCAAAGAGATCAACTCCACAGCCATTGCCCTTATTCCCAAGGTCCCTAACCCCTCCTCTATTCATGACTATTGCCCTATATCCTGCTGTAACACTATTTACAAAACCATCTCTAAAATTCTTGCCAACCGCCTAAAGAAAGTCTTTCCAAACCTCATTGACCCGTCCTAGTTTGCCTTTATTTAAGGCAGGAATATCAGTGATAACATCCTGCTTGCTGAAGAGCTCATGTATAACTATCACAAGAACACAGGCTCTCCTCGTTGTACTATGAAAGTTGATCTTAAGAAGGCCTTTGACTCGAGGCGCTGGCAATTTATTATTGATACTTTGTGCATAGTGGGATTCCCTCAACTTTTTGTTGATTGGATTTACTACTACATATCTACTGCTCGCTTCTCAATTGTTATTAATGGCAAGCTTGAAGGTTTCTTTCCTGGAGCTAAAGGGTTAAGGCAAGGGGATCCTCTCTCCCCCTATCTTTTTGTTCTTGTTATGGAAGTTCTCTCCCTGCTTATCCATCAGAGATTAGCTATCCCTTAATTCAAGCATCATTGGAGATGTAAAAAAACAAAGCTGACACATCTTCGCTTTGCTGATGATATTATGCTTTTCTGTCATGAGGATCTCCTTTTAACCAATATTATCAAGGAAGGGCTCGACACATTTGCTTTATTCGCTGGGCTTCTTCTCAATGCCTCCAAAAGTTACATTTTCCTATTTGGCATGGATAACAACACCAGGCATCATATCATTGATCACATTGGCTTTCCTGAAGGATCCCTTCTTATCCGTTATCTTGGTGTTCCTTTAATCTCTACTAAGCTTAAAGCCCAAGGCTGCAAAAGCTCTGGGTGACTGCATCATTGGTAAAATTACTCATTGGTCTACTAAATCTCTATCTTATGCAGGTCGTCTCTAGCTTATCAAATCTGTGCTTTTTAGCATCCAGGTTTTCTAGTCTTCCCATTTCATTCTCTCTAAAAAAGTGATTAATCAAGTTGAGCAAGCTATAAGATCTTTTCTTTGGAGTGGCAACCATCTCATCTTCACCGGATCGAAAGTTGCTTGGGATGACATTACCTGCCCTCGTCATGAAGGGGGGCTTGGGATAAAGAATCTTGTTGATTGGAATCAAGCAGCCCTAGGGAAGCTCATTTGGCAATTTGCCAAAACCCTTCTAACTCTTAGGTTCTTTGGATTCGTAGCAATATTCTGAAAGGTAGGAGTTTCTGGGAGCTCAAATGTCCCAAATCTTGCTCGTGGACTTGGAGGAAAATTCTTTAATTTAGACACTTGTTCAAGCCTTTCATCAAAATTTCTATTGGGAATGGTCTCTTTGCCTTTCTCTGGTTTGACTATTGGCTCCCCACTGGTTCCATATATGATAATATAGGGGCAAGGGTTATTTATGATTCAGGCCTTGGGAGACATGCTAAAGTTGGTTCCATCATTATGTATCATCAGTGGAGTTGGCCGACAGCTAACTCTCCTCATTTGCTTGAGTTAAAAAATGGCATGCCTAGCAACCTTCATCATTCTCCCCATAGGGACGACAAAGCTATTTGGTTGCCTTCCCCCACTGGGGCCTTTTCCATTAGCTCGGCTTGGAAGACTCTTTGAAGCCGGAAGCCCCAGGTTCATTGGTGGAAGCTTGTGTGGCACTCTAAAGCCATTCCCCGTGCTGGATTTATCCTTTGGATGGCCATCCGGAACAGTCTTTGAACCAAGGATCTTCTATTCCATTCTCGCCTTAGTTATGATCTCAAATGTCTTTTTTGTATGCGTGAAGATGAGAGTCACAACCACCTATTCTTCTCTAGTTCTTTTACATCCAACATATGGTCCCATTTGCTCTCTAAAAGTGGATTTCATTGCCCTTCTAGAGACTGGCAGTAGATCATTTCTTGGGCTACCAATACTTTCAAAGGAAAGGGATTCTCTTCTGCTATAGGAAAGCTCACCCTTGCTTGCACAGTTTATACAATTTGGAGGGAAAGGAATAGCAGATTGTTCTCCATGATAAAGACTAATTCCAAATCTATCATAGCTCATATTCAAGAAATGATTCATGGTAGGCTCACTTCCTCTAAAAGGATTGCAAACACGAATACTAATAGACATCTTCAATGTATTTGGTCTCTTCCAAGTAGCATCTTCAATGTGTAATGGTTTATATGTATTTTTATTTTTGTAGCTTTGGGACGGGTGCTCTTCTGCCTGTAGAAGCTCTCCCTTCCCTCTAGCTTGTTCGAGGGTATGCCATATTGATCTTGTATTTTCTTCCTTTCTCTCCCTTTGGTTTTTTAAAATTCTACTTACCAAAAGAAAAAAGCATCCTTCCACCTCCCCTTGGGTTCATTGGGCTTGCAAGAACCTCATCAAAGATAGAAGTCTGTGGGAGATCAAATGTCCTCAAAGCTGTTCTTGGGCTTGGCGTAAGATCTTAAAATTTTGGTCTCTTTTTAAGACGCACATCAAGTACATCATTGGTAATGGTCAGTTTGCCTCCTTATGGTTTGATTACTGGCTGCCTAGTGGTTCTATCATCGATAGTATGGGGGAGAGAGTCATCTATGATTTTGGGTTAGGAAGGAATGCCAAAGTTAGCTCCATTATCTCTAACACTCAATAGAGTTGGCCTATTGCAAATTCTCCTCCTCTTTTGGATGTCAAATGAAATATGCCGCCTACTCTCCTTCCTATTGCCAGTAGAGAAGAAAAGGCGTTCTGGATTCCATGCTTTAACATCATTTTTTCAATCCATTCTGCTTGGAAGACTATCCGAAGTTGCAAGTCGCCTATTCATTGGTGGAAGCTTATATGGTTTCCTAAGTCCATTCCAAGGACCGGTTTCATCTTATGGATGGCTATCCGCAACTGTCTTAGAAAGAAGGATCGGATCTTCAACTCGGCCATGGACTAGAGATGCCTCTTTTGCAATCATGATAATGAGTGCCATGACCATTTTTTCTTCTCCTATCCTTACACGGCCAGCATATGGCAGCTCCTGCTCTCATAAAGTGGTCATCAATTGCCTACTGGGAACTGGAAATACATTATATAGTGGGCTAGACTCACCTTCAAAGGGAAAAGCCTTTCCTTCTTACTTGGCAAGCTCATTCTAGCATGCACTGTCTACACCATTTGGAGGGAAAGAAACTCAAGAATTTTTGCTCACTAAAAGAAGTCCCATTAGGCACTTATTGTCCAAATTCAAAATATGATCCGTGGGCGATTATCCACTATTAAAGGCCTAAAGCCAACTAACTCCAATAGGCATTTCCATTGTATTTGGTCGCTCCCTAGTAGCATTTTCTCTTAGTATGGCTCTGTTTGTTCCCTAGCTCTCTGCTAGTAGGTTTCCTCTTTTGTAGCCTTGGGATGGGTATCCTTCTTTTTAAAAGTCCTCCCCTCCCCTAAGCTTGCTTTAGGGGTATGCCCCCTTGATCTTGTACATTTTTCTCCTTTTATGCATTTATATACCTATCAAAAAAATGTAGTTGATTTGTTTTTCAAGGAAATAGTGCGACTCCATGGTGTACCTACGAGTATTGTTTCTGATAGGGATGTTAAGTTCCTTAGCTACTTTTGGAAGGTTCTATGGGGAAAATTAGGTACCAAGCTTTTATTTTCCACTACTTTTCATCCATAGACTGACGGACAGACTGAAGTAGTCAACAGGACTCTAACTCAACTCTTACGCACTGTCATTTAAAAGAGTTTAAAGCCTTGGGAGGACTATTTGCCATTTATAGAGTTTGCATATAATAGGATTATGCATACTAGTACTTCTTCTTATTCTCCCTTTGAAATTGTTTATGGGTTTAATCCACTTACTCCTTGAGATTTAATGTAGGAGTAGTTTGGATGGCCACAAGAAGGCCGAATTGGTGAAGTCAATTCATGAAAGGGTACGACTTCAAATTGCGCAGAAAAATGAAAAGTTTGCTTTCCAAGCCAATAAAAGGGCGAAGGCGTGTCATCTTTGAACTTGGAGATTGGGTTTGGGTTCACATGCGCAAAGAAAGATTCCCAACCCATAGAAGAACTAAATTGCATCCTCGAGGAGATGGACCTTTCCAAATCCTTAAGAAATTAATGATAATGCTTGTAAAGTGGATCTTCCAAGTGAGTATAATGTCTCTGCTACTTTCAATGTTTCTGATCTTTCTCCCTTTGATGCAGGTGACAATTCAAGGTCGAATCCTTTTGAGGAGAGGGGGAATGATGGGCACCATGGTAAAACCGCGTCTTAAAGATACTTTACAACTTCCAAAAGGGCCAATCACAAGGTCAAGAGCTAAGAAGATCAAGGAAGGAATGCAAGGATTGGTGCAATCCACTTGGGCCGAGTTTGCAAACTCATCGAGCAAGATCCCCACATTCAAAATGGGCTTGAAAGAAGAAGAACCAGCTTTAATCCATGTGATACAAACTATAGAGGTGGCGACATAGCTTAGTGGTTTCGTATAGACTTTTTATTTCATTAAGTATAGGCGTGTGGGCCTATTTTATGTTTTTATGGTTGTAGGCACTTGGGCATATTTAACTCTTTTAGTGGATTTCTTTTATTAGTTTTAGTGTGTAGTTTAGGACGTTTTGGGCTTAGAGATGTTCAACCTATGTCTTTTAATTGATGTAGGCCTTATTCGGCCTTAGGGTTTCATGAAAGGTTTTAAAAGGACTTGTAGCCGCAATTTGGAGGCTAGGAACGTGAATGAAGCTTTCTGCATAGAGAACCTTTTCAGTTTTCTCTACTTGTTCTTGAGTGAACTACGAACTTATCAAAGGCATACCCTTTGTGGCATTCTCATCAAGTCTAGGTTCTTGAAACAAGTTTTCAACGAGTCTAGATCATCTTGACTTGATTCTTGGCTTTCTTGGGTAAGTTTCAATTTGATTGTGGGTTCAAAGGATTTCAATCTTACGGGTTCACAACATTTTCAGCATGCAAGTTTATTGGACTTTGCATTTTGTGCTCCCGAAGAAAATTATCTAAGAAATTGAGCAGACTATGAGGGCTTTTCTCTGGTCTGATCCAGATTTGAAGGCTTCTAAAACCCAAGGTTGCTTGGGAGAATGTCACTTACCCTAAAGAGGAAGGTGGGTTGGGGATTAAGAAGTTAGAGGATTGGAATAAAGCGGTAGCCTCTAAGCATCTTTGGCAGCTGAGTGGTCCTTATAGCTCTTCTTTGTGGGTTGCTTGGATTTGTGCTAACATTTTGAAGCAAAAGCACCTCTAGGAGGCTACTTGTCCAAGTGTTTGCTCGTGGGTGTGGAGGAAGTTGATGAAGCTTAGAGTAGGGTTTAAATCTTTAATTTGGCACAAGGTCAGAAATGGTCAGCATACTTTTCTTTGGTTTAATTATTGGCTCCCGTCGGGTCCAATATGGGAGGCTATGGGAGATCGTGTTATCTATGATTCCGGGCTTTCTAGATCCGCCCGTGTGAGCCTAATCCATCTCTTGGAGTTCCAAAAAACAACGCGCTGTGGCAAGGTCGTCAACTGAAGCTGAATATCGCTCTCTTGCTAATGCCACCTCTGAAACTGTGTGGCTGCTCTCCCTCTTCAATGAACTTGGCCTTCCCATCACAACTTCACCAAAACTGTTATGTGATAATTTGGGTGCAACTCATCTCACTTTCAATCCTGTTCAGCACTCTCGGATGAAGCATATTCAGATCGATCTCCACTTTGTCCGTGATCTCGTTCAAAAGGGTGTCTTCACTGTTCAACATGTCAACACTCACGATCAGCTCGCGGACTTATTGACAAAGCCCTTGTCCCGCCAACGGATGGACTTCCTTAAGACCAAGAGTGGCTTAGCCGATGGCAGCTCCATCTTGCGGGGGCGTATCAAGGAAGATCCCTCAAATCAAGCTCATGATCTGTCATCCTGATCTCTAGGCTGAAATTCCGCATGTAACAGCTAGAAAAATCCTGTGTAAATGCCTTGTAAACATTAGGCTTAATGTTAGCTTCTTTCCTAGAATAACTTTTGAAACTCTGTATATATCTTTGATACAATTCGATAGAAAGTGTGTGGAACATTTTCCTTGACAGCAAACAGAGGAATTTTTGTGTCAATACTTTTTCAAACTTCATCAGGGGGGATGGCCTCCCTTGGTCCCCCTTCCTCCTCTACTAAGAAGATATGTCATATGTGTAAGTGAGGGGCTCTTGAAAAAGCATTTTACGATAAGAAAAATAATATATATATATATATATATATATATATATATATATAAAGATTCAACAAAAATGAAGTAATGCTAAATTAACTCAATGCACAAGCCAAATGAAAAACAACAAAATGACAGTTATTGTTTGAAAATTATTAGTAGAACCTTATAAACTGTAGCAAATATTTATAGAAAAAACCAATCCAAAACTGTTAAAGCTATAAAAATCTCAATTCTCCATTTCAACTTATGTTTCATGAAATACGATTGTGAATTTGTAATAAGATTCTGACAACCATGAGAAATGAATAGGCTTGAATGATAATCACAAGGATAGAAAACATACAACAAAGATCCCCTTTCATAGGACTTCAATATTTTGATGATAAGAAATATATTATAAACAAAGTGCTAAAGGGAGCGCAACCAGTATTAGAAAAGAAAGCTACATATAATGTTCTTATAATTTAGCTTGCCCCAATAAAAAACAAAATCAAAGAAAAAAAAGGGATATTTTCCCTACTCTCAAAAAGTAAAGCAACAAAGGTGAACCAGATTTTACACTTTCCTTCCACTCTTTGAGGGGCACATTGCATTCCAACGTGTCAAAAGATCCTTAATTGATCTTGACATAGTCCAATATACACCAACAATCGAACACACCAAAGCCCACGACTCCCTAGTTATTGAGAATTGCAATAGAAGATGGTCAATAGATTCAGCTTCTTGCTTACACATACAACACCTATTCACCATGATTTTTTCCTTTTCCTTAAATTTTCACTTGAACTGTTGAAGGATGTAGTAAAAGACCAACCATCAATCCAAGGCCAGTAGGCTTCAAAAGATGCATGTGGCATTAGCTTCTAGCACATGTAGAAGACGTTCCCTCTTCTTTTTCTCATGCAAAGAGAACTTCTCCCCTATATTTGTATTATATAAAAGCAATATAAATACTATTTAATATCATATGCAAGTTTTCAAAAATAAAATATCTCAAAAATAAGATATCAGCAGCAAGTTGAGAAATGTAACTACAACATGGCCCCAGAGACGGCCAATGTTCACAAATGGGGTTTGAATTTATTAGTCCTGGTTTCACTAGGATTTGTATTGAGTTGAGCTGCATTTTTATTCATCATCATCATCATCATCGTTAGTATTATTATTATTTCCTTGGGCCAAATCTATTTTGAATTATATGCTAGGTATATATTTTGCTCAATTGGATTTTAGATGATTCTCTGTTTTCAAGTCAATCGAGCCCAACCATTCCAATATCTAGTTCAACGTTTCCCGAAGCATATCATAAAGTAAAGGTAACACCAATATTTGCTGGGTCCATATGCCATAAGAGGAAGAGATCACTCGTGCCTCATTCTATGTATGTAATTGGCAATAGGCAATAGGCAATAGGTTGGGTGACCATAGTGGAGAAGTATATACCTCTGTTGGTTCAGGGATGAGATTAATCACATAATCAATCATATATAGTGTTCTAAATTAAGGCCTGGTATATCATTTCTTTGAATATTATTGCAGTAGCACTATGCCTAGATTGAAAATTTTTTCACTAAGCAATAACTCAATGAGAAGGAGCCATAGGACTCCAAAATAAGAGATGCATCAACACCCAACATAAGGAGTACTGAAAAATTGTTTTCAAGTGTTGCACGAGTTTGAGGCTTCTTATTTCGGATCCAGGCACCACAGAGTCATCCATCTTGAATGGAAATATGGGTCCAACCCATCTGTAACTTGAAGTGTTGAATTATCTAGTTGATTTTATGGTTTGCCCAATAATCCAAACAATGCCATGTATATCAGCCATATTCACAAAGGCATCCGAAGTGGTAGTGTGGAATTTTAAGTTCAGTTCTTGTTGAACAAATGAACAATACTAGCATTTATTGCCAAATCTTGATGAATTTTAAAATATTTGGTGGAATCATGTAACTTTGGTTGAATATGATGTTTGACAGAAATTGTTTTCACCCCCAAAATATATGAAGTAAAAGGTCATGCCTTTTAGTGTAGTTAAGTTTTTCTATCCTTCTATTAAATGTAGGATGGGAGCACCATATATAATAGTTCCCGAACTGCTTACAAGAGAAAACTATGGAAGCTGGAAAATATGGATGAGGAATTACTTGTTGGGCAAAGAACTTTGGGACATTGTGGATGGTGCATTTCCCAAACCCGATGAAGCAACGCAACAGGCTGGGTTCATGGACTGGAGGAAGAAAAATGGGAAAGCGTTGCATGCCATACAAGTGTCATGCGGACCAGGAATTTTTTCTTCTATTAGTGAGATAGATACAGCTAAAGGTGCTTGGGATCACCTGGCCTTCATGAATCGACAACCTTTTTCTGAAAATCCCCCTCAAGCACCTGAGCCAAGCTCCTACTCTCATGGTAAAAAAAATTAGCTCAACGCAATTTCCAAATTATTTTGCATAATAATTCTAAATTAAATGACATCTGCAATTATCATGTGATAGTTTTGTAATATTTATCTCCATAGTAGCTTCTTGGAGCCAGTGGGACATCCCCCATTTATGCGTTGACATAATATATCTCTTTGGGGGAAATTGGTGTAAAGTATTATAAACAAAAAGAATGTACAAAAGCTCTTACGAAAGGGAAGGCTTACTGAAGCAGGGCAATCTGTAGCAAGCACAAAGGAAAAATATAGACATCTATATAAATTGGACAAAAATTTTATTGAGTTTGAACTGAGAATGACTAGAGACTAGTTTCTGAATGGCTAGAACTATTTCATCAACTAGTTTTGAATTGCTTGTAGACGATAATACTAATTCTATATTGTCATAAAAGATGATAGAAAATTTGTTGAAGGTTGCAAAATTGGTAGTTACGAAGACCAGTCCCCTTGCTGTAGTTACCTTGTCAATACTCAAGGGAGCTAAGCCACACTTGTAACAAATGTTTACTTGTGGTTTTGAAATTCTCATTACATTTTGGTTTTGGATTCAAATTGTTGCATATTTTTTAAGAGTGCTTTTACTTCTAAAAGATTGTATGTGTTTTGTTGGAAGAATAACAAGTGACGAGAAGGTAGTTGATGCTGCACTTTTCAACTCGCAATAAGTGTGGGCTCCGTGACCTGTAGAACACTCAGAAAGACGATCAGAAGACCACCGGATTGGCTCCGGCGGTAGCCGCTCCAATGCTTAAGTAAGTAAACTGAATTGAAAGACTGTATTGAAAGCCAAAGAATGAGCATAAAAATAAAGCGTACCTTTAGGGTTTGATTTATAGATTGTGGCCTTCCTAAGTTGATTAGGATTCGATGCCATGAATATAGGGATTTGACCATCGGAGATTGCAGTTACCTTGTGGAGCATTTGAGTCATAGATGGAGATAATTATAAATAGTAGTTTCCTTGTTGTAGACTGTTTCTGTGTTGAAGACTGTTTCCTTATTCCCTGCTTGGCAGTTGTTAAGGAAGCCATAAGGTCGGAACCATATGAAATATTGAATGAATATTGCCCAGAGTATAAGGTCTGGAAGATATGTGCATGAGAATGCCTTGGAGGCTTTGCCTGCACTGTATGACCGAGTTTGTCAGCTCTGTAGGATATATATATATATATGAGAATGCCCTGAAGGCTGTGAATGCTCTGTATGACTGAGTTCGTCGGCTCTGTATGATATATATATATATATATATATATATATGAGAATGCCCTGAAGGCTTGTGGCTGCTCTATATGATCGAGATTATCAGCTTGTATGATCGAGATTATTAACTCTGTAGGTACACGTGTCTGAAGGTGATTGGTGTGTTTGTTTGTGGTATATCAGCTACTCCCCCCCCCCCCCGAGCCCTAGTTAGAAGCTAGGGCTTAACTAGGGTTATGGTCTTTGTGAAGAGTCATACGTTTCGTTTCTCCATTTCTCGAGACGTCGGTTTAATGAGTCATTTATTGCGCAGCCGATACTTGAGAAGCTATCATTAGTTTCAACCGTTGTGTCGGCTTGTCTTGGGAGGCTCATATTTCGAATGTGTATATAAAGAGAGGGAAAGGTCTTTCATACCTTTCTTCTGCACTTGTTTCTACAGTACCAGAGGTTGCCACCGCCATTTGACATATTTTGAAGTTTGAAGGACATCCAGTGTTCATAGTCCTTTCTTGATTTCAGGTTTGATTTTAGTCCCCTTCTACATTCCTTCTTGTTTGCTTCATTTCTTTCTTTTGTTCGCCATGTCTGGCCTTGAGTCACCCTCTGGTTCGGGCAGTCCTTCTAGGACTGTTCCTCAACTGCAGTTAGTGAATCTTCCTTCTGTAGATGATGATGAGAATAGATTGGTAGAGCCCCCTCTAGTCCGGGGGTTAAGATTGTTGATGCATTTGATGAGCCCCCAAATAGGGCTGGTAAGACCTCTGGTCGATCCGGTTATAGGGAGGAGGGTGAGAGTGTAATCACCAAAAAAATGTTGAAGGAGTTATGGGCGAAATTCATTCCCACAAACGTTACTTTCAGGGTCCCAGACTCTCAGGATCGCCCAAGTGATGTTAGAGAGGGGGAAATCTGTCACGACCCGAGACCCACCCTATGCGAATCTCGTGTCGCGCACCCGATCCGACGCTGCTTGTTAAACCAAGGGTCTCAACTTGTTACATAATCAGTGCTACTAACATGCAACAATTCAAAATGCGGAAATAAATAATTAAAAGCTGCATGCGATACATATAATGTTTACAAAAATGCGGAATACAAAATTACTTAATACAACTGTTCATCCCCAAGACGTGGATAACATGGGAGAGTTATAAGATTGCCTGTACTAAGTATTACACTGCAACTTCAAAAATAAATGTCCACCTCCTAGCTGTCAAACTCTATAGTCTGTTCTCGAGATTTGTGCCTGTAAAATGTTGTGTAGTATCTGCTGAGCTATGAAAATTCAGTAAGTAGTCTTTTACTCTACCATGTGTACGAGGGTATAAAGAACGCTAGCCAGTCAATGAATATATAACTCAATATCAGATGATGGAAGTCAAGTGATAAGGAAATGAAACTGCTATGCCAACAATGTCATATTGCTATAGTCATGAGCTATCTCAATTATGAAATGTAGGCACTGTACTGAAAACTGTAAAATCTCATGATCATTCAATAACAATATAACATGATCAAGCTATAAATATCAACAATAAAGGATAGTAATATCAACTAAAACTGAGATGCTCTCGTGGGGCCCGAAAATTCCCCTGAGCTCGTATTCAGTTCCACTCGGGCTCTCTGAATAATACTGCTCTGTGCACAATGTAACTTCACGTCCCATGCCTCGCATAGCGACGGGTAAATGTTCCACTTGGAACCTAGACCCGAAGGTCATAAATAGCATTAGAATGGAGATGTGACTGAGCACAAATCCCGCACTAATAATACATCAGGATCATGCTATCTTCCACGAAGAGTATAGTGGAATCATAACTGGTTCTAGGCAATCTGACGTAACAGTAGTTTTCGAGGTTACGGTTACTAGACTGCTTTGAATAAAACTGTCTGGCCCTCACGGCCCTAGGTACAAGTGTACATAAGGGAATCTGTGCACAAGTGTACAATCATGATCGAGATATATATAAAAATCAATAACTGTCTCCCACACGATAGGGCAATATCAATGTGGCTAAATAAATACTGGTGTGGATGTATAGAGTACAATAGGCAATATATATACAAGAACTATGACATGGCTGTGAATTGTAACACATGCAGAGATCGGATTTTACTTACCTCTTACTGTCTATGAACTAGCAGGATTTAGACTGCTTTCTCTTTGCCTTCTCGTGTTCCTAAAATTCATGAAACACGTTTCAGTCTATCGCTACTTGAATTATGCTACTCAAAAAATTTTATGCCCTTATATCTTAAATTCTTCTTTTATGAAAATAAACCCTACCCTTGAATCCGGAACGTCGAAAAAAGTCGATTTAGGCTTTCGCAGAATTCAATTCGGACTTCTGTACTAAAAAGGGCAAAATGGTCATTTTGTACTTTTACGGGTCTTTTTATTTTTTGAGACCTCGTCTTGCTAAACGGACCTCACCATTGGTTTTAGAATGTCCGAGATAGTTAAAATACACTATACGTATGTTTAATTTGGACATCGTTACTATAAAAGGGTAAAATGGTCATTTACTACATGTATTTTACTTTTCGGGGTTCCGTCTCGTGAAACGGACCTTACCATCTGACTTAGAATATCCAAGATAATAAATTTTGACTATTCATTTGCCTCGTTTGGACTTCGTTTGACTTGTATTTGAATTAGGGGTATTATTGTAAAAATTTATATTTTATAAATTTTTCTGTTTGGGCCTTAGTGCAATTTCCTAAACTTTCTGGGGTCAAAACAGATTTTGCCTACGTCTCGGTCTGAACCAGTGGGTTCAGGGTCAGAAACCCTAAACCGGTCCGATCCTCCTCTGAACCAACCGGTTCAGTGTACCTCTAAGAACCGGAATGAGATATCCCTTTGGTCTACCTTATCCACGGTTCGGTTACACCCAAACCCAAATTTCAATTTCCTATCCCTACAGCCAAACAAGCCAAATTCCATTTAATTTAAATTTTAAAACGACACAGTATCCCTGCCCGTTTACTTCCGGTCGGGTCCCGACCCGGATCCAACCCAGGACCCGAAACCCGAAC
The DNA here is from genome assembly GCA_008638375.1 of Nyssa sinensis. Classification (NCBI taxonomy): domain Eukaryota; kingdom Viridiplantae; phylum Streptophyta; class Magnoliopsida; order Cornales; family Nyssaceae; genus Nyssa; species Nyssa sinensis. Next base: position 17,972,877 of record CM018038.1, read on the forward strand.
CCGAACAAACAGTATCATCTTCCCCGTTTTTTCGGTGTAGTTCCGGTAGGTTTCCATCACCATCTCCGGCGACGGCGACCGGATTCCGATCATTTTTTAGGGTTTTTTAAATGCTATCCTCTACAGTTTTTCATGGGGATTCCGTAGCTAGGATTAGTTTTCAATTTGAATCACTAATTCCTCACGAAATAGAGAAAAACAGTGGCTTCGGCCAACTGTTCTTTCTCAATTTCGTGCTTGTTTCTCGACTGTTTTTCACTCTTTCCTTTTCTAATCATCTTCTGCACTATATAGGACTATTTCTAGATGGTTTAGGTTAGGTTTTATGCATAAAATATTAAGGAAGATCCTAGCTACCCGTAACCTGCAACTAGAGTTTTCTCAGTCAATTTTCAACCAAATTTCTCAATTCTTTTTGCATTATATTTCTGATTTCATGCTTGTTAAGGCCTAATACTTAGAATTAAACGAATCATGCTATAACTGAAAAATAGAATAATCACTTACCTTTGGAAATTCTGATTTTCTTGGTGCACCGTGCCTCTCCTACTCCTGAGTTCCTCTCGGTTCACTCCTGTGTTCTTCTCAATGACTTCCCAAGCTTTTGAGATACTCACAGTACTGAACCTCCTCTGATTTCTATCTTCCTACGTAACCTATATATATATATATACATATATTTTATACACACGCATACTCCACCGCCCCTGTCACTTCTTCTCAGCCCTACACTCTTCAAGCCCCTTTTCTTGACCTAGGTTTTGATTTCTCTCTACCAAATGCAACCTTGCATTTATGGCTTGGGAGACTTGTGTGTGTGTGTATATATATATATATATATTATATTACATGCACCACACACACATATTACCCCACCGACACACACACACACACTGTGCAGACCTGCTTGGCAGTCCCCTCCCTTGCTTCCCTTTTCTTTTCTTTATTTCTTTTTTTTTTTTAATTTCTTATATGTATAAATATATACATACATATATATGTCATGGTATATGTATAATACATCACACTATACATACATATAATACATGTTTACACATGTATACTTATATCCATATGTGTGCATAATACTCTATTTTTAACCATGTATACATGCCCTAATATTAAGTAGGCTATATGTATATGTATACGTACATATGCATGAAAATGCGTGCATGCACGTATTACGAGGCATAATGCCGGGTTGTTCGGCACTAACTGTATAACTAATACCATTTTAGCTTCTAAAGTTGTACAGTACATGTGATATCAAAATATGGAGCTTAAACAGCTCAGGTTACAACTGGTGGTACTCTACCCGACCCGATTTACCTCGGTATACGTGCTGACCCGGGTTAGGGTATTACAAAATCTGTGCCTACCTGGCCTGGTTTGAAATGGGACTGACACTCCCCCTTCTTGATATTATAAAACAATTCTTTTGTTGGTTCGACCTTTGCCCCATAGACCTGAACCTTAACAGTTCGAGACATTTGTTGAGCTTCATTGTGTTGGGCCATATGAATAATGTCAAGGTGTCCCTTGACCTGATCCGTAGTAATATGGATCTAAAACTTCAGAAGGCGGAAGGCCTTTATTATGTCTTTTGATAGTGGGTTCAGACCCCTTACTTCTGTGCCCTCCTCCAACAAGACTTGGAAGAAGTGGTATTTCTTTATAAAAGGAGGATGGGAATTCAAGGACTTTGAAGGCCAACCTTCATCATTCCCTCGAACCACTGGGCGAAAGGGTGAGGCCCAATTTTCTTGTGGCTGTATTGATTTCGTTTTGTACACCAATTGCTGAACTGATCAATTTCTGTGTTTGTTTTGCAGTCAGGAGTCCGTGGAAGAGGCCGGCCGTTTCTCTTATGCTGCAGGAGCAATACAAGAAGCTCTTAAAGCCCAGCAATTGAGACCATTCCTCTATTGTTAACCCTGATAAATTGATGGCTGCCAGGGGTAGTGTTGAGGAGATTGCTAATAATATGATGGCACGGTGGGAGACCAGGCCATCTTCGTCTGTGGCAGTGGGGGAGGCTTCTTCCCCAGTGGTCCCTTCTGTCCAAAAAAGGCGGAGGTTAGTTTTGATCTCTCCTGAGCCCACTGAGGGGGAGAGAGAGTCCTGCCCCCATTTCGGTGGTCCCCCTAGCCCCGTCTCGACGAGCGGGCAAGGGGGCATCATCCTCAGTGGCTCCTAATGCTGCTGATCAGGGGGCCAAGAAGATTTTGAGGGACTTTTGGGCCAAAGGCTCAATCAAACTCAAGCCCCAGACGTCGGAGAAGCTTCTTGCTGATCTGACTGCTCTTCAGGTCAAGGTGAGTTCGTCGGGCCCTTATCTCTTTTCCCTTTTTTCCAAGTGTTTTGGCTGGTATTGAACTGTTTACTTTCTACATTGTAGACCCTGCATACCCTTTCCGCTTTGGTGGAGGTCTCTCCTCCTTCAGAGGAGGTCGATCAACTCAAGACCGAGCTGGACGATCTCAGGCTTCAGCTTGGTACTGCTCGGTCGGAGGCTCACGACTCTGCAGAGAAGCTGAAGGAGTCTCAGAATTCTTTGATCGTGATGGAGTCGGAGAGGAACCTTGCCGTTGAGCGGGCAAAGAGGTTGCAGGCGGAGATTGACGGCATGCGGTATCAATACCGTCAAAAGCTTGACGACGCCGTGGAGCAGGCCTTGATGGATACTGAGGTGGAAGTGAGGTCGGAGTTAGAAGGAATGACCAATCGCTTGATTACATTTGGGTTCAACAACTTCCGATCCCGGCTCCTTGCCAAGTTTCCTGACTTTGATGTCTCCTCAATTGTGCCACCTGGATCTGAACCTTCAGAGGTTGTTATCCAGAGTGAAGTGGCTGATATCCTCCCTGCCGATCCTACTGAGGTGGTCGTACCGACTGAGGTGGTTGATGCTGCTCCTACCGATCCTTCTCCCGTCATTGACTCTGCTCCTACTGATCAGGCTTAGGATGTATATTTTGCTACTTTTAATTTCCAATGTACTAAAATATACATTTGTTAATGGAACAGTCTTTTGCTTGATGCTTTTGTCTTCTTCGTTTGTGCATGACCTTAGTTATACTGCTCTGTAGTGTTTTAACTTGTAGTTGATTGTGGTAACTGTTGCACATAGCGTTGCTCTGGAGCTTAGTATATACCAGACCAGATTTTCTTCTGTAGGTAGTTGTATTCCGAGCTGCTTTACTTGTGATAAGGCAGTAATTGAAGACTTCTTTTGAAAAATTTTGAAGCTGACTGTTCTGAATCTGGAGACTTATAATAATAAGTGGATATCTTGTGATTATAGTTCGGTTGATCAGAACTTCTGTCTCCAGATCTGTTAAGACAAAGGTCAAGGTACATCAAAGTTGATGGGCCTTCGTTGTATACGTGGCCCATCAGGCGTTAATGACTTGGAGAAACTGTCACGTCTACATATACGTGGACAAGACTGAAAAGTCTATATATTGCGTGCGTGGCTCTGCCTTTTGCTTCTCCCGAGAGGGCGGTTTAATGCCTTATTTATTGCACCACCGTCGTTTGGGATTTTGAAGCTAACTCTTCGCCTAACCGTTGCGACGGTTGAACTGGGTGGCTCTTGGGCCTCGAAGGCCTATATATGTGGAAGAGGAGCGTACGGTTGCACCCCATCTCCTTACTTTGCTCTCGGACTGTTTCCTTGTTGGAGAGGTTTTAGATGTTTTTCAAAAATTGCCGTTTATTCGGAGATGATTGACGATCTTCAGTCTGAGTTGGGAATGATTAAACTGTGGCCGAGGGTTATCCTTCTTTTTGATTCAGTCTCCAAGAGAGGATTAGAGGAGGCTAAGATATTCTTGTCCATCTTAGCATCCGGTCGAGATTTCTCCGATGGGAGGTGGGCCCTCCTTGATTCAACCGAGGCTTGGAGCATCGGTGATGAAGACGAAGGTGGGATGCTTCCTTCCCTCTGTCTCTTGGCAGAGACCCTTGCTCAAATCTACCGGGGTGTGACAACTGCTTTGAAGGAGATGAATGTGGGCTGCCTCCTCCCCTTTGTGACTTGGTAGAGACCCTTGCTTCAATCTGCTGGGGTGTCATGCCGATTACACATGTGGAGAATGAAAAGTCTCCTGAGGCCCAGAGCCCTCATCATCCGGTGGTACTGAGATCATTGATAGCGATGAAGAAATGGCCTGGGTACTCCTTGATGCAGATTGGGGTTCAGGGTTCCTTCCTTTCAAATGGAGCCGACGGCGGCGGTAATGAAAGGTTGGATCATGTGCCCCTATATCATCCGAGGCAGAAAGCCATGATGTCGTATAGTGTTTGCCTTTGTTGTAGCTTTTTGTGTACTTGTTCTGTTTCCAGTCTTCTTGTACTGATGTAAATCTTTTGAATCATTAATAAAATGGAGTTCCTTCTTCTCAGATCTGATGTTCTTTGTATTCGAATGTACTCTTCTGGAGTTAAAACACTTTCTCGTGCACTTCTGATATATGAATGTTCTAAGAATGGACCAAAGAAACTTTGTAGAAGGTTTGGATCAAAGTACTTCACACCTGCTCGGTACTATAGTACTTGTTGCTTGTTGACAGATAAGCCAAATAATCTAAGTATCAGATCTGAGGAAACTTTAGTTTGTAGATGTTCGGAACTTCTGTCTTTGGATGGACTGGATCATAAAATTTGTGTATTAAAGATGGACCAGGCTGAAGAGACCTGTACATTATGGACCAGGCTCTGGAGGCCTGTGCATTATAAGATAGACCAAGTGCTGAGACTTGTACATTATGGACCAGGCTCTAGAGGCCTGTGCATTATAAGATGGACCAAGTGCTAAGACTTGTACATTATGGACCAAGCTCTGGAGGCCTGTGCATTATAAGATGGACTAAGTGCTAAGACTTGTACATTATAGACCAGGCTCTAGAGGCCTGTGCATTATAAGATGGACCAAGCGCTAAGACTTGTACATTATGGACCAGGCTCTGGAGGCCTGTGCATTATAAGATGGACCAAGTGCTAAGACTTGTACATTATGGACCAGGCTCTAGAGGCCTGTGCATTATAAGATGAATATTCCATGGAAGTAAAAGAAAGAAATATCTCTATTGATAATACTTCCGTAAATGTTCCACGTTTCATGGCCTAGGAATAGGCTTCCCAGTCATGTCTTCTAGCCAGTAGGTGGTAGGCCTAACAACTTTCGTTACTTTGTAGGGGCCTTCCCAGTTTGGTGACAGTTTTCCCATAGTGGGATCCTTGGTGTTTTGAAAGACTCTTCTTAAGACTAAGTCTCCAACTTGAAAGCTGATCGTCTTGAGTCCTACCTTGGATTTGTCGACCATTCTCTGCTGATAGGCTTTCATCCTAACGCTGGCTTGATCCCTTCTTTCTTCAAGCAAATCCAAGTTTTCCATTAGCTGCTGATCGTTGGATTCTTGCTCAAAGGCTTCAGTCCTCAGGATTGGCATACCGATCTCAACCGGAATTACTACTTCTGTACCATAGGCCAGTGAGAAGGGAGTTTCAGAGGTGGGAGTTCTTCTGGTTGTTCTGTAGGCCCAAAGAACTCCAGGGAGTTCCTCTGCCTACTTTCCTTTGGCCTGTTCCAACCTTTTCTTTAATCTGTTAAGGATTGTTCGGTTGGTGACCTCTGCTTGCCCATTTGCTTGTAGATGGCCTGGAGAGGCAAAGTGTTGCCTAATATTGAGATTTTCACAGAATTTCTTGAAGCCTTTACCAGTGAACTGTGTCCCATTGTCAGAGATAATCACACGTGGTATACCAAACCTGCAAATAATATTTTTCCAGGTGAAGCTCTCAACTTCCTTCTTTGTGATATGTGTTAGAGGTTCAGCTTCGGCCCATTTAGAGAAGTAGTCAATGGCCACCAAGAGATACTTCCTGTTTGGAGGTGCCTTTGGTAACGGACCCACGATGTCCATCCCCCACTGAGTAAAGGGCCAAGGACTAGGAATCGGGATGAGCTCGTGATGAGGCTGATGTTGATATGGGGCAAATCTTTGGCACTTGTTGCACTTTTGAACATACTCCTTAGCCTGCTTTAACATGATAGGCCAGTAATAGCCCTGAGACAGAGCTCGGTGAGCTATAGTTCTGCACCCATTATGATTTCTGCAAATTCCTTCGTGTATTTCAGCCAGGACATATTGTGACTCTTTTGGAGCTAAACATTTTAATAGAGGTTGAGAATACGACCTTCTGTATAGCTTGTTGTTCAGGATCAGGTACCGAGCCACTCTGATTCGGATTCTCCTGGCTTTATTTTTGTCTTCTAGGAGGAGCCCGGACTCTAGGTACTGGAGGATTGGAGTCATCCAGTTCTGGGGCTGTTCATCAATTTGAGCAATTTGGGCTTTCTCTATGCTAGATCCTAGCTGATAGGAAATTTTTATTGTGGAGTTTGCTTCAGACTTTAGGCGGGACGCCATGTTAGCCAAAGCATCTGCTCTGCAGTTCTGGCTTCTTTCAATTTTCTGGATGGTGAATGTCTGGAAGGAATGCTTCAAGTGGTTCACCAGTTCGGAGTATCGGAGCATCCTATCATCTTTGATGGCGAACTCTCTCAGGGCTTGGCTTACCACCAATTGGGAATCTGAGAAGACTTTGAGGTTCTGAGCCTCGCATTCCAAGGCCAATTTGATGCCTAAGATTAGGGCTTCATATTCTGCTTCATTGTTGGAAGCTTTGAACCCCAGGCTGACTGCTTTTTCTGATATGAGTCCATCAGGAGATTGTAATACCAGGCCTACTCCTGAGCCTTGATCGGTTGACGATCCATCGATGTAGAGTAGCCAGGTTCCTGAGGTTTCATTGAGTTGTGCCTTGTCTTGGAGTGCCGGGGTGAACTCGGCAACAAAATCAGCCAAAGCCTGCCCTTTGATGAAGCTTCAAGGTACATACGATATGTCGAATTCCCCTAGTTCCACAGAACATTTTACTAATCTTCCCGATACCTCAGGTTTCCTCAATATTGACTTCAGAGGATAGGCAGTTGGGATCTCAATTGAATGGGCTTGGAAATAAGGTCGGAGCTTTCGAGCTGATATGACCAGGGCGAAGGCTAGCTTTTCTACTTCTGGATATCTCTTTTCTGTGTCAAGTAGTGCCCTACTGACGTAGAATATGGGCCTCTGTACCCCTTTGTCCTGTCTGACTAATGCGGAGCTGATCGCGTTTTCAGAAACTGCAAGGTACAAAAGTAGCTTTTCTCCCTGTACTGGTTTTGACAGAAGTTCTGGAAAGGCTAGATACTCCTTTAGTTCATGAAAAGCTTTCTCGCATTCTTCCATCCACTGCAAAGCGTTGTTGCCTTTCAGAGCTTTGAAGAAAGGTAGGCAACGATCAGTGGATTTGGAGATGAATCTGCTTAGTGCCGCAACTCTGCCATTCAGCGCCTGAATGTCTTTTCTGATTTTTGGAGATTTTAACCCAATCAGAGCTTGGATTTGAGTGGGGTCTGCTTCGATACCCCTCTGAGAGACAATGTACCCTAAGAATTTTCCCTTCATCACCCCGAAGGTACATTTCGAAGGGTTGAGCTTCATCTTGTGCTGCCTTAGGATATCGAAGGTCTGGGCTGAGTGCTGGAGGTGACCCCCTTTCTGAAGACTTTTGACTAGCATGTCGTCGATGTATACCTCCATGGTACTGCCGAGCAGTGGGCTAAACATCTTATTCACCAACCGTTGGTAAGTGGCTCCAGCATTCTTCAGACCGAAGGGCATTACTCTATAGCAGTAGAAACCTCGTTCGGTTATGAAAGCTGTCTTTTCTTGGTCTAGAGGGTACATTTGAATTTGGTTGTATTCAGAGTAGGCATCCATGAAGCTCATGAGCTAGTGTCCCGCAGTGGCGTTAACCAACTGATCTATTCTTGGTAGTGGAAAGCTGTCTTTAGGGCACGCCTTGTTGAGGTCTGTATAATCAACACAGACTCTCCACTTGCCATTTTTCTTCTTGACCAGGACGATGTTGGCTAGCCACTCGGGATAGAACACTTGTCGTATCATCCTGGCTTCCAACAACCTCTGGACTTCTTCATTTATAATCCGATGCCGTTCAGGAGCAATCGGTCTTCTCTTCTGTCTAACTGGTGGCTGATCTGGATCTACCATCAGCTTGTGAGTTATAAGATTGGGATCTATTCCCTCCATGTCTTTGGTCTCCTAAGCAAAGATAGAGAGGTTGTCTTTCAAAAACCTGACTATCTTCTCCTGCTCGGTGTGTGTTAGGTCTGGGCCGATGTACAAATAGCGCCCCTTTGATTCTGTACTGACCAACACTTTGATGGGTTCGCCAATGGGTTTGGCTCGACTGTCTCGTCCCCTTGGGCTCAGGGGTTCTTCAATGCTGGATGGGCAACCTTCCACCTCGGGATTGTGGGTGAGAACCGGATCTGCACAGTCCCGAGTGTACTGTAATTGCTATTTGGTAGTCTTCTTCTTGAATGCAATAGCATGGCACTCCCGGGAGGTTGGCTGACACCCTTTGACAGAGTGAACGTTCTGGTTGTGGACATACTTCAGACACTGATGGAGGGTCGAGGTGACCGACCCTACCTGGTGCAACGAAGGTCTCCCGATTATGGCGTTGTAGGGAGATTTCATATTCAACACCATGTACTCCGAGATGGTGGTCTTCTGCCCTTCATCTTCTCCTACAGTGGTAGGAAGGTCGATTCTCCCCAAAGGGGTGCTGAGATTGCCATCAAAAGCTGCCATTACGGCAGTAGTAGGCTTGATGTTGTAGTGGTCCATTCCCATTTGTTTGAATGGTTCATGGAACAGTATGTTGACGGAACTGCCAGTATCGACCAAGACTCTCCTGATCTCGAAGTTGGCAATTTTGAGAGTGATGACGAGGGCATCACTGTGAGGGCAGTGTACCCCCGCTAGGTCCTGTTCGGTGAATTGGATCTCCGGTGCTGGCTTGAGCCTCTTTTCAACGTTGGAGATCTGCAGTATGTTTGGGGCAACCCTGGCCTCCCGAGCGTATCTCTTTCTCGCCCTGTTGGACATTCCTGTAATAGGGGAGTCAGCATAGAGGACGTAGATGACATGGTTGTTCTGCCTCTGAGGCTCGTTTCGTCCTTCCCTCTGCTCCTGCCTCTGCTCGGGCCTCTGGTCTGGCCGTTGTTGAGGCTTGTCTTCTTGGGGGTTCTGCCTTTCGTCTTGCTTGACGAACTCCCAAAGACGCCCCTTCTTTATGAGTTGTTCTATCTCATACCGGAGCGTCCTGCATGAGTTAGTCGTATGTCCATGATCTTTATGGAAATTACAATACTTACTTTGGTCCCGAAGACTGGGGTCTCCTTTGATTGGTTCCGGCCACCTCAGGTTTTCCCGATCTCGAATCTGCCGGAGTACCTGGTTCGGTGTAGTGTTCAAAGGAGTAAAGTTAGTGAACTCCCTTGGTCCGGAATTGTACACAACTCTGGGTGCTGTTATCTTTTCTAGGCTTTTGGCCCTCTTTTTGCTGGAGTCTCTTCTGTGGTCCTCCTTCTTGTGGTCCTCCCTCTTCGGATTATCCCTCTGGGTCTGATCTTTGCCTTTCTGGGACGTGAGGTTGGCTTCTTCCAGGTTGATGTACTTCCTGGCCCGATCCATTAACGCCGCCATGTCGGCTGGAGGGCTTTTTGTCAAGGAGTCTCTGAAGCCATCGTGGGCAAGTCCAGCAGTTAAGGCAGCTACAAGGAATTTTGGGCTGCAGTCAGTGATTTCCGTGAGTTCGGCATTGAAGCGCGTAATGTAAGCTCTAAGGGATTCCTCCTTAGTCTGCTTGACATTCAACAGGAATTCTGGTCCCCTTCTGAGCCTCCTGCTGGTCATAAACCTGTCCAAGAACTGTCTACCGAGCTCGTAGAAACTAGTAATTGAGTTCGGAGGGAGGTTGTGGAACCACTTCAGAGCAGTTCCCTTTAAGCTGGTGATGAAAGTTCGGCACATAAAAGCATCAGAGGCACCGTGAAGGGCCATCGTGTGCTGGTAGTGCGAGAGGTGATCTCCTGGATCTCCAGACCCATCGTACAGGGTGAACTTGGGCACCACAAACTTTCTGGGCCTTTCTTCTGATATGATGGCGTGAGTGAATGGGGTGGCCAGTCTTCCGAGCAGCCTGGCCAACTCGTCTTGCTCTGGAGGGTTCTGGGCACCTCTCAAAGCAATTGTTCGGTCCATAGACTTGGCGATTTCTTCTACCCTCCGTGGGTTTCTGAATCTGATATCTTGTGAACCCTGCCTGAAAGCCTCGGCTTCAGGGTAGTCGGGTTGATTACGTCCCTCGGACGGAAGAGGGTTCCGAACCGGAGGGATTGGTGCTGCATGGGGATAAGGCTCCTGTGGTGCCGGATGTGCTCTCGAAGCCCTTGGAGTTGGGGCTCGAGTAGTGCTCCGGTAATGGACGTCAGGAATGGAGGCGGATGTCCCCCAGCCAGAGACTGCTGATGGTTGTGGATCTCTGCCAACGCGAGCAATGCCCGGGGGATGCCCAGGCTGGTTAGTTGGAGCCTGACCATGGGGTTCCTCATTCTTAGTGGTAAGAGGAGGTTGTGTTCCTACAGCGAAGTTGACCGGCGGGTTAGGAGAACCCGTTGCTTGATTCTGTGTAAGTGTTGCCAGCGTTCTAATGATGGCAAGCAACTGTTCCTGCACCAGTTCATTGTGTCGTTTGATCGATTCGATCTCTTGTCGCATGGGATTAACCGCTGGTCCCTTGCACGAGGAGCAGGCGGCTGACGTTGAGAGTTTTGCGGAGTCTAAGTATTCTGTCACGGTCGGAGATTTGGTGCCATGGTTTTCCGGTGAAAGAAAAGATAAGTTTGTGAATAGAGCACTTAGAGATTAGTCGTTCCCACAGACGGCGCCAAACTGATGCTACACTTTTCGACTCGCAATAAATGTGGGCTCCGTGACCTGTAGAACACTCAGAAAGACGATCAAAGGACCACCGGATTGGCTCCGGCGGTAGCCGCTCCAATGCTTAAGTAAGTAAACTGAATTGAAAGACTGTATTGAAAGCCAAAGAATGAGCATAAAAATAAAGCGTACCTTTAGGGTTTGATCTATAGATCGTGGCCTTCCTAAGTTGATTAGAATTCGATGCCATGAATATAGGGATTTGACCATCGGAGATTGCAGTTACCTTATGGAGCATTTGAGTCGTAGATGGAGATAATTATAGATAGTAGTTTCCTTGTTGAAGACTGTTTCCTTATTCTCTGCTTGGTAGTTGTTAAGGAAGCCATAAGGTCGGAACCATATGAAATATTGAATGAATATTGCCCAGAGCATAAGGTCTGGAAGATATGTGCATGAGAATGCCTTAGAGGCTTTGCCTGCACTGTATGACCGAGTTTGTCGACTCTGTAGGATATATATATGAGAATGCCCTGAAGGCTGTGAATGCTCTGTATGACCGAGCTCGGCGGCTCTGTATGATATATATATATATATATATATATGAGAATGCCCTGAAGGCTTGTGGCTGCTCTGTATGATCGAGATTATCAGCTCTATATGATCGAGATTATTAACTCTGTAGGTACACGTGTCTCAAGATGATTGGTGTGTCTGTTTGTGGTATATCAGTATTAATGTGTATGAGGTTCTTTGAGAAGATCGTTTACTCTAATGGATTACTTATTGCAGGTCAGAACAGGGATGAGAATACTTGGCGCTTGAACCTCTACAAGGCCGTGGTTGAGGGTGATTGGGAAAGCACAAAAAATTTACTTGACTCCCATCCGGAGGGGTGGAGCACAAGACTCTCAAAGGGGGAAACCATTCTACATACTGCAGTTCTGTGCAAGCATGTGCAACTTGTGGAGGAGATTGTGAATTTGATGCCAATAGAAGAACTGGAAGCTCGTCTGCCTTACCGAGATGGTGCCACAGCCTTACATCTTGCTGCATCTGGTGGAGTTGTGAAGATAGCGAAGCCCATAGTGAATAAGAATAGAAATTTGTTGTGTCTTAAAGATAACAGCGATTATCTCCCAGTGGCATTAGCATATGCATCTGGTCAGAAGAATATGACAAACTATCTTTTTTCGGTTATTCGAGCGGAGGAGCTAAATCTTGATAGAAGCCATAGTGGTGCTACAATGCTTACTACAGCAATTATGTCCCAGGACTATGGTAACTATCATATACTCCTTATTTTTAGCATAAACGAAAAAATTTCTCATGACCAATATTTGTATTTATTAGCATCACAATCAAACAACATTTTCTGTTTTATTCCACATTCAGTCAAGCTACTAAAAGATCAGGCATGCATTCAGAACTCCCCATTCACTTTTTTAATTAAAAACATTTCTAATTAAACAGAGAGCTGCGTTTCGTATTCCTTTGTGTCTATGCATTAGGCATGAGTTCTAATCCATTCTTTGTGCGACTTTTCTATGCTTTATTGGGGTAAGGAGGAAAAAAAGTAACCTATTTCTTATTTCTTCACAATAGCACTCTTGCTCCAAAGTTCACATAAACTAGTGTATTTGCAGTCATTTTCATACCATTAAAAATTTTTGTAGCATGTATCATCAGGGTATGACAACGTAAACATTCTGTCTTTCTAACCATCTCTATTGTTGCTATCGTTATTCTGCATGTAGATTTTGCTTTGGACATACACGATCGCTACCCACAGTTAACTACAATGCCAAATGTTAACAGGACGACAGCTTTGGAAACCCTGGCAGTGATGCCTTCTGCATTCCCCAGCGGCAGTCAGCTAAGGTTTTGGTAGAAATGGATCTACAACTGTTGGTTCCTCTAATCTGCCTTCTCATACTTGATTAATTAGGACCTCTCTTTGTACATATATAAATCTTAAAAATATATATTTATATAATCAGTGTCTAAAATTTTGAGCACATCCTTACTGGAAGTATGGGTAGTATGGTTAATTGAATTTGAATTTTTATACTTCATCTTTTGGTTCAAATCTATAATTTTTATGAGAATTTTATACTTAGTTGTACCTATATGTATATTTTACTGATATACATGCATGCATACACACATATTAGTTGTACTGTAGTAATAAAGATAACTTTATTCAATATCTCTTATAACCGTATTATTCTCTATACTTTCTTGTTCAAATTTTTTCTATTAGTTTTGTTTCACCTTATCATTTCTTTTAATAAAAAAGAAATCATTCTTTGGTTTCTTTGATTCTGAATGAGTTTGAATCCATCCTTTATTTCTTCAATATTGATCTAATCTTTAAAAATTCTATACCAATGGCAAGTTCAAGTTTAACACTCATTGCATAGTTGTGCTAATTCCTTAATTTCATACTTCCCCTAATATATTATTTTATATATCAACATAAATTATCCAAATGCACTGTTGAATCCATTTCTTCATTCCTATGAGAAATTTACAATTTATCATAATTAAGGAAATATTTGAAAAATTTAGATAAAAGTCAGTGGGTTTTACTTATGAATACAATCATTTTTTGACAATAATTCAACATAAAGCACTTTACTAAAATTAAATATATGATACATAGTGTGTGCTTCCATATAATAAATGTATAAACATTTTTTTCCCCTTCTGTAGGCATCAATTTACAGCCAACAGATGCTGTCAACAGCGAAGACAGCATTCTAACACAAGGTATAAGCCATTTCTTTGTCTCTGTCCATGTAAGTGTGCATGTATTTAATTATTTAATTCCATAGAAACTCTGAAAAGCCAGACCAACTTCAGGCAGAGTAAATTTCTCCATAGATGACCAACTGGAAAGGAACATTTCAACTTTGTGGTTCAACTTTGGAATTCGGAGGTCCAAATCAATATGATTAAATGGTTGCAGACATTCATTATGTTCTGGTTTTATATGGTGGAGGATCTTCAAATTTTTCAAAAAAAAAAATCTCGACTCAACAAAGCCTCATCCCAACTATTGGGGATAAGGCTTGATTTAGGCATATATTTTTCGTTACACCAACTTTTGCCTCTGTGATTTCCCAGGCAGTGCATGGAGATAGATCTAAATCTTCTGCATGAGTGTTCAAATTTCATATGCTACAAGCTATGAGGCACTATCTAAAAGAGTGATGATTTGATGAAGTGTCCTAAAGTTTAGTGTTATCACATTGTGAAACATGCATGTATTGGAAAGCTATAATGTAACTCTAAGAAATTAAAAAGAAAAAAAAAAATTCAGAATATATACAATTTGCAAATATTTGTGACTGAATTTTAATTGAAATCTTGCTGAATACTGCTTTAGATATTGTATTATTTAAAGTATTTTTGGGCTTGAACTTTTGCTTCAAAGAACAAGCTTGGAGTACTTTCAAACTCTTAGATATTTTAAATCTCCAACTTTCTTTGTTTCTTCCTTATCTAAAGTTTTCATGGGGAACTTCTTAAATTTTAAAATTGAAGCCTCTTTAATTACTTCATTTCTTTACGCATCTTGGAAGCACAAATAATGGCCTTAGATGATCTGCATGGAAAATGATAACAATGCAATTGTGAGATGCTGTTGAAAAATATGATTTAACCCCTTACACTAACTGGTGGCAAAGTGGATGGTTAACTATGTTGAAAAAATTCTTCTAATTAGATTGCTCAGATCCTACTTGTGTTTTGGCTTCAATGACAGTACCAGGATTCAAGCAAATGCACGATTTAAAAGCGAAACACATGCAAGTATGTAAATTGCTCAAAAGAATGAGTGACCAGGTTTCTACTTTTAATCTCTCTGAAATGTCGTCAAGCGGGTTACTCAATGCAGTAATATTAGCTAGTCAGTTTGGGAATCTTGAGTTTGTTGTTGAGATGGTAGAGTCTAATCCCGCTTTGCTCCATGTCAATACAACCGCTGGAGGCATATTTCATGTTGCAGTTGCAAACCGCCAAGAGAAAATATGGAACCTCATTTATGGGTTCGGTGCAGAAGGGGGTGAATTTGCACGTTTTGTGGATCCAGATCTCAACACTTTGTTACATGTAGCTGGCATGCTGGCACCTGCCAAACGATTCAGTAATATTTCTGGCGCAGCAATGCAAATGCAAAGGGAAATGCAATGGTACAAGGTATATTTGTTTGTTTCCATCGTAGACCCTCTCTTTTGGCATGACTTATTATTGAGTGGGCTTTTGCTTATAACTTGAATTCTCTGCTACCAAAAAAAAATAAACAAACAAATGAATAAATAAAAGGAATTTCAAATTTGTTGCTGCCTTTGCTATTATGTTTGAGAAGTAGCTTAATAACTTGATGTATAAAACTTTTTATTGAGACTTTCTATTTGGCAATTGAAAGCCCTTTAAGAATTAATCTACAGCCAAAAGTACTTATCCAAGATGCTTAGGCTTATGAATTTTGCAGGACATCGATGAAAGCTCAATCAATCTTACTATTTTCCAGTTTTCGAAACAAAAGTGTTTTTAAATTTTTTTTTTTAACTCACAACATCCTCAAAACTAATTGCTATTTTTTCTTTTTCTATTTTGGAAAAACACTGCAAAATGTAGGTTGTCAGCTGCTTATTAGGATGACAATCATAGGTGCATGGGTTGCTTACAACTTATTATAACTTACGCTAAATGCAAAAAAAAAATAATAATAAGTTTGTTCTTATGGGTTGCATAAATTCTTTGTAAATGGTCGTGATGGCCGGAATAAGCTTTTGATATTGGGATATGGCTTTGTTCAGCTGAGTGTGGATTGACTTTTTGTTGAATAGATTGCATAAATTTTCAAAAGAATTATGATGGGAATATTGTTTTGATATTGGGATATAGCTTTGTTTAATTATGTGTGACGAATATTTCTCAAATGATTTTAGCTAATGAGATGAGTGGAAATCTGTGTATTTTAGTGTCTTCATTTCTTTTCTTCAAAGCAGTTTCGATCATGAATGCCCAAACTACTTTCTGTCCTCTGTTTATATTATACTGTAAAATAGCTGCAGTGACAAAACATTCACGTAATGTCCACTGCTAATTCCAATTTGCAGACTAGCCCTAATTTAGGTGTTGGCCTGAAACTTAAGTCAGATGTTATTTTAGTAATCACTATGACCAGCCATGAAAAAAGATGGTCATAAATAATTTTATCAAAGAGCATTTATGTGCCAAATTGATAATTTAAGGTCAAATCCTCTTAGTGATATTCTAATAAGAAGTTGACTTGGCACCCTTTGACAACTTTTCCTAATTGTGGTAGGAGGTAGAGATGATATCACCACCTTTGATCAAAGAACTTATGAACAAGGTAGGCAAAACAGGTCGAAGTTTGTTCACTGAACAACACAAGGACTTGGTCAAAGAAGGAGAAAAATGGATGAAAGACACAGCAACTTCTTGTATGGTAGTGACAGTTATGTTTGCTGCAGCATTTACAGTACCAGGAGGTAATGATGATCAAACTGGCAACCCCAAATTCCTACAACGAGACTCCTTCATGTTATTCATAGTTTCAGATGCAATATCACTGTTCTCTTCTGCCACTTCAATTCTGATGCTCCTAAGCATCCTCACATCACGCTATGCTGAAGAAGATTTCTTGAAGTCATTGCCTAAAAGGTTGATAATTGGTCTTGCCACCCTCTTCTTATCCATAGCAACTATGGTGGTAGCTTTTGGCGCAACACTTGTTATTTTGCTTAGCAACCGATTCGAATGGACCGTCATTCCAGTCTCGCTGCTCGCAAGTGTTCCAGTTACTTTATTTGCATTGTTGCAGTTTCCCCTTTTTCTTGACATAGTTTTATCCACATACGGGCCTAGCATCTTTCATAAGCAAACTGAAAGTTTTCTTAATTCAATTCTTGTTCGTCCAAAACCAGCTCAATATTTAGGTCCTTGAATATGTTACTCGGAATACATAAAACTATTGGTTTGATAATATGCATACTGAAAAATTTGGTGTACATATTGGATATCTCTGAAGTGAGATTGTAGTGAGCCAAATAGCATAAGACAAATTGCAGTGACTTAATTAAGAATAAAAAACCAATTTAATTAATTAAGCAATGCTGATCAAACACAATTATTTTATTGTGATATGATTGATAAACAAAAACTTTAATGAATAAAAAAAAAGTGAGTTGTGAGTTGCAACATTCATTCATGATAATACTAAACAATCACACACATAGAAGTTTAGAATTTATGGTAGGATAAACCTTTCAAAATGGAAGAGAAAAAAACCTACTATGACATTTATATATGTATAAATATATAAAACAGTTTAAGAAAACAGAATCTATTATATATATAAATTGATAAAAAAAAAAAAAAAACAGAAACTTTTAGCAAAGAAAAATATAAACTGATTTTTTTGAAAAATAGGAAAACAACATAAAGTAGAAACTGGATTACAGTATGATAATAGAATAAAGCAGTATGTTTTTCTAACCAAAATTGAAAATAGAAAACCAAAATAAAATTACAGTATAACAATACAATACAAAACAAAAACAATACAGAAACTAGAAAGTCTGAATTAGATCAAGGATAGTGTTTGACACTAAGTCTTTAAGAAAAATTTCGTCATCGCGATGGTGCTCACGATCTTGGACATTTGCCGCCTAGGATACAATGATCTGAATCTCACAGAAGTGGCACTTCAATCTGTGAGTCTGTCGAACCAACAGTGGTTTACTCTCTCTCAAACACAAACACTGAATGCAGAAAACTTGTGAAAATCAAATGCGTGAATATGTGTATATTTATAGACCTTTTCATGGTTGTTTGGTATAGTCATGAAGGTTCGATTGTGTCTGTTCATGGTGAACAGACATAGTCGCCAATGAAGAAGACGACTATTCAGTCAAAATTCAAACCAACGCAATTGCAAAACGACGTCGTTTTTGATTTAAACTAAAACCAAAAAACGTAATTGCAAAACGGTGACGTTTTTTGTTTTAATTAATCTGGCGACAGCGTTTTGATTTGTTTTTAACAGTAACAAAACAACAGCGTTTAATGAAAAATTATTTAAATTAATTTTCTCCAAAAAGATATATATACGATGGGCCAAGCCCAAGCCAGAGCTAGAGCCCGACTCGGCCCAGTGCAGGGCAGGGCGGGGGCGCACACGCGCGTGTGGTGAACCAAACATATGTTAGGTCCTCCCCCTTCCACAAAACTTGGGTAACCTTTGGGGCCCAAACCCTCCTCCAAGGTAAGTGTATATATACTCTTTAAAAGCCTTGTACCCATCCTATGTGGGACATAAGCTTCTTGCACAAGCTTCAAGCTTTTGTTACCATTTTCAAATGGTGATGTTTGGAGACAATTTCTCATTCACTCCTTAATGGTTTTGAGCAACCCAATATATAATCTTAATCTCCTCATGGAGGAGAACACATTCCCATGTGGACCCACTAAAATTAACTTGTGGGACCCATTTTAATTTTAGCTCAAAGATAACTAATTATAATGCTCAAAAAATTCATTTTTCCAACAATCTCCCACATGAATGAAATTGACTAAAAGTAATGCAAATGACATGCAGACACTAAGAGAGAATTTACTTGTAACTTTTTTGCATAGAGGAAGGTAGCTTGTGGCCTTGAACCTTCCCTTGTGAAATGCTATCGGGGGTTACTGATTGATCAGTGAAAATGATGTCCTGAACTGTTCAATCGTTTGTGTAAATCAAGACAACAGCTTTCACACAGAATCTTTCCTAAAACAGTTGGTTCTCATGATTGTGTTCATTTTGGCCCTGACCAATTCCTGGTTTCATGAGTGCTCCTAGAGAATTTTGCATTTATCATTCTCATGGAACCAGCCTAGTTCACATTCACATAGGTGATTTCTTATTAAGAGTATCCTGCTATACCCTACTTGTATATTAACAAGGTATAAAAATCATTAGAAGCTTAGCTTATCATTTTCAACGCTACAGGCACCACTATTCTTATCATAGGAATAGGTAGAAGATTTTATCTCCACAGTGATCTTTAATGAGTCTCACATAATTCGGTTGTCCCTTTGAACCTAGATCTTGGGATCTCCAATCAGCTAGGTTGGGTTGCCATTATGGTGACTCTTATTGCATAGGCTTTAAGCCCATTGCCCTCGATGATTTATTCACTTGCTCTCTGGTCAAACCTTTGGTTAACGAATCTGCAATGTTATATTTTGACCTTATGTATTCAATGGTCATAACACCATTAGAGAGAAGTTGTTTCACGGTATTATGTCTTCGACGAATATGTCAAGATTTACCGTTATACATATGACTCTGTGCCCTACCAATCACTGATTGACTATCGTAATGAATACAGATAGTGGGCACAGATTTTGGCCACATTGGAATATCTTCTAGGAAGTGATGAAGCCACTCAGCTTCTTCACCAACTTTATCAAGTGCAATAAACTCAGATTCTATTGTGGATCTGGCAATGCATGTTTGTTTAGAAGATTTCCATGATACCGCTCCACCACCAAGTGTAAACAAATAACCACTTGTGGACTTTGAGTCTTTGGTATCAAATATCCAATTTGCATCACAGTATCTTTCAAGTATTGCTAGATATTTTGAGTAGTGCAATCCATAGTTTTAGGTGTATTTTAGATACCTCAAAACCTTAATTATTGCCTTCCAATGGTTCGGACCTGGATTACTTGTGTATCTACTCAATTTGCTGACAGCGTAAACTATGTCTGGATAGGTACAATTCATCACATACATTAGGCTGCTAATTATTTGTGCATATTCTAGTTGCGATATGCTTTTGCCATTATTCTTAAATAAATGTAGATTTACATCTACAGGTGTTCTCACTGGACTGCTATCATTTTGTTTAAATTTCTTGAGAATTTTCTCAATGTAATGTGATTGAGATAATATTAGTCCATCCGATGTTCTAGAGATCTTTATCCCAAGTATAACATCGGCAACACCTAAGTCATTCATGTCAAACTTATTGTTTAATATTTTCTTAGTAGCTTTAATGACTTCATTATTACTACCCATAATGAGTATATCATCAACATAGAGACAAATAATGACAAAGTCATTTTTTGTATTCTTGACATATACACATTTGTCACACTCATTGATCTTGAATCCATTGACATCATTACACTGTCAAATTTCTCATGCCACTACTTTGGTGCTTGTTTTAATCTATAAAGAGATTGAACAAGCTGACATACTTTCTTTTCTTGACTTGGAACAATAAACCCTTCGCGTTGTTCCATGTATATTTCTTCATCTAATTCACCATTTAAGAAAGTTGTCTTTACATCTATTTGATGTATTTCAAGATTGTGTATAGCTACAATAGTTATTAACATTCGAATGAATGATATTCTAGTAATAGGTGAATATGTATCAAAATAGTCCAAGCCTTCCTTTTGCTTGTATCCTTTGATAACAAGTATGGCTTTGTATTTATCAATAGATCCATCTACTTTCATTTTCTTCTTCAATATCCATTTATATCCAAGAGGTTTTGAACCTGGTGGAAAATCCATTAGTTCCCATGTATGATTTTGCAGAATGGATTCTACTTCATCGTTTATAGGCTCTCTCCAATATGGAATTCAAGGCTCGACATTGCTTCCTTAAAGCTTTGAGGCTCGTCTTTCGACAAATATGTTAGAAAATCTGGACCAAAAGATTTTGATGTTCTAGCTCTTTTGCTGTGTCTAGGTTCATCATCATCTTGTTGGCTTGTCACGTTCCAAATTTCTGCGAACTCGAGGCGCGAGTAACAAAACTAAAAGAAAATAAAATAATAAGGAAATAAAGGACAATCACATGCATTCCAAACACTAACCCAATTCCTATTCTGATACAATCCATAAGGCCTTGCCTATTACCTCATAACATACAAATAACATGAAATAGTCTAGGGCTTATGCCCTTTTACAACATTAAAATACGCCCCACGGGCCAAATATAGTTCTCAGTTCTTTCTTCTATAAGGCATCACTAAATCTCATGTAGCCGGAGTGTCATCTGAAATGGTATCCCACGAATGGGTCAGCTCAACTATTGGCACAATATAATGCTAATGTAAGAAACAAAATTAAGGCGTGGCATGTGCAAGTGTACATTTTTATCTACATGGTATTCAATATCATCAATGCAGTACATGAACAGTATGCGTGACGCAACCATGCAACTCTATGCCAGACCTATGTCTCGCTTTACGGACCTTCCCCACAGGCCTGCAAGTACCTCAATAAGTCTCGCTTTACGATCTGGAACCCGTCAGGCATGTGAGTACCTATGGCCAATTTTGGGTTTTTCACCACATGATCTACACCTTCATAATGCACAGCACCACGTGCTCAACTCACACCATGTCCAAGGAATCACACTATGCCAATATGCTCTGATTCCACTATGCCATAATGTAATTTCAATAAAGCATCTTATTCACACATGAAGCATGCTTTAAGTAATGTATTACACAATAACACTCTGATCACAAATCCTTTCATCAAGTGTACATGCCATACATAATTCATTTAACACATGTTTTAAATCACATATTTCATAATCTCAACAATTCTCAAAGAATATAATCCACACATTATGCTAACACATGCGATATACACATTGTCATGATCTGCATTCATCACCAAACTTTCAAAAGATAACAAGAAACATATAAGCATATGAGCAATCAAACAAATACGTGAATCATCAAGTCAATATAGCAGTTACTCCTAAACTTAATTCTATTTCTTACTTAGCACAATATATCCTACCTAATGGGTCGGTCAACCCAAGAAGGCGTACTCGTAGTGTAGCGGAACTAACAGTAAGAATGCAGAAGGTCAAACCACATTCTCTTTGCTCTTCAGTGTTCCTAAAATTATGAAATACAATTCAGTTCAATTGCTACTTGGATTATGCTATTTATCAAATTTTATGTCTTTATTTTATGAGTTTCTATTTGCCAAAATAAAATCTACTGTTGAGTCTGGAACGCCGAAGAAAGTTTGTAATATTCCGACCAGGGATACCGGGTCATATGACACGCATTACGAAATTAAGAAAAATTAGTGTAAATATATTTACACTCAAGAGAATAATTGATTAATTATTTAAATTAATTAATTAAGATAATCATTTTTAATTATGATTAATTATTATCGCACACAATTACACGCATGAAATGTGTGTTATGTATATGAACATGTGATCAAGTATGTATGTATGTATGTACATAAATATATTAAATATCTATATATGTATATGTGTATAAAATAAGTGTGAACAGTGATGTGTAGGTGTGAGTATCAGCAATGAGAGTGTGTGTGTGTGTCTCCATGTGTATTAATGTGTGTAATATATATATATATATATATATATATTATACAATGTAAAGATCAAGCAAAGATCCAAATGAAATTAAATGGAAAGCTGAAATTGTAAAAGTAGAATTTATGAGAGTGTAAGAAGGGTTGATGAGGGCTAGAAGTAGGGTTAAAACGTGTAGAGAGAGAGAGAGGTCGATGGATTTCTCTTTAAAACAAGACATGCAATGCATGCTTGCTTCGTACGAAAGGAAATTCAGAAAGAGAGAAGAAACTAAGGAGCTATGGAAGGGATACAGAGGTAGAAGAAAGGGGAAACCAACTCAAAAAGGTAAACCCATGAAAACGTTTCACTTTCTCTCTCTAAAATTTCCCTATGTATAAACTGATTTAAGCTTTGATTTTATATCTGTGACATTTAGAACATGTTTAGACTCATTCAGACATGAAATTAGAGCTTAAGAAACACTGAAAAAGTGCAAACTCATGAAAACCACCATGGAAGACCTTGCTTACAGCAGGTCTGATTTCATCATCACCAAACCATTTTTAGTGTATAAAGACCTCAAACTGAGACTAAGAGGGTTCTAAAAACCCTATTACGCGATCACAGAACCCAAGAAATGACCTCAAAAAATTAACTTGCAAGTTACGGGATTGAAACCCAAGACCTTAAACTCGATGTTAAACCTACCTTTATGAATGGAATATGAAACCCCATGAAGAGGGGATCACAACAGAACAAGTCTCATGGGATTTAACTCAGAAATGACCATTCACGACCGAATTACATTTCGGATTATCAAGGTTGAAACTGAGCAAATGAGTTCGATTTGAACTCCAAAATGAATGTCAAACTCTTGAACAATGTTCCAGAAGTGGATCGGGTTAAAAACAGTGAAGATTTGATGAACAAAAATGCACGAAATTAAAAGGAAAGGAAACCTGCAACTAGGGCAACATGGAGGTTTCAGTGAGGAAGACGATGAGTCAACTCGAGTGACTCGGTCAAACTCAGAGAGCTGACTCGGGACACGTGGCAGAATCTAGGATTGCCACCGAATAATTGGAACGACGGCGTTTCAATATGTTTTAAATTTTAAATAACGATAGGGCTGACGTCATCATGACGTCAGCAACACGTATAAAACCGGCTAAACCGGTTGGCTTACTAACGGACCAAACTGGTTCACTTAAAATCCAACCGAACCCACTAGTTTTTGGTTTTAATTCAAATAAAATAAACCAAGACTTTCTTTATTTACGGATTGACCCCAGAACTTCTAGAAAATCCTACTGTGGCCCAGCTGATGAGAATTTTATGCAATTAAACCCCTGGAAAAATAATTAAATAATTAATTTAATTATTTAATAAATAAAAAAAATTACTATTTTGCCCCTAGGTCATATATGAAGCAAATGAAGTCCAAATTAAACATATGAATAGTGTATTTTGACTATTTTAGACGTTCTGGATCTAATGGTAGGGTCCGTTTCACGAGATAGAACTCCGAAAAAATAAGACACGTTAAAGTGTAAATTACCACATTGCCCTTAGTGCTCCTGAAACCAAATGTAAGTCAGAGGGAGTCCAAATTGACTTTCTTTGACGTTCCGGACTCAATGGTGAGGTCCGTATTATGAAATAAGGTACAGAAAAATATGACACGTAAATATGTAAGGTAATGGAATCAAACTTTAAAACTTAAAGAAGCTACCCAAGAAATGTAACTAAAATAAGAAAAAGAATTAATGATAATTAAATCAGAGTAATATTATGGAATGTGACCGGACTTTGAAATGTGATTTTAGGGAACTTCAAAGGAAGGATTTTTGGAGTTAAGTCTTTGGAATTCAGGTGAGTGTTTCATACCATATTGAGGTAGCAATTTCATTATAAATATAAATATTGAATTCTTTTATGATGTATCGACATATGATATTATTTTCTTTTATCGCCTTTGTTTAACAGTTATACTGTATATGTTTTGAATGACCTATTGACAACTATATTGTCTTCTTTGACTTAAGAAAATGTGTTTGTAAGATACTCAAATGTTATACGATCTTCTTACAAATGTTTGAATTGTTTTAACTAAATAAAGAACTTGGATTTGAGTAATTGAACTGCTATTGATGATTATTGATTTGGATATGATTTGAATATGATTTTGATGCTTTGAATAGAACACTCTTCTATGATTGGTCATTATCGAATAGATTGTGATTTATCGAACCCTTCCATAGGGTATATTGTGGTGAGCCGGTGTTGATACGGCATATCGAACTAGCTAGCTCATCGATCTCAGTCAGCGAGGTTCTAATTTGCTAGCCATAGAAGTGGAATATATCATTTGAAAATCGAACCATGAATCTGAATTATTGGACTATGAATTTGGGTTATCGAACCATGATTTTGAATTATTGAACTATGATTTATCGGACTATGATTTATCGAATTACGTTATCGAACCATGATTTTGAATTATTGAACTATGATTTCTCGAACCATGATATTAAACTGTGATTTTGATTTATTGAACTATGTTATTAATTATCGATTTACGATTAGCATTAAATTGAGATTTATTGGAAGCGAATTTGATACCGTTATCTTGTACTATAAATTAAGATAACATATGATATCTAATTATTGACATTTCCATATTGAATTATATAGTAGTTTTGAACCCCTTGGAATGTTATGGAATGCTCACGAGCTGGGATACTCATGAGCTGTTGAGCTCATAGGATATTTTTATCCTATTTCAGGTGATGATATCGGGAAAGAAATAGCAGGTTCAGTCAGACTAGTTGGAAGCTTGTAAAGCTATGAACCCTTTTTGCAATAGGATTTTGCTAGTCGTGATGTCATTACTTTTGAAAATTTTGGACTGTATATCGAATATGACATCAGCAGGCTTTGAAAACATTACATCATGTACTTTTTGAAATTACTATGGAATGTATAAATAAATGACTAATGTTGACTTGAGTGTTGATTGACGCTTCCGCAATGGAAAAAGAAATTTATTCCGCCGCGTTTGATGAATGGAAATGAGAAAAGCATTGTGATCATCGAAAAAGGCCTTGGTGGGCGATCACGAGCCCTCGATCCGCATGAGCCAGATTTGGGGTCATGATAGAGTGGTATCAGAGCTTAGGTATTAGGTCTTTTGGGAAAAGACTGAGTCATGATTGAAGATAAGAATGATTAAGATTAGTTCTAGGTTGACTAAGATCAACTTAGTGATGATAGGAGATTCGAAATAGAATTTTTTTAGTTAGGTGAGTCCTAGGCTACCTAAATATGTGAAGTATGTAATTTAAAGTAAAGGCGGGGTATGGGACCCGCAGTACATGAAATGATTATGTGAAGTATACGATACGATATGAAGGTGGGGTATGGGACCCGCATTATATGAGATGGATATGTGAAGTATGTGATGTGATGTGAAGGCGAGGTATGGGACTCGTAGTTCATGAATTGGATATGTAAGGTACGTAACATGTAATGTAATGTAAAGGCAGGGTATGGGACTTGCATTAGAGTAAGTTAAGTTATTAGAAGTACGTGTACGATAAGAAGGCGAGGTATGGGACCTGTAGTTAAAAAGTAGTAAAATGAAAATGAGAAGTAAATGTGGACTATAATTCCACCACGAACATCAAGGATAATAAAAATATTAAACCTTAAGAACACGAAGTAAGTAAATGTAAATCTTATGCGATAACTATGCGATGAAAAACTAACTATTTTGTGTTTTCAACTAAAATAGTTGAACACGAGACGAAATGCAAGAAATCCTAAATATTTAAATTTTGTCAATATATGCTTACTGTTTAGATTTAAAACTCTAGACATATAAATGTGAAGAATGATGTAATGTTGATTAGAAAGCTTTCTAACCTTTAAAAATTAGGAACAATTGAGTTTTGAGGACAAAACTCTTATAAGTAGGGAAGAATGTAATATCCCGACCCGGGATACCGGGTCATATGACACGCATTACGAAATTAAGAAAAATTAGTGTAAATATATTTACACTCAAGAGAATAATTGATTAATTATTTAAATTAATTAATTAAGATAATCATTTTTAATTATGATTAATTATTATGGCACACAATTACACACATGAAATGTGTGTTATGTATATGAACATGTGATCAAGTATGTATGTATGTATGTACATAAATATATTAAATATCTATATATGTATATGTGTATAAAATAAGTGTGAACAGTGATGTGTAGGTGTGAGTGTTGGCAGTGAAAGTGTGTATGTGTGTCTCCATGTGTATTAATGTGTGTAATATATATATATATATATATATATATATATATTATACAATGTAAAGATCAAGCAAAGATCCAAATGAAATTAAATGGAAAGCTGAAATTGTAAAAGTACAATTTATGAGAGTGTAAGAAGGATTGATGAGGGCTAGAAGTAGGGTTAAAACGTGTAGAGAGAGAGAGAGGTCGGTGGATTTCTCTTTAAAACAAGACATGCAATGCATGCTTGCTTCGTACGAAAGGAAATTCAGAAAGGGGGAAGAAACTAAGGAGCTATGGAAGGGATACAGAGGTAGAAGAAAGGGGAAAACCAACTCAAAAAGGTAAACTCATGAAAACATTTCACTTTCTCTCTCTTAAATTTCCCTATGTATAAACTGATTTAAGCTTTGATTTTATATATGTGACATTTAGAACATGTTTAGACTCATTCAGACATGAAATTAGAGCTTAAGAAACACTGAAAAAGTTCAAACTCATGAAAACCACCATGGAAGACCTTGCTTACAATAGGTCTGATTTCATCATCACCAAACCATTTTTGGTGTATAAAGACCTCAAACTGAGACTAAGAGGGTTCTAAAAACCCTACTACGCGATCACAGAACCCAAGAAATGACCTCAAAAAATTAACTTGCAGGTTACGGGTTTGAAACCCAAGACCTTAAACTCGATGTTAAACCTACCTTTATGAATGGAATATAAAACCCCATGAAGAGGGGATCACAAAAGAACAAGTCTCATGGGATTTAACTCAGAAATGACCATTTACGACCGAATTACAGTTCGGATTATCAAGGTTGAAACTAAGCAAATGAGTTCGATTTGAACTCCAAAATGAATGTCAAACTCTTGAACAATGTTCCAGAAGTGGTTCGGGTTAAAAACAGTGAAGATTTGATGAACAAAAATGCACGAAATTGAAAGGAAAGGAAACCTGCAACTAGGGCAACAGGGAGGTTTCAGTGAGGAAGACGATGAGTCAACTCAGTGACTCGGTTAGACTCAGAGAGCTGACTCGGGACACGTGGTAGAATCTGGGATTGCCACCGAATAATTCGAACGACGGCGTTTCAATATGTTTTAAATTTTAAATAACGATAGGGCTGACGTCAGCAACACGTATAAAACCGGCTAAACCGGTTGGCTTACTAACGGACTGGACCGGTTCACTTAAAATCCAACCGAACCCACTGGTTTTTGGTTTTAATTCAAATAAAATAAACCAAGACTTTCTTTATTTACGAATTGACCCCAGAACTTCTAGAAAATCCTACTGTGGCCCAGCTGATGAGAATTTTATGCAATTAAACCCCTGGAAAAATAATTAAATAATTAATTTAATTATTTAATAAATAAAGCAAAATTACTATTTTGCCCCTAGGTCATATATGAAGCAAATGAAGTCCAAATTAAACATATGAATAGTGTATTTTGACTATTTTGGACGTTCTGGATCCAATGGTAGGGTCCGTTTCACGAGATGAGACTCCAAAAAAATAAGACACGTTAAAGTGTAAATTACCACATTGCCCTTAGTGCTCCTGAAACCAAATGTAAGTCAGAGGGAGTCCAAATTGACTTTCTTCGACGTTCCGGACTCAATGGTGAGGTCCGTATTATGAAATAAGGTACAGAAAAATATGACACGTAAATATGTAAGGTAATAGAATCAAACTTTAAAGCTTAAAGAAGCTACCCAAGAAATGTAACTAAAATAAGAAAAAGAATTAATGATAATTAAATCAGAGTAATATTATGGAATGTGACTGGACTTTGAAATGTGATTTTAGGGAACTTCAAAGGAAGGATTTTTGGAGTTAAGTCTTTGGAATTCAGGTGAGTCTTTCATACCATATTGAGGTAGCAATTTCATTATAAATATAAGTATTGAACTCTTTTATGATGTATCGACATATGATATTATTTTCTTTTATCGCCTTTGTTTAACAGTTATACTGTATACATTTTGAATGACCTATTGACAACTATATTGTCTTCTTTGACTTAAGAAAATGTGTTTGTAAGATACTCAAATGTTATACGATCTTCTTACAAATGTTTGAACTGTTTTAACTAAATAAAGAACTTTGATTTGAGTAATTGAACTGCTATTGATGATTATTGATTTGGATATGATTTGAATATGATTTTGATGCTTTGAATAGAACACTCTTCTATGATTGGTCATTATCGAATAGATTGTGATTTATCGAACCCTTCCATAGGGTATATTGTGGTGAGCCGGTGTTGATACGGCATATCGAACTAGCTAGCCCATCGATCTCAGTTAGCGAGGTTCTAATTTGCTAGCCATAAAAGTGGAATATATCATTTGAAAATCGAACCATGAATCTGAATTATTGAACTATGAATTTGGGTTATCGAACCATGATTTTGAATTATTGAACTATGACTTATCAGACTATGATTTATCGAATTACGTTATTGAACCATGATTTTGAATTATTGAACTATGATTTATCGAACCATGATATTGAACTGTGATTTTGATTTATTGAACTATGTTATTGATTATCGATTTACGATTAACGTTAAATTGAGATTTATTGGAAAGGAATTTGATACTGTTATCTTGTACTATAAATTAAGATAACATATGATATCTGATCATTGACA
Source organism: Nyssa sinensis (assembly GCA_008638375.1). NCBI lineage: Eukaryota > Viridiplantae > Streptophyta > Magnoliopsida > Cornales > Nyssaceae > Nyssa > Nyssa sinensis. Next base: position 18,002,079 of record CM018038.1, read on the forward strand.
TTTCCATATTGAATTATATAGTAGTTTTGAAACCCTTGGAATGTTATGGAATGCTCACGAGCTGGGATACTCATGAGCTGTTGAGCTCATAGGATATTTTTATCCTATTTCAGGTGATGATATCGGGATAGAAATAGCAGGTTCAGTCAGACTAGTTGGAAGCTTGTAAAGCTATGAACCCTTTTTGCAATAGGATTTTGCTAGTCGTGATGTAGTTACTTTTGGAAATTTTGGACTGTATATCGAATATGACATCAGCAGGCTTTGGAAAAATTACATCATGTACTTTTTGAAATTACTATGGAATGTATAAATTAATGACTAATGTTGACTTGAGTGTTGATTGATGCTTCCGCAATGGAAAAAGAAATTTATTCCGCTGTGTTTGATGAATGGAAATGAGAAAAGCATTGTGATCATCGGAAAAGGCCTCGGTGGCCGATCACGAGCCCTCGATCTACATGGGCCGGATTTGGGGTCGTGATAAAGTTGGTTTAAGCTTTCGTGGAATTTAATTTGGGCATCTGAGCTAAAAAGGGTAAAACGGTCATTTTGCACTGTTACGGGTCCTTAAATCTAGAGACTTTTTTTGCAAATCAGACCCAATGGTTGAGATAATAAAATTTCACTATTTGTTTACTTAAATTGGAGTTCGTTTGACTGCATTTTAACTCAGAGGCATTTTTGATAATTTTTAATGTTATTACGAGTCTTTTATTTTTTGGGACTCCGTCTTGTAAAATGGACCTCACCATTGGTCTCAGAATGGTCGAGATAGTCAAAATATACTAATGACTTGTCCCATTTGGACTCTAGACCATTTTGTGATATTTAAAATAATTAAAATAATTTAATTAATTAATTAATCAAATTAATATTTTATTCAAGGGGGTCAAACTATAATTATTTAAAAGTTCTGGGGGTCAAAGCTGAATTTTCGAAAGTCTTGGGGCCAAATTTGAATTTCAAAGAGTTCTGGGGTTAAATTGAAATTTTCAAAATTCCTTATTCCTAATTCGAATAACCAAACAGTGGCTAAGTCCAAAATAGGAATAGGATATTCCTATCCTCAATTTAATTCCAATTCTAATTTACTAACCCTGTGGCCAAACACCCCAATTCTCCCTTTTAATTTATAACCTACGGTTGACACGTGGAGGGGGTGGGTCGGTCTTGACCTGATTCGAACCTGACCCGAACCCGAACCCGAACCCGAACCCGACCGGGAACAGTACACCTTCTTCCCCGTTTTTTTGGTAGGGTTCCGGCGAGGTTCCAGCGCCTTCTCCGGCACCGACGACTGTTTTCAAGTTTCAAGAATGCATTTTTCTTCATTTCTTTCCAAGGATCTCATATCCAACCTTCATTTTCAACTTGGGCTACTCAAACGTCACAAATAGGAAGAAAATAATGGCTCCGGCCAACTGGTTTTCTCTCTATTCCATGCCTCAAAGTTCACTGTTTTCACCCCTTTTCTTATCAATTCATTTTTTGCACTATTTAGGAATGTTTTCATTCCATTTAAACGAAGTTTTAAACAAGAAAATTCCTTGGAACCCGATTATTCTAGCAACCTGCAACTCCCATTTTCTAAGTCCATTCCTAACCATTTCAGTTCATTCTTTTTGCAAAATGATCTACATTTTATATGCTACGAAGCCCTAAAATCAAATCAAATTAACATGCTTCAAAATTGAAAAACCAGAACTGAACTACTTACTACTTTTCTGGGTTTTTCTCTCTCTAGCTGTGTGCCCTCTTCTCCTCCTTGGTTCGAGCTTGGTTCGAGCTTCTCCTAATGCTCACTGCTTTCTAACTCAACCTCTCTCTTTCTTTCTGTCTTCCTCCCTAACCCAATGAACCCATACGTATATACACCTATCACACACACACACACACACACACACACACACTCTCTCTCTCTCTCTCTCTCTACACGATCAAGTCTGCACACACCCACCCCATTTGACCTACATACACACACACAGAACACACACACTCTCTTACACACAACAATCCCCCCCCTCCATGCTTTCTTGAGTGTTGCACACTCAACCCACACACACATACGCACACACACACAACCGCACACAATACACACACATACACACGGTTGGGGCACACACCTCTGATATATACATATATATATATATAATTAAATGTATTAAATATACACATATACACATACTTAAACAATTTAAATATACACACATATATACACACATTACATACATACATGCACCATTCACTATTCACACACATCACATACACAACAAAAATAATAATAATAATAATAATAATAATAATAATAATAAAAAATTCATTCCAAAAAAAAAAAATTTCAAGTCTTTACATGGCCTTGACTATTGCTTATTGCAGTATCATGAGTTCTTTTAATTGAACTCGACTTCTGTGTTGATTTGTAAGGAAATACATTTTCAAAAAGGATGCATTCCTTGACTCAATAATAGTATTAATGTGCATATCAAGAATTTTTTATTTGTGAATCAGAAATCGATATGCACTACTATTATGAGCATACCCAATGAAAACACAATCAATTATTTTTGGTCTTATTTTAACCTTTTTGGGTGTAGGAACCATCACTTTAGCCAAACACCCCAACACTTTTAAGTATTTGTAAGAAGGTCTTCGACCTTTTCACAACTCGTAAGGGGATTTATTGATTTTCTTCTGAGATATTCGGTTGAGAATATAATTTGCGAAAATAATTGCGTCCCCCCACAAATTCTAAGGTAGTCCAAAACTTAATAACAATGCATTCATCATTTCTTTTAAAGTTCTATTCTTATGTTCAGCAACCCCATTTTGTTGAGGTGAATAGGGTGCAGTTGTTTGGTGTATACTACCATGTTATGAACAAAATTCACCGAAGGGTGCTTCGTATTCACCACCTCTATCACTTCTCAACATCTTGATCTTCTTATCAAGTTGATTCTCAACCTCATTCTTGAAATGAATAAACATTTCCAATGCCTCATCTTTACTTCTCAATAAGTAAACATAACAGTATCTTGTGCAATCATCAATAAAGGTAAGAAAATATTTTTTATCACCTCTTGTTTGAATAAATTTCAAATCACAAATACTTGAATGTATCAAACCTAAAGATTTTGTACTTCTTTCAATTGATTAAAAAGTTCTTGTGAGTTTAGCCTCTACACAAGTTTCACATTTATGCTTTGGATCAAATTCAAGTTTAGGCAAACATTCCATATTAACTAATCTACGCAAAGTATCATAATTAACATGTCCTAATCTACCATGCCACACATTTGAAGACTTAAGCATATAAGTAAAAGATGTGTTCTTATTATTATAATTATTATTCTTAATAGGAGGTACAATGGTCATTACATTCATTTTAAAGAGCCCATTGCTCCTATACCCCTTCCCCACATACATCCCATTTTTGGTAAGGATAAACTTGTCACATACAAAGACCAATTTAAAACCCTTCTTGTTCAATAATGATCCAGATACTAGATTCTTTCGAATATCTTGCACATGCAGCACATCATTAAGAGTAAGCTCCTTGCCTGAAGTCATCTTTAATACCACCTTCCCTTAGCCTTCAACCTTGGAAGAAAAAGAGTTGTTCTCCATTATCTATGCTATGATATGATGAAAACATCTTCTTGTCTGAGAAAAGATGGCGAGTAGCACTAGTGTCCACCCACCTTTCCTTGGTATTGCTGTCAATCAGATTCACCTCGAATACCACTACTGAGAGGTTCATTTCTGAGACATCTTTAGAAAGGTTGTTCACTTGAGTTATATTAGCTTGAACACGTCTTCTGCTTGGATTCCCTTGGTCCTTGCGACTATGACAGTCCTTAGCACGGTGCCCTTATTTGTTGCACACATAGCACTTGCCTTGGAACTTTTTATTGGGACCTTGTTTGGGACCATTGCCATTGTGCTTCCTCTTCTTATTTTGAGAGCTTTGTCCTTGTTCCACAACATTGGCCTTGGATTCCATGACCATCTTTCTTGCCTTATTTTCGAAAGCACGGTTATCTTCCTCCATTCTTAGTCGAACAATCAAGTCTTTAAGTTTCATCTCCTTACGCTTGTGCTTAAGGTAATTATTGAATTCCTTCCATAATGGTGGCAATTTTTCAATAATTGCAGCCACTTGAAATGATTCACTTACAGACATTCCCTCTGCATGAATCTCATGTAGGATGACTTGTAGATCTTGAACTTGATTGATCACGGTCTTAGAATCCACCATCTTGTAGTCGAGGAATCTGCCAATAACAAATTTCTTCATATCGGCATCTTCCGTTTTGTACTTCTTGTCAAGTGAATCCCATAATTTCCTTGCAGTCTTGATGGTGTAATACACATTATATAATGTGTTATCTAAACCGTTGAGGAATTAATTTCGGCATCTGAAATCTGCATGCTTCCATGCCTCCACTGCCGCAACCACTTGCCTATCCGTTTCCTTTTCCCTTAAATTCGGAGCACATTCTTGAAGGAACCGAGCCAAATTCAAGGTGGTAAGATAAAACAACATCTTTTGTTGCCATTTTTTGAAATCAGGCCTATTGAATTTCTTAGGCTTTTCTCCATGGTTTACGGGCATAGTTCCAACCAAAGGAGCAGATGCCATAACAGAAGCAGGTGTCACAACAGTAATACGTAGTAGGGGTAGGAGGAGGATCAGTTGTATATACATACATACATATATATATATATATATGCCAATCAATAAACATAAAGTCTGTAATTAAATAGATTATTCAAGCACTGAATTTCTTCAATAAGTATAAATAAATATATTTTTTTTCAATAAACAGAAATATAAGTAGAACCTTTAATTTCTGTATTTTTCCAAGTTCTCAAAATTTTGGTAGTATGAAATGCTTACAATATCTGAATTAATAAATAAAGCAATCTTCAATTTAATTAAATAAATAAAGATATAAATTTCCGTATTAAACAAAAATATAATTTTTTTTTTCTTTTTTTTTTCTCTCTTCTCAGTTCTGACTTTTTCACTGTTTTAGTAGTATGCAGAGATACTGCAACATATAAATTGATTTATATATATATATATAAAGGATATATAGGAAAATTTATCTTAGATTGTTATCCAATATGTATAAATATATAAAACAGTTTAAAAAAACAGAATCTATTATATATAGATTGACAAAAAAAAATTGAAACTTTCAGAAAAGAAAAACAGAAACTAGTTTTTTAGAAAACAAGAAAACTACAGAAAGTAGAAACTGGATTACAACATGATAATAGAATAAAGTAATATGTTTTTCCTAACTAGAATCGAAAATAGAAAACCAAAAAAAAATTGCAGTGTAAACAATACAGTAACAGAAACAATACAAAAACAACACTTACAGAAACTGGAAAGTCTGAATTAGATCAAGGATGGTGTTTGACACTATGTCCTTAAGACAAATTTCGTCCTCGCAATAGTGCTCACAATCTTGGACGTTTGCCTCCCCGGATACAATGATATGAATCTCATAGAAGCAGCACTTAAATGTATAAGTCTGTTGAACCAACAGTGGTTTACTCTCTCTCAAACACAAACACTGAATGCAGAAAACTTGTGAAAATCAAATGCGTGAATATATGTATATTTATGACCTCTTCATGGTTGTTTGGTATAGTCATGAAAGTTCAGTTGTGTCTATTCATGGTGAACAGACACAGTCGCCCATGAACAAGACGACTGTTCAGTCAAAATTCAAACCAATGCAATCGCAAAACGACGTCGTTTTGGATTTAAACCAAAACCAAAAAACGTACTCATAGAACGGTGATGCTTTTAGTTTTAATTAATCTGGTAATTAAATGACAACATTTTGATTTATTTTTAACAATAACAAAAACGACAGCATTTAATGAAAAATTATTTAAATTAATTTTTTCCAAAAAGATATATATATATATATATATATATATATATATATATATATATATATATGTTGGGCCAAGCCCAAGCCCGAACCTGGCCCGGGGCGGTGTGGTGAACCAAGCATGTGCTAGGTCCTCCTCCTTCCACAAAACTTGGGTACCCCTTGGGGCCCAAACCCTTCTCGAAGGTAAGTGTATATATATTATTTAAAAGCCTTGTACCCATCTTATGTGGGACACAAGCTTTTTGCATAAGCTTCAAGCTTTTGTTACCATTTTCAAGCGGTATGTTTGGAGGCAATTTCTCATTCACTCCTTAATAGTTTTTAGCAACCCAATATATAATTTTAATCTCCTCATAGAAGAGAACACATTCCCATGTGGACCCACTAAAATTAATTTGTGGGACTCACTTTAATTTTAGCTAAAAGATAGTTAATTATAATGCTAAAAAAATTTATTTTTCAGCAATTTAATCCAATAGCAAACACATCAAATTTACAAACATACAAGATCTAGTAGACCAATGAAACTAAGCTACCCAAATCATATAAGCAGTGCTATTAGCCTTTATACTAGTTAGGTTGATCTTCACTTAAAACTTCTTTAATTTACCTGAACCACGTACCATAACTAAGATCACATATCCACAGTGAATATATCAAATCCTGTCTTAACTCTATACAATAATGTGCATGTTTACCTCACTTGTCATATACCGAAACTCACTCTATGTAGATTGCGGAATGCGACGGGTTGTAAGGTCTTTAATTCGGTTCCAAGTTAAATACACTTCTTTATACCTTTAGTTTGTAGTGGAATTTCAAGAGAAATTTCTTATTCTTTTTTTGTAAATGTAAATATACTTAGCAGAGCAATACTAAATCATAATTGTCTATCATTAATCAAAGTTTACATTAACGTGAGCCTATTACATATAGATTTAAGACTAATTAACTATCTATTGTCTGTTAATCTTGTTCACTTCAGTTTTGCTCTAAGTAGTCGCCTACTCTCGGTGGTGTCGTCCTCAAGACACAGGAGTCTCTATGTTGTTCTCTGATCACCTACAAATACAACATAATACTTGTATTGCATGTTTTCAAGTGGACACATGAATTAATATCGCACTTGTATAAAAATAAAACACACACACACACACATATATATATATATATATCATTTGATTTGGATATATACTCAAAATGAATCAATATCAGATTGAGGAATTGTAATACCTTGAAAATCCGACATGACCCAAACTACATTCTGACCTAATAAAAAAATAGGTTCTATGACATTAATAGTTTGAAATAACCCAAAATACAGTAAATCATGATTGGGGATATCGAATAAATCACTTTTGGGATCACATATGATTAAATGATCTTATTAGATGATTGCTACTTATTTGAGGATGATCGCCCAGTTTGATTTATTGTGAGATGGGTCTGATCATCAAATCTTGATGAGATCTTACAATTGTGGTCATAAATCAGACTTAATGGGGATTCCTGTATCTGATATGAAATTTGTGTGAAACTATGGTGATAGTATTAGCATGAAGAGAGATCAGAATCTCTTAGATATGACCAAATAAGTTTTGAGGACAAAACTTCCTTTAAGGGGGGTAGGATGTAACAGCCCGACCCGATTAATTAATAATTAGTTCGTTAATTCTTAATAAGAAATGACATAAAGATTAATCAAGAATATCTCGACGGTCACGATAGATCAATAAAATAATTAAACAAGTCAAGAGAGGAGGGTGTAATACCCGAACCTAATTACCAAAGAATTAGGTGAAATGTTGTCATTTTAATACTGTGGAAAACTCGAATTAGCGAACTATGATGACCACAAATGAATAGTAACTGACACGAGACCTTTGACATCGAGGCTAACCGAGATAGGAAGCGACCAGAAGAAACTGCTTCGTAAAAAGAACACTACAAAAGAAAATATAACAGAAATAGCCAAAACGAAATTCTGCGCCAGCCAAACAAGGCATAAGCCCAAATGAGGAAAAAATACCCAAAAGTGAGGCCAATGGGATTTGAACCCTTGACCAAGTAGGGCAAGATTTTAGGCACCCAAAAATAAACCAAGTGGGCTGCCAACAATTTTATGCCTAAATATACAACAGAATTGTATATAAGCTCAAGTCAACCAAGGCCACCTCCCAAATTGGCCAATGGCTATACATGCAAATCCCCCATCATTAATTGAACCTCTCCACATCAGCCCACATCACTCTCTAATTCAGCCACATGATTACACTTGAACCCTACAAGTGTATGCATGTGTGTATATGTATAGGTGTACACTTATATGTGTAAGCTCTACTTTTAAAACACCAAAAATGTGTGTTGTGTGTTCAGACCATGACTGTGTGAGAAACTTGGAGTGTGTGGGTGTGTGCTCAGGTAGAGAGAGAGTGAGGTAGAGAGAGAAAGTTGAGAGATTGTGTGTGAGAAATTGTGTGTGTGCATGCAAACTCCCAACTAGGAGAGTGAAGAAGGGAGGGGTTGGACTACCTGTATGGTTGGGTCAACATTGTAGCCTCAAATATGAGCCTTGGAAGGAAGAGACCACCAAGGTATAAGGCCTTAAAACTGATTTTTGATTTTTTTGCTTTCGAAATTCTTGGTTCTGTTTTAGTTCTTTTGAGCCCTATTAACTGCATGCATGATATTCAAAATGTGTGATCTTGATCAAGGCATGAAATGAGACCTCGAAACAGCCCCAAACCCACAAACCGTGCCCAGGCCGCCATTGATGCACCTTGTGATAGCAGGTCTGAATCCAACCAAGCCAAATGGGGTTTGGCATACTTAAACCTTAAAAAGACCTCACCGGTGTTCTGAAAACACCTAGCCGTGACCTAGGGGACCCAAGGAAGCCCCAAAAATTGAGAGTTGCAGATTCGAGTTTGGAAGCCCAACCCCACAAATCTGAACCAAAACTCAGTTTTGAGAATAGAAACTCAAACCCTGTGATCAGTAGGTCAAAACAGACGAAATCCCATTAACTTTAGACCAAAAACATGCATGTATAACCGAGTTGCAGGTTCGGTTATTTGATCTCAGGCCATACACTTGAGCTCGAGACAACGCTCCAAACTAATGCCAAAACAGTCCTTAGGCTCCCAGAAATGATTTGGAATGAAGAGCAGAGGGAATCAATGTTGAAAAACCCACGAAAATGGAAAAAAATGAAAATTGGAAATTAGGGCTACAGTATACTTGGGTGATGAAGAAGACGACGAGTCGACTCGCCCAACTCATTCAGACTGAACGTGTTGACTCAAACACATGTTGACTTGCGGGATGGCCACCGCATTAATGAAACTGTGTCGTTTTGAAGCCAGTTTTAAATAATTTCCGAACTGTTTGGTTACGGACGTATGAAATTGGAATTAGGAATAGGGATAACCCAAATCGTGGATAAGGAGAATAACAAGGGTATCCTATTTCGGTTCTCTGATTTAGCTTGAACTGGTTGGTTCAAGGGCTTACTAAGCCGGTCTAGGGTTTACCCTGGTAAACCCAACGGTCCAAGGGCTTAATTGAAAGGAAAATAAACCAAAATTTCTCTAAATTGCACTGTGACCCCAACTGTTCTGAATAATTATATTTTGGCCCAGATTTTTAAGGAATCAGTTTAAATAAGCCCCTGAAAAATAAATAATTAATAAAATAATTTATTTAATTATTTTATTAATTGGATAAAATTACTATTTTACCCTTGGACACTAAATGACTCAAACGAAGTCCAAATTAAATAAGTAAATAGTGCATTTTTACTATCTCGGGCATTCCGGACTCAATGGTGGAGTTCGATTTAAGAAATTAAGTCTCGAAAAATACAGACACGAAAATGGTAATTGACTGAATTGCCCCTAATGATACTTAGGGCCAATTAAACATAAAAGATAGTCCAATTTAACTATGTCGGACACTCTGGACCTAATGGTGAGGTTCATTTTATGAACTGAGGTCCCAAAAAGTTTAGCCATACAACATGTGAAATTACCAAAATGCCCCTGATGCTATATGAAGTCTGATTGGGACGAAATTAATATCGATAGAAGCCCGAATACTCGTGAAACTGTACACATGATTAAAATGACGAATTAGGGTAAGAATTTCATGAAATGTAAAATTACCAAAATGCCCCTAATGCTATATGAAATCCAAATGAAGTCCAAAAAGGAAGAAAATGGATACCGATAAAATCCCAGATACTCGTGAAACTGTACACATGATTAAATGTTGAATCGGGGACATAATTTCACAGAACATAAAATTACTAAAATGTCCCTAATGTTAGATGAAGTCCAAATGAAGTCCAAATGGGACGAAATTGATACTAATAGAAGCCCAAACACTCATGGAACTGCACACATGATTAAATGACGAATCGGAGGCAGAATCTCACAAAACATAAAATGACCAAAATGCCCCTGAGCATGGTAAGAGCAAAGTAGAGGACGAATAAAGGCCAATCTGATCTAATAAATTGTCATAAGCATAATTATGAAAATTGAAGGGCTAAATAACACTCCAAAACAGTCAACATATAAAATGAGAAATGACTGATGTGTCCCGATGATCAAAAGCAGATACCAAATGAAGTCCAAAAGACTAAAGAATTTATATATGAGATATATGGAACATTCTGAGGACCACGATAGGGTCTGGGGCAAGAATGATAGAATTACTATTTTTCCCCTAAGGTTAAATAAGTATTTAACTGATAACAATTTGAGTCCAAAAGACTTAAAAATTTATATATACGATATGGGGATTGTTCTGAGGACCATGATAGGGTCCGGGACAAGAATGGTAAAATTACTATTTTGCCCTTAAGGTTAAATAAGTACTTAACTGATAACGATTTGAGTCCAAAAGACTTAGAACTTTATATTTAAGATATGTGAACTATTCTGAGGACCACGACAGGGTCCGGGACAAGAATGGTAAAATTACTATTTTGCCCTTAAGGTTAAATAAGTACTTAACTGATAACGATTGAAGTCTAAATGACTTAGATTATAATCTTGATAACTACTAAGCCTAATTAAAGAATAAAATAGCCTCGGATGAAACCCAATGAAAGGGCAATAGGCTACTAGGCTATCTTAGGTAATCTGATAGACGCCTAAGATGATGAATAAGACATGAATGGATGAATTTTGATTTGTCTGTAATTGATGATGATTATTCAGGATATGCATGGAAGTGCCTAACGTATCTGGAGGTTATTAGATTATCTGTACAAGGAGATAAGCGAACAGTTAGTGAGTAACTTGGAACTTCTGACTTGGTGTATAAGTTGCACTTTCTAGATATTGTATCTTCATACACTGTACCATTTTTATATGCTATATTGTTTAAATGAATATACTTAAATGCATCCCCTTTTGTACTGCATTACACGTGGCATGATTTTGTTCTGTCCCACACTTCTATATTTATATACTGGCGTCCTTTACTGTTCTATCTATTCTAATATGTTGTTCTATTTAGCTCAGTCCTGTTTTATTCTACTAAACTGCATTTAAAGTGGATTTATAAAACTGCTATTTCTGAAATGACTGAACTATCCATGTGCTTTGTAAGCAAGAACTGGTTTTTGAAACCCATGACAGGGAACCTATGTTACTCACTGGGCTTATTTAAGCTCACCCCATTATCCTAACATTTTTCAGGATTTACCCCCATTGGATTAGAAGGCATATGGAGATGATACTAGTAGGCTGTAAGGCATTCCAAGTAAGGATCTGATGGCACTGATTTGTGGAGACTTGTATTCTTATGGACTGAATCTGGTTATTCAAGTGAGTGACATGATACGGTTGACTTCATTGATATGCATTAGATGTATTGGGACATGGCTCATGGTAATGGTATTCTAGAGAGATTAGATATGCTTTGTGTTATATGTCTGATTATATATGTGCTCTGTGGTTAGAGTTATTAGTTATCTGGTTTTAGACTTGCTCTGTGGTACATACCTCTATGGTATTTATAAATGAGTTGCATTCCCGAGATGAAAAAGGTTTTAAATTTCGTTGCTCTGACCCTACAATTGAAATGCAATTCATCGTTAAGTTCAGAAGTTTGCCTTTGGTTGGTCGCATTGTCGGTCGGCAAACCGGCAAGGTGGCTAACTGGCATCACGTCCTTGACATCCGCATAAGGTGGGGTTCGGAATGTGACAGGAATGATTTGGATACCCACAGAACATCAATCCAAATAAACTTGGCAAAGATGAGGGCTTAGGACCTCTCATCCCTTGTTTACGTACCAAGGCCAAGGGGCCGATTCCAAGCCTTTGAGGCTTCAATCAAATTAAAGAAGGGTTATGGAGATATCAGATATATGAAGAAAGTAGAAACTGCAAATTAAACACATGCATGCAATGCACGTTCAGAGATCAATAACATTGATCTTTGCATGCACTGCTTATTAGTTAATGAAGCCTCTACATTAATTAATGATCTAATAAAAATTGTAACTCGTCAACGATCATTCAGTCTTGTAACTTATAAAATCATAATGCTCATTTTTTCAATTTTTATTTTTATTATTACAAATGTCCAACAAACACAAAGTTGACTTTTACCCCTAAACAAATTTACTTTGTATTGTCCCATTAGGCTGGACTAGTTTTAGCACTTCACTGTGAAATACAGATCTTTTATTCCGATCGTCAAAGATAAAAATATCATTTATATGTATAAACGCACCTTCATTTGCATTAATCCAAAATTAAATCTTGTCCTTTGCATCTGAAGACCCTACAAATGAAATCCATTTCCAATTTAATTTCATGGAGTTACATTATATATTTTAACAGTTTCTATATTTGTTATACATTAAAGTTTGATTTGTCAAGACTGAAAAGTAATAAAAGAGCGTAAATAACAAAAGAAGGGATGATTTCAGAGGACCACACTAGCTTTTGCCAATCCACTTAAGGGATCTCCAATTTGCTGCCATGCCGATTGAGGTGTAAACCGTTGACGTGATTCTTGGGTTTGGAGCATATTTTCTGTTTTCAACTTCTGAATTATTCCTCAAATCAGTTTTAGTAGTGTCTTTGTCCCATTTTATTGTCTCGTATAACTAATCGAAACAAGCTTTTAGTTCCATCGATTTGAGATTATTTGCAGCCTTATATATAATTAGTTCTCCTTCATAGTTAACCATTATATGTAGGAGGTGCAGATGATTGTACCATTTTCATGCAATAATCTTGGTAACAATAATGGAGAAACTCCTCGAACTTTGTTCTCAAAATCTCACTATGTATTAGTCAAAGAAGGAGAAAGATAGATGAGAGTCACAGCAACATCATGTACAATTGTGGCCAATCTTGTTGTCACTGTTATGTTTGCGACAGTCTTCACATTACCAGGTGGCACTAATGGTACTTCGGCGAACCCCATTTTCCAAAAACGGCGTTAACTCCTTTTTGGTTTTCATTATTGATGCTGCACTTTTCGGCTCGCAATAAGTATGGACTCCGTGACCTGTAGAACACTCAGAAAGATGATCAGAGGACCACCGGGTTGGCTCCGGCGGTAGCCGCTCCGATGCTTAAGTAAGTAAAAGAATTGAAAAGACTGTATTGAAAGCCAAAGAATGAGCATAGAAAATAAGGCGTACCTTTAGGGTTTAATTTATAAGCCGTGGCTTTCCTAAGTTGATTAGGATTCGAAGCCATGAATATAGGGATTTGATCACCGGAGATTGCAGTTACCTTGTATAGAGATAACCATAGATGCCCTTCCATAGAGATAACTATAGATGCCCTGAATATAGGGATTTGATTACCGGAGATTGCAGCTACCTTGCATAGAGATAACCATAGATGGTAGTTTCCTTGTTGAAGACCGCTTCCTTATTCCTTACTCGGCATCCGCTAAGGCGGTGACGAGTTCTGGAGTGTTGGTCTGGACCCTGTGATATTGTTCTGGATATATATATATGTTCGGCCACTTCCGACCTTGTATGATGATCTGGATGCTTGAGTTTTTCATCATTGGCTGAATGAGAATCATGTTGGCTGAGCATAGGTCGGACTGTGGTCACACGTGTCAAGTGTTGATTGGCCTGTTCTTTTATGGTATATCAGTTACTCCCCCCCAAGTCCTAGTTTGATGCTAGCAAGCAACTAGGGCTAAGCCTTTTTCGGAGAGTCATGTGTCTTGTCCGTTCGCCTTCCAAGGCTTTTATTGCGTAGCCGGAGATTAGGTCTTTTCAAGGTCATCATTGTACTGGGCTGATAGTCGGGTTTCTCGAAATCATCATTGTTCCGAACCGTCATGGCGTTTGGGATTGGTGGGTCCCTTCTGATATTGTGCTTATAAATACAGGATGAGATTTTGGAATGACCTTTCCCCCGTCATTTTCACTGTGCTAGGAGATTTTATTCGCCATTGTTGGTTCATGTGACCTTGAAGAATACTGGTTCCCTGAATTAGAACAGGTTCGACTGATTTTTCCTCTTCTCTTGCTTCTTTCTTCTTAAGTCCGGGAATAATGTCTGCTCTTCCTGAATCCCCAATTGTAAATGAGGGAGTGGGAAATCCTCCTGAGATGGCTGTACCGTCTTCTGTGGAAGATGTGGGTAATCCTGCTCCCGAAGTTATTGGGGAGATGCCTGTTGATCCTCCCTCTAGTCCTGGAGTTAGGATAGTTGATACTTTTGAGGAGCCCCGAGACAGGGCTGGGGAGACCTCTGGTAGGTCTTCCCGTAGAGAAGAGGGTGAGAGTGCTGTCACTCAGAGCCTTCTGGATGAATGGAGGGTAAAATTTAAATTTTCTACGAATGTGACCTGTAGAGCGCCAGGCCCCATGGATCGTCCCCATAATGTTAAAGCCGGGGAGATTTGTGTTTACCTTGCCTGGTTTGAAATGGGCTTGAGACTCCCATTACCGGATTTAGTCAAGCAGTTCTTTTGTTGGTTCAAGCTCTGTCTTGCCGACCTGAATCTCAATAGCTGGCGGCAGTTTCTAGGGTTTGTGGTGTTGGGACACCTGAACAAGGTGGATGTGTCTCTGGACTTGATCCTTAGTAATATGGATCTGAAGTTCAAGCAGGCAGAGGGCCTTTTCTATATGTCCTTTGAGAAGGGGTTCCGAACCCTGACCTCTGTTCCTACTTCCAACAAGACGTGGAAGAAGTGGTACTTCTTCATCGGAGGAGGATGGGAGCATGAAGGCTTTCAGGAAGGAGAGGCCTCGTCGTTCCCTCGTGTTACGGGTCATAGGGGTGAGGCTTATTCTTTTAGACTTTCTTTTAGCCTTGTTATGCCTTCTGAACTGATAAGCTGATATGTCTTTCCTTACTTATGTGCAGATAAGAGTGTTTGGAAGAGGCCCGACTTTACTGAAGCACTGCGGGATCAGTACCGAGCACTGCTTTCGACTCCTGACCGAGCTCATTCTGTCATTATTACTCCAGCAAACTTGATGGCTGCCCGTAATACAGAGCTTAAGAAGAGGTTGACGTTGAGATGGGCTGTGCCGGATGCCCTAGTGGCGGGGGAGTCTTCCTCCCGAGCTGAGCCTGATGCCCCCTTGAAGTAAAAAGGAGGAGGTTGATTTCTGGCTCTCTTGAGCCAGCCCCTGCCGAGGCTGAGAAGGAGGCTGAACCTACTGTCCCTGTTTCGGCTGCTCCTCCTACCTCTTCTGGTCCGAGCAGGAGGGCTAGGAAGGAGAAGGCACCTGCTGCATCGTCTGAGCCGTTTAATGAGCCGGACTATCAGATCGCCAAGAGGGCGTTTGATCAAATATAGGCTCATGGCCCGCACCGATACAGAGGGGATGACCCCTCCAAGCTGATGACTGAGATGATGAATCTCCAGATGAAGGTAGCTTCTGAAGCTTTTTCTTGACTTTTTTGTTTGTCTGTTCGTTCAATCTAACCCGTCTGTCTTGTTTTACGCAGAGTATGCATAGCTTGGCTGCTCTGATGGTGAGCCCCATGGGCCTTGAGGAGGCCGAGAAGCTGTGGGCTGAAGTGGAACAGATGAGGGTGGAGCTTGGGACAGCCCGATCCAAAATTCAGAGCATTGAGGAGGATCTGAAGGAAGCTACCACCAACTTTACCGTGGCAGAGTCTGAGAGGGACATAAATGCTCGGAAGGTTGAGGGGCTTGAGGCGGAGTTGGTTAATCTCCGGAGTTCCTTCGATCAGAAGGTTCAGGAGGCGACTGATCATGCCCGGGCTGAGACTGAGATGATATTAAAAGATGAAGTTGACCAGATGGGTGATGAGCTGATCCTGTTTGGTTTTGAAAGCTTCCGAACTAGATTCCAGATTCAGTTCCTGGGCTTTGACGTTTCATCAATTGTTCCCCCTGAACCTGCCTCAACTCGTCCTGATCCGGATAAGACGGCTGGGGCCCGTGCCCTTAACTTGGAAGAGGACGCAGGCCCTTCTGGGAAGTCTTGAGGCTCTATGGGTTTTTATTCCCTTTTTGTTTTTGCTATTTGATGTAATGGGCGTATACTTCCGATCAATAAAATTATTTTTCCTTCAAATTCTTCTTGTGTTCTTCCCTTCTGTGTAAGTGTGGCTGCTCTGGGTCTTTTGCATGCTAGATCAACTGTTCAGTAGTCAATAGTCGCTTTTGCGAGCTTCGATACTGGTTACTGAATGAGGGATGTAGATTAATTCCAACTGCCTCATTATAATAAGACAAGAAAGTAAATATAATCAGATAGATAGAGCCTGATAGAGTGGGAGTAAACTCCTGTAGATCTCTTAGGGTAGACTGCTCTGAATCAAGAGCTTGTGAAGACAACTAAGCAGCTTTGGGCTTGTCGTTATGATGCTCGGTATGCTGAGTACTCAGGATCGGGATATATCCGAGCTGTTTGGGCTTTGTGATATGACTTGGCTTGTCATAAAAATAGTCAAGACTGGAAGATCTGAATCTTGAATAGGGGGTCTGTATAATTAGACTTTGTTCCCCTTTCTGCCAATTCGGGCGCTTCAGTGCCGGATTGCGGTCTCTGTTTAGAGGGTTCCGTACCCTGTCTCTTGGTATATCGAAGAGGCACATTTAATGCGCCATTTATTTATTCGACCGTCGTTTAGGATTTCGAGGCCACTCTCTTTTTCACCGTTGTGACGGTTCAGTTGGGCGTCTTTTGGACTTCAAGGTTCTATATAAATGGAAATGAGGGCATACGGTTGCGTTCATCTTTTTGATTTCAAATTGTCCCCTTGTGAGAAAAGCTTCATATGCTGCCGGAGTTTTGCCACTTGCCCGGAGATGATGGGTGATTCCTTGCCTGAGTTAGGAGCGATTAAACTGTGACCGAGAGTTAACCTTCCCCTTTTTTCAGTCTCCAAGGAAGGATTGAAGGAAGTACAAGTCTTCTTGTCTCCTCTGGCATCCGGTCGAGATTCCTCCGATTGGTGGTGTCCCTTCCTTGATTCAACCGAGGCCTGGAGCGTCGGTGATGTAGGCGCAAGTGGGGTGCCTCCTCTTCTTCGTGCCTTGTCTCAATTTGGCTGGGGTGAAACAGAAGGTGTGAAGAAGAAGATTGAAGGTCCCCTGAAACCCAGAGCCCTCATCCTCCGTTGGTCGTGAGACCAGTGATAGTGATGATGAAATGGCTTGGGCGTTTCTTGATGCAGACTGGGGTTCAGGGCCCCTTCCTTTCAAATGGAGCCGGTGGCGGCGGCAAAGGAAGTTGTGGTTCCTGTGCCCTTTTATCATCCCGTGAAGAGAAGCCCATATATAGAGAATTGTATCTTCTTGTAATCGCTTCTGTAATAGATTCTGTAATGGCTTCTGTAATAGATTCTATAATGGCTTCTGTAATAGATTCTGTAAATCTTATAAATAAAATTGAGTTTCTTTTTCTCAGATCTGATGTCTTTCGTATTCAAATGCGCTTTTCTGTTGTCAAAACACTTCCTTGTACATTCCTGGATGTTCTTGAGAATAAAGGAACTTAGAAAAGTGCTTGAATCAAAGTACTTTGCTCCGGATCGGTACCATAGTACTTGTTGCTTGTTTGACAGATGAGCCAAATAACATAAATACCAGATCTGATATGTCCCGATCTAAGAAACTTTAGCTTGTAGATGTTCGGAACTTCTATTTTTGGATGGACTGGATCATAGAGTTTGCCAATCGAAGACGGACCAGGCTCGGAAGGCCTGTGCATTAGAGTGGTCCAAGCTCTGGAGGCCTGTATATTCGAGAAATAGACCAAGTATTTAAGACCTGTATACTATGGACCAGGCTCTGAAGGCCTGTGCATTGCAGATGGACCAAGTGTTGAAACTTGTATATTTATGGACCAGGCTCTGGAGGTCTGTGCGTTAATAGATGGACCGAGTATAAGCTCGTACATTATGGACCAGGCTCTGGAGGCCTGTGCATTAATAGATGGACCGAGTAAAAGCTCGTACATTATGGACCAGGCTCTGGAGGCCTGTGCATTAATAGATGGACCGAGTAAAAGCTCGTACATTATGGACCAGGCTCTGGAGGCCTGTGCATTAATAGATGGGCCAAGTCCTAAGACTTGTGCATTAATAGATGGACCAGGCTCTGGAGGCCTGTGCATTAATAGATGGACCAAGTCCTAAGACTTGTGCATTAATAGATGGACCAGGCTCTGGAGGCCTGTGCATTAATAGATGGACCAAGTCCTAAGACTTGTGCATTAATAGATGGACCAGGCTCTGGAGGCCTGTGCATTAATAGATGGATCGAGTAAAAACCCGTACATTATGGACCAGGCTCTGGAGGCCTGTGCATTAATAGATGAACACTCTATGGAAGTAAAAGAAATAACTCTACTGATAATACTTCCGTAAGTGTTCTACGTTCCATGGCCTAGGAACGAGTTTCCCAGTCATGTCTTCAAGCCAGTAGGTGGTAGGCCGAACGACCTTTGTTACTTTGTAGGGTCCTTCCCAGTTTGGTGACAACTTTCCCATGGTGGGATCCTTGGTGTTTTGAAAGACTCTTCTTAAGACGAAGTCTCCAACTTGAAAGTTGACTGTCTTGAGTCCTACCTTGGATTTGTTGACCATTCTTTGTTGATAAGCTTCCATCCTGATGCTGGCCTGATCCCTTTTCTCTTCGAGTAAATCCAAGTTTTCCATCAGCTACTGATCATTGGATTCCTGCTCAAAGGCCTCAGTCCTCAGAGTTGGCATACCGATCTCAACCGGAATTACTGCTTCTGTTCCATAGGCCAGTGAGAAGGGAGTTTCAGAGGTGGGAGTTCTTCTGGTTGTTCTGTAGGCCCAAAGGACTCCAGGGAGCTCTTCTGCCCACTTCCCTTTGGCCTGTTCCAACCTTTTCTTTAACCCATCAAGGATCGTTCGGTTGGTGACCTCTGCTTGCCCATTTGCTTGCGGATGGCCTGGAGAGGCAAAGTGCTGCCTGATGTTGAGATTTTCACAAAATGCCTTGAAGCCTTTACCAGTGAATTGAGTCACATTGTCCGAGATAATTACACGTGGTATGCCAAACCTGCACACAATGTTCTTCCAGGTGAAGCTTTCGACTTCCTTTTCTGTGATATGTGTTAAGGGCTCGGCTTCGGCCCATTTAGAGAAATAGTCGATGGCCACCAAGAGATACTTCCTGTTTGGAGGTGCCCGTGGTAATGGGCCCACAATGTCCATTCCCCATTGAGCAAAGGGCCAAGGACTAGGAATTGGGATAAGCTCGTGCTGAGGCTGATGTTGGTATGGGGCAAATCTCTGGCATTTTTCGCACTTCCGAACATATTCCTTAGCCTGTTTCAGCATGCCGGGCCAGTAGTAGCCCTGCGATAGAGCTCGATGGGCTATAGTTCTACCCCCATTATGGTTCCCACAAATTCCCTCATGTATTTCAGCCAAGACATACTGTGAATCGTCTGGAGCTAAGCATTTTAACAGAGGTTGAGAATACGACCTTCTGTAAAGCTTGTTGTTCAGGATCAGGTACCGAGCCGCTCTGATTCGGATTCTCCTGGCTTTGTTTTTGTCCTCTGGGAGGAGCTCGGATCTTAGATACTGGAGGATTGGGGTCATCCAGTTCTGGGGCTGTTCATCAATTGGAGCAACTCGTGCTTCCTCAATGCTGGATCCTGGCTGAAAGGAGATTTTAATTGTGGAGTCTGCTTCAGTCTTGAGGCGGGAGGCCATGTTAGCCAGAGCATCTACTCTGCAATTCTGGTTTCTCTCAATTTTCTATATAGTAAATGTCTGGAAGGAGTGTTTTAAGTGGTTTACCAGTTCGGAGTATCGGAGCATCCTATCATCTTTAATGGTGAATTCTCCCAAGACTTGGCTTACTACCAGTTGGGAGTCAGAGAAGACATTGAGGTTCTGAGCCTCACATTCCAAGGCGAGCTTCATGCCCAAGATTAGGGCTTCATATTCGACTTCATTATTAGAAGCTTTGAACCCCAGACTGACTGCTTTTTCTGACGTGAGCCCGTCAGGGGACTGTAGTACCAGGCCTACCCCTGATCCTTGATCGGTTGACGATCCATCAATGTACAGCAGCCAGGTTCCCGAAGTCTCGGTGACTTGTGCTTTGTTCTGAAGTGCCGGGGTGAACTCGGCTACGAAGTCAGCTAAGGCCTGCCCTTTGATGAAGTTTCGGGGTACATATGCTATGTCGAACTCCCCTAGCTCCACAGACCACTTTACCAATCTTCCCGATACTTCAGGTTTCCTCAGTATTGACTTCAAGGGATAGGCAGTTGGGATCTCGATTGGATGGGCCTGGAAATAAGGTCGAAGCTTTCGAGCTGATATGACCAAGGCATAGGCCAGTTTCTCTACCTCTGGGTATCTTTTCTCCGTGTCGAGTAGTGCTCTACTGACGTAGAATATAGGCCTCTGTACTCCTCTGTCCTGTCTGATCAGTGCGGAACTAACCGCGTTTTCAGAGACTGCAAGGTACAGGAGTAACTTTTCTCCTTGTACTGGTTTTGACAGGAGCTCTGGAGAGGCTAGATACTCCTTTAGTTCTTGAAAGGACTGCTCGCATTCTTCTATCCACTGCAAAGTCTTGCTGCCCTTCAGAGCTTTGAAGAAAGGTAGGCAGCGATCGGTGGATTTGGATATAAACCTGCTCAGTGCGGCAATTCTGCCGTTCAGTGCCTGAATCTCCTTTCTGGTCTTTGGTGACTTTAGTCCAATCAAGGCTTGGATCTGAGTGGGGTCGGCTTCGATGCCTCTTTGAGAGACAATGTACCCCAAGAATTTTCCCTTCGTAACTCTGAAGGTACATTTCGAGGGGTTGAGCTTCATCCTGTGTTGTCTGAGGATATCGAAGGTCTAGGCCAAGTGCTGGAGGTGGCTGCCTTTCTGAAGGCTCTTTACCAGCATGTCGTCGATGTATACCTCCATGGTGCTTCCGAGCAGTGGGCTGAACATCTTGTTCACCAACCGCTGATAAGTGGCTCCAGCATTCTTCAAGCTGAAAGGCATCACTCTGTAGCAGTAGAGTCCTTTTTCGGTTATGAAGGCTGTCTTCTCTTGATCTGGAGGGTACATCTGGATTTGGTTGTATCCAGAGTAGGCGTCCATGAAACTCATAAGTTCGTGCCCTGTAGTGGCATCAACCAGTTGATCTATTCTTGGCAGTGGAAAGCTGTCCTTGGGACACGCTTTGTTGAGGTCTGTATAGTAAACACAGACTCTCCATTTGCCGTTCTTCTTTTTCACAAGCACGGTGTTGGCTAGCCACTCGGGATAGAAAACTTCTCTTATCATACTGGCGTCCAGCAGCCTCTGGACTTCTTCATTTATAATCCAATGCCGTTCAGGAGCAATCGGCCTTCTCTTCTGTCTGACTGGCGGGTGATCCGGATCTACCATCAGTTTGTGAGTTATTAGATTAGGATCTATTCCCTCCATGTCCCTGGTCTCCCAAGCAAAGATAGAGAGGTTGTTTTTCAGAAACCTGACTATCTTTTCCTGGACGGTGTGTGTAAGGTCTGGGCCGATGTACAGATAACGCCCCTCTGCTTCTGAACTGACCAGTACTTTAATGGGCTCACCAACAGGTTTGGCTCGGCTGTCGCGTCCCCTTGGGCTTAGGGGTTCTTCAATGCCGGATGGGCAATCCTCCACCTCGGGAGAGTGAGTGAGTACCAGATCTGCACAGTCCCGAGTGTGCTGTAATTGCTATTTGGGAGCCTTCTCTTTAAGGGCAATAGCGTGGCACTCCCGGGAGGTTGGCTGGCATCCTCTGACAGAGTGCACGCTCTGGCTGTGGACGTACTTCAGACACTGATGGAGGGTCGAAGTGACTGCCCCTACCTGATGTAACCAGGGTCTCCCGATTATGACGTTGTAGGGAGACTTCATGTTCAACACTATATACTCCGAGATGGTGGTGTTCTGTCCTTCACCTTCTCCTACAGTGGTAGGAAGGTCGACCCTCCCCAAAGGGGTGCTGAGGTTGCCATCAAAAGCTGCCATTACGGCAGTGGTGGGCCTGACGTTGTCCTGGTCTATCCCCATCTGCTTAAGTGGTTCATAAAACAGTATGTTGACGGAGCTTCCAGTGTCAACCAGGACTCTTCTGGTCTCGAAGTTGGCGATTCTGAGGGTGATAACAAGGGCATCACTGTGAGGGCAGTGTACCCCTGCTAGATCTTGCTCGGTGAATTGGATCTCCGGTGCTGGCTTGAGCCTCTTTTCAACAGTGGAAATCTGTAGTACGTTTGGGGCAGCTCTGGCCTCCCGAGCGTATCCCTTTCTTGCCCTGTTGGACATTCCTGTGACAGGGGAGTCAGCATGAAGGACGTAGATGACGTGATTGTTCTGCCTCTGGGGCTCGTTAAGTCCCTCCCTCTGCTCCTGCCTCTGTTCAGGCCTCTAGTCGGGCCGCTGCTGAGGCTTGTCTTCTTGGGGGTTTTGCCCTCCGTCCTGCTTGACGAACTCCCGAAGACGCCCCTTCTTTATGAGCTTCTCTATCTCATATCGGAGGGTCCTGCAAGTGTTAGTTGTATGTCCATGATCTTTATGGAAATTACAATACTTACTTTGGTCCCGCAGGCTGGGATCTCCCTTGATTGGTTCCGGCCACCTCAGGTTCTCCCGATCTCGGATCTGTCGGAGTACCTGGTTCGGTGTGGTATTCAGAGGAGTGAAATTGGTGAACTCCCTCGGTCCGGAGTTGTACACAGCTCTAGGTGCTGTTCTCTTCTCTGGGCTCCTGGCCCTCTTTTTGTTGGAGTCTCTTCTGTGATCCTCCTTCTTGTGGTCCTCCCGTTTTGGATTGTCCCTCTGGGTCTGATCTCTGCCCTTCTGGGACGTGCGGTTGGCTTCTTCTAGGTTGATGTATTTTCTGGCCCGATCCATTAATGCCGCCATATCGGCAGGAGGGCTTTTCGTCAAGGAATCTCTGAACCCACCTTGGGCGAGCCCGGTAGTCAGGGCTGCTACAAGGAATTTCGGGCTGCAGTCAGTGATTTCCGTGAGCTCGGTGTTGAAGCGCGCAATGTAGGCTCTGAGGGATTCCTCCCTGGTTTGTTTGACGTTTAGCAGGAATTCTGGCCCCCTTCTGAGCCTTCTGCTGGTCATAAACCTGTCCAAGAACTGTCTACCGAGCTCGTAGAAGCTGTTAACAGAGTTCGGTGGGAGGTTGTGGAACCACTTCAGAGCAGTTCCTTTCAGGCTGGTGATGAACGTTCGGCACATGAAAGCATCAGAGGCTCCGTGAAGGGCCATCGTATGCTGGTAATGAGAGAGGTGATCTCCTGGATCTCCAGATCCATCGTACAAGGTGAATTTGGGCACCATGAATTTTCTGGGCCTCTCTTCTGACATGATGGTGTGAGTGAATGGGGTGGCTAGCCTTTCGAGCAGCCTGGCCAGTTCGTCTTGTTCTGGAGGGTTCTGAGGTCCTCTCAAGGTGATTGTCCGGTTTATTGACTCGGCAATTTCCTCTACCCTCCGCGGGTCTTTGACTCTGACATCTTGTGAACCCTGCCTGACAGCCTCGGCTTCAGGGTAGTAGGGTTGATTACGCCCTTCGGACGGAGGAGGATTCCGAACCGGAGGGTTTGGTGCTGCATGAGGAGGCTCCTGCGGTGCCGGGTGTGCTTCCGAGGCCCTTGGAGTTGGGGCTCGAGTAGTGCTCCGGTAATGGATGTCGGGGATGAAGGCGGATGTTCCCCAGCCAGGGACTGTTGATGGCTGGGGATCTTGGCCAGTGCGAGGAACGCCTGAGGGGTGCCCAAGCTGGTTAGTTGGAGCCTGCGCATGAAGTTCTGCGTTCTCTGTAACAACAAGAGGTTGCGTTCCTGCAACGAAGTTGACCGGCGGGCTAGGAGAACCCGTCGCTTGGTTCTGCGTAAGTGTCGCCAGTGTTCTAGTGATGGTAAGCAACTGTTCCTGCACCAGTTCATTGTGTCGTTTTATTGCTTCGATCTCTTGTTGCATAGGATTGGCCGCTGGCCCCCTTGTGCGGGGAGCAGGCGGTTGACGTTGAGCGTTTTGCGAATTCTGAGTATTCTGTCGTGGTCGGAGATTTGGTGCCATGGTTTTCCGGTAGGGAAAGAGATGAGTTTTATGAGTAGAGCACTTTGGAGATTAGTCGTTTCCCACAGACGGCGCCAAACTGATGCTGCACTTTTCGGCTCGCAATAAGTATGGACTCCGTGACCTGTAGAACACTCAGAAAGATGATCAGAGGACCACCGGGTTGGCTCCGGCGGTAGCCGCTCCGATGCTTAAGTAAGTAAAAGAATTGAAAAGACTGTATTGAAAGCCAAAGAATGAGCATAGAAAATAAGGCGTACCTTTAGGGTTTAATTTATAAGCCGTGGCTTTCCTAAGTTGATTAGGATTCGAAGCCATGAATATAGGGATTTGATCACCGGAGATTGCAGTTACCTTGTATAGAGATAACCATAGATGCCCTTCCATAGAGATAACTATAGATGCCCTGAATATAGGGATTTGATTACCGGAGATTGCAGCTACCTTGCATAGAGATAACCATAGATGGTAGTTTCCTTGTTGAAGACCGCTTCCTTATTCCTTGCTCGGCATCCGCTAAGGCGGTGACGAGTTCTGGAGTGTTGGTCTAGACCCTGTGATCTTGTTCTGGATATATCTATGTTCGGCCACTTCCGACCTTGTATGATGATCTGGATGCTTGAGTTTTTCATCATTGGCTGAATGAGAATCATGTTGGCTGAGCATAGGTCGGACTGTGGTCACACGTGTCAAGTGTTGATTGGCCTGTTCTTTTATGGTATATCAATTATGATGGTAACCTTTGGTGCCACTCTTGTTATTATGCTTGGTGAACCTATAAGATGGGCTGCTACTCCGGTCTCTATGCTTGCCACTGTACCAATAACCTTTTTTGCTCTATTGCAATTTCCCCTATTTATTGGCATGGTCTCATCGATGGATATGCATGGTATCTTCAACTGGAAAACAAAATTCTTGTTTTAAACAACCCCGCAGTAGGCAATAATTAAATTTTTCAGTAGATAGCTTGCATGAATAGATTGTAATTGTATTCTTATGTCATCTACATTCTTATTAATGACTTGATTTAATTGCTATTTGCATATTCGTAATCATGCAGATGCTTAAAGCAGAAAATAAAAGATGCTTATTTTTTCTCAAAAGTATTTATTTTCTTGGTTTTTCTATCTGGATAAAACATGTCTTCCATTGAAAACATAGATACATTGTTTGGAATCAAGCATTCCTGACCCAAAATATCAAAATTGTTGTCTTAACTTATGTTGCTGCTACTTTGGGATGCAAGCCAGTTATAAATGATGCAGTCTTTTCTGGAGAATGGTGAAATCAATGTCAGGGTGAAGACTCGGTGGAGGTGAAATTACCAAGATTATGTCCGTGTGGTTAATATCCAAGCCAAAGGCCAATAATTAATGTATCTGTGCCTAAAATCCAAGCCAAACCTTCTTTATGTTTGCAACCTTGGACAAGTATCTTAAGTGCTCAAGAAGAGAAGTGGTGCATGAAAGTACAATAGTGGCACATTCAATAACCTATGGAGGTTAAAAGAAAAAAAAAACTTGTCTGCAGGTGATATAGTAGAATTTGGTGGAAAGGCTGAACTCGGGCAAGTCTTTTGCTTTGATACAATAGAAATCAAAATAAGTATGGATAGAAAAAAAATTATTCAAATTTCTTTGACCTCTACTAACATAACTAAATGTTCGTACTGGAGATAAGTCTGTATATCCCAAACCATTTATTCAAATCAATACTCTTATCCCAATTATTTAACAGTAAAAAAGAAAATGTTTTAAGCTTAAGTGGTGGAAGAGTTATTGCAACTCGCAGAAACAGTAAACTTAGTTTATTCCACAATATACACTGAAATACAAGAAATACAACTGGATGAGCTGCTGACTCAATCAGTGGGATCAACTCATCAACAACTCACTTCAATACAATACGGTTTCACCTCTTATCCTCTCCCCCCCTCCAACACACACACACACACACACACATATATATATATATCAACATTCAACACAAGCATTAATTAGAACTAATATAAATCGTAGCACAACTTAGCCTGGAACCTAATATATCCAGGTTCGGGCATCAACCATAGCATAACATGCATAACTCAAATTTATTCGCTACCGAGGTGAAATTTTATTTCTCATAGGTTGAGTTAATTGTAACCTCCACGACCAGTAGTGTTGTACTCTCCAAGAAGTCTTCGTCCTGCGAAAGCAGAAATGATATATTGTCAGGCGTGTTCTCAAATGTATAATCTCTCACTCAAATTTGTGACAATTTCCATGGCTACAGTTAGTTCATTGAACTCTTTTCAATCCCTTCAACTTTCTCTTCTCTTATTAGATATTGCAGAAGTTGCTCAAACTCAGTCCAAGACACGAGTCCGAGTTTGATATACCAGTAGGCATCTTTTGCAACATGGCTTATTTATAGTGTGGATAAAAATTGTTGGTTTTTTGTGATGCTCTTATACTACTGTTTTCTGGGACTTGTACAGTTGTCACTATAGATTTTTTCAACCCTCATAGGCTGCACAAAACTCCTGTACTAATGTTGTGAGACCTCATGTTCTTTCACAAATATATATATATATATATATATATATATTTCACATACAACTCATTTAATTCTTTATATAGGGTTGGAAATACATTGAATACAATCTTTAGAATTCTTAAAAATTTTTAAAATTCTTAAACAAATTCATATATCTGATTAAATGTAAATAAATATTCATGCATTTTAGAAAAGAATAATGTTATTCTTATCATAACATTTATCAAAAAAATTTAGCAGTTGAGATAGTTGCTCAAGTGCTAGTTAATATAACGATGCTAGTGAATTCAACCTCTTGATACTAGTCATGCTAGGCGAGTCTAAGATGATTAATTGACTAGCATAAAAAAGCTGAATTAACTAGCACCTACACATACCAAGCAGGGTCGGCTCAATCGTAAAGCCATCAAAACAATCGCTTTAGGCACATCTAATTTTATGTATCTATAGTATAATACAGTTAGAAGTCTAAGGTTAATCAAAATCTAACTCTACAAAAGACTCTAAATTTTATGTCTTTGTAGTATAATCAAATTAGAAATTTAAAGTTAATAAAAATTTGATGCTGCAAAAAAAGACCTCAAAAAGACTTCATGAATAAAACTAAGACTTCATGAAAAAAACTTAGTTTTATTAATAGAGTTTTATACGTATTGTACTCTAATTTTTTATTAGAATCTATTTACATAAAAAAATTATGTAAAAATTTTATTATTAGAGTCTTATTCAATATATACCCCTCTTTTATTGAAAATAATTAAGTTTTATATTACAAAAATAAATATAATATATATAAAAAAAACAAAGTAAAAAATTATATAAATATTTAAAAAATATTTTATTTAGAATTATCACTTTATCGTTTTATGCGTCTCATTATATAGAATCAGTTTTGATAACAAGAGACTGCATTCACTAGAAACTCAATAATCGTGTTAACAAATAAAAAATAATAATAAAATGTCATGATAAAGATAACATTACTCTTTAAAAAAATTAAAAATGATATTTCCAACAAAAAAATGCAGTCATGAAATTTACAGAAAGATGATGAAGTGAGTTCTTTTAATTCAGTACTAAGAAAAAGTAGAAT
This sequence comes from Nyssa sinensis, assembly GCA_008638375.1. Taxonomy (NCBI): domain Eukaryota; kingdom Viridiplantae; phylum Streptophyta; class Magnoliopsida; order Cornales; family Nyssaceae; genus Nyssa; species Nyssa sinensis. The sequence continues at coordinate 18,030,163 of CM018038.1, forward strand.
TTTGGGCAAAGAAAAGAATAAAGTGTTCTCTTTGTTTTGTGAAGTTGTCTACAAACCAAGTTGAAGCTCTGGCACTGCATCGTGTATAGCAGTAGCCATATCAGAGGAGATGAGCAACAGGATTGCTATGAAAACGGCCATCACCAAGACTTGGGCGCTCTTTGAGAAGGCTATATTCACCATCCTAGCTAGTTTGAATGGGAGAAGGGATATGCAGTTTTTGCTCGAGAAAATAAAATTTAGAGCAAGGTTGAGAATGAAGTGTTTTGCTTCATACCAATTAACTAGTATTTATAGTTAAATATGAGGATATTGTCAACATAACCAATTCGGAGGAAATTGGCCGGCTCAATTATAAAACGAACAAACCAATCACATTAGATAAGAATTCAAATTTTATATATTTATAATATAATAAAATTAGAAGTTTAAGATTAAAAAAATTCTTATTTTATTGTTTTACACGTCTAATTATATAGAACCCGACTACTAAAAAAGTATACTCAACTGAGACACGGCTGTTTGACTTTGGATTTGGTCAAATAATGCCATCATGTTTGCCTTCTAGATTTCTTTGTTTCTTAGCTCACCGTCAATTTCCTCAGTCAATGATGGATTAGTTTAAAATATCAACAATTTTCTTTTTTAAAATTAGTTTCTACCATTTTTTTAACATCAGTAACTTCAAATGAATAATTGACTCAGACTACCAACTTTGGGGCTTTGGACAAACGCACTGAAATGAAATGATTAGATGCAATTGGTTTTACAAGGGGGAGTCCAATTTTTTATTCCTATAACTCAATAAATTTTTCCATAAAAGTATTGTAAACAATGTTAATTTTCATTAGGATAATTTTACTTATTTCCAATTGTACCCCTATTTGTATTTTCAATAGTGATGTAACATAATGTGGTGTATTTGAAAATCAAATCACGTGATTTCCAAGTATTTAAGCAAAGATTAATTGATCTAAATTTGTTGGGTAGTGTAGATCTTGTTAAGTATTGGATAGTAGTTTCTCGATCGCTCCCTTGCTCAAAGGAAAGGGTTAGGGAGGCGTGCTCCTGAACCAAATTTTTTTGAAGATATTTTTGGTATTCTATATTATTTTTTTATTACTCTAATACTATGTATTTATAGTTGAGGAGCCACATCTCTTTATATTGGAATTTGTAACTCTTTCAAATCATAGTGAAACCGCAGTAGCTGTTAACGTAGTCCTATTTTGAGGTGAACCACGTCAATCTTTGTATGTGTATATAATTTTAGATTCGTCTCTATTTTTTGTTTATTTTTGTGTCTTATCGATCCTGATTAGATACGACATTTAACATTTGATTATAATAAGCAGTTAAACTTCAAATAATGGTTTGGTTATATAATAAGCATTTAAACTTCAAATAGATTAAGATAACAATTCCTGAAAATTTCAAAAAATTGGGTACTGAATAAACGTTGCGTAATCATAAATGGGGATGACCAATTCAATTTTGGACGAGAAGGTTTCGTGCCTAGAAATGTTTCAGACATAAATTAAAACAACTTCATTTCAAGGTTGTTTACAAGTGATTGGTATATAATTGAGAGTGTTACGTTAACATTAGAAAACATTGCCAATGGTAGCATGATTATACTCATCATTAATTTTATGAAAGCTACAATACAACAAAAATTACCATGTTTTTATGGATAAGATGTGAGTGACCCCAAAAATTACTGCTGTGAGAATGAACATGCCCCTTGGAGTTAATATATCTGTATGTCCTTTGGATATTCAGTAGAAAATCCTCCAACAGAGACCTAGCTAAAGCACTAGTTGCCTACCAATAATGGAGCAACTCAATTAATTACAGGTTTCTGTTTTCTTGCATTAATTGAGTCCCCAATAGCAAAATATTATTATATTCTCAGCAACCAAACAGAGGTAGTTGAGATTTCTTTGGATCCCTAATAGCAATAGTTACTTATGGATAGAATTTCAGACAGGTAATTAATAATTTATTTTTCAGATTTCATTGAATAATTAAGATAATTTATTGTTTTATGGATGGTGAATAATTAAATGATATTTTTAGAGTTATTAGAAATGCTCTGATTTAATTTATTTAATATTATACATGAAATTGAAATCACATGTTTGTTACGAGTTTTGTTTATTTAAATGGTTTAGCGTGTTTGTAGTTTGGGTTGAATTGAAAGTGTAATAATTGCACTCTAACTTCAATTTAATTCAATTTTTCGGATTTGGATGTGACACAAAATCTAGTTGAATGATCAAAATCTGCATGAATTCAGTAGAAAACTACTCCAAAAGAGACTTGGCAAAAGCATTAGTAGCTCACCTAACATTGCAACCACTCAATCAATTACAGGTTTCTGTTTACTTGGATTGAGTCTCCAGCAAATAGAGGAATCACTTCCAAATTATTCTGTGTTTGCAGCATAAAAAACTGAGGAGCAAGACAACCTTAATCCATCTTCTCAACAACATTTAAAAAAAACCACACACAAAATATCATATGCTTTCTTGTTCCATCCCAGGTTTAGCAAAACCATTATCTGTGGCCAACAAGTTTTGGTAGAAGTCCACTATGAATCTCATCAGAATTCTCAACCTGACTCCCAAACAGGTAGTTTGACATAGCTTGCATTCAAGGATGTTTTACATTATGTATGATGAATTTTATCACTTCTAGACACATGAGAGTGGATCCCACTTGCATTCATTATAGTACACTCTTTCTAAAAATAAAAAATCTCCTTCTCCTCGAGTGAGAAAATTTATTGTTGACATTGTCCATATATGTCATTGATCTCCCATAAGAAGAATAAGAAAATGACTAAAATGAATTCACTTTTTACTTAAGACACAACTAGGATCCAGTCTGACCTATATTGCCATAGATTTAGCTTCTGCATGGATCCATGCACCATGCTTCCAGTCACCCAATGCCCAAGGTGAGTTGAAAATTTCTTTCCTAAGTAAGAAAATATATAACTAAGAGATTTGTGGTGTTTCTTTCTCAAAATACATCACAAAAATGACAGTGGCACAATTACCCTGAGGTGCTTATTGCTTCAGCTACCAAAGAACACTAATCCCTTGAAAATAACATATTGACCATACCATATCTTAAACGAGAGGTCCAATCTTCTATGGTTTTCTTTTTTCCTATCTTGAAAATAATAAAATGTCTGCAATTTTTTTTTTTTTAAGTATAATACATCATGTCATTTTGGAATACAATTTGTTGGCAGTGGGCTGTGGAACTACGGTTTAGGAATTCTCCCTTTTGAGTTCTGAGATACTGACAGCACAGAAGCCCACCTCAAAGTATGAATTAGTTTTCTTTGGCAAGTTAATGACTATTTTAGGAGTTGCGAGGCTTTTTAAGAGTAATCACTGTTCGGAATTCTTGCACCGTGGTTTTCATACAACACTAACACCAGATGGAAAAACTGTTAAAATGAATTTAATTAACACCAAAACAAAGGAAATTATCAAATACAAATTTGTAAAAAAAAAAAAAAAAATTCATATAAATTCATTCATCCTCGTTCATTTTCGTTTATCATTGAAATTTTTTATAATGAAATCCACCAAGAATGCTAATTGGATCTGCGGACAATGGAATTGATGCTAAATGAATTATGAACATTGCCAATTTGGGACAATTAGTTAAAACAAAATGATTAATAGAGTGCTTTTCTTGGTGTGCGAAACAGGGAAGAATGAAATATCATTCATAGCACCAAAGTTATGTCCCTAATTAAATAGTCAAATGAATAATTAGAAATAAAAAAAAATAAAATCAAGAAAAACTAAAAGATACAATTAACCCTCTTATAATTAATATTTAATAAGTTAATAATTTCTAATAATTAATAAAATTTTAAGGAACCGACTTCGTTCCATGGTTAATAATTAATAATTCTATTGCTTAATAATTAATATTTTTTTCAAAAAAAAAAAATCTTTATAGTATTAATTATTAGAGATATAAAATAAGAATACATATACTTATATATATATATATATCCCATTTATGATATGTCTTAGTAAGTATATTTGTAAATTCTACTTAAATTAAAGTTAAAAGTATTATAAGTGAGAAAAATTATGACATGAATAAGCTTGAAAACATAATTTCTTTAGTTCAAAAATATATTAAAAATTTTTGTATGTGTTAAGTTGAACATTATATGTATTTTTTTTTATTATAAAAAATTGAAATTTCGATGAAAAATTGAATGTGAAGTTTCTTTTTATATCGAAATTCATATACATGTATGAAACAATTTTTTATTAATAAAAATATGAGAAAATGTTACAATTAATAATTCTAATAATCAATAAACTTTCTATTTCCCAAATCTATTAATTATATAAGAGGTTAGTCTAAGACATGTCTTTTAAGGATACAATAACTCAAAAGAGGGGAACTCATTCTTGAGAAGCAATTCTAAAGCTGTAACTAATTTTTGACTGTCATTTCACTATTGGAAGAACCCATGTAAAGATTGTTAGATCACCCGGTTGCTCCAAATGCGCAAGTTATTTCATTTTAGATTTTATCGGCTATGGTCTAACTAAATAATAATTAGTTTAATCAATTAATGATTATGGGACTCCAAGCTTCCATCAATAGGTGTACACAGTCTTAGAATTAATTAAATAATTATTGGCAAGTTCCAAATTCTGCTGTATTCATTTTGGAAAGAATCAACTAAAAAAAATTCGGTAGTTCAGAAGATGTCTTTAACACACCATGGATTTGAAGTAACAAAACCAATCTCATTGAGTTCAGATAAATTTTTTGATTAATGTTCATTCAATTGTATTTAGTTTATTAAGTTTTTGTTTAAGATTAATTCAAGAATATTCATGTAAATGATTCTTGCAAGATTGATTTGTAAGAGTAAGAGATTTGAGATCAATTTAAAATTGAAAAATGAAATCATTTTATTTTTCATTGACGAGACTCAGGCAAACTGAGTCTCTCATACAGTGATTTAAAGTCCGAACCTTTATAAAGTACAACACAAGAAAAGGGAATAGCATTGTCCAGCCATCAAGCATACAGAGTAGTAACACGCATAACTAAGAATGACAAAAAAATATTCTCAAATCCATTTAAGCTCGTAATAGAAGAGGAGATATTTCAAACTAAATGTTACATGTGTTAAAATAAGAAATATGTATATTAGTAGAGAACTAGAATAATATTATTTTTATTTTCAAACATAAATTTCTAATGAGTGACTAAAAAATATCATCATAAATATTGATTATATAGCACAAAATTTATTTATTATTTTATTTTATATAATTAAAATAGAGCGGAGCGAGATGCCTTTACCTCAAATTCTAACGGAATAGACATGACTTTTCTAAATTTGTCTCATTAAGAGTGGAGTATGACAAATTTCATCCGTATGCATAACCCATATGACTATGTAAATAGTTGAAACCATCTTTAACACATCTTCAGTAAGGAAGTCTTGGTGGGAAATATCCTCCCCATCCGGTGCATAGCCAATAGGGAGTTTTTCGTAATCTTGAGCAGTGTTGTACGACTATCATGAATTCACCTTGATTGTTGAGGACCTGTTTACAATCTAATGCGATCCGAAAAATTTTGACCCATTTTTGTTCTTGGAAAAATACAATAGCCTTTTTGTCCAAACAGAGATTTAAGACCCGTTTGAACGAAAAAAGCTTATCCATTTGGATGCGTATTAGGTTTCTTGAGCAGACTTGGATTTGGATTTGGTAGTCTTGTTACCAATATATACGACTATTATTCTAGGGCTGTGTGAGAGAGGAGTCACTTTATGAGTAGTCTTTGAGTGTAAAAAAACTTTTGAGTTTGTGAGTGTTTTCACTTTTGTAATCTTTTTTAATTCATAGTAGATTGACTATCATCTCCGTGGACACATGTATTTTGTTGAACCACATAAATTTTGTGTTATTTGTCATGCTGTGTTTTGTTTGATTTTGCACTTCTCTATTTCGGTTCTTGTTTCTGTTTTATAACAAATTACTAGCAGAGCTTCCGTTGTTTAACAAGCAAAAACATCTAGAGCCCTTTGTCCTACAACAAAAAAACATGGACTCTCAAACACATATAAGTGTATTTCTTTTAATTAAAGCTTTCAGGCTCTCTGATAAGCACGCGAAAGTGCACTCTAAATATTCTATTATTAGATTAAAATGCTAAAATGTGACCTTATTATTAGAACATAATGTTTAATATTCTTAATTCATTTATATTTAGTTTTATGACATATTTTCTGTTTAAGTGAGCTGATTAATATATTTATTGAATTAGGAAAGCATTGAAGGTAAAAGAAGAGTATGGAGTATATTGTGCAATTTTTAGCTTTTAGGTAGATTCGATCTATAGAGCTTCAATTGAGGTTTGGATGGCGTTAGAGTTTTAGAATGAGAAAGTGTTCTTCATGAAAATTTTAAAGAACGTCTTAAGCTTTTCAGAAAGGGCTACAATTTCCGTGAAGAGCCCAAATCAAGATTTAGTCAATATTTAATAAAAAAAAAGGACCTAAAGGTTGCGACTGCTGGCTGTGCGCCGGAGAGAAAAAGGAGCAGGTGGCTGATTCAAGAAAGATAAAGAAAAAAATGAAGAAGAAAAGTCAAAGAACTTGGGCAGAACGGGCGTAGAAGAAGAAAAAAAGGAAATCGAAGAGAAAAGAAATCAAGGAAGTGGGGCTCGCGCAAGGAAACAAAACAAAAGAAAAAAAATGAAAAGGAGAAGTGGGGGGACGTGGGGCTCCCTGAATCAAGGAGAGCCCAATTAGCATGGGCTGTCGCTGGGTTTTGAAAAGAGAAAAGTGAAGCGCGCTGGGGCATGGGCTGCAATATTGCTCCCTAAGTATATTGTCATCGTTGGATTTTCTCAATGTGAATAACAATTTGTGGGGATTTAAAAATGTTGAATGATTTTTCAAAGGTTACATTTGGTTTAATTTTGGTTCACAATTGTATATCTTCCGATTGGGGTTTTTGGAATTAAATTCTCAATTGAGTTATCAGTGAATTAAAAATAATTAAAATACCGGATATGTGCAAGGGATTCTCGACACTCTACTGTTCGTTAATTTGAATTACTTCGAGTACTTTTTTTTCGTTAATTACTTTGTTTAATTTTAATTTACATTTTAAATCACTTTTTATATTTTTATTTTCTCTTTAATCATTTAATATTTTCTTTAGTTTCAGAAATTCTTTTTGTTATTCTTTTAATTTTGTTTTTATGTGGAATCGACACTCCAAAGGTACACTACAACTACCGCGTTATTCTTTGGGCGTAATCACTCTCCATTTCCATAATTAGAGGTTATTTCTTTTAATATTTTGCAAAAACCCTACTCTATAGGACTGTCAATCGATCAAATTCTAATTCATCTAATTCGTTAATTAATAAACTTTGATTTGAATTAATATTTGTAAATTTGTTATATATTTTTTTTAACAAATAAGATTCGAATCACCCTTAATCCGATTTGTTTTACAGTCCTACCAAACCCCTTGCTCTTCGATAAAAATAAAAAAATAAAGGACATGAAAAGCAGATATGTTTGTGTTTATAAATATATAAAAGGTGATTTCATCGCCTTATATTAAAAATACAAGCATTTAAATGTTAAATACTCCACATGGGTAAGTTGTCTACTAACCAAGTTTGAGTTCTGGTATGGTGTCATGAAGAATTGCAGAAGCCACAATAACGAACATAAATTGCTGCAGAAATGACTGCTACAATTACGAGGGAAGCTTTGGAGAATTCTATAACTTTAGGCAAGAAAGATAGCTAGCCATAGTTCTAGAAAGTCTAATATGAGCAAGGACTTGGTTGTGAAAAGTTTTGGATAATATCAAGTACTTCTAAGGAAAAAATGAGAGCTTGGAACCGTAAATAAATCAGAAAAAGTCCATCAATATTAACTTTTTATACTTTTATTTTTATATATAATCAAACATTAAGTGAAAATTTTACCCTTCTAACATCAATTTTAAGCCTCATCCTTACCCTATGATTTGAATTTTCATAAGATTTGGTGAATCTAACACTATGTTTGATACTGTGGAATGAACATTCTAGAAATGTTCATTCTAAATTTTTTGTTCTATATTCTTATTTGGTATTATAAATTAAATTGAAAATACTCATTCCATGGAATAAACATTTCATTAAAAATTATCAGAAGTATTCATTTGACTCAGATGAGTAGTTCATATTCCATTTGGGCCTAAAATCAAACAAAATACCATTTTGCCTACCCTATCGTCAATTAATCCTCACTCCCCTTATATAATTTATCCATTATAATATTATTCAAAATATATATATATATATATATATACACATTTATATACAAGTATATGTGTTTTAAAATTGAACTTTAAATTCAATCTATATTAGATTTCAATAATCCTGCCCAAACATATATATATATATATATAATATTGTTCAAAAAATTAATCTATATTAATTCTGCCAACACACACACATATATATATATATATAATATTATTGAATACAAATATATATATATATATGTGTGTAGAGACCTGAAAAAAAAAAAAAAAAGAATAGAAAAAGGAGCATGGTGCAGTGTGTGGGGTGCGTGTGTGTGTATCTTATATATCATATATTATACCTACCTATACATATCAAGTAGAAAGAAAACAAAAGAAAAAGAAAGAATAGAAAAGTCAATGAAAGGGGGCGGTTAGGAGTGGAGTGCAGCAAGAAAATAGAAATATACATATATGTGTGTTGTACAGCAGCAGTAGCGTGACAGCAGAAAAATATATATATTTATATATATGTGTGTGTGTGTTTGTGGGGCGGTGCAAGAGGCAATATGAGTATATACATATATATATATATATATATATAGGTGTGTGTAGGGTGCAGGTCGGTGTGCAGGTGTAGCAGTAAGTGAGGAGAAAAGAAAAGAGAAAAGGGAGCAGAGAGTGGCATGTAGCACGCAAAAAAATTTATATATATATATATATATGTATAAGCATGTGGGGGCGGTGCAGGAAAGTAAAATAGGTGTATATATCTATGTGTGTGTGAGGCGTACAACAAAGAGAAAAATCAAAGGAAAAAAGGAGTAAAAAGGGAGAGATTTGAGAGAGTGCAATAGAGAGATGGCGTCCAGAGGTAGCAGCAGCGACAAACCAGAAGAGCAGCAGCAGCTGCTGCGATCCAGCAACAGTATCAGGTGTGCCAAAGGGCTTAGTGTTGATGTTCCCCTCATTGGTTGTGAATGAAGCTGTCTCGGTTGTGAAAGAGTTAAGGGAGAGAGTTAAGAGAAAGTTGGCAGTGCAGGATTAGCGAATAGGAAGAGAAAAGAGAAAATGGAAAAAGAGAGAGAATGAGAAAAGAGAGCAGCCGAGAGAGAGAGAGAGAGAGAGAGAGAGAGAGAGAGAGAGAGAGAGAGAGAGAGAGAGATTGGTGCAGCCGAAGCCACTCGAAGGTTGGAAAAAAAATGGAGAGCAGATGATTGAGAGTGTTATACGATGTTGGTGCTAGACCTGTATTGAATTATTCAATTCAGATGGGTGAGGAGTCTGCTCTTGAATTCATGAGAGGAAAGGGGATCGAAAGCTCGTAAGCTGAGGGAATTTGATTATATGCTGTCTGATCTAGTGAATGAACTTAGAAGGAGCAGTGTCTTCTGTAAGGGGCAGAGTCAATACGGTTTTGATTCGGTTCTCCACTCGATTTTTTTTACACTCCCTTTCTTTGTTGGGTCAGCTGATGCACCTTGATGGATCTCAGTGTAATCGTTTGAAGGCTGGCCGAGCTAGTTGACTCAAGATTTGTAAATCAGTAAATTAACACAGCTGCACAAATCAGTTTGTGAACGCAAGTGCCTGCTCTTGGCTGCTCGCATTTGGAGCAGGACAGGGGTTGAGTGACTGTAGCTCCAGTTTTCTTGATTTTCTTCCTCTCTAACGATCTACCGAATCTAAAAGCAGGTATAAATCTGATTATCTGAATTGACAATCTCTAATAGAAATTATATTCTAGTCATAACAGTGATCAACTGCTTGGAAAACTGGAAAAATGAGATTTTCTGATTCTGCAACGATAGGAAATGTCTAGCTGCATCAACCTTTGCAATTCCCTCCTCCACATTCTGTTTAGCCAAAGAAGGTTCTTTATGTCAAGGTTCTTGTGCCATCTTATAAAGTATTAATCCGTTACATGTTAGTGATTATCACTTGTCTAATTTCACAAATTAATTTTCTGTTTTAAGTAAATAGGGCTGTTTGGTTGTAAACTTATGGAATCAAATTGGAATCGAATTGGAAACAGGGATAGCTTATCCTCGGGTTAGTTCAGCCACTGTTTGGCTTTAAGAGAATTTGAAAAAAAAAAAATGAAAAGGGGTGTGCACAGAGACGCAACCCTTGAGTGTTGAACCCTACATCAGTTGGAAGAAAGCCCCAAAGCCCAAACCCCCTTGACAGGCGCGCCCGTGTGTCTTGTTGCGCCCAAATAAATATATATTATGCAAATATAATATTAAATTAATTTAAATATACCGAAATGACCCAGAGTCTAAATTACACAAGTGAATAGTGTTTTCTTTATGTCTCGAATATTCTGAGACCAATGTTGAGGTTGGTTTTGTGAGACGGAGTCCCAAAAAATAAAAGACCTGTAGAAATACTAAAATGATCAAAATGCCCCTGAGTCAAAGAGTAGTCAAACGAACTCCGATTAAAATAAAAGAATAGTGAATTTTTATTATTTCGAGCATTCCAGATCAACGGTGGAGTCTGATTTGTGAAAAGAGGTCTCGAGGAGTAAGAACCCGTGAAAGTGCAAAATGATCATTTTGCCCTTTTTAGTACAGATGTCCAAATTGAATTCCGCGAAAACCTAAATCGACTTTGTTCGACGTTCCGGATTCAAGAGTAGAATCTATTTACGTAATAGAGATACCAATAGTGAAGAGGTATAAAATTTGATGAATATCATAAATTTTCGTAACGATATATTGAGACATAATTTGTGAATCTTAGGAACATCGAAAGGAAAGAAGAGGACGGTTTGACCTTCTAGACAAATACAGTAAAGAGGACTGCGTTCTCACCGGTTGGTTCGGCTACACAGCGAACACGACTCCCTAGGGTTGAGACCAACTCTTCTAGGTATGATATTTTGCTAAGTAAGGAATATAATTAAGTTTATGAGTGATTTCCATGTTGATTTAATGGTTTGTATGTTTCTTCGATTGTTTATGTGCTTATGTGTTCCTTGTTGTTTCCTTAAGAGTTTAGTTAAGTGATAAACGTGAACCATGATTATATGTATGTTCCATGTGTTGTCATAGTATGTGATTTATATTCTTCGATAATTGTTAAGATTGTGAATATGTAACTTGAGCATGTGTTTAAATGGAATGTGTATGACATACACACATGAGGAAGGAATTTTTGTGATTTGAATGTTATTGTAGAATGCATTACTTAAAGCATGCTCCATGGGTTGGTAAAATGCTTCATTGAGACTATATGATTGCATGGTGGAATAAAGACATATTGGCATGGTGTGATTCTTAAAAGCATAGTGTAGGTTGAGCACGTGGTGCTGTACATTATGAGGGTGTAGATCCTGTGGTAAAAAACTCAAAATTGGCCGTTGCATTGGTACTCATGGATCCATCGGATGCGGTCCGTAAACAAGACATGGGTGTGGCATAGAGTTTGCATGGGTGTGTCACGCATACTGCTTTTGTATTATGTTGATGAATTGGATGGAATGTAGATTATAGATGTACATGTAGATTATAAATGTACACTTGCACATGCCACGCCTTAATTTTGTTCCTTGCATTAACATTGTGTCATACTAGCAATTACGCTGACCCATTCGTGGGATATCATATTACAGATGACGCCCCTGGTGCTTGAGACTTAAGGAAGTCTTGGAGAACAGAGGAGACGGGGATCATGGAGGATTTTTGGCCCTTGGGGCATGTTTTGAGACGTAAGGGCTTAAGCCCAAATGACACGTGAACGATATGTTTATGGAATGTGCTTTATGTGGTTATATGTTGAAGAAAATGAATGCTTGTCTAATTGAATCCATTAAAATGTCCCTTTATTTTCTTTTCTTATTTCATTTCTTACTCACTCCCCAGGTTCGTGGAAATTCGGGGCGTGACAATATGTATATATATATATATATATAAAGTATCAGATCTTCTTTTTATTAACATCATTTATGTAACGCCCCGACCTGTTTACCAGGAAAGTTAGTCGCGAATTTGGGAATTTGAAATTTTACGAAAAATTAAACCGGGATATGAAAAAAAAATCATAATAATAATAATAATAAACAACTAAATAAATAAAATAACAATAAAATAAAATAAAACGGATGATTTAAAATACCAAACGAGGCATAAGGAAAATAGAAAAAAAAATTGAACCAAAAAGGTGTAACCCATGAGATTTGAACCCTTGACCCAAAAACTAGAAGAACTTAAGCCCAAAAATTTAGCCATTTGGGCTGCTCACTTTTTGTGCCATGTTTTGCAATATATATGTATATATATACATAAAATGAACTCTTACCTCCCAAATTGGCCAATGGCCATTCATGCACCTAAAAGAATCAATTTTAAAATAAAACAAATAAAATATATAACTATATATGATTGTTGCGTGGGATGGCTAGATTTCAGAAACCAAAAATCAAAAAAGAGAGTAGAGAGAGAAAGATCTAGAGAGAGAAAGTGAGTGAGAGAGAGAGAGAGAGAACAAGAGACCTAGAGAGAGAGATTGAAGAATAGTTGCATCCATACATGTGGAAGGAAGAAGAGGAAAGGGGCTTGAGAAGGCCTGAGCTAAGCCACAAGTGGAGAGGGATCCATTGAAGGTATAAAACACAAACCCACCATTTTTCTCCTTCTAAAAATTATATATATATATATATATAAACTGTTTATAGATTCTTTTATGCATGCATGAGTTTTTAGAATTGTAAACTTGAATAAGGAGCAGAAATTGAGCCCAAAACCCTAGGCAAACCACAACTGCCATGTGAGCACCTTACCATGGTAGGTTGGAACACGACAACCTAAACGTATTTTTGGGAGTGGGATACGACAAGGGGCATGATTAGGAATTCAAAACATTTTGAATCAAGTAAAATGGACAAGAAATGACCATGATAGAGCTAGGAATAATTCGGCTAGAAACCTAATTTTGGTGTCAGAAACTGTATACCTTGAGGTCTCAAAACAGTCCTAAAAGATTGCTTCATGTCCTAGGAACCGATCGGTGTAAAAACAGAGAGAATTGGACGTAAAAACTTTGTGAAAAAGTGGGAAAAATTTTGTAGCTCCGGCGACTAGCGCTAGGGAAACCGCCGGAGAATCTGTCGAAAAAAAGAGGAAGACGACCGTGTTCAAGGGTCGGGTCATTCGGGCCGAATACCGGGTCTGGGGCGATACGAGTGTAATTGGGTTTAAATGCATAGCGAAGCGGCGTCGTTTGAATTAATGTGGCATAACGTCATGCTGACGCAGTAACCAAACTGAACCCCTTGGCTTTTGACCAAACCGAACCGGTCCAGTTGAATTGGGGCTGAACCAGACGGTTTACTTAACAGTTTTTGAAATTCCATTTTGACCCCCCCAAACTTTCGGTTAATTACTTAATTACCCATAAAATTAATTTTAAATCTTTTTTTAATTAAAAAAAAATTCTAAAACACCCTTAAACCAAAAATTAGTCAAACAAAGTCCAAATAAAATAAAAGAATAGTGTAACCCAATGTTTTTGGGCATTTCGGACTCAACATTGGAGTTTGATTCGTGAATTTAAGTCCCAAAAATTAAGACACGTGAAATGTAAAAATTATCATTTTACCCCTAATGATACCCAGAGCCATTTGAATATATAAGGTTGTCACGACCCGAAACCCACCCTGTGCGGATCTCGGATCGCGACCGCCGCCTTCAGGCCCGGGAGCCTGAGGGCAAGGCAGAACATGGGCGACGGTATCGAATAGCGGTGCAGCCTTGATTTGCGGAAGCGTGAAAACCCTTTTCTTTTTTTCTTTTTTTTTTTTTTAAAATCCTTTAAAAAAACTTTCGCACAGCCGTCCGGTACTGTCGCTCTTCATAGCGGTACACATGAATAATCACATCAGAGCATACTAAAAATTAAAGTCTTATACATGATACATATTCGAATGCCTCAAGGGCTTAAGTACATATGTGGTTGCCTCTTGGGCTTAAATACATAATTGTCCAAAAGTACGGCATCAAAATTCGACCAACCATAGGCCCTAATACTTCCCAAAAATGTCTCCAGAATCCTAATGGAGCTGCCTATCATTTCTCCCCAAATTGGGCAAGGGTCCACCCATCGTCATCACCTGAAAAATGTTAGGGAATGGGGTGAGCTTCGAGAAGCCCAGTGAGTAATTCTAACATCTGTCATGGGTTTCAATTGGTAGTGGTTTCGCATGTGAGAATTTTGTAAAATACTCACTACCAATTGCTCGTATACTTAGAACATAGAGTACATGCATTCTTTAAACAATGGCTTTGAAACATTAAAGTATTCAAGCTAACTTGTACTTTCGAAATAAAGTATATGAATTTCAAATCATGTAATTATGCATGGTGAAAATGAGAGAAAAAGCCTGCTTCCATTTTCAACACACACCTTATCACTTTCATTAACAGAATCCGTTTCGAACCAGATTCCCATTTTACTTTTCGTGGAGATATCTCATATGCCTGGGGGATTAGATCCTGCTACCTGGCATTTATTCGTATCGTAGTTGGGTTCCTAAGAAACCCTATAGAAATCCGTGGTGCTTATGCACAATTTATCTTGCATTTAAAAGCATTTAACCCATAATTCCTTCGTGTGGATGCATTTAAAAGCATTCAAAACATACAGTTCATAATCTCATGATAGGGTATTGAAATACGTGAAACATGTAAATTCAGGATATATAATAACATTTGAAATCGAAATTTTAGTCATGCAGAAGTATATCTCAAGGGACAGTAGTAAATTGTTCAGGAAGCATGTCATAACAGAATATTTAAAACGGAATTGTGTAAAAACAGAATTTGATATTTAAAACATCATTCAAATCCGTGGAATTAAATCTCCACTTCAAATGTGAGGTTACTCACCTTGATTCCCCGGGTTTGCACTACTGGTGGGCTTTTCCCTTTCCTTTGTATTTCCTAAGAAAATTATAAAGAACTCGTTAACTTCACATTTACCTTAAATCGTTACCTATTCATGCTCTTTCATTTAATTTTAGGCCTGACGTATTCTAACTTCCTAGGATTGGTCTTACTAGTCAACTCGTGGTGACTTGATGAGTTTTATTTTCCATGTGACTAAATTTTCAGTACCTATTTTGGTGTTATGGACTTCACCGTTGGGTTTGGAATGTCCGACATAGTCAAAGTAGACTATCTGTTAGTTTCATTTGGGCTTCGGGTACCAAGGGGTAGTTTGGTCATTTCGCGTGTCATATTTTTCGGAGTCCCGTCTCATGAATCGGACCTCACTGTTGATCTCAGAAGGCCCAAGAAAATAAGATTACACTAATAACTTGTCTTATTTGGACATCGGCTACATTAGGGGCAATTTGGTAATTTGTACTTTAATGTATCGTAATTTTTTAACCCTCGTCTCGTAAAACGGACCATACCATTGAGTCCGGAACGTCCAAAATAGTCAAAATCCACTATTCGTTTACTTTATTCGGACTCCGTTTGACTTATTTATGACCTAGGGGTAATTTCGTAATTTTTATTATTTAAAAATTATTAATTTAATATTAATTTATTTTAAAATGGGCCACAGTGGAATTTCATAAAAGTTTTGGGGTCAAAGGGTGATTATACAAACTGTCGGTCTGGACCAACCGGTTTAGTTCTGTTTCAACTGAACTGGTCCAATGTTAATTGGACCAGCCGGTTTGACACGTAGTGCTGACGTCATGATGACGTCAGCCTTAAATTTGAATTTTAAATATCACTTAGTTAAACGACGTAGTTCCGGGTAACCCAAACCCTTTATTCAAACATCGGGTCAGGACCCGACCCGAGGTCTGACCCGTGACCCGACTGTACATCGTCTTCCCCACCGTTTCACCCCTACTGTAGCCCTAAATTTTTGGGTTTTATTTCTTCAATTTCGTAGACTTCTGCTCGATTATTTGTTACTGTTTTCTGCTGAGATGGTTCCTGATATCATGTAAATCATCTTAGCATTCATTTTATGCTTCGATTCGAGCTCTATGGCTCTGATTCAAAAAATGATAACCGCGACCTGCAACTTGTTCTAGCTCCTTCATTTTAGGTCCGTTTCCTATGAAATCTGATGTGTTGTGACCTACAGAGCATGGGGTTCAAGTCCCCATTCTCATATTTTAGTTTGGTCACTTTTCTTGAAGAATTGGGTCTTAAACCCGTGGCTAGAGTTTGAAATTTGTGGGCCTTAAACTAGGTTCTGGGGTCGCGGCCTATGGTTTTTGAGATCCTAGGGAGGTCTATTTCATGTTTCAACCCTCAAAAGCTCAGTTGGTTGAGGTCGGATCAGACCTGCAACCTCAAGGTCCATTAATGGCGGTTTAGCTACGGGTTCGTGGTTTGGGCAGTTTCGTAGGTTCAAATCACCCGTAAACATCTCAGTTCTCATTGTTAAATTACTACACATGCATTAACAGTCCTGAAAAGCTATAAAACAGTGGCCGAAATCTAAAGAGAAAATGTTCAGAAAATTTTGAATTTCTTACCTTGTGCACAGTGGTCTCCTAGGGTTCGTTTCAGTCAGAAGCCTCCCAATGGAGCAGGTCCGGTCTAGTGGTGCAGCCCTTCAGTTCCCAGTCCTTAGCCCCTTCAATGGATTCCCACAACTCAAGCTTTCTCTCTCTAACTTCCTCTCTCTAACCCACTTTCTCTCTCTAAAAATCAGTATATCAACACTCTCTAAATGGCAGATCTGCATATATGGAGAATGCATATATGGAGATATACATATCTTACATTTCTCTTGCCCTTTTCATCTCCCCAAATGCATGATTATTTTGCATGCAATTTGGTTGGGAGAGAGGTTTCATCATGAGACTATAGGCATGATGGCTATAGCATGATGTAATGCTGAGGTGTTGCATGTTTGGGTATTGGTCACTTTGGGGAATGGCCAAATCTGAATGGTATTTAAATACATATCTTTGCACATATGTTCACAAAGAGGTTCTTAGCCTAGTTGGTAATTTTTTGGTAAACCAAATTCTGCCTAGTTTGGTCAAGGGATCAAATCCTCTTGGCCACAATTTTTGGTCCTTTTTCCATATTTCGGGCTTAGGCCCTGTTTGGCTACGCATTAATGCAGTTTCACTATTTCCTACTTAACTTTTATTCTGTAACTTATTTTTCGACGCCGTTTCTTTCAGTCAACTCCTAATTAGGTTAGCTTCTTAATTATTCTTTAAGTTTAGTTCAGATAAATGATTAGTAACTAATCATTACTTAATCAGGGTCGGGGTGTTACAAAGGTAGTCCATCTTGACTATTTTGGGCAATCCAGACTCAACAGTAGAGTCCATTTTGACAAACAAAGTATCGAAAAATATGACACATAAAAACATAAAATCACAAAAATGCCCTAGGCTTAAAATAAACTATAGATACGCAAATTGAGATCTAGAAAAACCTAAACCAATTATCTTTGACACTTTGAACCTAACAGTGACATCTTTTTGGAGAAAATAAGACCCGGTAACAAACTGAAAAATAACCAACGCGTCTCTAAGACTTAATGAAGCTATAGAGAGGGGGTAATTGGAATAGAGAGGGCTCTAAATTGACAATTAAATTATGTGATACTTTGAACAAGAAAGTAACAAGATCTTGAATTGTGATTATAGGGACCCTCATTAAGGAAGGATTTTTGGATTAGCTTTTGGGACTTCAGGTGAGTATTTTCATACCATGTTAAGGTGGATTTTCATTATAGATATAAATATTGAACTCTCTTATGATTTGAAAATAGACTCTTTCCATTGATATCGATTTGATAGACTCTTCCCATTTGACATCGATTTGAATGACTTATCGAGATTGCCATTTCCTTATAGCTTGTTAACAATTACATTGTACCTAGTATATGTTTTAAATGACCCATTGATATCCCTATTGTCTTTCCTTCTGATTCAAGAACATATTCTGTAAAATACTCATGACACTATCCAGTTTTGTAATATCCCGACCCGGGATACCGGGTCACACGACACGTATTACGAGGAAAAAGAAAATTATATATATATAATTAATTAATTATTAAATTAATTAATTAAGTATGAGAAAAGTATATATATTAATTATATTATGTATTTATATGTATAAAGTGAAATGGGTATGTATGGATATAAAAACATGTATGTATGTAAGTATGTATATGTATAAGAGAAATAGGAAAAGAGTGAACAGTGTGTGAAAAGGGGTGTGTGTGTCGGCTGGTGTGTGTGTGTGTGTTGTCTTTTATATGTGTATATGTATATATATGTATATATTATATGCAAAATATCTCAAAAAAACATTAATGTAAAGCAAGCTTGGGAAGAACAAAATTTATGAGATGGGAGGTCTAGTGTAGGGCTACAAATCAGAAAGAAGAGAGAGAGAATAGTAGAGAGAGAGGGGTCGGTTCTCTCTTTAAAAAGCAATGCATGCAAAGCATGCTTTGCTTCATACGACAAAGATCAAAGAGGGAGAGACTGAGAAGCTAAGGAAGGAAGAAAATCAGAAGAGAATAAGGGTTTTGGAGCAAGAAAGAAAGAGAAAAACAGTGGTGAAAGGTGAACCCACCAAAACTTTTAAAATTCTCTCTCTAGAATTTCTCTATGTATAAACTGATTTAAAGCTTTCATTTTATATATATAATATGAAGAACATGTTTTAGATCAGTTTAAGAACGGAATTTTAGCTTTTAAACACTTAAAAACATGAAAACCAGAAGCATCCACCATTGAAGACCTTGCTTGAAGCAGGTCTGAACCGAGTATCACCAAACTGATTTTGGCTTACCAAAACCTCAAACTGAGGTCATGAGAGTCATGAAAAACCCTAGCCGCGATCACAAAACCTATGGAACAAACCCTATATGTGAAGTTGCAGGATTCGGATTTGGGGACCAACTTTCCAAAATCGCCCCAAACTGAGTATATCAAAATGAAAACTAAAACTACATGAAAAATAGATCATGACAGAAGAAACCCCAATGATTTTAGCTCAAAAACCAGCATGTACGAGGGGGTTGCAGGTTGGATTATCGTATCCTAAACCGAACACACGAACGAGTTTTGAACTTCAAAATGAATGCCAATCGAATTGTTTATACCTTAGGAACATTTTGGGACAAAAACAGTAAGGATCCATGGATCTAAACTGCACGAAATAGAAAGAAAAGGAATTCTGAAATTAGGGTTTTCAGTCGGTCGAAGTGGGGAAGAAGAAGGAGGGTCAACTCGGCTTTTAAATCAGGCCGAGTCAACTCGGACAGGTGGCAGCCTCTGGGCTTGCCACCGATTAATTGGAACGACGGCGTTTCATCCCTGTTTTAAAAATTTAAAACGGTAGGGCTGACGTCATCATGACGTCAGCAACACGCACAAAACCGGATAGACCGGTTGGTTTACAACCAGACCGGACCGGTTCACTTGATTTGAGACCAAACCCTTTGGTTTCTAAATTATTTAAAAAATAAATAAACCAACACTCTTTGTATTTACGGATTGACCCCAGAATTTCTGGACAATCCTACTATGGCCCAACTGATGAAGAATTTATGCATTTAGACCCCTGGAAGAATAATTAAATAATTAAATAATAAATTTAATTATTTAATAAATAAAGTAAAATTACTATTATACCCTTGGGTAATAAATAGAGCAAATGAAGTCCAAATTAAGCATATTAATAGTGTATTTTTACTATTTTGGACATTCTGAGACTAATGGTAGGGTCCGTTTTACGAGACGGGGCCCAAAAAATAAAAACACGTAAGGGATAAATGACCAAAATGCCCCTTTGACCAAAATTAACAAGTTATTAGTGTATTCTTACTGTCTTGGACCTTCTGAGCCCAATGGTGAGGTCCACAACATGAAATGGGGTCCCGAAAAATAAAGACACGTAAAGGGGTAAAATGACCAAAATACCCCTGGTACCCCTAAGGCCAAAATGAAATCAGAGAAGACCTAAATTGACTTTCTTTGACATCCCGGACTCAAAAATGGAGTTCAAATTATGAAACGAAGTACAAAAAAATATGACACGTAAAACAGTAAATGACCATTTTGTCCTTTTACATGTAATAGTCCGAATTAAATTCTAAGAAAGCCTAAACCAACTTTCTTGGACACTCCGGACTCAATGGTAGAGTCTATTCGACCTAAAGAAATGTCTAAAATAAAAAGCCATAAAATTTGATGAATAACATCTGTCAGATGACTATAAATTAGAGTAATGCCAAAGTACTAATACTAAGGCATGTACGAGAAATGAAATACGAAAAGACACGACACGTAAACATGTCAAATAAATAACTTTAAATTAAAGTTAATGGAGCTCCCAGAAGAGTATAAATTGAAATAAATTCAATTCCTAACACATTAAATTGTTTCATAGGTTAAGAATACGAGTTACGTTAAGTACATATGAATTTATGAAATCATTGTAGGATCTAATACGATTTAAGCATAAGTTAAGGAATATCGAGATGATATTACGATGAATGTGAAGTTGATGAGATATTTATGAATTGTTCTTAGGAACTACAAGGAAAGTGGGAAAGCGCATTATTAGCACTAACCCTAAAGAACCAAGGTGAGTAACCCTATGTTTGAATTGGAGATTTAACTCCATGGATTTAAAAAGGTTTTAAGTTCAAAGATATGAAGTATTTGAAGTTTCAAATTCAGTATTTACATGATGCAGTTTTTAATTGTTCTGTTTTATAACCCCTATTGTGACATGCTCAGTGATTGGTTTCTGCAACAGTTTTTCCTTCAAATACTTTTCAGCATGTCTAGTTAAATTGCAATTATTGTTAAATATTCTGAATTTGCTTATTTCAAGTATACGAATGTTTATTACGAATTTATGAAAAGCATCTATGAGAAAAGTCACATGATAAATATTTTATAAGATAATGGTGCATAAGCACACAGGCAGTATTTTGGGTTTCTTCGTATCTCATTGACCTGTCAAAAACTACATAGTCAGTATTTTGGGTTCTTATTGTAACTCATTGACCTGTCATGTGAAATGCCCGGTAGCAGGATCTAATCCCCCAGGCAAATGAGATATCTCCATTTATAAGTAAGATGGGAGTCCGGTTCGAAACGGATTCCACTAACGGAAGTGATAAGATGACAAATGATTTGAAAATGGAAGTAGGTTTTTACTCTCATTTTCAATATGCATATGTTTGAGTTTTATATACTCTAATTAAGAAATACATGATATGTTATATGTTTTAAAGTTCATATGTATAAGTTTAGCTTGAATACTTTAAATGTTTCAAAGCTACATGTTTTAAGGAATGCATATATTCTGTATTCAAAGTATACGAACAATTGGCGGTGACTATTTTACAAACTCTTATGTACTAAACCACTGCTAATTGAAAACCCCATGACGAATACTGGAATTGCTCACAAGCTTAGATTAGCTTACCCGGACTTTGTTCGGACCCCCCTTTCAGGTGACGCAGCAGGCAGGGTCTTAAGGACGACGACGATGAGTCTAGCTGTCTTTTTGGAAGGATATGTTAAGTAGTTTCTTTTGAAGAACCTATGAACACTAATAGTACGTTTTGTATTAATAGACAATGTAAGAATATGTAATAAGCCCTCAGGGCAATCGAATATGTATTGTATGAATGTATGAAGTCTTTAAGTTTTCGTTATACTCTGAATGTGTAACCATGTATGCTATGTATGGAGCGGCAGTACCGGACGGATGTGCATAATTTAAAAATGAGAAAAGAAAAGAAAAAGTTTTTCACGCTTCCGCAAAACGTATGTTGCACATCTATTCGATACCGTTGCCTATGTGAGCCTTCGCCCAAGGGTCCCCGGACCTGAGGGTGGCGGTTGCGATGCGAGATCCGCACAGGGTGGGTTTCGGGTTGTGACAAGTTTTCTTACCAATTGATAAACTGTTTTGGCTAAAGGCTAATTATGGAACTCTAATTTGAATAATTGAGATTGTTATTGATGTTATTGATGTTATTGATTTTAGATATGATTTTGATGTTTTGAATGAAACACCCTTCTATGATTGATTATTATTGAATAGATTGTGACCTTATTGAACCCTGCCCACGGGGTTTATTGGTGGTGAGCTGGTGTGATATGACATATTATTGAATTTGATCTCAGTCAGCGAGGTCCTAATTTGCTGGCCATAGAATCTTCAATGATTTGTCATTATCGAATAGATTGTGACTTTATTGAACCCTAACCACGGGGTATATTGGTGGTACTATTGAATTTGATCTCAGTCAGCGAGGTTCTAATTTGTTGGCCATAGAAGGGAAAATTTTAATGATTTGAACTCTTGTGAATATCGAATGTAAACTATGATTGAACTTTGAATTATCGAATTAAGAACTATTGAACTACGATGTTGATTTGAACTATGACTATTGAATTTGAAAACGACTTTGAACCGTAACTATGATAGAGTTACAAAACTGAACTACAATGTTGATTTTGAACTATGACTATTGAATTTGAAAATGACTTTGAACCGTAACTATGATAGAGTTACAAAACTGAACTACAATGTTGATTTTGAACTATGACTATTGAATTTGAAAACGACTTTGAACCGTATCTATGATCGAGTTACAATATTGAACTATGATGTTGATTTGACTATGACTATTGATATTGAAAATGACTTTGAACCATGATTGAATTACAACACTAATCATCGTTATCAAACTATGTTATTGAATCATTATTATGATTGTGCTATGTTATCGATTTTGATTTACCACTGTGATTGAACTGAGATTTATTGAAAATGACTTTGATATTAGTTTCTGATCTAATGTACTTTGATATAATGTATATTAATTCCATATAAGTATGGACATTTCAGAATGTACTACACAGTAGTTTTGAAACCCTTGGCATGTTGTGGAATACTCACGAGCTGTCGAGCTCATACGGATTTTTATCCAATACATTTCAAGTAACGATATTGGCAAGGAAATAGCAAGATCAGCCAGGATAGTCGAAAGCTCATAACGATTAATCTTTTTGTATTAAGTGATGTAGTTACTTTTGGTAAGTGTGGAATGTATATCGATTATGACATCAACAGATTTTGAGGTTTTACATCATGTATTTTTGTGGTTATTATAGAATATATATGAATGACTGATGTTGAATGGTATATTGACGCTTCCGCAATAGAAAAAGAATTTATTCTGCTACGTTTGATTGATTGGAAATGAAAAAAGTATTTATAATCATTGAAAAAGGCCTCGGTGGCCGATCACGAACCCTAATCCGTATAGGTTGGGTTTCGGGTCGTGACAATTTATATTATTATTGTTTTAAAATCAAATAACTTGAACACAAACCTATCTTTATACTCAAGCCTACACACATTATCTCTCTCTATAACATCACATATACGTGTGTGTGTGTGTGTGTATGTTTCTACATATACACATACAAATATTTTCTAGTTTGTGCTTCATAAAATAATATTATATGAGAGAATTATAGTCATTCTATTGTCCTAATTTGATAAATTATGATCATTTCATTTCTACATTATTCGATTGTTACCAAACAATTGATAAGGAATGATAATTTCATTTCCATGTTATTTTCATTCCATTCTACGAAATGAACATTTCATTCATGCGTATACCGAACATGACCTAAGTATAAAGATTACTCTCATTGGTGCTTCATCAACTTCTTTTTAGTTTTTTTCTTGGTTTTTGAACAACAAAGAAAAAGAGAAATTTATTGATGCAAATAAATTCTACAAGAGATACAAAAGTATTTACATCAAAAAAAGATTAATTGCAAAAAACATTATTACTTAAACAAGTTTCATTCCAAATAAGATTTTTAATTTTTTTGTTAAAATGTTTCCTATTTACCAAAAGAAGGAAAGGAATGAATATACAGAACCCAAGAAGGGGAAACAAGCTAACCAGCTAACAGAAAAAAACAACCAAAAGCCTAAGAAGGCCAAGGAAACATAGTCAAAATAAAATTGTGCCAGAAGAATACTTAAACTTAATTCGGAGTTGTCATATGAGTTAGAAAGAATAATATTTTATGGTTCAATACAGTTTTCTCCATGCAATGTGATTTAACTCGCTATAAGAATGGAACAAAATTTATAAAAAAAATAAAAATTCACAGTTCAGTTAAATTATGTCACATCAAATGAATAAACTTATTTGAGTTATAAAACATTACTCGAGTTTGAAATTCCTTTGCAAAAGCAAGTGATCATTATGATATCTTCCAGAATATCCCAATTAACTAGGTTGGTGCTTCGTCAACTTAACATGTTCAAAAATTGAAAACTCACCGTTCAACTTTGATTCTTTTAGTATCAAGAAGAATGAGTCTGGTTTGTGATTTTTAGCACTTGATTGACTCTTTTTCTTGCATGTTTAGTATTAGAACCTAAATTTTGCAATCACAAAAGATGTGGACCCCACATGCATCTAACGGTGTTTGGTTTTTTATCCTAATACTCATATTTTAAGCAAAATCACGTTTTACAGTCAAAATCATGTTTTGTGAGAAGGAATGGAAGGAGGGGAAAATGGGCCCAAACAGGGGAATATATATATATATATATATATATATTTTTTTTGTTATCAATTTAATAAATGATATTTATTATATAATAAATATTTTAAAAATTAAATTTTTATTCAAGTGTTACACCTGTTTACTCTTTATATAAATTGCCCGAGTTCAAATTTTTCGGTCCAATGAAGCCCCCCAACTTAGACCGTAGGTCATGATTGCTAATTGACCCCTTCATCAATAAAACGATGTTCCAGTAAGAAGTGACCAGCCAATTGTTGATAGTAACATATACTGGTACTGTCCGTTGCAACTCCTTTTCAGTCTGACTTTAAATAATATACAAGACTTGTCTAAATTGGCTGCTTTCAAAAAAACTAAATATTCAACTTTGCTTCTTTTATGAGTCCGGTTTGGTATTTTTAAGTACTTTTCTTGCATGTACAAATGAGTAATGGTGTATTTTTCTAATCTTTTATCAAAATTTGTATTTAAAATGATGTGTTAATATGTAAAGCACCACCAATAATCTAATGCCATATAATTTGAAATACATATTTTGATACCAAAATTTGGAACAAAAAGATTTTTTTTTTTTTTTTTGTGTTTGACGGCTAGGATAATCTTGGATCAATTCACGCGCATCAGAGTAAATCCTCTCTCCGGTCTGGTCTTAGAACAATAAGTATTATTAAATTGTTTGTATAATAGTACCCTTCAAAGGCTATGTCTGAGAATTAATAACCCATTGAGGAACTTCACTCCACAGCTTGTCACAAGTCTCTCCCTTGGTGGATGGAAGGAAAGAAATGGTAGACCAAGTGGCCAAATCGAAGAAAAAACTGTTTGTACTTCTCTAAGATCAATAAATGTAATATAAAACTTCGGAAAGTAACATGAAACATCTATCGTATTGACCCTACTGGTCGGTTAGTGCTGCATGGGCATCTGC
Organism: Nyssa sinensis; assembly: GCA_008638375.1. NCBI lineage: Eukaryota > Viridiplantae > Streptophyta > Magnoliopsida > Cornales > Nyssaceae > Nyssa > Nyssa sinensis. The sequence goes on from CM018038.1 coordinate 18,056,015, forward strand.
AATGAGTTGGATGGTACTTCTCATCTTCCATCTTAAAAGTTAGTTTCTTTTTTGCTAGGGAAAATAAGCTAGGTCAATGAGAGTGACAAAAGAAAAGTTATTTTAATGACATTTTCTTAGTCCTTGCGAAAAATGTTTTAAGTGGCTTGAGGCCGTCATACAGGACAAAAAAAGCTTTTCGTCTCCTCAAACTAAACAACATGTACACAATGGCATAAGTTGATTGGATTGTTCCATGTATCCGGCTTGCCCAAGAATTTCTCCCTGAGGCCATTGCTATGAGATTGAATGGGACTTCTCATCTTCCCTCTTAAAATTTAATGTCTATTGACTAAGGGCAAATAAGATGGTCAATGGGAGTTACCTAAGGGCACTGCTATTGTCATTTTCCCTTTGAGCTTGTCCTCGTGAGTATTGCAATTTCTCATTCAGATATACAAAGGATCAATTAGTGTGAACTGGCATGACAAACACAAATGCAAAATTAATATGCCACACCTTATTCATGATATAGTATAACGGCATGGATATGCCCAACAGAGAAATCTGTGAGAAATTATGCATCCCAGACTTGATGTGGATGTGTCAGGGGAAAAAAAACAAATAGAGAAACTAATTTGTACAATATAATATCAAATGTTAAGTCTCCTAACACCAACATTAATGACTTTAATATCAAACTAATTTGAAGATTAATTTTTATGTTTCTCAAGTGTGTCCATGAATATGTAGTCATTGGAAATGAATTCCCAGAAACTTACAGAGTTTTCCCTCAAATATTAACTCTATGCTTCCCCTGTAAATGGTTCTCTACCTGGTAGAGTTTCAGGTCATTTTCTGTCTAGATAGTAGATAATGCTTGCTTATAAATCAAAATTTGGTCTTACATAAGCAGCTGATAACAACAGTTAGATATAAAACCACTCAAATTTGAAAAACTAACTTCACTTTCAGAGAATTAAAGGCAGGCAATTCCCAGCCCCAAGTGCAAGAAGTGGCCAGCCAACTGTTGATGGTAACATATATTGAAATGTTTAGTTAACATACATTACCTCCATCTTAAAAGTCCCAAGTGGAAAAATCTACTTCTGGAACCAGTCAATCTTGTATCACATTGAAATGTTGTCATCTTCTTAGTCAATTGCTGCGGCATCCTTTGGACTCTCCTTCTTTGTCCTGGTATTTGAAAATTAAATTCTTTAATTGTAATTTGTAATAGAAAAAACATAGTATTTAAATCATGTCTGCTTTAAGCTCGATGGTACAAAAAGTTCAAGTTCTACAGTTCATAGTCCATATTTTGGAAATGGAGCATCTCCACATTCTGATGATTGTCCTTTTGTACTTTCCAATTGTTCTACAATGCAGCACGAAAAAGGTGGAAGCTCTTGATGCCAACACAGATAGAGAAGCACTTTTAAACTTCACATCCATGGTTTCTGATCCTCTAAAGGCTCTCTCTGGGTGGAATTCCAATTCATCTCACTGTACTTGGTTCGGCGTGTCTTGCACCAAAGGTGATAACAGAGTCAGCTCACTCAGCCTTGCAGAACTTGGGCTTTCTGGTGCCACCATACCTCCTCAACTCTCCAACCTCTCTTCCCTTGAAGTACTGAACCTTTTCAACAACTCATTTTATGGCCAAATCCCGAAAGAATTTTCTCAGCTAACTCTCCTTCAGCATATTATTCTAGCAACAAACAAAATTAGTGGTACAATTCCTGTTGGTCTATCTCAATGTTATGGCCTTAAAGTGATTCGTTTAGAGCATAACCAATTGACTGGACACCTTCCACCTGAACTTGGCAATCTGTCAAGACTAGAATTCCTTGATGTCTCCTTGAATAATCTTACCAGTATAATTCCTCCTACATTTGGAAATCTCACTTCTCTTACTTATCTCGCCCTAGCAAGAAACCAGTTAATTGGCAATATTCCAAATGAATTGGGTTTTCTCCGAAACCTTCATGACCTTCAGCTCTCTGAGAACCAATTTACAGGCAAGATCCCAAATTCTATCTCCAACATGTCTTCATTGGTTTTCTTATCCTTAACAGATAATGACCTTTCTGGAGAACTACCAACTGATATGTGGACAAGTCTCCAGAAAATTTTCTTGGCTAATAACAGACTGGAAGGACTAATTCCTGGTTCTTTATCTAATGCCTCGCAAATTCAAGAGCTCGACTTATCTTCAAACAACTTTAAAGGGACCCTTCCTTTACTTGGTAAGATGAAAAATCTTGTCAAACTGCATCTGGGCATAAATAATCTCTCTTCTACAACTGAGCTGAATTTACAGGTAATGAACTCCCTCTCAAATTGTACTCAGTTGGAGTATCTCATGCTAAATTCCAACAGATTAACTGGTGAACTTCCAAGTTCAGTTGTAAATCTGTCAACCCATCTCAAAGTGTTCCGTGTGGATGATAATTTTCTGACTGGTGAGATACCAAGCTCCATAGGAAAACTTCAACAACTTCAGGTATTTATGGCGCAAGGAAACAGGTTCTCTGGACCAGTTCCAGAAATATTTGATAATCTTACAAGATTAGTTGTTCTTACATTGGGATATAACCAGTTCTCTGGTAGAATTCCAATGAGTATAGGAAACCGCCAGCATTTAGGAACACTGGGTCTGCCAGGGAATAGGCTAGATGGAAGCATACCCAAGGAGATTTTTGGGCTTCCAAATCTAAGAAAATTATATTTGGCACAAAACATTCTAAGTGGTTCTCTGTGTTGAAGAATGATTCAAAGTCTGTTCAGGTTGTTAGTAGTGTCCATATTTTTCTCTGATTGGGTAGTTGATATTGTTGCTAATATTATGTTAGTGGTTGTAGTGGGTTTATGTTAGTGACTTAGTGGTCTTAAAATTCTGTTATGTTATTTCTGATTGTAAGCCTATATATAGGCACATTTGCTTCAGTATTTTAAATAGATTGAAGACTATCAGTTTCTCTGTTTTCCTCTGTTTCTCTGTTATTCATTCTTTATCTCCAACAAATTTGGTATCAGAGCTTTTGTTGAGAGAGTGAGTAGAGAGGGTAAACACGTGAGTTGAGTGAAACACCAAAGAGGAAAACCAATGGCCAGCAACGACAATGCAATGAGTGCTGCACAACCACTCATCCTTGTCTTTAAGGGAGAAGGCTATGGATTTTGGAGTATCCGAATGATGACTCTATTCAAATCTCAAGAGCTTTGGGATTTGGTAGAACAAGGCTACGCAGATCCTGATGAAGAAACAAGATTGAAGGAGAATAAGAAGAAAGATTCGAAGGCGTTGATGATTATTCAGCAGGCTGTTCATGACAGCATCTTCTCACGAATTGCAGCGGCGACCACATCGAAGCAAGCTTGGTCAACTCTGCAAAAGGAGTTTCAAGGTGATTCAAAAGTAATCGTGGTGAAATTGCAATCACTACGACGTGACTTTGAAACCTTGTACATGAAGAGTGGAGAATCAATTGCTGATTTTCTGTCTCGGGTAACGACAATAGTCAGTCAAATGCGATCGTATGGCGAGAAGATTTCTGATGAAACGGTTGTTGCAAAGGTACTGAGAAGCTTGACTCCAAAGTTTGATCACGTTGTTGCTGCCATAGAAGAATCTAAGGATTTGTCAGTTTTTTCCTTTGATGAACTGATGGGGTCCTTGCAAGCACATGAGACAAGAATTGATCGATCACTTGAACAGAATGAAGAAAAGGCGTTTCAAGTGAAGGACATAGTCACCAAAGCTGCAGAAAGTGACAGTTCGATAAGCAGAGGCCGTGGAAGAGGAGGATTCCGTGGTCGTGGTCGTGGTCGTGGTCGTGGTAACGGAAGAGGCAGAGGTCGCTTCGACGGGCAACGGCAGTCCGGTGAGCAAAGAAACAACAAGAATGGTGTTCAATGCTATCATTGCAAGAAGTATGGTTATATAAAAGCTGATTGTTGGTACAAAGATCAGCAAGTGAATTATGCAGCAGAAAATGGAGAAGAAAGTAGTAAGCTTTTTATGATTCATTTTGATCCTAACAATAAGTCAAGCGATGTGTGGTTCGTAGACAGCGGTTGTTCGAATCATATGACAGGGATGAAATCTTTGTTCAAAGAGCTCGATGAGATGCAGAAGTTGAAGGTGCAGCTTGGAAATGCCAAAGAAATGCAAGTTGAAGGGAAAGGTACAGTGGGCATTGAAACTACCCATGGTAACGTAAAGCTCTTGTATAATGTTCAATTTGTACCTGATTTGGGATATAATTTGCTAAGTGTTGGGCAATTAATGGCTGCTGGATATTCCATCTTATTTGACAATGATGCATGTGTTATTAAAGACAAGCACTTAGGCCATACGTTGATTAATATCAACATGACTCAAAACAAAATGTTCCCATTGGAAGTTTCAAGCATGGAGAATTTTGTCTTTGCTGCTAGTGGAAAAGATGACTCGAAGCTATGGCATTTGCGATACGGGCATCTCAACATCAAGGGTCTGAAATTGCTAAATGAAAGAGGTATGGTTTTTGGACTACCGAAAATTGGTTCCATTGAATTATGTGAAGGGTGCATCTATGGGAAACAAACTAGAAAGTCATTTCCAGTTGGAAAGGCTTGGAGAGCTTTAACGTGTCTCAAATTAATTCATGCTGATTTATGTGGGCCTATGCAAACAAAATCTTTTGGTGGAAGTCGTTACTTCTTGCTCTTTACTGATGACTATAGTCGCATGAGTTGGGTTTATTTTTTGGAAAATAAATCAGAAGCCTTTGAGAAATTCAGGCACTTCAAAGCTAAAGTTGAAAAGCAAAGTGGATTTTGCATCAAAGTTCTTCGCACTGATAGAGGTGGAGAATTTTTGTCCAAAGATTTTGATCTTTTTTGTGAAGAAAATGGTGTTCATAGGGAGTTGACAGCTCCTTACACTCCAGAGCAAAATGGTGTTGCTGAGCGGAAGAATCGAACTGTTGTGGAGATGGCAAGAAGCATGTTACAAGCAAAGGGACTTTCGAATGAATTTTGGGCTGAAGCTGTGGCAACATCAGTTTATTTATTGAATCTCTCTCCCACAAGGGCGGTCATGAATCAAACTCCATTTGAAGCTTGGCATGGCACAAAACCATCTGTAAGTCACTTAAGAGTTTTTGGGTGTATTGCTTATGCTTTGGTAAATTCTCAATTTCATCATAAACTTGATGAAAAATCTGAAAAATGTATTTTCATTGGTTACTGTACATAATCCAAAGCATATAGATTATATAACCCTCTTAGTGGCAAGATTTTAATTAGAAGGGATGTAGTATTTGATGAGAATGCAAGCTGGGATTGGTGTGGAAGTGGTGAGAAGATGCAACAACAGGTTCCTATGTCCATTGGAATCTCTCCAAATGAAAGTCAAGAGCCAACTCCTACAAGTTCATCCGGTTCTTCTATGGCGTCACCAAGTTCATCAGCCTCGGCATCACCAAGCAGAGACTCTTCGTCCACTCTTGAAGAGTCTTCGGATGAGACACCACCCAGGAAGTTTAGATCCTTAAGAGACATTTATGAGTCTTGCCAATTTGCTCTTACTGTTTCAGATCCTATAACTTATGGAGAAGCAGCTGCAAAAGAAGAATGGCAAAGAGCGATGATGGAAGAATTGACAGCAATTGAAAAGAACAGAACATGGGAGATGATGGACTTACCGGAAGGCAAAAATGCAATTGGTTTGAAGTGGGTATTCAAGAAAAAATTTGGTGCAGATGGAAGTATACAAAAGCACAAAGCTCGGCTTGTGGCGAAGGGATATGCATAGCAACATGGTGTTGATTTCGAAGAAACCTTTTCTCTAGTAGCTCGTTTTGAAACTGTGAGGATTGTTTTAGCATTGGCTGCACAATTACAATGGCCTGTTTATCAACTTGATGTGAAGTCAGCATTTCTAAATGGAGATCTACAAGAGGAAGTTTATGTAACTCAACCAGAAGGTTTCATTATTGAAGGCAAAGAGACAAAGGTGTACAAGTTGAGAAAGGCATTGTACGGATTGAAGCAGGCTCCTTGGGCATGGTATAGCAAAATTGATGGATACTTTCAGCAAAATGGATTCTTGAGAAGTGAGAATGAACCCACTCTCTACGTGAAGAAGGAAGGTAAAAATGATTTCATCTTTATTTGTCTTTATGTTGATGATATCATTTATACAAGCTCCTCTAGTTCTCTTGTGACTGAATTTAAATCACGTATGATGCATGAGTTTGAAATGTCTGATATGGGTTTGCTACATTATTTTCTTTGCCTTGAGGTCCAACAAGCAGAAGATGGGATTTTCATTTCCCAAAGAAAATATGCCAAGGATCTTCTTAATAAATTTGGCATGCTTAATTGTAAACCAGCAACTACACCCATGAATATCAATGAAAAATTGCAGTGTGAAGATGGGGCAGAGATGGCTGATGCTAAAAGATTCAGAAGCTTGGTTGGTGGTTTAATTTATCTAACCCACACTCGACCCAATATTGCATTTTCTGTTGGTGTGATTTCCAGGTTTATGCAACATCCTTCAAAGCTTCATTTTGGAGCAGCGAAGCGGGTCTTGCGTTACATTGCTGGAACTATGGATTATGGGATTTGGTACTCAAAAGTTTTCAATTTCAAATTATGTGGGTTCACGGACAGTGATTGGGCAAGTTCGTTGGATGATAGGCAGAGTATTTCAGCAAATGTTTTTACTCTTGGATCAGGCGTAATCACTTGGAGCTCAAAGAAGCAAGCTACAGCAGCTTTGTCGTCCTCAGAAGCTGAGTACGTTGCAGCCACTTCAGCAGCTTGTCAAGCCATATGGTTAAGAAGAATGTTAGCTGAACTTTAACAAAGGCAAGAGGGAGCAACGGAGATATTTTGTGACAACAAGGCAACCATCTTTATGACAAAAAATCCAGCATTTCATAGCAGAACAAAGCATATAGATATTCGTTTCCATTTCATTCGTGATTTGGTTGCGAAGGAGGAAATAACTTTGAAGTATTGTAACACTCAGGAGCAGCTGGCTGATATACTGACGAAATCTTTGTCGAAAGAAAAGTTTTCCTACTTCAGAGCTTTTCTTGGCGTTTGCAACTTTGAATCAAGGGGGAGTGTTGAAGAATGATTCAAAGTCTGTTCAGGTTGTTAGTAGTGTCCATATTTTTCTCTGATTGGGTAGTTGATATTGTTGCTAATATTATGTTAGTGGTTGTAGTGGGTTTATGTTAGTGACTTAGTGGTCCTAAAATTTTGTTCTGTTATTTCTGATTGTAAGCCTATATATAGGCACATTTGCTTCAGTATTTTAAATAGATTGAAGACTATCAGTTTCTCTGTTTTCCTCTGTTTCTCTGTTATTCATTCTTTATCTCCAACACTCTACCCCTCGAAGTTGGTACCTTGGCACAGCTTGAAGCCTTGGATGTTTCAAATAATATGTTGTCAGGAAATATTGGTATATAATTGAGAGTGTTACGTTAACATTAGAAAACATTGCCAATGGTAGCATGATTATACTAATCATTAATTTTATGAAAGCTACAATACAACCGCAGTCTTTGCACTCAACCAAAGGAAAAATAATAATAATAATGGAACTTTCTATTATAAGTTGGACTTTTTACAATAACTGTTTTTCAAATAGGTTCATTAGATGAAGTATTTTCACACTAAATGGGCCAATTTCACCCTCATCTCCAACGGAAATAAAGAAAATCAACAATTAATAGAAAATAAAAAACCCCAACCACCAAATAAATTTGTATGTCTTTCTTTTTTTTTTCTTTTTTTTTTTAAATGAAGAATGTCTCCGATCCGAACCCACTTGTGTGTATCTCAAGACTAATCTTTACCACTCCCACTAGTCTTTGCCATATTCTCTATCACTTTCACCGGTCTCTACCATGTTTTTATGGATAAGATGTGAGTGACCCCAAAAGTTACTGCTGTGAGAATGAACATGCCCCTTGGAGTTAATATATCTGTATGTCCTTTGGATATTCGGTAGAAAATCCTCCAACAGAGACCTAGCTAAAGCACTAGTTGCCTACCAATAATGGAGCAACTCAATTAATTACAGGTTTCCATTTTCTTGTATTAATTGAGTCCCCAATAGCAAAATATTTTTATATTCTCAGCAATCAAACAGAGGTAGTTGAGATTTCTTTGGATCCCTAATAGCAATAGTTACTTATGGATAGAATTTCAGACAGGTAATAATTTTATTTTTGAGATTTCATTGAATAATTAAGATAATTTATTGTTTTATGGATGGTGAATAATTAAATGATATTTTTAGAGTTATCAGAAATGCTCTGATTTAATTTATTTAATATTATACATGAAATTGAAATCACCTGTTTATTACGAGTTTTGTTTATTTAAATGGTTTAGCGTGTTTGTAGTTTGGGTTGAATTGAAAGTGTAATAATTGCACTCTAACTTCAATTTAATTCAATTTTTCGGATTTAGATGTGACACAAAATCTAGTTGAATGATCAAAATCTGCATGAATTCAGTAGAAAACTACTCCAAAAGAGACTTGGCAAAAGCATTAGTAGCTCACCTAACATTGCAGCCACTCAATCAATTACAGGTTTCTGTTTACTTGGATTGAGTCCCCAGCAAATAGAGGAATCACTTCCAAATTATTCTGTGTTTGCAGCATAAAAAACTGAGAAGCAAGACAACCTTAATCCATCTTCTCAACAACATTGAAAAAAATCCACACACAAAATATCATATGCTTTCTTGATCCATCCCAGGTTTAGCAAAACCATTATCTGTGGCCAACAAGTTTTGGTAGAAGTCCACTATGAATCTCATCAGACACAACTAGGATCCAGTCTGACCTATATTGCCATAGATTTAGCTTCTGCATGGATCCATGCACCATGCTTCCAGTCACCCAATGCCCAAGGTGAGTTGAAAATTTCTTTCCCAAGTAAGAAAATATATAACTAAGAGATTTGTGGTGTTTCTTTCTCAAAATACATCACAAAAATGACGGTGGCACAATTACACTGAGCTGCTTATTGCTTCAGCTACCAAAGAACACTAATCCCTTGAAAATAACATATTGACCATACCATATCTTAAAAGAGAGGTCCAATCTTCTATGGTTTTCTTTTTTCCTATTTTGAAAATAATAAAATGTCCGCAAATTTTTTTTTTTTTTTTAAGTATAATACATCATGTCATTTTGGAATACAATTTGTTGGCAGTGGGCTGTGGAACTACAGTTTAGGAATTCTCCCTTTTGAGTTTTGAGATACTGACAGCAGAGAAGCCCACCTCAACGTATGAATTAGTTTTCTTTAGCAAGTTAATGACTGTTGTAGGAGTTGCGAGGCTTTTTAAGAGTAATCACTGTTCGGAATTCTTGCACTGTGGTTTTCATACAACACTAACACCAGATGAAAAAACTGTTAAAATGAATTTAATTAACACCAAAACAAAGGAAATTATCAAATACAAATTTGAAAAAAAAAAAAAAATTCATATAAATTCATTCATCCTCGTTCATTTTCGTTTATCATTGAAATTTTTTATAATGAAATCCACCAAGAATGCTAACTGGGTCTGCAGACAATGGAATTGATGCTAAATGAATTATGAACATTGCCAATTTGGGACAATTAGTTAAAACAAAATGATTAATAGAGTGCTTTTCTTGGTGTGCGAAACAGGGAAGAATGAAATATCATTCATAGCACCAAATTTATGTCCCTAATTAAATAGTCAAATGAATAATTAGAAATAAAATAAAATAAAATTAAGAAAAACTAAAAGATAAAATTAACCCTCTTATAATTTATATTTAATAAGTTAATAATTTCTAATAATTAATAAAATTTTAAGGAACCGACTTGGTTCCATGGTTAATAATTAATAATTTTATTGCTTAATAATTAATATTTTTTTCAAAAAAAAAATCTTTATTGTATTAATTATTAGAGATTTATAATAAGAATACATATACTTATATATATATATATATATATATATATCCCATTTATGATATGTCTTAGTGATGCTGCACTTTTCGACTCGCAATAAATCTGGGCTCCAAGACCTGTAGAACACTCAAAAGGGGATCAGAGGGCCACCGGATTGGCTCCGGCGGTAGCCGCTTCGATGCTTAAGTAAGTAAACTGAATTGAAAAGACTGTATTAAAAGCCAAAGAATGAGCATGAAAATAAAGCATACCTGTAGGGTTTAATTTATAGACTGTGGCCTTCCTAAGTTGATTAGGATTCGGAGCCGTGAATATAGGGATTTGATCATCGGAGATTGCAGTTACCTTGTGGAATATTGCATTGTAGATACAGATAATCATAGATAGTAGTTTCCTTGTTGAAGACTATTTCCGTGTTGAAGACTGTTTCCTTATTCCCTGCTTGGCAGATGTTAAGGAAACCATAAGGTCGGAACCATACGGAATACTGAGTGAATATTGCCCAGAGCATAAGGTCTGGAGGATATGCGTATGAGAATTCCCTAAAGGCTCCACCTGTTTTGTATGACCGAGTTTATCGGCTCTGTAGGATATGTATATGAGGATGTCCTGGAGGCTGCGCCTGCTCGGTATGACCGAGTTTATTGGTTCTGTAAGCACACGTGTCTCAAGGTGATTGGTGTGTCTGTTTGTGGGGTATCAGCTACTCCTCCCCCTCCCCGAGCCCTAGTTAGGAGCTAGGGCGTAACTAGGGCTATGGGCTTTATAAAGAGTCACACGTTTTGTTTCTCCATTTTTCGAGACGTCGGTTTAATGGGTCATTTATTGCGCAGCCGATACTTGAGAGGCCATCATTACCTTCAACCGTCGTGTCGAATCGGCTTGGGGGGCTCATATTTCGAATGTGTATATAAAGAGAGGGCAAAGACTTTTATGCCTTTCTTCTGCACTTGCTTCTACAGTATTAGAGACTGCTACCGTCGGTTGACGTATTTTGAAGGTCGAAGGATATCCGGTGTTCATAGCCTTTCTTGATTTCAGGTTTGATTTTAGCCCCTTTTACATTCCCTTTCATTTGCTTCGTTACTTTCCTTTATCCACCATGTCTGGCCCTGGGTCACCTTCTGGTTCAGGCAGTTCTTCTAGGACCATTTCTCAATTTCAACTCGCGAATCTTCCTTCCATTAATGATGCTGAAGATAGATTGGTAGAGCCCCCCTCCAGCCCGGAGGTTAGGATAGTTGACGCATTCGAGGAGCCCCCAAATAGGGTCGGTGAGACCTCTGGTCGATCTGGCCATAGAGAGGAGGGTGAGAGTGCAATTACTGAGAGTATGTTAGTAGAGTTGTGGGAGAAATTCAATCTCCCCTCAAACGTTACTTTTAGGGTCCCGGATCCTTTGGATCACCCACGCGATGTTAGAGCGAGAGAAATCTGTGCCTATTTGGCTTGGTTTGAAATGGGACTGACACTCCCCCTTCCTGACCTTGTGAAACAATTCTTCTGTTGGTTCAACCTTTGCCCTGCAGACCTTAATCTTAATAGTTGGAGACATTTGTTAAGTTTCATAGTGTTGGGGCATATGAATAATGTTGACGTGTCTCTTGACCTGATCCGTAGTAATATGGATCTAAAATACATGAGGGCGGAAGGCCTCTATTATATGTCTTTTGATAGTGGGTTCAGACCCCTTACTTCCGTGCCCTCCTCTAACAAGACCTAGAAGAAGTGGTATTTCTTCATAAAGGGAGGATGGGAATATGAGGACTTCCAAGACCAACTCTCAACATTCCCTCGAACCATTGGGCGAAAGGGTGGGACCCAATTTTTCCCGTGGCTGCTTTGATTTTGTTTTGTGCATCAATTGCCGAGTTGATTAATCTCTATATCCTTTGTGTAGTTAAGAGTGTGTGGAAGAGGCCGAGCTTTTCTCCCGCGCTTTAGGAGCAGTACAAGAAGCTCTTACAGCCCAGCAACCGAGACCATTCCTCCATTGTTAATCGTGATAAGTTGAAGGCTACTAGGGGATGTGTTGAGGAGCTGACAAAAGATCTGATGGCAAGGTGGGAGACCGAGCCATCTTCATCTGCGGCATTGGGGGAGGCTTCTTCCCCAACAGACCCTCCACTCTAGACAAAAAGGCGGAGGTTACTTTAGATCTCTTCTGAACCGCTGAGGGGGAGAGGGAGGCACCTGCCCCTATTTCTGTGGTCCCCCCAGCCCCATCCAAACAAGCGGGCAAGGGGACGTCATCCTCAGTGGCCCCTGGTGCTGTCAATCAGGGGGCCAAAAAGATTCTGAGGGACTTTTGGGCCAAAGGCTCAATCAAACTTAGGCCCCAGAAGTCGGAGAAGCTTCTTGCTGATTTGGCTTCTCTTCAAGTTAAGGTAAGTTCTTCGGGTCTTTATCTCTTTTCCCTTTTTTCAAGTGTTTTGGCTGGGTACTGAACTGTTTGCTTTGTACACTGCACACCCTTTCTGCTCTGATGGAGGTCTCTCCCCCTTCAGAAGAGGTTGACAAACTTCAGGCCGAGCTGGACGAGGTCAGGCTTCAGCTCGGTACTGCTAAGTCTGAGGCTCACGAATTTGCGGAGAGGCTGAAGGAGTCCCAGAATTCTCTGGCCGTCATGGAGTCAAAGAAGAACCTTGCTGTTCAGCAGGCAAAGAGGCTTCAGAGGGAGATGGACGTCATGCGGTACCATTATAATCAAAAGCTTGAGGATGCAGTGGAGCAGGCCAAGCTAGAGAACGAGACAGAGATGAAGATGGAACTAGAAGGAATGGCCAACACCCTGATCATGTTTGGCTTCAACAACTTCCGATCTAGGTTCCTTGCTAAATTTCCCGATTTCGACATATCCTCGATTGTGCCTCCAAGGGTTACCCCTCCCGAGGTTGCCGTTCCGAGCGAGGTGGTCGACGTTCTCCCTACCGATCCCACTGAAGTTGCCATCCCAAGCGAGATGGTTGATGCTGCCCCTGCCGATCCTTCCTCAGCTATTGAGCCTGCTTCTGTGATCAGGCTTGGGATATATATATTCAATTTTTTTTATTTTTTTGAACCTCCAATGTAACAGGGTATTTTGTTGAATGAAACAATGTTTTCTTTCTCAAATGTCTTCATCCCATTTCTTTTGTGTTTGGTTGACCCATGTAGTATTACGTTGCACTGCTGCGTCGTATGTTGGTCCTTTGAATTTATGTTTGGTTGACCCATGTAGTATTACGTTGCACTGCTGCGTCGTATGTTGGTCCTTTGAATTTTGTCATACACGTGGTCTGTCAGGGATGAACGGAATGGCCAAGACTGAGAGGTTTGTTTGTTGGACCAAGGGCCTTTGTATTAAGGTGGATCGGACTCTGTTTGCTTGACCAGTATGGTATGCTTGGGGAAGCCTTGCATCCCATCTTCTAGGTATTTGAAAGGATGGTTTTATACGTCATTCATTTATACAGCTGTCTTTTGGGTTTTCGAGGCCAACCCTTTATTTAACGTTGCGACGGTTCAACTGGGTGACTTTTGGGCTTCGAAGGTCTATATATATAAAAGAGGAGCATACGGTTGCGCCCCATCTTTTTACTTTTGCTCTTAGACTGTTCCCCTGTCGGAGAGAATTTGAATGTCTTTTAGAGGCTTGCCATTTGCCCGGAGATGATTGACGATTTTCAGTCTGAGTTGGGAATGATTAAACTATGGCCGAAAGTTAACCTTCCCCTTGATTCAATCTCCAAGGAAGGATTAGAGGAGGTGAAGATCTTCTTGTCCATCTTAGCATCCGATCGAGATTTCTCCGATTGGAAGTGGACCTTCCTTGATTCAACCGAGGCTTGGAGCATTGGTGATGAAGACAAAGGTGGGATGCCTCCTTCCCTTTGTGTCTTGGCAAAGACCCTTGCTCAAGCCGGCTGGGGTGTCATGCCGGATTTGAGGGAAACGAAGGTGGAGAATGGAGGTCTCTTGAGACCCAGAGCCCTCATCATCCGTTGGTCTTGAGATCAATGATAGTGATGATGAAATGGTCTAGGTGCTTCTTACTGCAGATTGGGGTTCAGGGTTCCTTTCTTTCAAATGGAGCCGGCGACGACGATAATGGAGGTTTGGAACTTGGGTCCCTTTCTCATTCAAGGAAGAAATCCATGAAGTTGCAAAAACATAGTGATGCCTTTGTTGCAGCTTTTGTGAAACGTAGTGATGTTTTCGTTGTAGCTTCTGTGTACTTGTTTTATTTCCAGTCTTCTTGTACTGATGTAAATTTTTTGAATCATCAATAAAATTGAGTTCCTTCTTCTCAAATCTGATGTTCTTTGTGTTTGGACGTGCTCTTTTTGGAGTTAAAACACCTTCTCGTGCACTTATGATGAATAACTCTTCAGTATGTTCTAAGAGTAGATCAAAGAAACTTACATAAAACTTGAAGCCTTGAGGCAAGGTACCTTAAGCCTGCTCGGTACTGTGGTATACGTTGCTTGTTGGTACATAAGCCAAAAAATCTAAGTATCAGCTCTGAGGTATTCCGATCTAGGAAACTTGAGAAAATAGTAGTCGGACTTTAGTTGAAGATGTTTGGAACTTCTGTCCTTGGATGGGCTGGATCATAGAACCTGTATATTGAAGACGGACTAGGCTCAGAAGGCCTGTTCATTATGGATGGACCAGGCTCTAAAGGCCTGTGCATTATAGATGGACCAGGCTCTGAAAGCTTGTGCATTAGAGATGGACCAGGCTCTGAAGGTCTGTGCATTAGAGATGGACCAAGCTCTGAAGGCCCGTCTATTAAAGACGGACCAGGCTCTGAAGGCCTGTGCATTATAGATGGACCAGGCTTTGAAGGCCTCTGCATTATAGAAGCCTGTGCATTATAGAGACGGACCAGGCTCTGAAGGCCTGTGTATTAGAGACAGACCAGGCTCTGAAGGCCTGTGCATTAGAGATGGACCAGGCTCTGAAGGCCTGTGCATTATAGATGGACCAGGCTCTGAAGGCCTGTGCATTATAGATGGACCAGGCTCTGAAAGCCTGTGCATTAGAGATGGACCAGGCTCTGAAGGCCTGTGCATTAGAGATGAACATTTTATGGAGGTATTAAAAAGAAAGAAACATCTTTATTGATAAAACTTCTGTAAATGCTCTACATTCCAAGGCCTAGGAATAGGCTTCCCAGTCATGTCCTCTAGCCAGTAGGTGGTAGGCCTAATAACCTTTGTCACTCTGTAAAGGCCTTCCCAGTTGGGTGACAACTTTCCCATAGTGGGATCCTTGGTGTTCGGGAAAGCTCTCCTTAAGACAAAGTCTCCAACTTGAAAGCTGACCGTCTTGAGCCCCATCTTGGATTTGTTAACCATTCTCTACTGATAGGCTTCTATCCTGATGCTGGCTTGATCCCTTTTTTCTTCAAGTAAATCCAAATTTTCTGTCAGTTGCTGATCATTAGATTCTTGTTCAAAGGCTTCAGTTCTTAAAGTTGGCATATCGATCTCAACCGGGATTACCGCTTCTGTACCATAGGCTAGTGAGAAAGGAGTTTCAGAGGTGGGAGTTCTTTTGGTTGTTCTGTAGGCCCAAAGAACACCGAGGAGTTCCTCCGCCTACTTTCCTTTGGCCTGTTCTAACCTTTTTCTTTAATCCATCAAGGATCGTTTGGTTGGTGACCTTGGCTTGCCCATTTTCTTGTGGATGGCCTGGAGAGGCAAAGTGCTGTCTAATGTTAAGATCTTCACAAAATTTCTTGAAGCCTTTACCAGTGAACTGCGTCCCATTGCCAAAGATGATCACACGTGGTATACCGAACCTGCAAACAATGTTCTTTCAGGTGAAGTTTTCAACTTCTTTCTCTGTGATGTGTGTTAGAGGTTTAGCTTCGGCCTATTTAAAGAAGTAGTCAATGGCTACCAAAAGATACTTCCTGTTTAGTAGGGCTTTGGGTAATGGACCCACGATGTCCATCCCGCACTGAGCAAAGGGCTAGGGGCTAGTAATCGGGATGAGCTCGTGATGAGACTGGTGTTGATATGGAGCAAACCTTTGGCATTTGTCGCATTTCTAGACGTATTCCTTAGCCTGCCTTAGCATGCTGGGCCAGTAGTAGCCCTGAGTTAGAGCTCGGTGAGCTATCGTTCTGCCCCCATTATGATTCTTGCAAATACCCTCGTGTTTTTCAGCCAAGACATATTGTGATTCTTCTAGAGCTAAGCATTTTAACAGAGGTTAAGAATAAGACCTTCTGTAAAGCTTGTTGTTCAAGATCAGGTACCGAGCCGCTCTGATTCGGATTCTCCTTGCTTTGTTTTTGTCTTCTGGGAGGAGCCCGGATTCTAGGTACTAGAGGATTGGGGTCATCTAGTTCTGGGGCTGTTCAGTAATTTGGGTAACTTGGGCTTCCTCTATGCTGGGTCCTGGCTGGTAGGAAATTTTTACTGTGGAGTTCTCTTCTAACTTTAGGCGGGACGCCATGTTTGCCAAAGCATCTACTCTGCAGTTCCGGCTTCTTTCTATTTTCTGGATAGAGAACGTCTAGAAGGAGTGCTTTAAGTAGTTCACCAGTTCAGAGTACCGAAGCATCCTATCATCTTTAATGGAGAATTCTCCCAGGACTTGGCTTACCACCAGTTGGGAATCTGAGAAGATTTTAAGGTTTTGAACTTCGCATTCCAAGGCCAACTTCATGCCTAGGATTAGGGCTTCGTATTCTACTTCATTGTTGGAAGCTCTGAATCGTAGGCTGATTGCTTTTTCTGACGAGAGCCCGTCAGGGGACTGTAATACCAGGCCCACTCCTAAGCCCTGATCGGTTGACGACCCATCGATATAGAGCAGCCAGATTCCTGAAGCTTCGATGAGCTATGCCTTGTCTTGAAGTGCCGGGGTGAACTCGGCAATGAAATCAGCCAAGGCCTGTCCTTTGATGGAATTCCGTGGTACATATAATATGTCAAATTGCCCTAACTCCACAGACCACTTCACTAATCTTCCTGAAACCTCAGGCTTCCTCAATATTGACTTCAGAGGATACATGGTTGGGATTTCAATTGGATAAGCTTGGAAATAAGGCCGGAGCTTCCGAGCTGATATTACCAAAGCAAAGGCTAGCTTCTCAACCTCTGGGTATCTCTTTTCTGTGTCAAGTAATGCCCTACTAACGTAGAATATGGGCCTCTGTACTCCTTTGTCCTACCTGACTAATGCGGAACTGACCGCGTTTTCAGAGACTGCAAGGTACAGGAGTAACTTTTCCCCCTGTACTGGTTTTGACAGAAGCTCTAGAGAGGCAAGATACTCTTTCAGTTCCTGAAAAGCTTTTTCACATTCTTCCGTCCATTGTAAAGCTTTGTTGCCCTTTAAAGCTTTGAAGACGGGTAAGCAGCGATCAGTGGATTTGGAGATAAATCTACTTAGTGCCGCAATCCTACCGTTCAGCGCCTGAATGTTTTTTTTGGTTTTCGGTGACTTCAGTCCAATCAGGGCTTGGATCTGAGTGGAGTCTGCTTCGATACCCCTCTGAGAGACAATGTATCCCAAGAATTTTCCCTTCGTCACCCCGAAGGTACATTTCGAGGGATTGAGCTTCATCTTATGTTGTCTTAGGATATCGAAAGTCTAGGCTAAGTGCCGGAGGTGACTACCTTTCTGCAGACTTTTGACCAACATATCATCGATGTATACCTCCATGGTATTGCCGAGCAGCGGGCTGAACATCTTGTTAACCAACCGTTGGTATGTGGCCCCAGCATTCTTCAAATCGAATGGCATTACTTTGTAGCAGTAGAGACCTCATTCAGTTATGAAGGTTGTCTTCTCCTGGTCTGGAGGGTACATCTGAATTTGGTTATACCCGGAATAGGCATCCATAAAACTCATGAGTTCGTGCCCTACAGTAGCGTCAACCAGCGGGTCTATCCTTGGCAGTGGAAAGCTATCTTTGGGGCACGCCTTATTGAGGTTTGTATAGTCAACGCAGACCCTCCACTTGCCATTTTGCTTCTTGACTAGGACGGCGTTGGCTAGCCACTCAGGGTAGAACACTTCTCGTATCATTTTGGCTTCAAGCAGCCTCTGGACTTCCTCGTTTATGATCTGATGCCACTCTGGGGCTAGCGGCCTTCTTTTCTGTCTCACTGGTGGGTGATCTAGATCCACCATTAGTTTGTGAGTTATTAGGTTTGGATCTATACCCTCCATGTCTTTGGTCTCCCACGCAAACATAGAGAGATTGTCTTTCAGAAACTTGATTATTTTCTCTTGCTCAGCTCAGCGCATGTCAGGTCTGGACTGATGTACAAATAGTGCCCTTCTGATTCTGAACTGACCAATACTTTGATAGGCTCTCCAATCGGTTTGGCCCTACTGTCCCGTCCCCTTGGGCTTAGGGGTTTTTCGATTCTGGAAGGGCAACTTTCCTCCTCGGGAGTGTGGAAGAGAACTGGATCTGTACAGTCCCGGGTGTACTGTAATTGCTATTTGGCAGTTTTTTCCTTGAGTGCAATGGCATGGCACTCTCGAGAAGTTGGCTAGCACCCCTTGACAGAATAAACATTCTGATTGTGAACATACTTCAGACATTGATGGAGGGTCGAGGTAACCGCCCCTATCTGGTGCAACCATGTTCTCCCAATTATGACATTGTAGGGAGATTTCATATTCAACACCATGTATTCTGAGATGGTGGTTTTCTGCCCTTCACCTTCCCCTACAGTAGTGGGCAAGTCGATCCTTCCCAATGGGGTACTGAGATTGCCATCAAACGCTACCATTACGGCAGTGGTAGGCTTGATGCTGTTGTGGTCCATCCCCATCTATTTGAGTGGCTCATGGAATAGTATATTGACGAAGCTACCGGTGTCAACCAGAACTCTTCTGATCTCAAAGTTGGCAATCTTGAGAGTGATGACGAGGGCATCACTGTGAGGGCAGTGCACCCCTGCTAGATCCTGTTCTATGAATTGGATCTCCGGTGTTGGTTTGAGCCTTTTTTCAACGTTGGAGATCTGCAATATGTTTGGGGCAGCCCTGGCCTCCCGAGCGTACCTCTTCCTTGCCCTGTTGGACATTCCTATAGTAGGGGAGTTTGCATGGAAGACATAAATGACATGGTTGTTCTGCCTTTAAGGCTTATTTAGAACTTCTCTCTGCTCCTGTCTTTGCTCAAGCCTCTGCTCTATCCGCTGCTGAGGCTTATCTTCGTGGGGATTTTGCCTCCCGTCCTGCTTAAGGAACTCCCGGAGACGTCCTTTCTTTATGAGTTGCTTAATCTCATATCTAAGGGACCTGCATGAGTTAGTCGTATGCCCATGATCTTTGTGGAAATTACAATATTTACCTGTGTCCCGAAGGTTGGGATCTCCTTTGATGGGTTCTGGCCATCTCAGGTTTTCGCGATCTCGGATCTGTCGAAGTACCTAATTCGGTGTAGTGTTCAGAAGGGTAAAATTAGTGAACTCCCTTGGTCCGGAATCGTAAATAGCCTTTGGTGTCGTTCTCTTTTCTGGACTTCTGGCTCTCTTCTTGCTAGGGTCTCTTCTGTGGTCCTCCTTCTTATGATCCTCCCTCATTGGATTATCCCTCTGGTTCTGTTCTTTGCCCTTCTGGGATGTCCGGTTGGCTTCTTCCAAGTTGATGTACTTCCTAGCCCGGTCCATTAATGCCACCATGTTGGCAGGAGGGCTTTTGGTCAAGGAATCTCTGAAGCCACCGTGAGCAAGTCCAGTAGTTAAGGCAACTACAAGGAATCATGGGCTGCAGTCAGTGATCTTTGTGAGTTCGGCATTAAAGCGCGCAATGTAGGCTCTGAGGGACTCCTCCTTAGTTTGCTTGACATTTAACAGGAATTCTGGTCCCCTTCTGAGCCTTCTGCTGGTCATAAATCTGTCCAAGAATTGCCTACCGAGCTCATAGAAGCCGGTAATTAAGTTCGAAGGGAGGTGGTGGAACCATTTTAGAGCAGTTCCCTTCAAGCTGGTAATGAAAGTTCGGCACATAAAAGCATCAGAGGCCCTGTGGAGGACCATCGTATGCTGGTAATGTGAGAGATGATCTCTTGGGTCTCCAATCCCATCGTACAGGGTGAATTTTGGCACCATGAACTTCCTGGGCCTTTTTTCTAACATGATGGCAGGAGCAAATGGGGTGGCAAGTCTTCCGAGTAGCCTGGCCAACTCGTCTTGCTCTGGAGGGTTCTGGGCACCTCTCAAAGCTATTGTTCGGTCCATAGATTCGACAATTTCTTCGACCCTCCGTGGGTCTCTGAACTAGACCTCTTGTGAACCTTGCCTCACAGCCTCGGCTTTAGGGTAGTCGGGTTGAGCACGTCCCTCGGATGGAGGAGGGTTCTAAGCTGGCGAGATTGGTGCTGCTTGGGGATGAGGCTCTTGCGGTGCCGGATGTGATTCCGAAGCCCTCGGAGTCGAGGCTCTTGTAGTGCTTCGGTAGTGGACATCAGGGACGAAGGCTGATGTTCCCCAGCCTGGGGTTGCTGACGGCTGTGGATCTCTGCCAATGTGAGCAACACCCTAGGGATGCCCAGGCTGGTTATTTGGAGCCTGCTCATGGGGCTCTTCATTCTCAGTAGTTATATGGGGTCGTGTTCTTTCAGCAACATTAACTGGCGGGTTAGGAGGACTCATCCCTTGATTCTGTGTGAGCATTGCCAGAGTTCCAGATATGGCTAGTAGTTGTTCCTGCACCAGTTCGTTGTATCGTTTGATTGATTCAATCTCTCGTCGCATGGGATCAACTGTTGGCCCTCTTGCTCGTGGAACAGGCGGCCGACGTTGAGAGCTTTGCGGGTTTTGAGCGTTCTGTCTCGGTCGGAGATTTGGGGCCATGGTTTTCCGGTGAGGAAAAAGATAAATTTGTGAATAGAGCACTTAGAGATTAGTCGTTTCCCACAGATGGCGCCAAACTGATGCTGTACTTTTTGGCTCGCAATAAATCTGGGCTCCAAAACCTGTAGAACACTCAAAAGGGGATCAGAGGGCCACCGGATTGGCTCCGGCGGTAGCCACTCCGATGTTTAAGTAAGTAAACTGAATTGAAAAGACTGTATTGAAAGCCAAAGAATGAGCATGAAAATAAAGTGTACCTATAGGGTTTAATTTATAGATTGTGACCTTCCTAAGTTGATTAGGATTTGGAGCCCTGAATATAGGGATTTGATCATCGGAGATTGCAGTTACCTTGTGGAATATTGCATCGTAGATAGAGATAATCATAGATAGTAGTTACCTTGTTAAAAACTGTTTCCGTGTTAAAGACTGTTTCCTTATTCCCTGCTTAGCAGTTGTTAAGGAAACCATAAGGTCGGAACCATACGGAATACTGAGTGAATATTGCCTAGAGCATAAGGTCTGGAGGATATGCGTATGAGAATTCCCTGGAGGCTCCGCTTGTTCTGTATGACCAAGTTTATCAGCTCGGTAGGATATGTATATGAGGATGTCCTGGAGGCTGCGCCTGCTCGGTATGATCGAGTTTATTGGTTCCGTAAGCACACGTGTCTCAAGGTGATTGGTGTGTCTGTTTGTGGTGTATCACTTAGTAAGTATATTTGTAAATTCTACTTAAATTAAAGTTAAAAGTATTATAAGTGAGAAAAATTATGACATGAATAAGCTTGAAAACATAATTTCTTTAGTTCAAAAATATATTAAAAATTTTTGTATACGTTAAGTTGAACATTATATGTATTTTTTTATTATAAAAAATTAAAATTTCGATGAAAAATTGAATATGCAGTTTCTTTTTGTATCGAAATTCATATAAATGTATGAAACAATTTTTTATTAATAAAAATATAAGAAAATGTTACAATTAATAATTCTAATAATCAATAAACTTTCTATTTCCCAAATCTATTAATTATAGAAGAGGTTAGTCTAAGACAAGTCTTTTAAGGATACAATAACTCAAAGAGGGGAACTCATTCTTGAGAAGCAATTCTAAAGCTGTAACTAATTTTTGACTATCATTTCACTATTGGAAGAACCCATGTAAAGATTATTAGATCACCCGGTTGCTCCAAATGCGCAAGTTATTTCATTTTAGATTTTATCGGCTATGGACTAACTAAATAATAATTAGTTTAATCAATTAATGATTATGGGACTCCAAGCTTCCATCAATAGGTGTACACAGTCTTAGAATTAATTAAATAATTATTGGCAAGTTCCAAATTTTGCTGTATTCATTTTGGAAAGAATCAACTAAAAAAATTTGGTAGTTCAGAAGATGTCTTTAATACAGAATGGCTTTGAAGTAACAAAACCAATCTCCTTGAGTTCAGATAAATTTTTTGATTAATGTTCATTCAATTGTATTTAGTTTATTAAGTTTTTGTTTAAGATTAATTCAAGAATATTCTTGTAAATGATTCTTGCAAGATTGATTTGTAAGAGTCAGAGATTTGAGATCAATTTAAAATTGAAAAATGAAATCATTTTATTTTTCATTAACGAGAATCAGGCAAACTGAGTCTCTCATACAGTGATTTAAAGTCTGAACCTTTATAAAGTACAACACAAGAAAAAGGAATAGCATTTGATGCTGCACTTTTCGACTCGCAATAAATCTGGGCTCCGCGACCTGTAGAACACTTAAAAGGGGGATCAGAGGACCACCGGATTGGCTCCGACGGTAGCCGCTTCGATGCTTAAGTAAGTAAATGGAATTGAAAATACTGTATTGAAAGCCAAAGAATGAGCATAAAAATAAAGCGTACCTTTAGGGTTTAATTTATAGACCGTGGCCTTCCTAAGTTGATTAGGATTCGGAGCCATGAATATAGGGATTTGATCATCGGAGATTGCAGTTACCTTGTGGAGTATTATGTCGTAAATAGAGATAATTATAGATAGTAGTTTCCTTGTTGAAGATTGTTTCCATGTTAAAGACTGTTTCCTTATTCCCTGCTTGGCAGTTGTTAAGGAAACCATAAGGTCGGAACCATCCGAAATATTGAGTGAATATTACAGAGCCTAAGGTTTGGAGGATATGTGCATGAGAATGCCCTGGTGGCTCAGCCTGCTCTGTATGACCGAGTTTATCGACTCTGTAGGATATATATATGAGAATGCCCTAAAGGCTGTGACTGCTCTGTATGATCGAGTTTATCGGCTCTGTAAGCACACGTGTCTCATGGTGATTGGTGTGTCTGTTTGTGGTATATCAGCTACCCCCCCCCCCGGCGAGCCCTAGTTGGGAGCTAGGGCATAACTAGGGTTATGGGCTTTATGAAGAGTCACTCGTTTCGTTTTTTCACTTTACGAGACGTCGGTTTAATGGATCATTTATTGCACAGCCGATACTTGAGAAGCCATCATTACCCTCAACCGTCGTGTCGAAATGGCTTGGGAGGCTCATATTTCGAACATGTATATAAAGAGGGGGAAAGGACTTTTATGCCTTTCTTCTACACTCGCTTCTACAGTATTAGAAACTGCCACCGCCAGTTGACGTATTTCGAAGGTCGAAGGATATCCGGTGTTCATAGCCTTTTTTGATTTCAAGTTTGATTTTTAGCCCCTTTTACATTCCCTTTCATTTGCTTCGTTACACTCATTCGTCTGCCATGTCTAGCCCTAGGTCACCTTCTGGTTCTGGTAGTTCCTCTAGGACTATTTCTTAATTGCAACTTGCAACTATTCCCTCTACGGAGAATATTGCAGATAGGTTGGTAGAACCCCCCTCTAGTCCGGAGGTTAGGATAGTTGATGCATTTGAGGAACCCTCAAATAGGGCTGGAGAGACCTCTGGTCGATCCGTCGGTAGAGAGGAAGGTGAGAGTGCAATCACCGAGGGTATGTTGAAAGAGTTATGGGAGAAGTTTAATCTACCCACAAACGTTTCTTTTAGGGTCCCGAACGTTGAGGATCGCCCACGCGATGTTAAAGCGGGGGAAACTTGTGTTTACTTAGCCTAGTTTGAAACGGGATTGACACTCCCCCTTCCTGACCTTGTAAAACAATTCTTTTGTTGGTTCAATCTTTACCCTGCAGACCTGAACCTTAATAGTTGGAGACATCTGTTAAGCTTCATAGTGTTGGGGCATATGAATAATGTCAACGTGTCTCTTGACCTGGTCCGTAGTAATATGGATCTGAAATACATGAAGGCGGAAGGCCTTTATTATATGTCTTTTGATAGTGGGTTCAGACCCCTTACCTCTGTGCCCTCCTCTAACAAGACTTAGAAGAAGTGGTATTTCTTCATTAAAGGAGGATGGGAATTCAAGGACTTCCAAGGCCAACCCTCAGCATTCTCTCGAACCACTAGGCAAAAGGGTGAGGCCCAATTTTTTCGTGGCCGCTTTAATTTTGTTCTGTGCACCAATTGCCAAGCTGATTGATCTCTGTATCTTTTGTGCAGTTAGGAGTGTGTGGAAGAGACCGGGCTTTTCCTCTGCGCTTCAGGAGCAATACAAGAAGCTTTTACAGCCCCACAACTGAGATAATTCCTCCATTGTTAACCGTGATAAACTGATGGCTGCCAGGGGAAGCGTTGAGGAGCTTGCAAAGAGTATGATGGCAAGGTGGGAGACCGAGCCATCTTCATCTGTGGCGGTGGGGGAGGCTTCTTCCCCAGTGGACCCTCCCATCCAGACAAAAAGGCGGAGGTTGCTTTCGATCTCTCCTGAGCCCACTGAGGGGGAGAGAGGGGCAGCCATCCCCATTTCGATGGTCCCCCCAGCCCCATCCAAACAAGCGGGCAAGGGGGCGTAATCTTTGGTGGCCCCTGATGCTGTTAATCAGGGGGCCAAAAAGATTATGAGGGACTTTTAGGCCAAAGGCTCAATCAAACTCAAGCTCCAGAAGTTAGAGAAGCTTCTTGCCGATTTGGCTGCTCTTCAGGTTAAGGTGAGTTCGTTGGGTCTTTATCTCTTTTCCCTTTTTTCCAAGTGTTTTGGCTGGTGTTGAACTATTTGCTTTGTATACTGCAGACCCTGCACACCCTTGCTGCTCTGACGGAGGTCTCTCCCCCTTTAGAGGAGGTTGACAAACTTTTGGCCGAGCTGGACGAGGTCAGGCTTCAGCTCGGTACTGCTAAGTCTGAGGCTCACGACTCTGCAGAGAAGCTGAAGGAGTCCCAAAATTCTCTGGTCGTCTTGGAGTCAAAGAAGCACCTTGCCGTTGAGCAGGCAAAGAGGCTGCAAAGGGAGATGGACGGCATGCGGTACCACTATAATCAGAGGCTTGAGGATGCAGTGGAGTAGGCCAGGATTGAGAATGAGATGGAAATGAGGTCGGAACTTGAAGGGATGGCCAATCGCCTGATTATGTTCGGCTTTGAAAACTTCCGATCTCGGTTCCTTGCCAAATTCCCTGACTTCGACGTTTCCTCAATCGTGCCACCTGGATCTGATCCTCCTGAGGCTGTTATCCAGAGTGAAGTGGCTGATGTCCCTCCTGCCAAACCTTCACCAGCTGACGAGCCTGCCCCTGCTGATGTCTGCCTCTGCTGGCAAAGTTTAGAATGTGTATTTTGCTGTTTTGAATTTCCAATGTACTGAAATATACATTCTATAATGAAGTAGTCATTTGCTCGATGCTTTTGTCTTTTTATTTTGTGAACGACGTTAAGTTATACTGCTCTGTAGTGTCTTGATTGTGGTTGATTGTGGAAATTGTTGCAAGTAACGTTGTTCTGGATCTTATTGTATATCAGACCAGATCTCCTACCGTAGGTAGTTGTATCCCGAGCTGCTTTATTTGTAATAAGGCAGTAGTTGAAGACTACCTCTGAGAAGTTTTGAGGCTGATTGTTCTGAATATAGAGACTTGTAATAATAAGTGGATGTCTTGTGATTATAGATCGGATGATCAAAACTTCTGCTTCCAGATCCTTAAGTCAAGGATCAGGGTACATCAAAGTTGATGGGCTTTCACTGTATACATGGCCTGTCAGGCATCAATGACCTGGAAAAGACTGTCACGTCCATATATACGTAGATAAGACTGAAAAGTCTATATATTGCGTGTGTGGCACTGTCTTTTACTTCTCCCGAGAGGGCGGTTTAATGCGTCATTTATTGTACCACCGTCGTTTGGGTTTTTGAAGCCAACTCTTCATTTAACCATTGCGACGGTCCAATTGGGTGACTCTTGGGCTTTGAAGGTCTATATATATGAAAGAGGAGCGTACGGTTGCGCCCCATCTTTTTATTTTTGCTCTCAAACCGTTCCCTTGTCGGAGAGAATTTAAATGTTTTTTAGAGGCTTACCGTTTGCCCGGAGATGATTGATGATTTTCAATCTGAGTTGGGAATGATTAAACTGTGGCCGAGAGTTAATCTTCCCTTTGATTCAGTCTTCAAGGAAAGATTAGAGGAGGCGAAGATCTTCTTGTCCATCTTAGCATCCGGTCGAGACTTCTCCGATTGGAGGTGGTCCCTTCTTGATTCAACCGAGGCTTGGAGCATCGGTGATGAAGACGAAGGTGGGATGTCTCCTTCACTTTGTGTCTTGGCAGAGACCCTTGCTCAAATCGGCTGAGGTGTCATGCCGGCTTTGAGAGAGATGAAGGTGGAGAATGAAAAGTCTCTTGAGACCTAGAGCCTTCATCATCCGTTGGTATTGAGATAAGTGATAGTGATGATGAAATAGCCTGGGTGTTTCTTGCAGCAGATTGGGGTTCAGGGTTCCTTCCTTTCAAATGGAGTCGGCAACGGTGATAATGAAGGTCTGGAACTCTAGCCCCTGATGCTTTGCATGAGGAAGAAAGCCATGATGCCATTGAACAAAGTGATATCTCTGTTGTAGCTTCTGTGTATTTTTCCTTCCAGTCTTCTTGTACTGATGTAAACTTTTATGAATCATCAATAAAATCGAGTTCTTTCTCCTCAAATCTGATGTTCTTTCTGTTTGAATGTGCTCCTCTGGAGTTAAAACACCTTCTTGTGCACTTCTGGTGAATAACCCTTCTGTATGTTCTAAGAATAGATCAAAGAAACTTGTATAACACTTGAAGTCTTGAATCAAAGTACTCTAAGCCTGCTCAGTACTGTAGTATCTGTTGCTTGCTGGTACATAAGCCAAATAATCTAAGTATCAACTCAGAGGTATTCCGATCTAGGAAACTTTAGTTGAAGATGTTTGGAACTTCTGTCTTTGGATAGACTGGATCACAGAATTTGTGTATTGAAGACGGACCAGGCTCGGAAGGCCTGTGCATTATAGAAGGACCAGGCTCTGGAGGCCTGTGCATTATAGATGGACCAAGTACGAAGACTTGTTCATTATAGATGGACCAGGCTCTGGAGGCCTGTGCATTATAGATAGACCAGGCTTTGGAGGCCTGTGCATTATAGATGGACCAAGTACGAAGACTTGTGCATTGTAGATGGACCAAGCTCTGGAGGCCTGTGCATTAAAAATGGACCAAGTATGAAGACTTGTGCATTATAGATGGACTAGGTTCTGGAGGCCTATGCATTAAAGATGGACCAAGTTCGAAGACTTGTGCATTATAGATAGACCAGGCTCTGGAGGCCTGTGCATTAAAGATGGACCAAGTACGAAGACTTGTGCATTATAGATGGACCAGGCTCTGGAGGCCTGTGCATTAAAGATGGACCAAGTTCGAAGACTTGTGCATTATAGATGGACCAGGCTTTGGAGGCTTGTGCATTAAAGATGGACCAAGTACGAAGATTTGTGGATTATAGATGGACCAGGCTCTGGACGCCTGTGCATTATAGATGGATCAGGCTCTAGAAGCTTGTGCATTGAAGATGGACCAAGTTCGAGGACTTGTGCATTATAGATGGACCAGGCTCTAAAGGCCTGTGCATTAAAATATGGACCAAGTATGAAGACTTGTGCATTATAGATGGACCTGGCTCTAGAGGCCTGTGCATTAAAAGGTGAACATTCTATGAAGGTATTAAAAAGAAAGAAACATCTCTATTGATAATACTTCCGTAAATGTTCCACGTTCCATGGCCTAGGAATAGGCTTCCCAGTCATGTCTTCTAGCCAGTAGGTGGTAGGCCTAAGAACCTTTGTTACTCTGTAGGGGCCTTCCCAGTTTGGTGACAACTTTCCCATAGTGGGATCCTTGGTGTTCTGAAAGACTCTTTTTAAGACAAAGTCTCCCACTTGAAAGTTGACCATTTTGAGCCCCACCTTGGATTTGTTGACCATTCTCTGCTGATAGGCTTCCATCCTGATGCTGGCTTGATCCCTTTTTTCTTCAAGCAAATCCAAATTTTCCATTAGCTGCTGATCATTGGATTCTTGCTCGAAGGCTTCACTCCTCA
Source organism: Nyssa sinensis (assembly GCA_008638375.1). Taxonomy (NCBI): domain Eukaryota; kingdom Viridiplantae; phylum Streptophyta; class Magnoliopsida; order Cornales; family Nyssaceae; genus Nyssa; species Nyssa sinensis. Next base: position 18,084,209 of record CM018038.1, read on the forward strand.
GAGTTGGCATACTGATCTCAACCGGGATTATTGCTTCCGTACCGTAGGCCAGTGAGAAGGGAGTTTCAGAGGTGGGAGTTCTTCTAGTTGTTCGGTAGGCCCAAAGAACTCCAAGGAGTTCCTCTGCCCACTTCCCTTTGGCCTGCTCCAACCTTTTCTTTAATCCATCAAGGATCGTTCGGTTGGTGACCTCTGCTTGCCCATTTGCTTGTGGATGGCCTGGAGAAGCAAAGTGTTGCCTAATGTCGAGATTTTCACAGAATTTCTTGAAGCCTTTACCAGTGAACTGTGTCCCATTGTCAGAGATAATCACACTTGGTATACCGAACCTGCAAACAATGTTCTTCCAGGTGAAGCTCTCAAATTCCTTCTCTGTGATATGTGTTAGAGGTTCAGCTTCGGCCCATTTAGAGAAGTAGTCAATGGCTACCAAGAGATACTTCCTGTTTGGTGGGGTCTTTGGTAATGGACCTACAATGTCCATCCCCCACTGAGCGAAGGGCCAAGGACTAGTAATTGGGATGAGCTCATGATGAGGCTGGTGTTGATATGGGGCAAATCTTTGGCATTTGTCGCACTTCTGGACATACTCCTTAGCCTGCCTTAGCATGCTAGGCCAGTAGTAGCCCTGAGTCAGAGCTCGGTGAGCTATTGTTCTGCCCCCATTATGATTCCCGCAGATACCCTCGTGTATTTCAGCCAAAACATATTGTGATTCTTCTAGAGCTAAACATTTTAACAGAGGTTGAGAATAAGATCTTCTGTAAAGCTTGTTGTTCAAGATCAGGTACCGAGCCGCTCTGATTCGGATTCTCTTGGCTTTGTTTTTGTCTTCTGGGAGGAGCTCGGATTCTAGGTACTAGAGGATTGGAGTGATCCAGTTCTGGGGCTGTTCAGCAATTCGGGCAACTTGGGCTTCCTTTATGCTGGGTCCTGGCTGATAGGAGATTTTTACCGTGGAGTTTGCTTCAGACTTAAGGCGGGATGCCATGTTTGCCAAAGCATCTGCTCTGCAGTTCTAGCTTCTTTCTATTTTCTGAATAGTGAACGTCTGGAAGGAATGCCTCAAGTGGTTCACCAGTTCAGAGTACCGAAGCATCCTATCATCTTTAATGGAAAATTCTCCTAGGACTTGGCTTACCATCAGTTGGGAGTCTGAGAAGACTTTAAGGTTCTGAACCTTGCATTCCAGAGCCAACTTCATGCCTAGGATTAGGGCTTCATATTCTGCTTCATTGTTGGAAGCTTTGAATCCCAAACTGACTGTTTTTTTTTTTACGAGAGCCCATCAGGGGACTGTAGTACCTGGCCTACTCTTGAGCCCTGATCGGTTAACGATCCATCGATGTAGAGCAGCCAGGTTGCTGAAGTTTCAATGAGCTGTGCCTTGTCTTGAAGTGCCGGGGTGAACTCGGCAACGAAATCAGCCAAGGCCTGCCCTTTGATGGAGTTTCGTGGCACATATGATATGTCAAATTCTCCTAACTCTACAGACCACTTTACTAATCTTCCCGACACCTCAGGCTTCCTCAATATTAACTTCAGAGGATAGGCAGTTGGGATTTCAATTGGGTGAGCTTGGAAATAAGGTCGAAGCTTCTGAGCTGATATCACCAAAGTGAAGGCTAGCTTTTCCACTTCTGGATATCTCCTTTCTGTGTCGAGTAGTGCCCTACTGATGTAGAATATGGGCCTCTGTACTCCCCTGTCCTGTCTGACTAATGCAGAGCTGACCGCGTTTTCAGAGACTGCAAGGTATAAGAGTGGCTTCTCTCCCTGTACTGGTTTTGACAGAAGTTCTGGAGAGGCTAGATACTCTTTCAGCTCTTGAAAAGCTTTCTCGCATTCTTCCGTCCACTATAAAGCTTTGTTGCCCTTTAGAGCTTTGAAGAAAGGTAGGTAGCGATCAGTGGATTTGGAGATAAATCTGCTTAGTGCCGCGATTCTGCTATTCAGCGCCTGGATGTCTTTTCTGGTTTTCGGTGACTTCAGTTCAATCAGAGCTTGGATCTGAGTGGGGTCTGCTTCGATACCCCTCTGAGAGACAATGTATCCCAAGAATTTTCCCTTCGTCACCCCGAAGGTACATTTCGAAGGGTTGAGCTTCATCTTGTGTTGTCTTAGGATATCGAAGGTCTGGGCTAAGTGCTGGAGGTGACTACCTTTCTGCAGACTTTTGACCAGCATATCATCAATGTATATCTCCATGGTATTGTAGAGCAGTGGACTGAATATCTTGTTCACCAGCCGCTGGTATGTGGCTCCAGCGTTCTTCAAACCGAAAGGCATTACTCTGTAGCAGTAGAGGCCTCGTTCAGTTATGAAGGCTATCTTCTCCTGGTTTGGAAGGTACATCTGAATCTGTTTATACCCAGAATAGGCATCCGTAAAACTCATGAGCTCGTGCCCCGGGTGGCATTAACCAGTTGGTCTATTCTTGGCAGTGGAAAGCTGTCTTTAGGGCACGCCTTATTGAGGTCTGTATAATCAACGCAGACCCTCCACTTGCCATTTTTCTTCTTGACCAGAACGGTGTTGGCTAGCCACTCGGGGTAGAACACTTCTCGTATCATCCTAGCTTCAAGCAGCCTTTGGACATCTTCATTTATGATCCGATGCCGTTCTGGAGCAATCGTCCTTCTCTTCTGTCTAACTAGTGGGTGATCTGGATCTACCATCAGCTTGTGAGTTATGAGGTTAGGATCTATGCCTTCCATATCTTTGGTCTCCCAAGCAAACATAGAGAGGTTGTCTTTTAGAAACCTGACTATCTTCTCCTACGCGGTGTGTGTCAGGTCTGGGTTGATGTATAAATAATGCCCCTCTGATTCTGAACTGACCAACACTTTGATGGGATCGCCAATGGACTTGGCTCGGCTGTTCTGGCCCCTTGGGCTTAGGGGTTCTTCCATGCTAGATGGGCAACCTTCCTCTTCGGGAGTGTGTGAGAGAACGGATCTGCACAGTCCCAAGTGTACTGTAATTTCTATTTGGTAGTCTTCTCCTTGAGTGCAATGGCATGGCATTCCCGGGAGGTCGGTTGACACCCTCTAACAGAGTGCACGCTCTGATTGTGAACATATTTCAGACATTGATGGAGGGTCGAGGTGACCGCTCCTATCTGGTGCAACCATGGTCTCCCAATTATAACATTGTAGGGAGATTTCATGTTCAACATCATGTATTCTGAGATGGTGGTTTTCTTCCCTTCTCCTTCTCCTACAGTCGTAGGAAGGTCGATTCTTCCCAATGGGGTACTGAGATTGCCATCAAAGGCTGCCATTACGGCAGTAGTAGGTTTGATGTTGTCGTGGTCCATTCCCATCTGTTTAAGTGGCTCATGGAATAGTATATTGACGGAGCTGCCGGTGTCAACTAGGACTCTTCTGATCTTGAAGTTGGCAATCTTGAGGGTGATGACGAGGGCATCACTGTGAGGACAATGTACCCAGCTAGATCCTGCTCTGTGAACTGAATCTCCGGCTCTGGTTTGAGCCTTTTTTCAACATTGGAGATCTGCAATATGTCTGGGGCAGCCCTGGCTTCTCGAGCATATCTTTTTCTCGCCCTATTTGACATTCCTGTAGTTGGGGAGTCGGCATGAAAGACATAAATGACATGGTTGTTCTGCCTCTGAGGCTCGTTTCGTCCTTCTCTCGGCTCCTGCCTCTGCTCGGGGCTCTGGTCTGGCCGTTGTTGAAGCTTGTCTTCTTGGGGGTTTTGCCTTCCGTCCTGTTTGACGAACTCCTGAAGACGTCCTTTCTTTATGAGTTACTCAATCTCATATCGAAGGGTCCTGCATGAGTTAGTTGTATGTCCATGATCTTTATAGAAATTGCAATACTTACTTTGGTCCCGAAGGTTGGAATCTCCTTTGATTAGTTCAGGCCACCTTAGGTTTTCCCGATCTCGAATCTGCCGGAGTACCTGATTCGGTGTAGTGTTCAGAGAGGTAAAGTTAGTGAACTCCCTTGGTCAGGAATTATAAACAGCCCTGGGTGCTGTTCTCTTTTCTGGACTCCTGGCCTTCTTCTTGCTGGAGTCTCTTCTGTGGTCCTCCTTCTTATGGTCCTCCCTCTTTGGATTATCCTTCTGGCTCTGATCTTTGCCCTTCTGGGATGTGCGGTTGGCTTCTTCCAGGTTGATATACTTCCTGGCCCGATCCATTAGTGCCGCCATGTCGGTTGGAGGACTCTTTGTCAAGGAGTCTCTGAAGCCACCGTGAGCAAGTCCAGCAGTTAAAGCAACAACAAGGAATCTTGGGCTGCAGTCGGTGATCTCTGTGAGTTTGGCATTAAAGTGCGCAATGTAGGCTCTGACGGACTCCTCCTTAGTCTGCTTGACATTTATCAGGAATTCTGGTCCTCTTCGGAGCTTTCTGCTGGTCATAAATCTGTTTAGGAATTGCCTACCGAGCTCATAGAAGCCGGTAATTGAGTTTAGAGGAAGGTGGTGGAACCATTTCAGAGCAGTTCCCTTCAAGCTGGTGATGAAAGTTCGGCACATAAAAGCATCAGAGGCCCCATGGAGAGCTATCGTATGTTGGTAGTGCGAGAGATGATCTCCTGGGTCTCCAACCCCATCGTATAGGGTGAACTTTGGCACCATGAACTTTCTGGGCCTTTCTTCTGACATGATGGCGTGAGTGAATGGGGTAGCAAGTCTTCCGAGCAGCCTGGCCAACTCGTCTTGCTCTGGAGGGTTCTGGGCACCTCTCAAAGCAATTGTTTGGTCCATAGATTCGGCAATTTCTTCTACCCTTCGTGGGTCTCTGAATCTGACATCTTGCGAACCTTGCCTCACGGCCTCGGCTTTAGGGTAGTCGGGCTGAGTACGTCCCTCGGATGGAAGAAGGTTCCGAACCGGAGGGATTGGTGCTGCTTGGGGATGAGGCTCTTGTGGTGCCGGATGTGCTCCCGAAGCCCTTGGAGTTGGGGCTCTAGTAGTGCTCCGGTAATGAACGTCAATGATGAAAGCTGATGTTCCCCAGCCTGGGGCTGCTGACGGCTGTGGATCTCTGCCAATGCGAGCAGCACCTTGGGGGTGTCCAGGCTGGTTATTTGGAGCCTGTTCATGGGGCTCTTCATTCTCAGTGGTAACAGGAGGTTGTGTTCCTACAGCGATGTTGACCGATGGGTTAGGAGGACTCGTCCCTTGATTCTGTGTGAGCATTGCCAGTGTTCTAGTTATGGCGAGCAACTGTTCCTGCACCAGTTCGTTGTGTCATTTGATCGATTCAATCTCTTGTCGCATGGGATCAACCGTTGGCCCCCTTGCTTGTGGAGCAGGCGGCCGGCATTGAGAGCTTTGCGGATTCTGAGTATTCTGTCGCGGTCGAAGATTTGGGGCCATGGTTTTCCAGTGAGGAAAAAAGATAAGTTTGTGAATAGAGCACTTGGAGATTAGTCGTCCCACAGACAGCGCCAAACTGATGCTGCACTTTTCGACTCGCAATAAATCTAGGCTCTGCGACCTGTAGAACACTCAAAAGGGGGATCAGAGGACCACCGGATTGGCTCCGGCGGTAGCCGTTCCGATGCTTAAGTAAGTAAATGGAATTGAAAAGACTGTATTGAAAGCCAAAGAATGAGCATAAAAATAAAGCGTACCTTTAGGGTTTAATTTATAGACAGTGGCCTTCCTAAGTTGATTAGGATTCAAAGCCATGAATATAGGGATTTGATCATCGGAGATTGCAGTTACCTTGTGGAGTATTGTGTCGTAAATAGAGATAATCAGAGATAGTAGTTTCCTTGTTGAAGATTGTTTCCTTGTTAAAGACTGTTTCCTTATTCCCTGCTTGGCAATTGTTAAGGAAACCATAAGGTCGGAACCATCCGAAATATTGAGTGAATATTACAGAGCCTAAGGTCTGGAGGATATGTGCATGAGAATGCCCTGGTGGCTCAGCCTGCTCTGTATGACCGAGTTTATAGGCTCTGTAGGATATATATATATATATGAGAATGCCCTGAAGGCTGTGACTGCTCTGTATGACCGAGTTTATCGGCTCTGTAAGCACACGTGTCTCATGGTGATTGGTGTGTCTGTTTGTGGTATATCAGCATTGTCCAGACATCAAGCATACAGAGTAGTAACACGCATAACTAAGAATGACAAAAAAAATTTCTCAAATCCATTTAATCCCGTAATAGGAAAGGGTAGAAATAATTAACATATTTCAAACTAAATGTTACATGTGTTAAAATAAGAAATATGCATATCAACAGGGAATTAGAATAATATTATTTTTATTTTCAAATATAAATTTTTAATGAGTGACTAAAAAATATCATCATAAACATTGATTATATAGTACAAAACTTATTTATTATTTTATTTTATATAATTGAAATAGAGCGGAACGAGATATATTTACCCCAAATTCTAACGGAATAGACATAACTTTCCTAAATTTGTCTCATTAAGAGTAGAGTATGACAAATTTCTAACGAAACGGATTAAATTTCCATCCGTATGCATAACCCATATGACTATGTAAATAGTTGAAACCATCTTTAACACATCTTCAGTAAGGAAGTCTTGGTGGGAAATATCCTCCCCATCCGATGCATAAGCCAATGGGGATTTCTTCGTAATCTTGAGCAGTGTTGTATGATTATCATGAACTCACTTGGATCGTTGAGGACCTATTTACAATCTAATGCGATCCGAAAAATTTTGACACATTTTTGTTCTTGGAAAAATACAGTAGCCTTTCTATCCAAACATAGATTTAGGACCCGTTTGAACAAAAAAAGCTTATCCAATTGGATGCGTATTAGGTTTCCTGAGTAGACTTGGATTCGGATTTGGCAGTGTTGTTACCTATATAGATGACTATTATTCTAGGGTTGCGTGAGGAGATCATTGTGTGAGAGAGGAGTCACTTTATGAGCAGTCTTTGAGTGTAAAAAAACTTTTGGGCTTATGAGTGTTTTCACTTTTGTAATCTCTTTTAATTTATAGTAGATTGACCATCGTCTCCGTGGACGTATGTATCTTACCAAACCACATAAATTTTGTATTCTTTGTCATGTTGTGTGTTGTTTGATTTTGCACTTCTCTATTTCGGTTCTTGTTTCTGTTTTATAACAAATTGCTAGCAGAGCATCCGTTGTTTTAACAAGCAAAAACATCTAGAGCCCTTTGTCCTGCAATACAAAAACATGGACTCTCAAACACATATAAGTATATTTCTTTTAATTAAAGCTTTCAGACTCTCCATTTCCATAATTAGAGGTTATTTCTTTTAATATTTTGCAAAAACCCTACTCTATAGGACTGTCAATCGATCAGATTCTAATTCATCTGATTCGTTAATTAATAAACTTTGATTTGAATTAATATTTGTAAATTTGTTAGATTTTTTTTTTAACAAATAAGATTCGAATCACCCTTAATTCGATTTGTTTTACAGTCCTACCAAACCCCTTGCTCTTCGATAAAAATAAAAAAATAAAGGACATGAAAAGCAGATATGTTTGTGTTTATAAATATATAAAAGGTGATTTCATCACCTTATATTAAAAATACAAGCATTTAAATGTTAAATACACCACATGGGTAAGTTGTCTACTAACCAAGTTTGAGTTCTGGTATGGTGTCATGAAGAATTGCAGAAGCTACAATAGCGAACATAAATTGCTGCAGAAATGGATGCTACAATTATGAGGGAAGCTTTCGAGAATTCATTTTTGGCCATTCTATAACTTTAGGCAAGGAAGATAGCTAGCCATAGTTCCAGAAAGTCTAATATGAGCAAGGACTTGGTTGTGAAAATTTTTGGATAATATCAAGTACTTCTAAGGAAAAAATGAGAGCTTGGAACCGTAAATAAATCAGAAAAAGTCCATCAATATTAATGTTTTATACTTCTTTTATTTTTATTTATAATCAAACATTAAGTGAAAATTTTACCCTTCTAACATCAATTTTAAGCCTCATCCTTACCCTATGATTTGAATTTTCATAGGATTTGGAGATTCTAACACTATGTTTGATACTGTGGAATGAGCATTCTAGAAATGTTCATTAACTTTTTCGTTCTATATTCTTATTTGGTATTATAAATTAAATTGAAAATACTCATTCCATGGAATAGACATTTCATTAAAAATTATTAGAAGTATTCATTTGACTAAGGTGAGTAATCCATATTCCATTCGGGCCTAAAATCAAACAAAATACCATTTTGCCTACCTACCGTCAATTAATCCTCTCTCACTCCCCTTATATAATTTATCCATTATAATATTATTCAAAATATATATATATATATATATATATATATTTATATATATATACGTACATTTATATACATGTATAAGTGTTTTAAAATTGAACTTTAAATTCAATCTATATTAGATTTCAATAATCCTGCCCAAACATATATATATATATATATAATATTATTGAATACAAATATATATATGTGTGTGTGTAATATATATATATATATATAAAGTATCAGATCTTCTTTTTATTAACATCATTCATTTTAGTTATTGTTTTAAAATCAAATAACTTGAACACAAACCTATCTTTATACTCAAGCCTACACACAATATCTCTCTTTATAACATCACATATGTTTGTGTGTGTGTTTATACATACACTCATACACATATTTTCTAGTTTGTGCTTCATAAAATAATATTATATGAGAGAATTATAGTCATTCTGTTATCCTAATTTGATAAATTATGATCATTTCATTTCTACACTATTCGATTGTTACCAAACAATTGATAAGGAATGATAATTTCATTTTCATGTCATTGTCATTCCATTCTATGAAATGAACATTTCATTCATGCGTAAAAAACATGACCTAAGTATAAAGATTACTCTCATTAGTGCTTCATCAACATCTTTTTTGTTTTTTTTTTTTTGGTTTTTGAACAACAAAGAAAAAGAGAAATTTATTGATGCAAATAAATTCTATAAGAGATACAAAAGTATTTACATCAATAAAAGATTAATTGCAAAAAACATTATTACTTAAACAAGTTTCATCCCTGAAGGAAATATATATAAAAACGGGTGTGAACCCGGTTACCTCTTTCAATCAGGTTTGCGGAAGTGAAAGATCTTTAGCTTGTGTTATGGCTTTCTGATGACCACTAGATCCCCATGGATGGAACTCTCTCGTCAATAGAATGGCTACAATATGAGTCTTCTATGTCTTTCCACAATCCAAGTCCAGAGGCGTAAATGGTAACCTCAGAAGAATCTCAGAGAGAACTTGGGAGCCAGGAGAGTTTCTCGATAACCAAATCTCTTTCCACACTTATCCCACAACTATATCGTAGGATAAATAGTTGTTTTGGTTCAAATCCAAAACCAACTAGATAATGATAAGAGTTTTAATCTTATCATAACTCTCATTCAAACTTTGTGGATGCCTTAATGGCTATGGGCTCAGGTCCAACCCAACCCAATATCCAACAGCTCCCACTCATCCACAAAGGGTGAGTGCTAAGTCTTCTACATCACCTTTGACATACAGGAAATGGATCGTGCGACTAGACGAGAAAGATCGAGGTAGGAGTACTATATCAAGCTACCATCACACCAACATAGTACCTCACTACAAACAAACAAAAGATCTCGTCTATGCCCCAGACTATTTTGTTACACTAGATTCAGCATCCATTATCCCTTGCAAGAACTAATCTCAACGCGATGCATGGACCATCTAATCTGTATTGTACACATGATCATATCGATAGACACAGAAACCGACACGATCGCCCGAGTAATGAGTCACAACACAATAGTGTATTATAGAACTGTCTTCCCTAACTACTCACGTTAATCCAATCGAACTCAACTGCTTTCCTAGACATGCCCCACCGGACCACATCAATCATGATCCTTTAGCAACATGTTAAAGTAGCAACATCAAGCTCTCTTTTCATAACTTAGTCTTAGGTCACAAAGGGCACAGTGGAACTCAAAATGGTTCATAGAGCTCACACAGTGACGAAGTAGGGATACATTTAGTCACTCTCTTTATTAAAGGTCACAATAACAGCACATACAGTATGTAATGTGTGCTACGACGGAGCTCCCACTCAATTGGGCTTGTCAATCTCAATATCATAAAAATAATAATAAAAGTCGTACAAATCTTAGTCTAGCCGCTATCTAGCACCCGTCGCTATCTCAGCGCCCCTCGTCACTATCTTAGCGCCTAACCCGAATACTCCAACCCAGTCGCTGTCTAAGCGCCCGTCTGAAGGTTCACATTCGGCTTACTTCAAGCTACATGAGATGTGTGGTCAACCTTCATGCTCGATTTTTTAAAAGGAAATCTCATCTTAACTCAGTTAAGGCGACATATATGATAAAATGAATTTTCCCACAAGCCAAGAATTTAATGTCTTATCTTGCTCGCTAATCCAGCGCCAAGGCGATTGCTCGTGTGAGAGAGCCAATCAAAGCTTGTTGACATCTTTTAGAAATGTATGCTTGCACAATATTCATCTCAATATGAATAAAACCACAATATGAATCAAACATCATATATATAAGACAATGTCAAAATGGTGTCCAATACATCATATCCTAACTAAACCCAAACTCCTGATATATGATGTAAAAATATTTCTAGGGATGGGTTTGGTTAATGGGTCTGCAACCACATTGACTGTAGATATATGCCTTAAGACCACCTCCCCTTGTGCAACCATATCTCGAATGTAGTGAAAATGTATATCAATGTGTTTGGTCCTCCCATGATACTTGGGATCCTTTGCATATGCTAAAGCTACCATACTATCACAATAAATGACCACAGCATCTTGCCCACATGGCGCTATGTCAAGGCGCTGTAAGAATTTTCTCAACCAAACTGCCTCTTGTACTGCTAATGAACAAGCGACATATTCAGACTTCATCGTGGATAACGCTACACAATTCTGTTTCTTGCTGCACCAAGAAACAGTTCCTTCACCAAGAAGGAATGCATATCCTGAAGTGGACTTGCGCTCATCCCGGTCGCCAGCCCAGTCTGCATCGTTGTATCCTTTTAATCTCAAATCCCCACCTTTGTAACGTAGCATAAGATCAGTGGTACCCTGAAGATATCGAAAAATCCTCTTTACCGCTTTCCAATGAGCTAATCCAGGATTACTCTGGAATCGACTGACCAATCCAATTGCGAAGCTAATGTCTGGTCGAGTACACAACATAGCATACATCAGACTACCAATTGCATTCGCATAAGGCACTTTAGACATCTAGTTCTTCTTTTCAACTGTCTTAGGGCATTGACCAAGATGTAAGTCGCATCATTGCTCTATAAGAGTGTCTATGGGCTTGGAGTGATTCATATGGAAACGCTCAAGGACTCTCTTAATGTAGGTCTCTTGAGATAGGCTAAGTAGCCTCTTTGATCGATCTCTTAGGATCTTTACTCCTAAAATATTATGTGCTTCACCCATGTCCTTCATCTCAAAAGTAGAGGACAACCACTTTTTAGTGGCGACTATCTCCTTTAAGTTATTCCCAGCAAGTAAAATGTCGTCAACATACAATGTAAGGATAATGAAACTTTCTTTGGACCATTTTACATATACACAGTGGTCTTCTTCTATTATCTCAAAACCATGAAATATAATGGTTTTATGAAACTTCACATACCACTGTTTGGAAGATTGTTTGAGACCATAAATAGAACGTTTGAGAGGGCAGACTTTACGCTCTTGTCCTTTGACTTCAAAACCCTCTAGTTGAGTCAAATAGATCTCTTCTTCCAATTTTCCATTGAGAAATGTAGTCTTAACGTCCATTTGGAAAAGTTCCAAATCCAGATGTGCGACAATTGCTAGGATAAGGCGAATAGAGGCAAACCTCACCACTAGGGAGAATGTCTCTTCATAGTCTATACCCTCTTTTTGGGTATAACCTTTCGCCACAAGACGCGCCTTATACCTGTTAATTGATCCATCTGCCTTGCACTTTATCTTCAAGACCCACTTGTTTCCAATGGCCTTGCGCCCAGTAGGAAGATCAACTAAATCCCAAACATGATTCTTATCCATAGAACTCATCTCTTCCTCCATAGCAATCATCCATTCATTACAAGCATGTGAAGATAGCGCTTCACTGAAAGAAGCAGGCTCATCTGAATCTAGTAAAATAGCCATAAATGCATCCCCCTCAATCTCAAAACGACGACGAGGGATAACACCACGCTTACTCTTACGAACTTGACTCTCTTGAGAATCTAACTCAAAACTCCCACTAGATTGAAGATTACTCTTATCCTCATTGGCGATTTCAGGATGAGAAACCAATTCCCCACCATCGCCAAGAGGAGCTAGGTTATCTTCAAAATCTACTACTTCATAGAGTTCAAGGTTTGTTTTGGCTTCACTAATGCTCGAAAAATCATTATCAATAAAATCCACATCGCGGGACTCAAACGTAGTCATTCCTCTATCAAGTTGCTTACCAAGCATCACATAGCCTTTCGAGCTTTCAGAGTAACGAAAAAATATTCTTATTAGCTCTCGGGCCCAACTTCCTATATCGATGAGAAGCATTGTGAGCATAACCTGCTGACCCCCATGGTCGTAAATGCCCCAAATCTGGCTTCCGCCTATGCCAAAGCTCATAAGGGGTTTTTGGAACTGACTTGGAAGGCACACGATTAAGAATGTAGGCAACAGTCAATAAAGCATCCCTCCAAAAGCTGATCGGGAGGTTAGCTTGCGCCATCATTGATCTAACCATGTCTAATAATGTACGATTTCGTCACTCAGCAACACCATTTTGTTGTGGCGTTCCAGAAATCGTCAATTGCTTGCGTATCCCCTTTTCTTCACATAGTTCCTTGAACTGATTTAATAGATACTCGCGTCCACAGTCAGTGCGAAAGACCTTAAGTCTCCGCTCCATTTGATTCTCAACCTCAGCTAGAAAGCGTCTGAAGCAATGCAATGCTTCATATTGGTGAGAAATCAAATAAACATAACCATATCGCGTAAAGTCATCTATAAAAGTAAGGAAATAAGAGGCGCCATTGTATGCCTTCACATTCATCGGTCCGCAAATGTCTGAATGGACTAATTCTAGAGGATAAGTAGCCCTAGTAGCCTTTCCAAAAGGCTTACGGCAATTCTTTCCAGCCAAACAAGAATCACATATAGGTAGGCTTACTTTAGCGAGAGACCCCAATAGGCCTTCTCTAGCTAATCTAGTCATCCTTTCTTGTCCAATATGGCCAAGTCTAGCATGCCATTTAACAGAATCATCTATATAATCATCACATGTCAAACATATAGATGAAGAATTATAATCTAATACATTCAACTGATAAAGATTATTTGAAAGAAAACCATGTCCAAAACAATCACCATCTAAAAACATAACCATTTGTCTACCATCAATGCTGAAAGAAAAACCAAGTTCAACTAGTGTTGAAATAGAAACTAGATTAAATCGGACACTAGGTGCATAAAGCACATCATGAAGAATCAGTGTACGCCCTGAGTGCAATCTAAGCTGATAAGCACCAACTCCAAGAACTTCTGCACTCTCACTGTTTCCCAAAAAAATGCTTTGGCTACCTACTAGTATCCGATGGTACTTCACGAAACCTACTCTTTCCTGTGAGACATGTTTGGTTGCTCCTGTATCCAATATCCACACAGGAGATGAATAAGCAATTAATACATGCGAACAAACAAGTGAAAAAGAAGAATACTGGTTAGTGGATACCTTCTTTGGCTCAGTGCAATCACGAGCAAAGTGTCCCAGCTTCTGACAATTATAGCACTTCACTTTGGCCAAATTTCTTTTGCCGCCACGTTTGCCTCTTTGGCGCTTGGCTACACTGCCTGCCTTTGGAGCCAAGTTATTTGTTCCGCCCTGCTTCTTCTTACCTCCTCGTCTCCTTTGATTAGGCCCACGGGCCTTATCATAGTCACCTTGGGCGACAAGGACAGTAGAGCGATTCGCCTCTTGGCGCTCCACCTCTAACTCCAAATGACGCGATATATCAACAAAATTTTTGATATTCTCATTATGGGTCAGAATTTGCTTCATTTGGTTCCATGTTTCTGGCAGGGAGCGAATAACTGCTAAGATATGTTGCTCATCAGTAAAATCATTTCCAGCAGCCTTAAGATCACGGATCATGGCTGACATCACCCTTAAGTGCTCAACCATAGTGTGCTTGGAATCCATCTTGTCTCCCTCAAATTTAACGGTCAAGGCACGTAGCCTTGTGGTAGTAGTTCCTCCAAAAGAAATTTTTAGCCTATTCCACATATCATAGGTTGTGGGAGAACTTTCAAACTCCCCAATAAGATCATTATGCATACTGCTTAACATAGTAAAGCGCGCGCATCGATCTTTCTTTATCCAGTCTTGGTAGACTTCCCTGTTTCGACGGTGTTGGGCACTATTGCCCTCCTCAGGTGGGGTCATGACATTAGTCAAGGTCTCTAAAGCCTCTTGCTCATTTAACGGGTATTGAATTTTTCTATGCCATATGTCATAGTTGGTACCATCAAGTTTTTCACCATTTGTTAGGTCAGCAATCACATTCTTAGAGGCCATCTACATTCAATTTGCGCAAGGTGGCATTTAGCATACATTTTTATATTTAATTATTTTGCTACCAAAAACCCAATTAAAAATATTATTCTATATTTACACTATAAGATAGAAAATTTCGCAAGGCTCATAATCATATCTCATTTATGTAAAATAGAAGTATATTTTTAGCTGATTTCGAGCAAAATAAATTTGAATTAAAACTAATTTAATTCATCCACACAATAATAATAATTGCCAATATAAAATGGACTACAATTGAGTCTAATTGGCATTCTAGTACAACATACCAAAGATAATTTCTAGATATATGAGTCTGCTGCGAAAACACATCCCCTTATAAGGCTTCCCAAAAATTAATACATCATTTCGCCAAAAAAAAAAAAAAAAATGATTACATAGCTTGAATCAACCTATTACATCAATCTACTAGTAATAATTAAATAAATGGGGATGCCGCGCCAAAAACTCATATATCTCAAAATTATCTTTGTAAATTCCAAACATCACATAACACGTGTACTAGAATATCAATTCTATTAAGTACATCCAAACACAACATACATAACAATATAATGGGCTTTGTTGGATGACTTTACCACACCTCACCACAATGAGAGTGGGTATTTGGGTCTCACAATTAATGGGGATTAATATCAAATAAATAAAAATGCAACAAGTAATTACTCACATGATAATTAATGCATAAATAATCCAATATGACCCAAAAAATATAATCCACACATAATACAATTGTTCCTAATTTTCAGAACCTTTCCAAGAATTTTTTACATTTAAAATAAATTTTCTAGAATTTTTTTTACCAATTTTTGGGATAAAAAACTAATTTTTTTTTAAGCCCCAAAAATATCAAAAATAGGTAAAAAATTCTCCAAAAAATAATTTTGACCCCTAACAGTATACTAAATACTGATTATAATTTAATCTCAAATATAGCTACTGAAATTTTTTTTAAAAATACTTAAATAGATTTTTTGACACTTTTTTGTAATAAAAATTAATTTAAACTAATTTCCAGAAGCTAAAAAATTACAAAAAATATATCACGGGGTCTCAAATTCAGTGAGTGAAGCTCACTCTCCAGAGGTGTCAAAAAATAGGCCCCAAAAGATGATGCATGCGCTCCCACGCACCCCGCCGAGAGTGGGGGTCGCATTTCTCTGCAATTCATCTTCTTCAAAAATAAATTTTGGCCATGACTTGCTGTCATACTTTGGGACCTTATATCTCATTCATTTTTTGACGAAAAATTATGTTTTGTATATCGTTGGAAAGCTCTCGCGACAAGGAACAATTCGATATAAATTTCATGCATAATAATTAAGGTTTTATAGATCGTATTAAAACCCAAAAAATCATATTAAAGTTGTGTTTTCTTAAAAATTCAGAACTTTAAACTTAGATTTTTCACTAACCCAATGGTGGATCGTCATGAAATTTTAAGGGCTACCTATTGGGAATATTTAGAACATATCCACTGTGGCGGATCGTTTAACAGGTATTCAAATAATTACTGTTCAAATAACAGTCTATTAAAACCCAAAAAATTCATGTGTTTTCTTAAAAAATCAGAACTTTAAACTCAGATCTCTCATTGATCCAACGGTGGATCGTCATGAAATTTTAAGGACTACGTTCTGGGGATATTAAGAACATATCTACCGTAGCGGATCGTTCAAAAGGTATTCTAATAATTACCGTTTAAAAAACAGTCAAGTGGATAAACCTTTTGATTCAAGTTATGCATGATCTAAATAATACTAATCATATATTCATGCATAATATCATCAAATTAGTGAACACAGGCAAAAAGACTCTGATTCCAATGAAGGAAATATATGTAAAAACGGGTGTGAACCCGGTTACCTCTTTCAATCGGGTTCGCGGAAGCGGAAGATCTTTAGTTTGTGTTACGGCTTTCTGATGACCACTAGATCCCCACGGATGGAACTCTGTCGTTAATAGAATGGCTACAATATGAGTCTTTTATGTCTTTCCACAATCTAAGTCCAGAGGCGTAGATGGTAACCTCAGAAGAATCTCAGAGAGAACTTGGGAGTCAGGAGAGTTTCTCGATAACCAAATCTCTTTCCACAGTTATCCCACAACTATATCGTAGGATAAATAGTTGTTTTGGTTCAAATCCAAAACCAACTAGATAATGATAAGAGTTTTAATCTTATCATAACTCTTATTCAAACTTTGTAGATGCCCCAATGACTATGGGCTCGAGTCCAACCCGACCAAATATCCAACACATCCCAAATAAGATTTTTATTTTTTTTGTTAAAAAGTTTTCTATTTCCCAAAAGAAGGAAAGGAATGAATATACAGAACCCAAGAAGGGGAAACAAGCTAACCAGCTAACAGAAAAAAAAAACAACCAAAAGCCTAAGAGGCCAAGGTAACATCCGTCAAAATAAAATTGTGTTAGAATAAGACTTAAACTTAATTCGGAGTTGTCATATGAGTTTGAAAGAATAATATTTTACGGTTCAATAAAGTTTTCTCCATTTGATGTGGTGTGATTTAACTCGCTATAAGAATGGAACAAAATTTTTTTAAAAAAAAAAAACTCACAGTTCAGTTAAATCAGGCCACATCAAATGAATAAACTTACTTAAGTCATAAAACATTACCCGAGTTTGAAATTCTTATGCAAGAGCCAGTGATCATTCTGATATCTTCCAGAATATCCCAATTAACTAGGCTGGTGCTTCGTCAACTTAACATGTTCAAAAATTGAAAACTCACCGTTCAACTTTGATTCTTTTAGTATCAAGAAGAATGAGTCTGGTTTGTGATTTTTAGCACTTGATTGACTCTTTTTCTTGCATGTTTAGTATTAGAACCTAAATTTTAATATCACAAAAGATGTGGACCCCACATGCATGTAACGGTGTTTGGTTTTTTATCCTAATACTCATATTTTAAGCAAAATCACGTTTTACAGTCAAAATCATGTTTTGTGAGAAGGAATGGAAGGAGGGGAAAATGGGCCCAAACAGGGGAATATATATATATATATATTTTGTTATCAATTTAATAAATGATATTTATTATATAATAAATATTTTAAAAATTAAATTTTTATTCAAGTGTTACACCTGTTTACTCTTTATATAAATTGCGGGAGTTCAAATTTTTTGGTCAAGAAATGAGTAATGGTGCATTTTTCTAATTTTTATATCAAAATTTGTATTTAAAATGATGTGTTAATATGTAAAGCACCACCAATAATCTAATGCCATTGATACCAAAATTTGGAAAAAAAAATTTTTTTTTTTTTTTTTTGTGTTTGACGGCTAGGATTATCTTGGATCAATTCACACGCATCAGAGTAAATCCTCTCTCCGGTCTGTTCTTAGAACAATAAGTATTATTAAATTGTTTGTATAATAGTACCCTTCAAAGGCTATGTCTGGGAATTAATAACCCATTGAGGAACTTCACTCCACAGCTTGTCACAAGTCTCTCCCTTGGTGGATGGAAGGAAAGAAATGGTAGACCAAGTGGCTAAATTGAAGAAAAAACTGTTTGTACTTTTCTAAGATCAATAAATGTAATATAAAACTTCGGAAAGTAACATGAAACATCTATCGTATTGACCCTACTGGTCGGTTAGTGCTGCATGGGCATCTGCAATGAGTTGGATGGTACTTCTCATCTTCCATCTTAAAAGTTAGTTTCTTTTTTGCTAGGAAAAATAAGCTAGGTCAATGAGAGTGACCAAAAAAAGTTATTTTAATGACATTTTCTTAGTCCTTGCGAAAAATGTTTTTAAGTGGCTTGAGGTACAGGAAAAAAAAGCTTTTCGTCTCCTCAAACTAAACAACATGTACACAATGGCATAAGTTGATTGGATTGTTCCATGTATCCGGCTTGCCCAAGAATCTCTCCCTAAGGCCAATGCTATGAGATTGAATGGGACTTCTCATCTTCCCTCTTAAAATTTAATTTCTATTGACTAAGGGCAAGTAAGATGGTCAATGGGAGTTACCTAAGGGCACTGCTATTGTCATTTCCTCGTGAGTATTGCAATTTCTCATTCAGATATACAAAGGATCAATTAGTGTGAACTGGCATGACAAACACAAATGCAAAATTAATATGCCACACCTTATTCATGATATAGTATAACGGCATGGATATGCCCAACAGAGAAATCTGTGAGAAATTATGCATCCCAGACTTGATGTGGATGTGTCGGGGAAAAAAAACAAATAGAGAAACTAATTTGTACAATATAATATCAAATGTTAAGTCTCCTAACACCAACATTAATGACTTTAATATCAAACTAATTTGAAGATTAATTTTTATGTTTCTCAAGTGTGTCCATGAATATGTAGTCATTGGAAATGAATTCCCAGAAACTTAGAGAGTTTACCCTCAAATATTAACTCTATGCTTCCCCTGTAAATGGTTCTCTACCTGGTAGAGTTTCAGGTCATTTTCTGCCTAGATAGTAGACAATGCTTGTTTATAAATCAAAATTTGGTCTTCCATAAGCAGCTGATAACAACAGTTAGATATAAAACCACTCAAATTTGAAAAACTAACTTCACTTTCAGAGAATTAAAGGCAGGCAATTCCCAGCCCCAAGTGCAAGAAGTGGCCAGCCAACTGTTGATAGTAACATATATTGAAATGTTTAGTTAACATACATTACCTCCATCTTAAAAGTCCAAAGTGGAAAAATCTACTTCTGGAACCAGTCAATCTTGTAACACATTGAAATGTTGTCATCTTCTTAGTCAATTGCTGCGGCATCCTTTGGACTCTCCTTCTTTGTCCTGGTATTTGAAAAGTAAACTCTTTAATTGTAATTTGTAATAGAAAAATCATAGTATTTAAATCATGTCCGCTTTAAGCTCGATGGTACAAAAAGTTCAAGTTCTACAGTTCATAGTCCATATTTTGGAAATGGAGCATCTCCACATTCTGATGATCGTCCTTTTGTACTTTCCAATTGTTCTACAATGCAGGACGAAAAAGGTGGGAGCTCTTGATGCCAACACAGATAGAGAAGCACTTTTAAACTTCAAATCCATGGTTTCTGATCCTCTAAAGGCTCTATCTGGGTGGAATTCCAATTCATCTCACTGTACTTGGTTCGGCGTGTCTTGCACCAAAGGTGATAACAGAGTCAGCTCACTCAGCCTTGCAGAACTTGGGCTTTCTGGTGCCACCATACCTCCTCAACTCTCCAACCTCTCTTCCCTTGAAGTACTAAACCTTTTCAACAACTCATTTTGTGGCCAAATCCCGAAAGAATTTTCTCAGCTAACTCTCCTTCAGCATATTATTCTAGCAACAAACAAAATTAGTGGTACAATTCCTGTTGGTCTATCTCAATGTTATGGTCTTAAAGTGATTCGTTTAGAGCATAACCAATTGACTGGACACCTTCCACCTGAACTTGGCAATCTGTCAAGACTAGAATTCCTTGATGTCTCCTTGAATAATCTTACCAGTATAATTCCTCCTACATTTGGAAATCTCACTTCTCTTACTTATCTCGCCCTAGCAAGAAACCAGTTAATTGGCAATATTCCAAATGAATTGGGTTTTCTCCGAAACCTTCATGACCTTCAGCTCTCTGAGAACCAATTTACAGGCAAGATCCCAAATTCTATCTCCAACATGTCTTCATTGGTTTTCTTATCCTTAACAGATAATGACCTTTCTGGAGAACTACCAACTGATATGTGGACAAGTCTCCAGAAAATTTTCTTAGCTAATAACAGACTGGAAGGAGTAATTCCTGGTTCTTTATCCAATGCCTCGCAAATTCAAGAGCTCGACTTGTCTTCAAACAACTTTAAAGGGACCCTTCCTTTACTTGGTAAGATGAAAAATCTTGTCAAACTGCATCTGGGCGGGAATAATCTCTTTTCTACTACTGAGCTGAATTTACAGGTAATGAACTCCCTCTCAAATTGTACTCAGTTGGAGTATCTCCTGCTAAATTCCAACAGACTAGCTGGTGAACTTCCAAGTTCAGTTGCAAATCTGTCAACCAATCTCAAAGAGTTCTGTGTAGATGATAATTTTCTATCTGGAAGGTTCCCCCAAGGATTTGAGAGATTTCAAAATCTCATGGCCTTGCATATACATAAAAATTCATTCACTAGTGAGATACCAAGCTCCATAGGAAAACTTCGACAACTTCAGCTATTTACGGCGCAAAGAAACAGGTTCTCTGGACCAGTTCCGGAAATATTTGGTAATCTTACAAGATTATATTTTCTTACATTGGGATATAACCAGTTCTCTGGTAGAATTCCAGTGAGTATAGGAAAATGCCAGCATTTAGAAACACTGGGTCTGCCAGGGAATAGGCTAGATGGAAGCATACCCAAGGAGATTTTTGGGCTTCCAAATCTAAGAAATTTCTATTTGGCACAAAACATTCTAAGTGGTTCTCTGCCCCTCGAAGTTGGTACCTTGGCACAGCTTGAAGCCTTGGATGTTTCCAATAATATGTTGTCAGGAAATATTCCAACAACAATTGGTTTCTGCTTAAGTCTGAGTAATCTCTCCCTGGCAGGAAACAAATTTGTTGGCTCAATACCAGTGTCCATGGGGAAATTAGTAGCACTGAATAGCTTGGATCTCTCTTCTAACACTCTTTCTGGTCAAATTCCCATAGAATTAGAGAATCTTCGAACTTTGAAGTACCTGAATTTGTCATTCAATGACTTGGAAGGACAAGTTCCCACCAAAGGCATCTTTGCGAACTTTAGCTGGGATTCCTTCCAAGGAAATGAAAAGCTCTGTGGCAGTGACCAGGAAGTTGCAGGAAGGCTGAGAATCTCTACATGTTCTGCAGAAAAGAAATCCAATAAGAATGTCTTATTGAAGATATTAATACCAGTAGCCATCTCCATAATACTTGTGGGTGCAATTTTCTTGTTCACATGGGCATTGATCTGTCGCAAGCAGAGAGCGAAAGGAGGAACTTTCACAGCTCCACCTCTCAAGGGGTCAACACAGATGATCTCTTACTCCGAAATCTGGCATGCTACTAATGGTTTTGCTGCAGAAAATTTGATAGGTAAAGGAGGCTTTGGCTCTGTCTACAAGGGAACATTCAGCAGCAGAGAAGATGGAGGCTACACAACACTAGCAATAAAGGTTCTTGATCTTCAACTTAGCAAAGCATGTAAGAGTTTCAATGCAGAATGTGAAGCTTTGAGAAATGTTCGTCATCGGAACCTTGTGAAGGTTTTTACTTCTTGCTCTAGCATTGATCATAAAGGAGCTGAATTCAAAGCCTTGATTATGGAATTCATGACTTATGGCAACCTGCATCAGTGGTTATATCCAGAAGACATTGAATCTGGCTCTACTCTGTCCTTAACCCAGAGATTGAGTATTGCCATAGATGTAGCTTCTGCCATGGATTACCTGCACCATGATTGTGATCCACCCATTGTCCATTGTGATTTAAAACCTGGAAATGTGCTATTAGATGATGACATGGGAGGTCATGTGGGAGATTTCGGATTGGCAAGGTTTCTATCAGAGACTCCATCTCAGAATCAGAGTAGTACAATAGGACTAAAAGGCTCAATTGGTTACATTGCTCCAGGTACATATTTACAATTTTGATTAATTATGAGCTTTTAATTATAAATATTATACATCCTAATATGATCTGTCTTGTCATTAGAATACGGTTTAGGCAGCAATGTTTCAATGAAAGGTGATGTTTATAGTTTTGGAGTTTTGCTGCTAGAGATATTCACAGGAAAGAAACCCACTGATGAGATGTTTCAGGAAGGATTGAATTTGAATAAATTTGCATCAGCAGTGAAAGAGAAACATATTCTGGAAATTATTGATCCAAGGCTTGTTAATGAGAATGGGTATTCAGAGAACAGCCCCGGGAATAGTTCTTTCAGTGGCACTGAGAATATCAGCAGTACTGTTAGCAGCAACACAATCAGAAACTGGAATGGTAGAAGTGAAGAGTGTCTAGCAGACGTGATAAGAGTTGGTTTGTCATGTGCTGCTCATTTGGCTAAAGATCGTTTAACCATGAGAGAAACCTTGAAGAAGTTGCAAGACATTAAAGCATCTCTGCTGGACTGTTGAGAAATATAATCTGAGATATGGCCTGTATATTCACACTTTAGAAGGGAAAAAAAGAACAAGAGGAAGCAGTGGAGCTTTAAGTTTATAAAGTCGTAATTTTTTTCATTTCAATCTCTTTGGTGAAGGTTGCTAATATTCAATTTAAGTTGTTCCCCTTAGATAGAAGTTGCTTTGCTTGTTTAAATTCAAATAGTTTTTACTTTGCTTGCTTTTGCCTTGCTTGTTTAAATTCAAATAGTTTTTACTTTGCATGCTTTTCCATGTGTAGTTGTATATATAGTCTTTTCCTTGATTTAATATTAATCACTAGCACATAACTAATATCATCCTTCACATTGAAGGAAAACTATGGACTAATAGCTCTAGTTCTGTTTTTAAGAAGCCAAGCTTATTGTGATAATCTTGGAATTGGACATAATGATCTGGCAATTTGGATTAACACTGATCTGTGCATACTGATATGGTGTCGGTTATTGCTCAGTTGGAAAGTTCTTGGTCTCAAACAAGAAACTATTGAAGTGGTCTTGAAATTGATTTCTGATAGTACATGTTAAGCAATTTTATGTCTAATGTTCATGTTGGGTGGTTGTCATAGATTCACTAGAATTTTTAATGACCCGTTTGCGACTCAAGATACCCAAAAAATAGGCAATATTTTTTACCCACTTTTGTTTTTGGGTCCGTTTTATCTCTTATGTTCTAACCCACTTACATAAGGGTATTATCTTTTAGGGTTTTAACTTAGGAGAAGATAGTCGTCATTGAAAAAAAAGGTGTTTCGGGTTTTGAGAGTTTTTTGCTCTTGTAATCTCTTTGATACATAGTGGACTGATTAGCGCTACCCGTGAACATAGGTATTGTAACACCCCGACCCGATTAAATAATAATTTAGTCACTAATTTTAATTAGTGACCTAAAAAGGAATGATTAAGAAATTTAATCGGGTAACAAACGATAATCCCAAAAAGTAATTCCAAGACCTTAAAAGTCAAGGTCGACTCCGGGGAAAATAAAATACGAATACGATTTATGAAGCCGGTACATGAAGAATAAATATTTAATTTAAAATCATAAAGTGAAAATAATGCCAAAGGTTAAAATAAATAAATTAAATGCCAAACAAGGCACAAAGAGGAAAATAAGCTCAAGTTGGGACCAATGGGTTTTGAACCCTTGACCAAGTGAGCTAGATTCTAAACACCTAAAAAGATTACCAGGTAGGCTGTTAGTGTTTTATGTCTAAATATGCAATGAATTGTATATAACCCAAAACTTGGTTAGGCCACCTCCCAAATTGGCCAATGGCCTTACATGCAATCTGTAATATCCCGACCCGGGATACCGGGTTATATGACACGTATTTCGAGATTAAAGAAAATTAGTGCAAAAACATTTACACTCAAAGAGAATAATTAATTAAATAAATATTTTAATTAATTATTTATATGAAATAATTAGTTTTAATTATAATTAAATAAATATTTTAACACACATTTTTAGCAACATGGAAGGGGTATCATGTATGCATGAATATATATGTGATCCAATATGTATGCATGTATGTATATAGTTAAATTAAAAATATATATAAGTAAATATATGTAAAGTGTGAACAGTGCAGTGTGTGAGTGTGTGTCGGCTGTATAGTGTGTGTGTCTCCATGTGTTAGTGTGTGTATTATATTATATGTATATATATATATACAAATATCTTGCAAAAATCAAAGAGAAAGCTGAAAGGAGAAAAGTAAAATTTATGAGATGGGAGGGCTATGTAGGGCTACGAAATCAGAAAGAAGAGAGAGAGAACTGTAGAGAGAGATTTGGAGGAGAGAGAGAGGTCGGTTATCTTTTCTTTAAAAACCAAAACATGCAAAGCATGTTGTTCTCTCACGAAAGAAACCAAAAGAAGAAGAACTGAGGAGATAGAAGGAAGATTCAGAGCAAGAAAGAAAGAGAAAACAGTGGTGAAAGGTGAACCCACCAAAAACTTTTAAAATTCTCTCTTTAGAATATTTTGCATGTGTTAAGAGATTTAGGTTATGTTATGTATATATGATGCTTAATATATGTATAAGACATGATTAGGCATGAAAACAGGTCATGAAAACAGTGAAAAACACCTAACCCACGAAAAATCTCCATTGAAGACCTTGCCCAAGGCAGGTCTGAATCGATTTCCTTCAAGCTTGATTTGGCTTATCAAGACTTAAAGTAGACATTATAAACATGTTAAAAACATATGACCGCGACCATAAAGCTCAAGAAATGGACCCCATGTGGTGAGTTGCAGGCTACGGGTTTGGAACCCAAACCTCTAAACTCACGATTAAATCCACTCTTATGAACGGGAACTAAATCCTCATGAAAAGAGGATCACTATAGAACAAACCGTAAGTGATTTGGCTCAGGAATGAGCATCTAAGACCGAATTACAGTTCGGATTATCAAGCTTTAAACCGATGTAAAGAGTTCACCTTGAACTCTAAAATGAATGCCAAATTGGTTCTTCATGCCTTAGGAACATTTCTACATAAAGACAGTAAGGATCCATGGATCCAAACTGCACGAAAATGGAAAGGAAGGAATTCTGAAATTAGGGTTTTCAGTCGGGTCTCGTGGGGAAGAAGAAGACGGGTCAACTCGGCCTTTAAATGAGGCTGAGTCAACTCGGACAGGTGGCAGCCTCTGGGCTTGCCATCGAATTAATGAGACGACGACGTTTTGAATGTCGGTAAAATTAAATTGAACGCTAGGGCTGACGTCATCATGACGTCAGCCACATGTAAATAAACCGACCGAACCGGTTGGTTTATGACTAGACCAGACCGGTTCACTTATATTTGGACCGAACCCTCTGGTTTTCTATTTTATTTAAAAATTAAATAAACCAATACTTTCCTTATTTGCGGATTGACCCCAGAGCTTCTGGACAAACCTACTGTTGCCCGATTGATGGAAATCTTATGCAATTAGACCCCTGGGAAAATAATTAAATAATTAAATAATTAATTTAATTATTTAATAAATAAAGTTAAATTACTATTTTGCCCTTGGGTCATAAATAGAGCAAACGAAGTCCAAATTAAACATATGAATAGTGTATCCTTACTATTTTGGATATTCTGAGACTAATGGTAGGGTCCGTTTTACGAGACGGGGCCTGAAAAATAAAGACACGTAAAGAGGTAAATGACCAAAATACCCCTTGACCAAAATTTACAAGTTATTAGTGTATTCTTACTATCTCGGACCTTCTGAGTCCAATGGTGAGGTCCACGACTCGAGATGAGGTCCCGAACATAAAGACACGTAAGGGGGTAAAATGACCAAATTACCCCTAGAACCTCAAAAGTCAAATTAAAAGCAAGGAAGGTCTAAATTGACTTTCTTTGACATCCCGGACTCAATAATGGAGTCCGAATTTCGAAACGAAGTACAGAAAAATAACAAGTAAAACGGTAAAGGACCATTTTGTCCTTTTACATATAACAGTCCGAATTAAATGTTAGGAAAGCCTAAACCGACTTTCTTGGACACTCCGGACTCAATGGTAGAGTCTATTCGACCAAAAGAAATGTCTAAAATAAAAAGACATAAAATTTGATGAATAGCATCTGTCAGATAACTATGGACTGAAATGTTGCCGAAGTATTAAAGTAAGGCAAGTACGAAGAAATAAAGTATGAAAAGACACGACACGTAAACATGTGAAGTAAATAAATTAAATTAAAGTTATGGAGCTACTAGAAGAGTATAAATTGAAATAAATTCAAGTTCTAACACATTAATTGTGTCATAGGTTAAGAGTACGAGTTAAGTTAAGTACATATGAAATTATGAAATCGTTTTAGGATCTAATACGATTTAAGCATAAGTTAAGAAATATCAAGATGATATTACAATGAATGTGAAGTTGATGAGATGTTTATGAATTGTTCTTAGGAACTACAAGGAAAGTGGGAAAGCGCATTATTAGCACTAACCCTAAAGGACTAAGGTGAGTAACCCTATATTTGAAGTGGAGATTTAACTCCATGGATTTGAAAAGGTTTTAAATGCAAAGATATGAAGTGTTTGAAATTTCGAATTCAGTATTTACGTGATTCAGTTAAATTGTTCTGTTTTTATAAACTCTATTATGACATGCTTAGTGAATGGTTTCGGTCATAGTTTTCTTAAAACATATTTCAGCATGTCTAAAGTTTTAAATGCCAAATTATGTAAAGTATTCTAAATTTGTTTATATCAAGCATTTAAAGGATTTGTTATGAAATTATGTACATGATGTTTTAAATGTTTATGAGAAACACCTATTTGAAGAAATCATGTATTAAATGTATTTGAATGTAAGAAAAGCTGTGCCTAAGCACCATGGTTTTTGGTTGGGTTGTACGGAACTCAGCCGACTTTCTAAATAACAGATTTTTGGGTTGTACGGAACTCAATTAATCTGTAAACATATGATAGATTTTTGGGTTGTACGGAACTCAATTAATCTATAAAAACATGATGGGATTTTGGGTTGCACGGAACTCAATTGACTGTCAAAATGCCAGGTAGCAGGATCTAATCCCCCATGCATGAGATATCTCCATTTATAAGTAATATGGGAGTCCGGTTCGAAACGGATTCCACTAATGAAAGTGATAAGATGACAAATGGTTTGAAAATGGAAGCAGGTTTTACCCTCATTTTCAATGTGCATATGTTTTGAGTTTCATATACTCTATTTAAGAAATACATGATATGTTATATGTTTTGAAGTTCATATGTATAAGTTTAGCTTGAATACTTTAAATGTTTCAAAGCTACATGTTTTAAGGAATGCATATATTCTGTATTCAAAGTATACGAACAATTGGCGGTGATTATTTTACAAACTCTTATGTACTAAAAACCACTACTAATTGAAAACCCCATGACGAATACTGGAATTGCTCACAAGCTTAGATTAGCTTACCCGGACTTTGTTCGGACCCCCCTTTCAGGTGATTCAGCAGACAGGGTCTTAAGGACGATGGCGATGAGTCTGGCTGTTTTTGGAAGGATATGTTTAAGTAGTTCCTTTTGAAGAATCTATGAACATTAGTAGTACATTTTGTATTAGTAGACAATGTAAGAATATGTAATAAGCCCTCAGGGCAACCGAATATGTATTGTATTAATGTATTAAGTCTTTAAGTTTTCGTTATACTCTGAATGTGTAACCATGTATGCTATGTATGGAGCAGCAGTATCGGACGGATGTGCATAATTTAAAAATGAGAAAAGAAAAGAAAAAGTTTTTCACGCTTCCGCAAAACGTATGTTGCACATCTATTCGATATCGCTGCCTATGTGAGCCTTCGCCCAAGGGTCCCCGGACCTGAGGGTGGCGGTCGCGATGCGAGATCCGCATAGGGTAGGTTTCGGGTCGTGACACAATCCCCACATGATGAACTCCCATCACCTCACACCAAACCAATCTATCATCCGACCTGCACCTGAAAATATACATGAATATATATATATATATATGTATGTATAGGGGGCAACATGATTTCATCACACCATCACCACCAATGAACTTGCATGCAGCCAATTTCTTATTTTAAAAATAAAGAGGGCTGGATAAACTGACTGAATGTCTCTATATATGAGAGTGTATGTGAGGTTTGGGGTGTGAAACTTAGAGAGAGAGTAGAGTGAGAAAAACTTGGGTAACAAGTTCTTGTGTTTGTGTAAGTTTGAGTGTGGCAACCTTGTGAGCAAGAAGGAGGCCTAGCCAGTTCGGGGGAAGTTCTGAACCGAGCCATAGGAGAGAGAAGGCCACTGTTAGAAGGTATAACTTCAAAATTCTCCATTTCCTTATTTTGAATTAAGAACTGTTTTGATCATTGTGGAGCTTCTTAGATTACATGCATGCATTAGTCTTGACTCTAGGAACTATTTTAGGCATACTGTGAGGGTTAGAAGGGTCTGAATGGCCAAAAACCATAAAACCGTACACCCAACCTCCATTGATGGACCTTGACAAGCAGGTCTGATTCGACTAGGGCTAGACCTCGATTGAGGGATAGGGATCAAAACTAGAAATGATAAGGATCATAATGCAACAAAAACCAAAGGAAATGGCCCTAAGGCCCGAGAGAACCGTCGAGTTGCAGGTCACGGGTCTGATTTGGGATATCTCAAACCGAACCCCAATCTCAGTTTTATGAACGGAATATTAATCCCCACGATTATACGATTACAACCGAACAAGAACCATAAAAAATGATGGAGAAACAAGCTCAAACCGAGCCTGTTACAAACCATGAGGATAGTGAGGAAATCCAACGTTTTGATCCATTCCGATCCATAAAATGAATGCTAAAACGATTCTTAGACTTCCAGAAATCATTTGGGATGGAAAGCAGTAGAAATTCGTGGCCAAAATATCACGAAATTGAAAAGAAAATAAAACAGGAAATTAGGGCAACACGGGGGAAGAAAGAGGAAGAAGATGAATAGTGAGGGTCGGGTCAACCGAGAAACGGTTAACCCCTTTAAACCAAAACTACACCGTTTTGACATAAGTAAATTTTAAATTTAATCTCTAGGGCTGACGTCATCATGAAGTCAGCATTGTTCCTTGAACCGGTTAAACCGGATTGGTTCAGTCCGGTTCACTTAAGGGCCAACTGAACCCTTTGGTTCAGTTCAATACTTTTGGGAATTTGTAGTTTGACCCCAACAGTTCTGGGGAATCCCATTCTGGCCCAGTTTTTGAATATTTGATTCATTTAGGTCCCTGAAAATTTAATAATTAATAAAATAAATTATTTAGTTATTTCATTAATCATGTAAAATTACCAATTTACCCCTAGGTCAAAAATAGATCAAACGAAGTCCAAATAAAATAAAAGAATAGTGTAACCCAATGTTTTTGGGCATTCCGGACTCAACGGTGAAGTCCAATTTTTTAAATTAAGTCCCAAAAATTAAGGCGCGTGAAATGTAAAATTACCATTATACCCCTAATGATACCCAGGGCCAATTGAACATAAAAGGTAGTCTATCTTGACTATTTCGGGCAATCCGGACTCAACGGTAGAGTCCATTTTGGCAAACGACGTATCGAAAAATATGACACATAAAAATATAAAATTACAAAAATATCCCTAGACTTAAAATAAACTATAGGAGAGCAAATTTAGGTTAGAAAAGTCTAAACTAATTATCTTCGACGCTCTAAACCAATCGGTGACATCCTTGTGAGGAAATTGGGATAGAGAGGGCTCTAGATTGACTGTTAAATTATGTGATACTTTGAACAAGGAAGTAATAAGGTTTTGAATTGTGATTATAGGGACCCCTGTTAAGGAAGGATTTTTGGAAATTGCTTTTGGGACTTCAGGTGAGTATTTTCATACCATATTGAGGTGGATTTTTATTATAGATATAAATATCGAACTCTAGTATAATTTGAAAATAGATCATTCTGTTTGAAATCGATTTGAATGACTTATTGACATTGCCATTTCTTGATAGTTTGTAAAATGCTCATGATACTATAACAGTTTTTCTCACTAATCTTTGAACTGTTTTGATTAAAGACTAAATATGATACTTTTAATTGAATAATTGAGATTGTTATTGATGTTATTGATTTTGAGAAATGATTTTGATGCTTTGAATAATAGAATCTTCTATGATCTGTCATTATCGAATAGATTGTGACTTTATTGAACCCTAACCACGGGGTATACGAGTGGTACTATTGAATTTAATCTCAGTCAGCGAGGTTCTAATTTGCTAACATTTGAACCCTAACCACGGGGTATATTGGTGGTATTATTGAATGTGATCTCAGTCAGCGAGGTGCTAATTTGCTGGCCATAGAAGATGAATTTTATTGATTTGAACTTTTATGAATATCGAATGTGAACTATGATTGAACCTTGAATCTTGAATTGAGAACTATTGAACTATGATTTTGATTATCAGACTATGAAATTTGTTATCGAACTATGTTACCGAACCATGAGGTTGATTTTGAACTATGACTATTGAATTTGAAAACGACTTTGAACCGTAACTATGATAGAGTTACAATATTATACTACAATGTTGATTTGATTATGACTATTGATATTGAAAATGACTTTGAACCATAACTATGATTGAGTTACAATATTATACTACGATGTTGATTTGACTGTGACTATTGATATTGAAAACGACTTCGAACCATGTTTGAATTACAATACAAATTATCGTTACCAACTATGTTATTAGATCATTATTTTGATTGTGTTATGTATCGATTTTGATTTACGATTGTGATTAAACTGAGATTTATTAAAAATGACTTTGACACTATTCTCTGATCTGTTATACTTGATATGATGTATTTTAATGCCATATGAGTATAGACATTTCAGACTGTACTACATAGTAGTTTTGAAACCCTTGGCATGTTATGGAAGTACTCATTGGGCTTGTTGAAGCTCACCCCATCCTCTTAACATTTTTCAGGTAAGGACTAGACAAACTTGCTTTCAGGTGATGCAGGATAAGTGCTTAAGTGACGAAGCGAGTTCTTTTGATGAGTCCTTAACCGAGGATAGATTAGATTTTTGGGAACTTATGTATTAAGTTTTGTAATATTATGCTACCCTTTGACTTAGAAACTATGATCTTTGATGATGGTATTTGAATTGACCAATTAAGTGATGTAGCTCATTTTGTGGATGATAAGAAAAAGAAAAAGAAAAAAAAAATTATTCCGCTGCGTAAATGCTATTTAGAAAAGTATTGTGATTATTAAAATAGGCCTCGGTGGCCGATCACGAACCCCTAATCCGCATAAGCCGGGTTTCGGGTCGTGACAGGTATCTTCTCAAACCATATAAATCTTGTGTCTTCTCTATGCGTTTTGTTTATTTTTGTTTATTTGAAATTGATTTATTGTTTTTTTTTATCACTTCCACACAACAAATTGGTATCAGAGCCAAGGTTTTCCACCTTGGTATTGGATTTTTTTATCGTTGGTCTATGAGTGTGGATTTGATTAATGGAGGAATTGATTTTTGGCATTCCATCTTCGACAACTTCTTCTTCGAAAACTTCATCGGTGGTAAGAACTATAGTTTCGAATGCAAAATTTGAAGTTGAAAATTTTGATGGAACTAATAATTTCGGTATATGGCAATGTGAAGTTTTGGATGTTCTAATTCAACAAGAGCTATATATCACTTTGGAGGATAAACCTGATGATATGGAAGAGAAGGATTGGATGAAGATCAATCGCAGGCTTGCGGCACTATTAGACTTTGCCTCGTTAAAGATCAGAAGTACTTTGTTATGAGGGAGACTTCTGCTAAGTAGTTGTGGGAGAAACTGAAAAATAAGTTTATGACCAAGAGTGTTGAAAATCGACTCTATTTGAAGAAAATACTATTTTGTTTCCAGTATAAGCAAGGTATTTCAATGTCTGAGAATTTGAATAATTTTAATAAAATCATTGTTGATTCGAAAAATCTTGATGTTGAAATTATAAATGAAGATAAGGCATTATTGTTATTAAATTCTTTACCTGATATTTATGATCATTTAACCACAACCTTGCTATATAGGAAAGATACAATTAAATTTGATGAGGAATCTAATACTTTGATGAATAATGAGTATTGGAAAATAAATCTACAGGTCTGTAGAGACTCAACATCAGAGGCTTTGATAGTAAGAAATAGGACAAGGGACAAAAATTTTGATGCACGGGGTAAGTCTCGAGGAGTATTGTTTGATAGAATGATTCCTAAGAAGGATGAGTGTGTTTTCTGTCATGAGAAAGGGCATTGGAAAAAAGATTGTCTAAAGTTGAAGAACAAGATCAATAAGGGACCAAATGTTAACGTAGCAGAGGTTGAAGATGATGATACAAATTTTGCTTTGATTATTTCATCATTGGCTAGTCATTTTGATGAGTGGATTTTGGATTCAGGGTATTCTTATCATATGTGTCCCCATAGGGATTTGTTTTTTAACTTCCAAGAGTTAGATGGAGGAGTTGTTTTAATGGGTAATGATAATACCTGTAAAACAAGAGGGATAGGAAACATCGTATTGAAGATGCATGATAGAGTAGTCAGAGTTCTAACAGATATTCGCTATGTACCGGTTTGAAAAAAAACCTCATCTCATTAAGAATGTTAAACTTAAAGGGCTATAAAGTTACTATAGAATATAGAGTCCTAAAAGTGGTACTTGGTGCACTTGTTGTGATGAAAGGTACTCGAAAGGGTAATTTATATTTTTTGGATGGGCAAATAGTCACAAGGAGAGTACCCATTTTCGATAGTTCAAAAAATATTGTTTATGATATTTCGACATTATAGCACATGCGTTTAGGGCATGTTGGGGAAAAAGGCATTGCAGGGGTTGATAAAACATGGTCTATTAAAGGGTGCCAAGACTAGAAAACTGAGATTTTATGAGCATTGTATCTTGGGCAAGCAGACTAGAGTTAAGTCTGGCACACACTACAAAAAAACCTACTTTTAGCGACGCACATTATTAGCGACGCACACTGTGCGTCGCTAAAAGTGCCTTTTAGCAACGCACAAACAGGCGTCGCTAATAATACGGAAAAAAATAAAAAAAAAAATTAGCTTCCCACCTGAAAAAAAAAGGGCGAAACTATTAGCGACGCCCACGTGGGAATTAGCAGTTGGTTGTATTAGCGACGCACACCTGAGCGTCGCAAATAGTTGGGCACGACAATTAGCGACGCTCATTTGGGTTATTAGCGACGCACAATAACTCCTTATATTTACTTCCGTTTTTCGCGCTCTGTCTCTCTCTCAGACGGTCTTTCTCTCTCTCTCTCTCTCAGGCGCCATTTCCATCGCTTTGTTGGGTTAAAAACTAAAAAGGGAAGGGGGGAGCACATCGGGGAGGCATACGACGCCCAGGTAGGCCACTGTCCTTTCTCTTTTCTCTCTCTCTCAAACTCAGATCTATTTCATTGTGCTTCGATTGTTGCTCGGCGTGCTTGGATTTTGCTCCAATCTAGCTAGGATGCTTTTGTTTGAATCACATATTTCATTTCTATTAGAAAAAAATGCAAACCTAATAAGATTAAAATAATTTTGGGTAGATGAATGATCTAATTTTGGATAGCATCACATCTCAAATTCAATGTTTTGTGATGCTATCAATTGATTTCCTGAATATTAAAAATTACTCTTTCTGATGTTTTGAATGGTCAAAGGATGATTCAAATATTTTATTTAATAATCAAAATTCTCTCAATTTTATAAATTAAAAAAAAAGTTCAAAAGATTAACCTGATTTTTTTCTCAATATATATATATATATATATATCTTTTGATTTTTTCTCAATATATATATATATATATAATACAAAACCTTGATTTATATAACTTTTTAATTTATATATTTACCCCCTGTAATTTTCAGCAGGTTTAGTTAATTTCTGGGTTGGATACATGGATAGATTAACAATTTCGTGAACTTTCTTTTCTCATTTTAGAGGTGTTGTTCTACTAACTAATTTCTTAGTTTGAGGAACTGCTGGTTGCATTTGAGATTTAAATCTTTTTTAATGCTTCACATTCCACAGTATGGTAAATTTCCTCTCAAGATTTAGTTGCTTCAACTTAAGCTTACAGTACAAACAGATATTTCTTTCCTATGCTACTCGGTACAACAGTATATTTTGTCATTTGATTTATCTTTCAAGTAATTGTTGTATGATGATTTTGGGGTATCAATGAGGCAATACTTTATCCAAAATGAATAAAAGATGGAATATTGCACATTTTTGGTATTGTTTTTATTTTTTTTATAATTATAGATTTCTACATAATTGTTTACAAGTAACTTCACTGATATCCAAATTGGTATCCTCATTTAATATGCTCATTGCTGAGTTTAATATCCAAATTGGAAACCAAAGCTTATTTCAATAGATACTTTTTTTCCATACTCTTTTTTCTTTTTTGCTCAGATGATAAAAAAAATTCATATAATTTATAATTTTGACACATAACTACAAAGCTTAAAATTCATATAATTTAATATGAAGTCATATAAATTTCCATAAACAAATGTTAAAAAATGAACTATAAATTTTTAAACTATTTAGAAGTTAAAATTAAATAGGGAAAAAAAATATTCTTAGCCTAAATCAAGCTTATTCAACAATGATTTTTAAGATTTCTACTCTATAAGTATGTTCATTTCATGATGGCAACCGAAGCTTATATCAATAGAAACTTTTTCAAAAAAAGTTTCCACCTACTGCGTAGAGCAAGAAGAGTGCCCCTATTACTTTTACTTTTTTATTTTTAATTTTCTTTCTGATGTACAATAAAAGAAATAATTTAGCATTTCACTCAAGTTATAAGGTAATTAATTAATAATTTTTACTTTTTTATATTTTTTCTTTGGTTTAATACTGACTAGTAGCCCCAAAGTGGTTGATTTACTAATTTAAGTGGTTGTTGATTTGATTGGTTAATGGTTGTGGACCCATTTTCCCTTTAATTCCATTTATAAGGTTTCTTGCATTACATGGCATTTTTAGACCAATAAATTTGTTGATTACACAAACACACGCATACACCATTTCCTTATACAATTTAGCATTTCACTCAAGTTACTTTTTAGGTAATTAATTAATTAATCATTTTTAACTTTTTTCCCCTCTTCCATCCTAATAATCAGTACAACCAACTTGTGATTGTTGTGAACTTAATTAGCTTTAAAAATAAAATATATGTGGTGATGATGTCCCTTGATTTAAAACAATGAAATTAAAACATGAATTAAAGTGGGAATAATTATGAGAACTTTAGGAGGCTTCAATTTAATACATACCTTAACCCCCGCCCCCCTCAATATATGTTGTTGGATGCTGCTATTAAGGTCACCTTCCACCTCCAGCGTCTTGCCATCTGCCCAAATATTACTCAGCTTTGGTGTGATTAGGAGCCCCGATGAGAAAGTATGCACGTTTGTACAATTCTTCCACCACAGATCAGATAAGGATGGGCATTCAAGAGTAAGATTCCCCGAGTAGAAACTCCTCAGCTTTGGTAAATTTACAAGTTTCAGACTACATATGGAAGGGAATGCAAGTTTGTCTCCAGAATCCTCTCCTAATTGTTCTTCCTTTGCAACTACTTCTTCCATATTCAAGCAATCCCTTATACATAGGTATTCAAGATTCACAAAACCTTTGGTTACTGAAGATAAAAATAAGTTTCTCAAACTATTACATCCGCTAACTAAAAAATTAAGAAGGACCAAATCCTATTTTATTAAAATTTTTTAATAAAATTAATAATAAAAAATATAATATTAAAATTTTTGAAGAGGCCATGACCTCACTTGTCTCCCCTTGAATCCATCACAGTACGCATACCGAATAGAAAAGTACTTATAATAAATAAGAACTAAAATGTAGATAATAAGAAAATTGTATTTGTTTTTTTTTTCTTTTATTATATTCTTACCTTAAGACAATTGTTTTATGTAATAATAAAATATTTCAATTTTCTAACATGAAAACCCTACTTCTATTATAAAAATAATAACTTTTAACACATGTTTTTTCTTTAGCCTTTTGTTGTAGTGTGCATTTGGACCTTTTTTCATGTATGTGTTCATTCAACATGTATTTTTCCATGGCTGTGTTTTTTCCCCTCTTGTGTTTCATGTATGTGGATAGATGGCCACTATAATTTATCCTAAGTCGTCACCAATTAAATTTCATTTCCGATACCACTGATAGGATGTCTCTTCTCTGTTTTGACTGTCATACTTGCCAACAAGGTGAAAATATGTCTTCTTCTCCAATGGAAAGGGAGCTTCTTATTTCCAGGCATTTCTTCAAGGTCATGATGCCTGGTTTCCTTACAGAACTTGTATGTTCTCTCTTTCTCTCTCTATATATATGTATGTATATCTGTGTTTATGTGTGTGTGTGTGTGGTCAGTCCTAGTGTCTTTTCTCTTCTTAATGTAGCAACATTTCATAGTGACTCACACACTCTAATATAGTTTTCTGAATTTCAAATTTGCATAGCTCATTCCACTGGCTTTTTGTAGAAAACTAGGTGAAGTAAAATCAGAAGAAGCAATTTTAACAAGTTGTCAAGGGACATGGCATGTTAAAATTGGTAAATGTGCCGAAGGATTTATTTACTTTCGAGAAGGTTGGGATAATTTTACGCAACACCATGCCCTCTGTCTCGGAGATTTTGCAGTATTTGAGCATATTGGAGACATGCATTTCAATGTGTGTGTGTTTGACTCAAGTGCTTGCGAGAAAGAGTTTCCACTGGAGTCAGATCGTGAGACAAAAAGGGAACCCCTTGACCCTGATGAGATCATAGAAGCTTCAACTTCTAGAACAAAAGGTATTCCACATGCAACACCGAATACCATTATATTCCTCTTTTATATAAATATTATATGTTGCACCATAGTTTACACACACACGAACTTACGGCACTCGGTTCGGATGCCCGGTTTGAAACTTATGCAAGTTTCAGCTCCAAAAAGTCCCATTTTGGGGTTTTGACAGACCAAAATGTCGGATATCGGCCTAAATATGCCAAAACCCCATCACACACCTCAAAAATGATAAAATAAACTTGCACGAACATATGGCACTCGGTTCGGATGCCCGGTTTGAAACTTATGCAAGTTTCAGCTCCAAAAAGGCCCATTTTGGGGTTTTGACAGACCAAAATGTCGGATATCGGCCTAACTACACCGAAACCCCATCACACACCTCAAAAATGATAAAATAAACTTGCACGAACTTACGGCACTCGGTTCGGATGCCCGGTTTGAAACTTATGCAAGTTTCAGCTCCAAAAAGGCCCATTTTGGGGTTTTGACAGACCAAAATGCCGGATATCGGCCTAACTACACCGAAACCCTATCACACACCTCAAAAATGATAAAATAAACTTGCATGAACTTACGGCACTCGGTTCGGATGCCCGGTTTGAAACTTATGTAAGTTTTAGCTCCAAAAAGGCTCATTTTGGGGTTTTGACAGACGAAAATGTCGGATATCGACCTAAATACACTGAAACCCCATCACACACCTCAAAAATGATAAAATAAACTTATGCTACTTTATGAAGTTCTTACTATTGATGCATGCAAAAAAAAAAAACTATTCACATTCTATGTTCATATATATTTAATAATTGTTCTAATATATATCATTTGATCTTTATTTCAGATTGATCGGGATTATTGCTGCGCCGTCCTTATGTTTTGCATCGGAACTTGTTATTTTTATTTGTTTTTTTCTTTTCTTTTCATGGACATGTGTAGTTACATTAATTAGGAGACAATTTTTAATTTTTCTATTTATTGTTAAATTGTACTTCTACAAATGTACATTTTTTGGAGACAATTGTTAATTTTTATTTTTTAATATATTCATTTCAGAATGCTTGGATTTTATTGTATATCAAGATGGATGATTGATACAGGTTTAAACAGGAATGAAACAACAAAGAAAACAAAGCAAATATGGGTTTTTTTTTTTTATTTTTATTTTTAAAAATATTAGCGACGCCCACTGAGCATCGCTAAAAGTCACCATGAGCGATGCCCACACTAAGCGTCGCTAATGGTGACTTTTAGCGACGCTCAGTGCGCGTCGCTAAAGACTACTATTAGCGATGCTCAGTGTGCGTCGCTAATAGTGACTTTTAGCGACGCACACATTGAGCATCGCCAATGGTGACTTTTAGCGACGCTCAGTGCGTCCTTGTGTATTTTTTGCGACGCGCATACCCAATTTTTAGCGACGCTCATTGTACGTCGCTAAAAGTCACCATTAGCGACGCACAAAGGGCTGTGCGTCGCTAATACTATTAGCGACGCCTTAGCGACGCACGTTTGTGCGTCACTAAAGACCTTTAGCGACGCTCAAGGCCACTATTAGCGACGCACGTGTGCGTCGCTAATAGTGTCTTTTGTTGTAGTGACACCAGTTCATCGTACTCATGGGACCCTTGATTATATTCACATTGATGTGTGGGGACCTAGTAGAGTTGCATCTTGGGTAGGTAAGCATTGGTTTGTGACTTTTGTTGATGATTTCTTAAGGAGAGTTTAAGTGTACACCATGTGACATAAAGATGAAGTCTTGGATGTGTTTCTTAATTGGAAGAAAATGATTGAAACTTAGATAGGAAAAAAATCAAGAGGCTTAGATCAGATAATGATGGTGAGTACAAGTCAGATCTATTCAAACAAGTGGCAAGATGACGGGCTAGTTAGACGCTTCACAGTTAGAGACATGTCGCAACAAAATGGGGTGGAAAAATGTATGAATCATACTTTGCTTGAAAATGTGCGATGTATGTTGCTGAATGCTGGATTAGGCAAGACGTTTTGGGTTAAGGCAGTGACATATGCATGCCATCTCATCAAAAGGTTGCTTACAGTTGTAAATGGTGGAAAAACACCCATAGATGTATGGTCTGGAAAACCGGCTACAAATTATGATATTTTGCATATATTTGGTTTTTCTACATATTTTCATGTGAAAAAAACTAAATTGGACCCTAGAGCCAAAAAAGAAATATTCTTGAGCTTTAGTACAAGTGTCATGGGATATAGACTGTGGTGTTTCAAATCAAAAAAAATTTGTCTTAGTAAGATGTTACTTTTGATGAGTTTATGATGTCAAATCAAATTATGCAAAAGAATGCTCAAGAAAAGAGTATTTCACAACAAGTAGAGTTAGAGGCTTTAGTGGTTGCAGTGAAAATTGTTCAGATAGTCGACAGTTATGTTGTTAATCCAAATGATGAAAGCTCAAGCTTAGATGAGGAGGAATGTCAAGAGATCTTACCACAACTAGAGTCTATTGCAACTAGTAGATAGAAAAGAGAGATTCACAAATCTGTTAGGTTTGTTGACATGGTGGCATATGCACTTATAGTTGTTGATGATAATATTCCTCTAACTTATAAATAATCCATGAAACATTCAAAAAATGCTAAATGGAATGATGCAATGAGTGATGAGATGCAATCACTTCATAAAAATAAGACTTAAGAGTTGGTATAACTTTCAAAAGGAAAGAAGGAAATTGGAAGCAAGTGGATATACACCAAAAATGAAGGTTCTCCAAGGAAAAATAATGTGAGATTCAAGGTTAGACTGGTAGCTAAAGGTTATGCATAGAAAGAAGGGATAGACTACAATGAGGTATTTTCTCTATTGCGACCCGAAACCCACCTTATGCAGATTAAGGGCAACGACCAACACTGCCACATGGACAGGTCGTACAAAATTAAGTGAATCGCATAGATTGATAAATAATATCAATAAATCATAAATCAGTAAATTATTTAATGCGGAAGCCACACCAAATGCAATTCACCTGATTAAAAGCTCATCTCCAATGACCAACAATCAGAATATCTCCAAGTATATTTTAATCATGTGATCCAACATATTAAGCTAAACTCATCACTAATGATGCAATATTATGATATACAATTTTGAACTTAACCTTACAGAGTACGTGGTCAACTTGACTTGGAGTTCATATCATCGGTGTTAATCATTTGTGCTTCTCTAGCTCCACTAGTTATCTCATTGCATTTCATCCCTCATAGGGCCACCTGAAAAATGGCCATAAGTAAGGAGTGAGCTAACTTAGCTCAGTAAGTAAATTCCTAGCTTTGCCATGGGTCAGGGTTAGTATAGAAGAATATAGAAGAAAAAGATATCATATAGGCAGTCACCAAGATAAAGCAATAATGACCCAAGGGTTCAAAGAGGCTTATTCTACAATATGATACAAAAATGTGATGATGCAATCATCCAAAAACATGATGATTCGCTACCACAAACAATACGTTAGCCAATCAAAAGTGAGTCATGCTTGCAAATAATATAATCATTCACTGGGTATAGGATATGATCATCCAACGAATGCAAAAATGTCATTATCGAGTTCTACCACAACAGATGCGTAAACAAAACGGGGCCCAGCATACCCCCACAACGCATATTCAAGTTCGCCTCTCTCTCTTGGGCTTATTGAATAGCGTGAGAGTTCTTTCACCTCAAGTCCTCAAAGGACACAAATGACCCTGAAGGGTCCATAACGTAATCTGTGAATAGATGGACCATTGTAACTGAGCACAACTCCAAGCACTTACAAAATATCATGATCATCAAAATTCCACACGGGATGTATAATCATATGAAACAACCAAAATCTCAATCAACGAGACATAAAATGTGTGGAACAAACAAGATCTCCATCAATAAGATATATCACAAGATCATAGCATGGTATGAAGGCACAGTTATTCTCAAGTATTGGTAATCAAGTTTTCAAATTCATATAGGCAAGAAAATCGAATCCAAAGTACAGCATAACAAATAATCACAAGTCGATTAGCATCAAATTGGATAAATCAAGTTCATTAGGTAGGAAATAGAGTACAAACTTGACAGCATTTGAAAATAAATGTGACTTGGCTAGGAATAACCTATATTAAATCATAGGAGTTACTTACCTCAGTTTCTTAGCATCGCATTCTCATGCAGGTACCACTATTGTTATCCCACAGCTTCTTTTCATTTCCATCGTTTAGGTGATCCGATAATCATGGATCCAAAAATATTGCATAATGAATTAGTACCCATTTTAATCTCGAACATTGTTATGCAATGTTTTAAGTTCCTTTGAACTTAGTCTATTCAATTAAGGGTTTTTAATTTCTCATTTATTGGGTTTCAACTTAGGTTATTAAATTCCTTAACTAAGCTTAGTAGTTGTCAGAATTATAATTAAAGTCATTTGGACTTCATTCGTTATCAATTAATCACGTATTTAACTTTAGGGCCACAATGGTAACTTTGTCATTCTTGCCCCGGACCCTATCGTGGTCCTCAACATATTTCATATATCTTCTATATAAATTTCTAAGTCTTTTAGACTTCATTTGGTATCTGTTTTAGATCATCGGGACACATCGATCATTTCCCATTTTAGGGTTCCCTGTCGTCTTATAGCATATTTAGCCCTTCAAAGGTGATTCGATAATTTACACTTTTTAACGTCCCATTCTTTTCCGTTCATAGTTTACAAATTCTAACTCAATTTGAGTCTTTTGGTCCTTGCAACATTTTTTAGGCTTATTTATCTCATTATTACTCTCCTGGTAACTTCGTTGTGTCCTAAGGATGTATTCGTCATTTTTTTCAATTTGTTACCAGATCTTATTTTTCTTAAAAGAACATCATCATTAAGTCCAAAATATTGATTGTAATAAATTTAGGCTTTTCCGGATCTTAATTAGCTTGTTTGGGACTCACATTAAGCCTAGGGCATTTTCATAATTTTACACTTTCACGGGTCACATTTTTTGGTGCTTAGTTTGCTAATACGGACTCTACCGTTGAGTCCAGAGCCTCCATTGGTATTAATTTCGTCCAATTTGGACTTTATTTTGCTTCGGGCATCACTAAGGGTAAAATGGTAATTTTACTCTTTAAGCATCTTAATTTTTTGGAGTCCCATCTCATAAAATGGACTCCACTATTGGATCTAGAATACCTAAAATAGTAAATTTACACTATCCCCTTAATTTATTTGGGCAACAAATCATATTTTAATAATTAAATCAATTTAATTTATTAAATTAATTTGATTAGTTAATTTAACATTATATATTAATTTGGTAATCATATGCCATATGTGCCATGGTGGCATAGTGGCAACATGTGAGGCGTTAGGGTCTTAGGCGACACGAGGGTCACGGTTCAAACCCCAAGTGCGGCAGCCCCTTAATTTTTCTGATTTTTCCTAAGCCAAACAGTGGATAACTAGACTAAACCGAGATAAGGTTATCCCTGATCTAAACAGTATCTATTAAACTAAGATTATCTCTGAAACCAAACAGGCTCATTTTGGTTTAAAAACGAACCTAACTCAAAACGACACAGTTTTGTTTTAAATATAAAACCTAATTGCCCCAATACGACGCCATCCTACTTATGCCTTATTTGCGACTAGGTGGGTCCCGACCCAAACCCGATCCGACCTGAATCGTTACTGTTCATTGTCTCTACCAATCAGGGTTTACTATAGCACTGAAACCCCTAAATTTTCTTTCCTATTTCATGACATGTTACGCATCCTTTGGGTCTGTTTTCTATCCCAATCAACTTCCCTAAGTCCCTTTGTCTCTTTGGTGTTTATTTCATGCACCAAAACTGTCTAGAAGATTGGTTCGAGCTCCGATAATGGCGACTATAAATTGCCTACTGCATGTTCATTTCTTCACCATTTCATGCATGGTTTGGCCTGTTGTGCCCCTTTTGTCAAGGGGTTTCATTCCCCACTCAAAAACTTAGGTTCTAAGGTTGATTCATGAGGTTCGGTTTCAAAACCG
The DNA here is from genome assembly GCA_008638375.1 of Nyssa sinensis. Classification (NCBI taxonomy): domain Eukaryota; kingdom Viridiplantae; phylum Streptophyta; class Magnoliopsida; order Cornales; family Nyssaceae; genus Nyssa; species Nyssa sinensis. Next base: position 18,127,349 of record CM018038.1, read on the forward strand.
AAACCTGAAACATATTTTTTTTTTGCTCATCTTTGAGCTTCATGGTCGTGGTCCAGTGGATTCATGACCTTCACAAGACCTACTTTAAATCCCAATAAGCCAAATTCAGTTTGGCCTTAGTTGGTTCAGACCTGCACCTTTGGGGGTTCATCAATGGCAGTTTGTGAACGACTTAGGGTTTTTGGGCTGTTTAGGGTCCAATTTTTACTCCTTATTCAAGATTAAAAACCCTAAATATCTTGCATGCATAAAAAAGACTTTAAGACAGCTTGTATATAGAAAAATCTTAGAGAGAGAAAAATGGTGGGTTTGGTGTTTTTACCTCAACAATGGATCCCTTTCTTTTTTCTTGCCTGGTTTGCCTCATTTTAATGCTCTAAGGTCGGGTTTAGGGTTGCATGCAGCTTCCCCTCTTCTTCTTCTTCCCTCCGTGTTCTCTTCTTCTTTTCTCTTTCTCTCACTTTCTCTCTCTAGCTGACCTTAGTCACCTCACTTCTGATTTTTTGAATAGCCTCTTCTTACGCAATGTGTAGTATATATATATATATATATATATATATATATATACATATTATTATGTATTTGTAGAAGCTGCATGAAATTCTATTGGTTGATTTAGGAGGTGGGAGGGGCTATTTTATACATATATACATACATGTTGCATTATTTAACACAAAGTGTGGGCAACCCAAGTGACTAATTTTTTGGATATAAGTTCTTTCATCATTTTTGGTCAAGGGTTGAAGTCCCTTGGCCAAGACTTTTGCCTTATTTTCTCCCTTTTTCCCTTATGCTTTGTTTGGCAATCAGAAATACATATTTTGATTTTTTCCCTTTTATTTTCTTTTCTATTCCTCTTTTTACGAAACGGTTTCTTCTAGTCCTTTCCTACTTGGGGAGGTTCAAAGCCTTGCGTCGTTTATCATTTCCTTGTGGTCTTCATGGATTGCTAATTCGATTTTTTTAATGTTAAAATTAGGCTAAGATGACTAAATTAACGTATTAAATTTCAAAAAAGTCATCATTACATTAATTAATCGGTAAACTAGGTTCGGGGTGTTACATTCTCCAATTGTTAAGCATTCATTTATTCGGATTTTGTTAACTTTGGTTGCATAGTTTGATCTCAAGTTGGCACAACTTGATGTTAAAATTGCATTCTTGCATGGTGATTTGGAGGAGGAAATTTACATGGCTTAACCAGATGCATTTAAAGTTGTAGGAAAAGATGATTGAGTTTGCAAATTGAAAGAAAACGTTGTATGGTTTGAAACAGTCTCCAAGATAATGGTACAAGCGATTTGATCGGTTTATGACAGCGCAGAAATATACAAGAAGCCATTTTGATCATTGTGTGTATTTTCTTAAGTTTCATGATGGTTCATTTATATGTTTTCTTTTATATGTGGATGACATGATCATTGCATCTAAAAGCAAGGTCGAGATAGATAGGTTGAAGACACAGTTGAGGAATGGGTTTGAAATGAAGGATCTTAGTGAAGCTAAGAAGATACTTGGCATCGAAATTGAAAGAGATAGAGTGAAGGGCATAGTTTGTCTGTCACAAAAATAATATCTGAAGAAAGTGTTACAACGCTTTGGTTTGGATGATAATACAAAACTAGTTAGTGCACCTTAGTGCTTTGATGTCTTCGCGCACAGATGAGAAGGGTAAGTATATGGCTCATGTTCCGTATACAAACGTAGTTGGTTCTTTGATGTAGGATATGGTGTGCACAAGACTTGATATTTCACAATCTCTCATTATGGTGAACAGATATATGCAAAATCCGGGTAAAGGGCACACCAGAATTAATGTGTGTTAGTGTAAATGTGTTGGATTTATGTCATGCTAGAAATTACATTAGAATAATTACAAGAGAGAAAAACCAAGTTTATGTTAGAAACCATTCGATAAAAATCAATTTTGTTTAGATTTTACAGATAATTTATTGAGTTAATAAATAAGAAGTTAGTTTGAAAATAAAAAAAGGTAAATTACAATGACGTCTTCGGAGGTTTCTGACAATTACAAAGACTTACTATGATATTTATGAAATTATATTATCCTTCCTTACTTAACTGACAAACTGCACATACCTCTCATCCTATCTAAATTTTTTTTAAATGACAAAATATCCCTTTAGTGTTTTTTTCATATCTTTTTTTTTTTTCTTTTCAATTTTGACTAATTTTTAAACTTTTTTTAAAGAAAGTTTTTTCAATTTATATAAAAATAAATTTAAAGTAATTAAAAAATATTTTTATTTTTTATCAAGAATGTTTTAATCAATATTTAATTTAAAATAAAAAAAATTTTTAAAAACGAAAATAAAATAAAATAAAATGGATACTTTGTCATTTTGAAAAAAAAAAAAAAGACTAGATGAGAGGTATGGGTAGTTTGTCAAAATAAGTAAAGAAAGGCAGTGTAATTTCAAAAACTTCAAAGAAAATCTTTGTAATAGTTAGAAACTTTAGAGGTCAATATAATTTACCCTAAAAATAATATGAAAACTATGAAGAATGCTAGAATTATACATATAATTTATTTAAATTTTATTTTAGCCTATAAATTCTACTTATATAATTTAATATGGTTATGCTTTTGTAGTTGTTTGGTTACATGATTATTAGGACTAGGAGAAAGATGTTGAGAACATTGAAATTTTAGCTTGGGTTATGGAAGTAAGTGACCTTCTACTTTACTAGTTATTTTTCAAAATTAAAGAAAAAAGATTAATGAATCTTTGATTTATTTGCTATGAGACATGAAAATGATGATGAACTTTGAATGATTTATGTGATAATCGAAACTTTTGAGACATTCTTTCATTTTTGTTATATTCATTTTGAATTCTAAATTTGGACAAGCATGCAAAATGGTTAAGTATGAAACTAAGAGAAATTTTTTATGATCAATTTGGATTTGAATGTTGACTTTTGATCATTAATACCAAATTGAAAAGTGGCTCTCAGTCTATTGTTTTGGACTCCCCTAATGGGGTTATACTTTGGTACCTTGTTCAACTTATTTTGGCTTTCCAGCTTTAATTTGATTCATTCTCTTCTATTAATTCTAGCTCCAAGAGATGTGCTTTCAAACTCCAAGAGACGGTGTTCATGACATTAAATTTATTATTTAAATGGATAATTATATTTATCTTTCTCAAAATTTCGAATAATTGTAGAAACTATCTTAATGATTTTTGAAATAACATTGTTTCTTAGCAGTGTTATCCTAAAGATGGTGTTGACAGAATTAGTTTAATTACTTATTTATCTTTATATTTTAATAATATTATTTAACCCCAAAAAAAAAATCAAAACTCTCTTTCCTCTTTATTTTTCTACCTTTCTCTCTCTGTTTCCTCTCTCTCTCACTGTTGCCGCAGCAATCACTCTCATAAACCCTCATCCATAATAAGAATATCAGCTCTTCTCAAATTCTTTCTCAAACCTCCATCGGGAGCCAACCGTGTCGTTGTCAATTTTTCTACCCAAGGCACCATCGGGAAAAACCACCGCCGCTGCCACCACCAGTGCAATAACCACCATTGTTTTCTCATACCATGAAGGCCCCAAGTTTAGACCAGCCCCCACCCCTCCCCCTCCTTTTCTTTCCCCACTAAACCCCTGCTTTTCTCAGCAATTATTATTCAAAAATTTTATACAGTACCCTATCTTTGTCAAATTTCAAGATTTAGCTGATTTCTTGCAGTAAATTTCGAGCCATTCCATTGTAACACTTTCTGGCGTCTCGAATGGCAACCTAAGAGCTGTGAGCATCAACATTGGGACAAGGGTTTTTAACCTACAAGCATCCCCAAACCCCAAATACTATCTGTGTTAGCTCTACATTTAACTTATTGAAAATTGAATTTAGAATAGAGATTCAAGAAAATAAGATCAAGGATAAACTTTCGCCAAAATTTTGGATAAAAGTTGGCCTCAAAGTCAAGCATTAAACCCAGTATAAACAAATCTCATTCAATAAACTAACAGTTGGATTCAAATGGTTGTTAAATAGTTTTTAGAAATACTATTTCACATAATTTCATTTTGGGCGATGAGGTTTTGATTTTTTCTGGGTTGCTTATGGTCATCTTGGTTTTGATATTCTGACCCTTACTTGTTTATTGGGAAGGTTCTGGTTGTATTTTTTATTTGTCTCCCTTTTGTTATTTAGCCCTAGTGGTTGTTTGCCTTGATTCAATAAAACTATCCAATATCTTCTCAAAAATAATAATAATAATAATATATAAGAATAATTATACTTACCTTTTTAAAATTTTTTGATAATTACAGATAGTACTCTTAAAATTTCAAAAATACAATTATCCCCCTTCTAATTTTAGTGTTGGTATCAAATTCCTCTCTGCCGTCAATGTTGTTAATGAAAAAAACAAAAATTGATGATGTAATTAAATTTTTTTAAAAATGTTTGTTTTGACCTTAAAAATAATAAAATGACAATATTATCCCTATAAGATAAAATAAAATTTCTAATTTAACCTTGTTTTAAAAGTGTCATCCCTCTTTCACTCTCTCTTAACTAATAACTTAAAAACAACTAAATTACCAAAAAAAAAAAAAAAAGAATTTAAAAACAACTAAACCAAAACTTTCTTCCTTTAAATTATTTAATCTCTCTTAAATTCTTTAGAAAAAAATATTTTCTATCCCTAAAATTTTTCTCTAAAATTCTTCTCTCTTTATAAAATATCTTTTATATATTCTCTCTCCAAACCTTATACAAAATATTTCTAAAATTAATTTCTTTTCATTAAAACATTTTTCTAAAATTAATTTATATTTCTCTAAAATTCGTTTAGTTACGTTTTCAAAAACAGATTTTTAATTTCAAAATGCGAGATACGCATTTGATAAACTAAATTCAAAAAATGTTATTAAACATTTTTTTTATATTTTAAAATTTAAATTATTATATCTAAATATATTTTTATAATTTTTAAAAATTTAATTATAAAATTTTAAAACATATTTCAAAAATATTTTTAAAAATATTATATCTTAATTACTATGCAAATGTAAACGCAGTAGTCTCTTGAAAACTCATCTCTCTAAATTTTTTAAAAAGAAGAAGAAGGAACTGTAATCACTTGTGTAAAAAACAATAACCCATTTATTAACAAACGCAACAAAAAAAAATACTGATTTGTATTTAAAAAAAAAAAAACTTGTAAAAAAATCACAAATACAACAACCCAAAACAATCTACTCATCAAAACAATCTATAATCACTCACAGACAACCACCTCCATCCATTCATCATAATGCTGCATGTCCCTCAATTTTTTGACATAATCAATAGAACTGAAGGAAGAATGTACATGAATATTTCGAGAGCTAGACCAGGAAGAAAGCCCTATAGGAATGACTTGATGAAGTTCAATCCAATCAGTGGCCTTAGGAAAGAAACAACTCTTTGGAGACCCTCCAGATTTGCAAGTGATTGCACAAAAGCAATGGGTATCATGTAAAAGAACACCAGAGTAAATATTGATAAGACTGTATTTGGTGGCCATCGATTATTTTAGCACACATCACGAGGTTCGGGGGGCAAATTTACTTAGTGCGGGATTCTTGCTTTACTATGCCTATGCACACACGGCTGCTTCCCATCGTGATTTAAATGAAACAAAGGCAGCTGGCATGATAGATTTTGGGTCTTTGAGAATTCTTTGGGGCTCCGTTGTCTTTTATCAAACTCCTTGAGTTGTTGTTTATAGAATGGGCCTAGTTTAGGGACCAATTTATTTGGATGGTGGGCCCACCTAGAGGTGGGCTAATGACTGGGCCAGCAAAGTTGCTGAAGTGAAGAATGCCAGTAGTAGTGAGGACTGGAGTGGTGAAACGAGAGGATACCATAATGTAATAGTCTTGACCGGGCTGATCAGCTGTTAAGAGAACAGAGTATGACTAGCCGACATGAACGTCAAGCGAAGAATCATCGCTGTGGCATTAGAAACGTAGTCAACAGATCCTGCTGGCATAATGGCCCATCTTGTGAGAGAATCATGTCCTTTAGACGTAAAATTCAATAAATGGACTTGCGAAATATCAACATTCAACTCCCGAGCAATGAACTGAGCAAGCTCTGTAGTGTGAGGCTTCAGATCTGAGTAGTTGACACTCAATGATATATAGAACGTTATCAGTACAACTTGAAGTTCCTTGATTAATGTGTTTGACTTGAAGGCCTTCTTCCATGCATTGTCCTGCTTTTGGGTCTATTCTAAAGCCCAACAACATTAAACTGTAGCACTTACTGGCCAACGTCTGAGGCTCTTGAATGGGTACCAAGACCTTGACTTGAAGTTAGTAGAGCCTTTGAGATGGTTGGCTCTGATGGTGTTAATGGTATGCCATAAATCGAGGAGGTCAAGGGCCAAGCCAGGTACTATATGTCCCAAAAATGTGCCCATTGAAGCTTTTATTTCAAGACTAGGGTCGGTCTGATTCCAAAGCTAATGCATAGCTTAAATACCTTTGATGCATGCTCCCATTCCAAATTTAATCTTCAGCTCCTAAAGCAAGTACCAACAAAGTAGTCATATTCAATAAGAAGACCATTTTCAAGATGTACAGTTTCTCCACAGTTAGATCTTACGGGCCCATTCATTGCCATGATCCTCTAGGTTTTCCACCAGCTCTGAATTTTCTAGTTTATTCCCCACAAAATATCCACCTAAATTCAGATTTGTAAAATAGTCAACAAATTTGCAGAGAAGAAAAATTATAAGACCAAAGCGGCCTATGAATTTCAGTATATTTCCCAAAGCATGAGTGCTCGGAGATTGGTTCCACCAACTCAGAATTCCATGGACGGTTCTTCTCGTTGGATCAGAACTGTAATACCCCGACTCGAGAATGTCGGGTAATGAGGCACGTTTTACGAGGTTATGAAAAAAATGAGTGTAAATGTTATGCCCTTAAGAATATGATAAATTAATTCAATGTAATTAATTTATTAATATGAGAAATTAAGTATTAGTTATAATTAATATAAAATGTGATTTAATATAATTAGTTGAATAACTAATTAATTAATTAATTAAGCATAAGAAATTAATTTAATATATATATATATAGATCAGCCGTGTGTGTGTGTTGTGTAATATGTATATTAAATATTATATATACATATATATATATATATATATGTATATACATATAAATATATAGGAGGAGATATGGATTTGAGAGAGGTAAGGTAGCTATGTACCACATATGTATATTTTATATACTATTAGGTGAGGAGGTATGGAGGAGAGTATGGCCCAAATTCAGAAAGTGATGGGTATGGCTGTTGATGAGATAGGGGGTAAGTGAGGGAAAGGTGGCAGCCATCAAATCTTTTACACCTAGATACATAGATTATATACACACCCATGGAAATAATCGTGAAAGAAAGAGAGAAAGATAGAGAGAGAGAGAGAGAGAGAGAGAGAGAGAGTTCTGGAAGAAGAAGAAGAAAGCTGAAGCAAGGAGAGGAAATTGGAAACCCAAGAGGGAGAAAGAAATTGGAAACAGTCCGCTTAAACAGGTATAATTCCAACCGAAATTAAATTCGATTTCGTTCACATTTTAGCATGAAAAGATAGAGTCTTAATCTATGTAGAATGAGCTTTATTTTGCAAGAAAAATGGTTAAAAATCATGGAGAATTGAGGGAGAAAACGGGGGTTACAGGGGGGTAGAAAATTTTACTGAAATGCAATACCCAAAATGATGAAACTGAATCAAGCTTTACCAAACTCTATTTGGTATCATGAGACCTCAAGAAGACCCTAAGGGTATCCCAAAAACATAAATCTGCGACCAAAAATCACAAGAAATGGCCTCCAAACATTGACTTGCAGGTTACGGGTTTACAACCCAAACCTTTAAACTCGTGACTAAATCCACTCTTATGAATGGAAACTACATCCCCATGAATAGGGGATCAAAACAAGCTAAACTCCATGAAAAACCATCAAGAAACGAGCATGAACCGATGACTTACAAGTCTGGTTATCATGGCTTAAACCGAGCGTTTGAGCCATATTCGAAGCCCTAAATCAATACTAAAACTTGTTTTAGGGTATTAGGAAATTATTGGAAATAAAAGCAGAAGAAATGGAATTGAAAAATGCCACGAAATCAAACTGAAAAAAAATTAGGGTTTCGGATGAACAGTGTCGACCTTCGTGGGGAAGATGACACTGTTTGGGTCGGGTCGGGTCGGATTCGGTTACGGGTCTGGGTTAAATCCGGATCCAACAGGTTATTGGGTTTATTAAACGGTGACGTTTGGAGGTTGAATATTTTAAATATTTTTGATATTAGGGCTGACGTCATCCTGATGTCAGCATTACGTGTAAAATCGGCTAAACCAGTTGGTTTGTAAGTGAACCGGACCGGTTCACTTGGATTTGGACCGAACCCATTGGTTTTATAATTTAATTAAAAATTAAATAAACCAATACTTTTTATATTTACGGATTGACCCCAGAACTTCTAGACAATCCTACTGTGGCCCAACTGAGGGAGAATTTATGCAATTAGGCCGCTGAAAAATAATTAAATAATTAATTTAATTATTTAAATAAATAAAGCAAAATTACTATTTTGCCCCTAAGTCATATATGAAGCAAATGAAGTCCAAATTAAACATATGAATAGTGTATCCTTACTATTTTGGATATTCTGAGACTAATGGTAGGGTCCGTTTTACGAGACGGGACCCAAAAAAATAAAGACACGTAAAGGGGTATATGACCAAAATACCCGTTGACCAAAATTAACAAGTTATTAGTGTATTCTTACTATCTCGGACCTTCTGAGTCCAATGGTGAGGTCCACGACACGAGATGAGGTCCCGAACATAAAGACACGTAAGGGGGTAAAATGACCAAATTACCCCTAGTACCTCAAAAGCCAAATTGAAACTAGAGAAGGTCTAAGTTCACTTTTTTTGACATCCCGGACTCAATAATGGAGTCTAAATTACGAAACGAAGTACGAAAAAATATGACACGTAAAACGATAAATGACCATTTTGCCCTTTTACATACAAAAGTCCAAATTAAATTTTAGGAAAGCCTAAACTGACTTTCTTCGACGCTATGGACTCAATGGTAGAGTCTATTCGACCAAAAGAAATGTCTAAAAGTAAAAAGACATAAAATTTGTTGAATAGCATTTGTCAGATGACTATAAATTAAAGTAATGCCAAAGTACAAATACTAAGGCGTATACGAGGAAATGAATTACGAAAAGACACGACACGTAAATATGTGAAGTAAATAAATTTAAATTAAAGTTTATGGAGCTACTAGAAGAGTATAAATTGAAATAAATTCAATTCTTAACACATTAATTGGTCATAGGTTAAGAGTACGAGTTAAGTTAAGTACATATGAAATTATGAAATCGTTTTAGACTCTAATACGATTTAAGCATAAGTTAAGGAATATCGAGATGATATTGCAATGAATGTGAAGTTGATGAGATGTTTATGAATTGTTCTTAGGAACTACAAGGAAAGTGAGAAAGCGCATTATTAGCACTAACCCTAAAGGACCAAGGTAAGTAACCCTACATTCGAAGTGGAGATTTAACTTCACGAATTTCAAAGAAGTTTTGAGTTCAAGTCATGAAAAGTATTTGAATATCGAATTCAGTTTCATACGTCTTCTGTTTTAAATTATTCTATTCAGATAACAGATTTACTTACAGTTTCCTTTAAATATGCCTTAGCATGTTTGAGTTTTAAATTGTAAAATCTCTGAGATATACTCTGAATTCATATATTCTGAGTATTGAAAGTTCTATTATAAAGTTATATACTTTGTGTTGAATACTCTTAAATAGTATTTATGAGAAGAAGTCATGAGATAAAAGTAGTTTCTTGAAATACAAGATAACTGTGCATAAGCACGAGACAGGGTATTGGGGTCCGCAAAGGACTCTATTGTCATGTGGAGCCGACAAGCTTTTGGGTTCTATGGAATTCAATTAATTTTCAAATGCCTGGTAGCAGGATCTAATCCCACAGGCATAGAGATATCTCGACAAGAGTAAAACGGGAGTTTGGTTCGAAACAGATTCCAAGAGTAAAAGTGAGAAGAAAAGATATTTGAAAATGAAAGCAGATTTTAATCCTCATTTTCATAGTTACATGTTTGAGTTCACATATACTCTATTTTAAGAAGAACATATTTTTAGCTTGAACACTTTACATGTTTCAAAGCTATGAGTTTTATGGAATGCATATATTTGTATTCAACGTTACAAGTTTTATATGAAAAAGCATATGTTAGCTTGAATACTTTACATGTTTCAAAGCTATGAGTTTTATGGAATGCATATATTTGTATTCAAAGTTACAAGTTTTATATGAAAAAACATATGTTAGCTTGAATACTTTATATGTTTCAAAGCTATGAGTTTTATAAATGCATATATTCTGTGTTCAAAAGATACGAACAATTGACAGTGATTGATTTATAAACCTTTATGAACTAAAACCACTGTTGATTGAAAACCCCATGACGAATGTTGGAATTGCTCACAAGCTTAGATTAGCTTACCCAGACTTTGTTCGGATCCCCCTTTCAGGTGACTGACAGCAGTCGAGTTTTGGAGACGGTGAATCTGCCGGCTTATGGAGATATAATTAGATGGTTCCTTTTGGAGTTATGTAGAGTTTATTAGCATTTATGTTTAAGATACAGTACGACAATATGTATAAACCCTACGGGGTAATTAATGTTAATGGTTGTATGATATAAGTCTGTAATATTTTAGTTATACTCTAAATGTGTAACCATGTATGCTATGTAAAGAGCGGCAGTATCGGACGGATGTGCGTAAATTTAAATAAGAAGAGAAAATAAAAAGTTTTTCACGCTTCTGCAAAACCTATGTCGCACATCTATTCGATACCGTTGCAGATACGAGCCTTGTCCCGATGCCTTCGGGCCTTGGGGCGGCGGTCTCGATCTGGGATCTGCGCGAGGCAGATTTTGGGTCGTGACAAGAACAGAATGCCGTATACAGCTTTTCGGTGTATTCATTGCCAATCTCATGAAGCTAGCTTTAGAGATGGTAGAAGTGTCGTATTAACCGCCGTCGACGAGGCGATCTTTGAATTTGATTTTTTGTTTTTCATTGAAGGAACCAGCGAATTCTCCATCACCATGAGCAAAGGAGCAAGTCTGGTGTGGACAAGGATCCTTCTGATACAGACCTGATGAGGTATTGCACCAATCAGAGAGCTCTGGATGGGCATCACGCAGAGACTCCAGGTATTGCAAAGCGGCCATGGAAAATTTGAACGATGAACCAAAAGTTGATCGCCATTAATGGGAAAGTCTCTTGTTCTAGTACGGAGGTCCAAGGCCTTGACTTTACCTCCAGTTGTTATAGTTACTATGAGAGAGGTGAGAGCAGTGCTAGTTAAAGGCCTAGGCTGCCCTTTGGAATATATTGAGTCATCCGTTCACACAATAGGAGACCATAAACAATTAAAACCAAATCTTGTATCTTGATAACCAAAAGCAGGAATTCCTCTAGGGAAGGCACCCCTTCCATAGGAACTATTCGAATTGAAGGATAACTGCCAATATATTGGCCTTACGAGTGCTGCACCGTTGTTTCCCTTTGTGCCCCCTTTATTTATAATGCCAATAGAATTTCCATTAGCAGTATCCACAAGCAAAGGTGTTTGGTCAGTAGCAGCAGAGATGGAGATATCACTTTTGGTAGGTGCAGCTAAACCACGGTTGTATGGCCCACCAGTTGGGGTTATGGGTTGGAAATAGGTAATAGGATACTGGTAATACTGAGCCCCATAGAGCTGATCGTTATGTCCCTCAGCTAGAACTAGAGTCCCAGTAGGTGAATTTGGGTTATAGGGTGCATACCCAAAACCATGGAGATACATGAGCGACCCATTGTCTCCATAAACCCCCGGAGGCATCTCAACTCTGTCACGATTTTGAAATTCTTAAACAAGGAGTCTCAGTCACCCAGAAACCTTGACAGATTGGCCATCCTCTTAGTCTGAAGCTTAACATCTGGATAACGGGTAATGAAACCAGTAATAACTCTTCTTCCCTAACAAGTATTCTGGATAAACACTATAACAACTAAGGCAAACAAAAAACCACAACAACTATAAGAAGAATAAGATTGTGAACAACCCCAAGAATGAAACCACTAGAAATAAATCCCATCACAAACAGCAGAATCATGGACCAAACGATTGGCTTCGGGAAGCTCTTGTGGATGGAGTACTCTTCTTCTTGGCTCATGTTAGTAACAGCCTGGTTGTGAACCATAGAGGCACTATGTAGTTTGATGGATCCTCTGGGTTTAAATGAACATTTGGAGGGAGCTTGGTCTCCGAACAATGAGCCTTTGTTTGGGAAAGAAAGCCGAAGTCTCCTCTTCGGGCTTTGAGAGGTGTCGTTTCTAGTCTGAATCATCAAAGTTGTTAGATGAAACAATTTCTATTGAGTGCGGCAATTCTGATCTAACTTTTGAGTTGGGAGTTCAATATGTGGAGCTTCAAAATTTAAACGCAGCTTTGAGGTTCGTCGAACAGTTTGCTGATGCAACAGGTGGATCCGTACTCAGGGATCGGATATCATTAACCATAGTACGAGCAGTAAATAAAGCAAGGATGTCAACGGTATCTAGTATGCCCACTGTAAGGTCATCAGTAGAATCAATAATGAACCCCTGGTTAGTCCGAGTTGAGCTGATCATATCATCATATAGATCTGAAAGCAGAACTGAAGCCATTTCCTTCTCCTTATCATCAAATTGCTGGTTTTGAATGGTTTCAACCAACATATCTTGGCAACCTGATGCATGCACACTTTGAAGAAGTGGGTCCCGACGTAATAAGGCCTGTGGTGGGAAGAACTGGAGGAGGAGAGCCTGAGGTGGGCTCCAGAGCAATCAAGAAGTGGACTAACTTAGACCACCGAATCTAGTGCAGCTTATTTGGGAAATTCTTTGAAGTTCCAATGGGTGAAAATGAGTACAGGAACCCATTCAATGAACCAATTAAAATCCAACCATTAGAATCATCAACTGTTATTCATTCTGCTGTACTTAATGGCCCAATACTTCTCTGCCATTGAACAGTTACTTGAAGTTCTATATTCATCCGTGTCCATTACAGCGGTCTCTACAGCCTGAGATTTGAAGATCATCACAGCTGCCGTTTGTTGTGCAATCCTAGTAGGGATTATGGCAGTAATTCGCCCGCCAGAAGCCAACGAGATCAGAAGAAAAGGGAGAATATCTTTGTGCCCACTAGACGGGTACACCAAAACCATCGAAATCACACTAAGAATGATCACGAGCACGTTTGAAACTCCCCTAATCACAGTGGCCCATCTCAGATTCTTAGCAGATGATGAGCCGTCTGTTATGTTATATGTTTCCTTGAAGAAAATGGTATCAACTGGAAGTCTTCGAGAAGACTTGATCGTGGAAAGAACTTCACTGATGTTGTCAGCTTTGATTAAAGCCACTATCTTGCATCGAATTGCATTCTCATAACCAGGAGCAATTGAAAGAACTTGATCGACCAGCGACTCTAACGACTTGCTCATATTCTGATTGTTGGATGTGTCGATTGACTGAGATGAAGAGGTCTTCGATTGCAACGGCAGGCCTTGAAGTCGACGAAGGTGCTGCAAAAAACAGCACTGGTCATAATCTGACGATTCGGCAAGAAGGACCTGCAAAAAAGAAAAGGAGGACTCTCCGACGATCAAGTCAGTAAAGAGGGAATATAAGAAATATGTGTAAAAGAGAGTGATTGTGTATGTGATTGAATATACCTGGCCCCTTTATTTATAGGGTTGAGTCATTGATTTTAGCAGTTTCCTATATTGAATAGAATTCTTTTCCTTGTTTGACAAGGTTAAAAGATATGTGATAATCTTCCTTGATTGGGGTAGGATTTATTTCCTATCTGAAAGTCTTGCGCTCCAAGATATATTCCTTATTCTGAGGTCGGAAGTCTATAGAAGACGATGACCAGTTCGGAACTCCTCTGCTCAGTAGGCAGCTCTGCTGGTAGCTGCTCTGGAGGCAGCTCTGCTCGATAGGCAGCTCTGATCTAGAGGCTTACTGGTAGCTGCTCTGGAGGCAGCTCAGCTCTACTAGTAGTAGCTCTGCCGGAGCCAGCTCTGCTCTGGAGGCAGCTCTGCTCTTGAGGCAGCTCTGCTCGATAGGCAGCTCTGCTCTAGAGGCAGCTCTGCTCGGTAGGCAGTTCTGCTGGTAGCTGCTCAACTCTGTTGGCAGCTCTGCTAGAGGTCAGCTCTGTTTGGAGGTGGCTTTTTATGGCTCATCAGTTACTCCCCCTCCGAGCCTCAGTTCTGTGAGATCTATGCAGAGTTAAGGTTAGGATTTTTGAAGAGTCACATGTACTTGATGATTCATAATATACTGGCCTGCAACACTTAGAAATAAAACAAGGTTTTTATAAAAGTCAGTAGGGTGAGAAAAATGGACCAGTAAAAGAGAGAAAAATTGATGAAATATGGCATATCAGACTGCTTTTCACTAGCTCTGATGTGTCTTAGTCATTTCTTCATCATCGGAGTTGCCATCCTTGTCAGTGAATAGTGAAGATGAGGAGAATAGAGTAATTACTGTTACTAAAAATTGTTAGAAGAAAATAAGAAATTACTGTGATTTCTGAGGTGGAAGCAATGCCCCAAGGTAAGCTTTCCGAAGTCCAATTAAATCCAAGTATGAATTACTGATGCATTCCGTATCCATAGGTGGGTCATTGAGGGTTGTACTCATTTGATCTCAAGTGTCGAAGATATAAGGAATCCATGAGGGGCCCCTGAAGAGCACTCTCTGCCTTGTGATTTCCAACTCTACTAAGAGATTGTAGCTCTGCTGCTGCAGCCATTATATCGAAACAGAGGTGATCTCTTGGAATGTACCATGATTTGAGCAGCGATGAGTGGGTCCAGGTCTAGAGGCTCGACCTCGGCCCCTGAAGTAATTGCCCTCTCCTTAATTGTTCTTGATCAGATCGTCAAAAGTCATGTCCAGAGCAACGCTAGATATTTTGAGAAAAAATCTAAGAAAGAAAAGATCAACAAGAAATTGAGATCCAAGAAGTTTGATGCTTCCCATTTTTGTAAATATGCTGCTGAAGGCTCTGTACATGTGAGTTGCTGTATAACTATCTGGTTTCTTTCCAGCCGGAGCCACTGGACCACTGTCCTGGTTCAACCCCGTCTCTGGGGTTCCGAGCCTCCAACCGAAAATCTCTGTCGCTAGTACTGAACCCAGTAAGCGGATTCTTAGCTATATGAGGCTCGATTCGTTTGCGGAACAGAGATCCGTTCAAATACGGAGTCTGTGGTCCAATACCCCATTCTGGCGTGTATTCAAGTTGATGAAATACGGAGTTTGTGGTCCAATACCCCATCCTGGCGTGTATTCAAGTCGATGGTCGTGACTGGAGAAGCAGCTACAATAGGCTTCCGTAATTGGGTCCAGGGAGGTATCCAGAACTTGATCTTTTCGGAGACCTTCTGTTTCTCCCTTTGTTGTTTATTTGTTGAACCTTCTTCAATACACTTTTCCTCTCTCTCCACCAGATGTTGAGCAGAACACTAATTAGTGTTAAGCCTATAGAGAGAAGGCAAGCAAGAGATTCAGCAGTGGTCTTCGCCTTGTCTATTTTCTGAGTTTTCAGAGCATTCAAGTTTTCTTTCCTCTCATCTTATAGCACGAGATCGGGATGAAGAACAGGTGAGCCTGATCTGGATCTTCCATACGGAATCGACTTTCTCTTTTTCTCGTGAACTCGGCAAGTTTGTTTGCATTGTAGACAACCTGGTGACAAAGATGGTGATCTGGGTGATTTGTTTGAAAAAGTTATCCACACTATTTGGAAAGAAACAACAATAGTGTAGTCCTTCCTCGCTTCTAATAGGCTGGATGTTTCAGCAACTTTGTAACATGCTGAAACGTGATCAATTTATGATAGAGATAGCTTGCGATGAGACCACTAATCGTGATGAAAATTGCCGATCGTGATAGAGATCACTGGTGGTGTGCCTCTAGTTGGAGTAATAGCTCAGAGCCATGGAACATTAAATCTGAGGATGATGCTGCTCAAAAATTCCGATTACATAAATTACCAAGCATATGCCTAAGCTTTCAACCCAGAAAGGTTCGGGATTCGGTGGTCTTCGTAGTAACTCAGAAACTGACTGACCAGAATACTAATGACAGCCAAACCAAGTGTCAATAGATCCGATCTAGACTGTGGACTGCTAGCATCGGCAGCAAGAGTTATAAGAAGAACAGCCAATAGAGAGGCCCCTCCGATGTAGATTGGTAAGCTCTGGAGATCATTGCTATTTATAGAAGCGGTGGGGCGTTTGCCATTGTTGGGTGCTCTTCTTACTCGAAAGAAAATCGGTCAAAGTCAGTATAGTGCGACTGAATTTCTGATGCGACTCAGTTGGAATATTGGGTCGGATAGATGCCCTCATAACGTCAGGAAATGGAAGGGTGTTGGCGGTACCACCGGTCGCCGTGTCTGAGTCATGGTTGATGACTGAGACCCAAGGGCGGGCGGCAACCATTGTTGGTGGTGATATCCTTCTGAACAGTGAACCAGGTCCCCCCAGTTGAAGATGAAATTCTAGTATGTCAAAGCAAAAGGAAAATAAATAATGCCCTATCGCCCTCTTAATAATAGGCTGAATGGGGGCGTGATTTCAGCAACCCAGAGAGAGAGAGAGAGCTTTGTCTCTATTTTGGTGCAGAATTCTGCAGAAGAAACACATGATAGGTTTCTTTGAAATAATATTAAAATAGGTTAGATCATGGTGTTTTTTTTTGGCACCAAAAAGTAATAGTAATAAAAAATTTAAAACACATGTAATTGTTAGATGCCATAAAAATTATGGATCAGTGGTTGATGTTTGCATCAAGTATATGTAAAACCACCATAAAGGTGCAGAGGCAAGAAATAGGATGAAGAAGTGGAACTGAAGCCGAGAGCAAATCTGTTGCCTCGGGTACCAGCACCGCCATCTAGTCTAAAGCTTATCACCGTTTGATCTGCCTGATTTAACTTGAGAGAGCTTTGTTTCTCTCTGTCATTAGCACTATCTTTCTTCGCAGGTGGCTGCAAAGAGGAGGGGGTGCAGAACTCTGCAGAAGAAAACGTGACAAGTTTTCTCTGAAATAATACTAAAATAGGTTAGGTTAGATTATGGGTGCTTCTTTTCATGCACCTAAAGATAAAAAATTAAATCATGTGTAATGATTTTATATGCTAAGAAACTATTTGTCAATGCTTTCTGACTTGATCAGTGTGGTGATTTGATTATGGCGTGTGTATATATATATATATATATATATATATATATATAAGATCTTGAGATTGTATATATACACACACACACACACACACATATATATATATATATATTTGATGAGCCGTTGGCAGGAAACCCATAATAATCTTTGTTTTCTTGTAGCAGCAGGTGAGCCGGTGGATCTTGCTCTCAACAAGAATAAGTTGCAACAGATATATGTTTTTTTTTTTCCAAACACGGTGTTTGTAAGTTTTCCACACTCTGTTAGAGTCAAAATAGTTCAGAGAATTAAATGAGTAGTATATAAGTAGAAATATCAAGAACATGGAAGCATTATTTAGATGAGTTGATCAGAAAAAGGCATAACAATGACCAGACGATGTGGACATAAAGTGACAAGGGATGTAATAAAGAGTCTGACATGCTTTTCACAAAAGCATTCAAATTCAACATTGAAATAATGATCCTCCTGAATTCAAACAAATCTCATATTTTATTCAAAAAATTTAGAGATTGATGCAACTCTTGAGATGATGCTCATGTTGATGCGTGTATATATATACACGGATACAAAAAGAAAGTGAGATTATATATATATATATATATATAATCTTGCAAGTGTAGAATAATAAAAAATTGAATAATTCAGTTCCAGAACTTCCAATGGTAAAAAGAATACAAAATAATTCTTATTTGTTGCCTGAAATAATATTAAGAAGTTAGATTAAGGTTGCTTCTTTTCATGCTCCAAAAAATAATAAAAAATTAAATCACATGTAGTGATTTGATATGCCAAAAAATCATAGATCAATAGCTTCATCAGTATATATATTATACTGATTTGATTGTGACGCATATGAATATACATACAACTATATGTATATATATATATAAAAAGATCTTCAGACTATATGTATAGACTGGTATCTATATATACATAATCTTGCAAGTAACATGCGGAATTTGATATATACGTTGATATATAAAAATTTAATCCGATTCAATCTTGTTTAACATCTATCAAATTATATGGAATTTGAGAGAATTTAAATAATCATTAGGGAGCAATATTAGTAGTAGAGAACGAGGCATGTTGACCGTCGTTCCCACAAACGGCGCCAAACTGATGCTGCAAAAAACAGAACCGGTCATAATCCGACGATTCGGCAAGAAGGACCTGCAAAAAAGAAAAAGAGGACCCTCCAACGATCAAGTCAGTAAAGAGGGAATATAAGAAATATGTGTAAAAGAGAGTGATTGTGTATGTGATTGAATGTGTGATTGAATATACCTGGCCGCTTTATTTATAGGGTTGAGAGTCATTGATTTTAGCAGTTTCCTATATTGAATAGAATTCTTTTCCTTGTTTGACAAGGTTAAAAGATATGTGATAATCTTCCTTGATTGGGGTAGGATTTCTTTCCTATTTGAAAGTCTTGCGCTCCAAGATATATTCCTTATTCTGAGGTCGGAAGTCTATGGAAGACGATGACCAGTTCAGAACTCCTCTGCTCAGTAGGCAGCTCTGCTGGTAGCTGCTCTGGAGGCAGCTCAGCTCTGGAGGTAGTTCTGATCTAGAGGCCTACTGGTAGCTGCTCTGAAGGCAGCTCAGCTCTACTAGTAGTAGCTCTGCCGGAGGCAGCTCTGCTCTGGAGGCAGCTCTGCTCGGTAGGCAGCTCTACTCTAGAAGCAACTCTGCTCGGTAGGCAGCTCTGCTCTGGAGGCAGCTCTGTTGGTAGCTCTGCTAGAGGTCAGCTCTGCTCTGGAGGTCGCTTTTTATGGCTCATCAGTTCCCTAGCCTAGAAATCATTGTCGATGATAATGGTTCCATCTTCAGCAACAATGGGAAGTAAAGCCAGGAAGAAGCTTCGGGTTCCATATTTAATCCACTGCGAGTACTGTCACTAGCCCCATAATCAGTTCTTTCACTACACACTATGTTTTTCAATCGCTGTTGCTGCCCATCACCACCACAATTTCTAAATTTTAAGGAATTCTACATGGGTATTGCATAGTTGCGACGAGGTCGGTGTGTGGGTGTGTAGGTATGGGTTTGTGTGTGTGTGTGTGTGTAAAGAGAGAAGAAAAAATCACACTTTAGAGAGATGGCAGGGGTGCGATGAAAGCCATTGTCGGCCGTGGTTCATGTAATTGACGTTGTTGGCGATGACGGCGACGCGTGATGGCCCTCAATTTTGACGACGGTGGTGGCTATGGCGCTGGGGACAGTGACACGCGATGGCCCTAGTTTTTGCCGATGGTGGCTCCGGGTAGAGAAATAGAGAGAAAGAGATATGAGATGGGTGATTCTAATAGAGAAATTGAAAGAGAGAGATGAGGGGGGTTGGATGGGCTGTGATGAGCTAGTTCCTCCTATGAAGGTCAGAGACGAATTTGGGTGAGAGATATTCGTTGCTGATATATACATAAGAAGTGGTTTGAGTTTAGTGTATTTGAGTTTAATGATGATTTAAATTTTTACTCAAATCTTGTTTAAAAATTCTCACCTTATCCCAAAAACTACTTTATATCATTTCCCTTCAAAAATTATTTTTTCTCTTTTTTTTTCCTTCCATACCTCTTTCACTCTTAATTTTCATTTCTTCCCAAATTTTCTCACCAATTTTTTTTTCTATTATTTTAATTTCCCTCCATTTTCTTCAAAGCAACATTGCATTAGAAAAAAAAAATTACATTAATTAAAAACAACATTGAAAATAAAATGACATTGCATTGAAAAAAAAAAATTACATTAATTAAAAGTAACATTGAAAATAAAATAACATTGCATTGAAATAAAAACATTACATTAATTAAAAAAAGATTGAAAATAAAATAACATTACATTAATTAAAATAAACATTGAAAATAAAATAACATTGCATTGAAAAAAAAATTACATTAATTAAAAGCAACATTGAAAATAAAATGACATTGCATTGAAAAATACATGGAGTTTCGAGCAATGATTTGTCTTTGGAGATCCTCGTAATAAGACCTTTGCATAGGAGTTTAATTGGTCATATCCATTGACATTATTTTATGATCCTCAAATCTCTGTTCTCTCTCATTCATTATTGTCAATATCTATAATTGTGATTCTCTATTTTCTGTCTCTCTTGTAATCCGCAGCCAACATGTCTTCTTTTTCAATACGATGAGAAGACATACTCGTCAGCACTTGAAATATATTATTTTGTGTGGATTCCAAAGTAGCATACCTAGCTTCATCGATATCTTTATTCTTCCGTTGTTTTTTTTCGGCCTTGATACTAATTGGACGCTTTGATTTATCTCCTAAAAACCGTTGTTCCAAGTCAATATCAGAGCAAGAGATATTGGAGTTTGAGGATTAGAAGGACTTGAGGGACTCGAATAGGATGAAGTTTGGACTTTTTGTTTACTGCTTTGAGTATAAACTTCATCCCATTTGCAACTATGTCGTAGTATTTTCCAACAAGTAAGAAATGTGAAATGTTTCTTTTGAATCACGTCATGAAACATGTGTTTGGCCTCACAAATCTGAAAATAAAATAGTTATAATTAATTAAACTTGTACCAAAATTGTAATTATTTTAAAAGCTGAAGGACAGTTAAAAAAAAAAAAATACCTTCTCTGCTTCTCTAGTTCCACTTTATTGTCTGTTGTTTACTTGTTCATAAAACTCGAAAAATTTGTTGACGGACTTCTAAATAGTCTGCCATCGGTGATTCAGTGAAATGCCAATTCTATTTTGTTCAACATTTGGCTACGAACAAAAAGAAGTGAAAACACGTTCCCAAAATACTTTCATTGTCTGATTATTACCAGCAATTGGATCTTGGAAGACGGCTAACCAAGCTCTACACAATGCTTCGTCTTCTATGACATTAAATGCTTTGCCACGAACACGACTTTGAATTTGTCCTTCAGAAATAATTTCTATCCCGTGACTTTCTTTTAAACTCGGAGACATAGTATAGTCATCCATTGAAATAAAAATATTACTATTATGAAATAAAAACACAAGTTATGTAATTTTACAAAATACAAAAAAAAAAAAAATGATACTACACAATGATAAAATTTCATGAGAATTTATAGAGGAAAAAATTAAAATTTGTTTTGCTATCCTGTCAAATCTTTTTTACCATTCTGTATCTATCCCTATTTTTTTTTACCGTTCTGCATCTATCCCTAAGGCTTGAGTTGGAGCTGCTTCATCTAGTGCTGGTCCAAGCTAAAAGGCCATGGCTATCGACCTTCCTTCGGCAGAGGATCCTGGCCCTTCCGATAAGGCTTGAGGCTTTATCAACTTTACTTTTTTGTCTTGCCAGTTTTTTGATGTAATAAATACCTTTTGGTCAATAAAATTGAATGTTCTTCAGATTCTTCTCGTGTTCTTTCTTTTTGTGAAATTTGTTGTGAGTATGCCTGCTTTGAACCCATTGCACGTCAGATCAGTTTTCCATTAGTTAATAGTTTCCTTCTGAGCTTTAGCACTTGTAATAGAACAGTGAATGCAGATTAACTTCTACTGTCTCGTTATAATAAGATAAGAAAGCAAACATAATCAGATAAATAGGAACCCGATATTGATCTTGTTTCACATAGAGTGGAAGTAAACTCTACAGACTTCTGAAGCAGATTCTGAACCAAAGACTTGTGAAAATAACTAGGCAGCTTGTGCCCATCATTATTATGATCGAAACTCCTGTTTCTGAGCCCTTAGGATCAGGATATATCAGAGCTGTTGGCCTTTGTCATATGTGTGGCCTGTCAAGGAATAGATAAGACTGGGAGGTCTGTACATCGGATAGGAGGCCTGTATACTAGACTTTGCTTATTTTATCATTTCAGAAGCTTCGGTACCGAACTGCGGTTGTTAGTACAGGAAGGCCCTGTACCTTGTCTTTCGGTATTCCAAAAGGCAGGTTTAATGCATCGTTTATTTATACAGTTGTCATTTGGGTTTTCAAGGCCAACCTTTCTTTTAACCGTTGTGACGGTCCAGTTGGGTGGCTTTTGGACTTCAAGGGTCTATATATATGAGAAAGGAGGCATACGGTTACGCCCAATCTTCTTGTTCCCAAATTGTTCCCCCGTTGGAGAGAATTTAGATGTTGCCGAAAACTTGCCGTTCGCCCGGAGATGATTAACGATTCTCAGTCCAAGTTAGGAATGATTAAACTGTGGCCGAGAGTTAACCTTCCCCTTGATTCAGTTTCCAAGGAAGGTTTAGAGGAGGCACCAGTCCTCTTGTCCATCTTGGCATCTGGTCGAGATTTCTCCGCTTGGAGGTGGACTCTTCTTGATTCAACCAAGGCTTGGAGCATTGGTGATGAAGACGAAGGTGGGATGCCTCCTTCCCTTTGTGTCTTGGCAGAGACCCTTGCTCAAGCCGGCTGGGGTGTCATGCCGATTTTGAGGGAAACGAAGGTGGAGAATGGAGGTCCCCTAAGACCCAGAGCCCTCATCATCCGTTGGTATTGAGATAAGTGATAGTGATGATGAAATGGCCTGGGTGCTTCTTGATGCAGATTGGGGTTCAGGGTTCCTTCTTTTCAAATGGAAGCCGGTGGCAGCGGTAATGGAGGTTGGAACTTGGGCCCCTTTCCCATCTGAGGAAGAAAGCCATGACGTTGTAGAGCGTAGTGATGTCTTTATTGTAGCTTTTCTGTACTTGTTTTATTTCCAGTCTTCTTGTACTGATGTAAACTTTTATGAATCATCAATAAAATTGAGTTCCTTCTTCTCAAATCTGATTTTCTTCCTGTTCGAATGTGCTCTTCTTTAAAACACCTTCTCGTGCACTTCTAATGAATAACTTTTCTGTATGTTCTAAGAGTAGATCAAAGAAACTTGTATAAAACTTGAAGTCTTGGACCAATGTACTTTAAGCCTGCTCGGTACTGTAGTATTCGTTGCTTGTTGGTACACAAGCCAAATAATCTAAGTATCAGCTTTAAGGTATTCTGATCTGGGAAACCTGTGTAGATAGTAGTTGGACTTTGGTTGAAGATACTTGGAACTTCTGCCTTTGGACGGACTAGATCATAGAGTTTGCATATTAAAGATGGACCAGGCTCAGAAGACCTGTGCATAATAGATGGACCAGGCATAGAAGGCCTGTGCTTTAGGGATGGACCAAGCATTAAGGCTTGTGCATTATTGATGGACCAGGCTCTGGAGGCCTGTGCATTAGATATGGACTAGGCTCTGGAGGCCTGTGCATTAGAGATGGACCAAGCACTAAGGCTTGTGTATTGTAGATGGACCAGGCTCTGGAGGCCTGTGCATTAGATATGGACCAAGCTCTGGAGGCCTGTGCATTAGAGATGGACCAAGCATTAAGGCTTGTGCATTATTGATGGACCAAGCACTAAGGCTTGTGCATTGTAGATGGACCAGGCTTTGGAGGCCTGTGCATTAGATATGGACCAAGCACTAAGGCTTGTGCATTATAGATGGACCAGGCTCTAGAGGCCTGTGCATTAGATATGGACCAAGTACTAAGACTTGTGCATTATAGATGGACCAAGCACTAAGGCTTGTGCATTATTGATGGACCAAGCACTAAGGCTTGTGCATTATTGATGGACCAGGCTCTGGAGGCCTGTGCATTAGATATGGACCAAGCTCTGAAGGCCTGTTCATTAGAGATGGACCAAGCATTAAGGCTTGTGCATTATTGATGGACTAGGCTCTGGAGGCCTGTGTATTAAAAGATGAATATTCTATGGAGGTAAAAAAGAAAGAAACATCTCTATTGATAATACTTTGGTAAATGTTCCACGTTCCACGGCCTAGGAATAGGCTTCCCAGTCATGTCTTCTAGCCAGTAGGTGGTAGGCCTAACAACCTTCGTCATTCTGTAGGGGCCTTCCCAGTTCGGTGACAACTTTCCCATAGTGGGATCCTTGGTGTTTTGAAAGACTCTTCTTAAGACAAAGTCTCCAACTTGAAAGCTGACCGTCTTGAGCCCCACATTGGATTTGTTGACCATTCTTTGCTGATAGGCTTCCATCCTGATGGTGGCATGATCCCTTTTTTCTTCAAGCAAATCCAAATTTTCCATCAACTGCTGATCATTGGATTCTTGCTCAAAGGCTTCAGTCCTTAAAGTTGGCATACCGATCTCAACCGGGATTACTGCTTCTGTACCATAGGCCAGTGAGAAGGGAGTTTCAGAGATGGGAATTCTTCTGGTTGTTCTGTAGGCCCAAAGAACTCCAGGGAGCTCCTCTGCCCACTTTCCTTTGGCCTGCTCCAATCTTTTCTTTAATCCATCAAGGATTGTTCGGTTGGTGACCTCTGCTTGCCCATTTGCTTGTGGATGGCCTGGAGAGGAAAAATGTTGCCTAATGTTGAGATTTTCACAGAATTTCTTGAAGCCTTTACCGGTGAACTGCGTCCCATTGTTAGAGATAATCACACGTGGTATACCGAACCTGCAAACAATGTTCTTCCAGGTGAAGTTCTTAACTTCCTTCTCTGTTACGTGTGTTAGAGGTTCAGCTTCGGCCCATTTAGAGAAGTAGTTAATGGCTACCAAAAGATACTTCCTGTTTGGTGGGGCTTTGGGTAACGAACCCACGATGTCCATCCCCCACTTAGCAAATGACCAAGGACTAGTAATCGGGATGAGCTTGTGATGAGGCTGGTATTGATATGGGGCAAATCTTTGGCATTTGTCGCACTTCTAGACATACTCCTTAGCCTGCCTTAGCATGCTAGGCTAGTAATAACCCTGAGTCAGAGCTCGGTGAGCTATCGTTCTGCCCCCATTATGATTATCGCAAATACCTTCGTGTATTTTACCCAAGACATATTGTGATTCTTCTAGAGCTAAGCATTTTAACAGAGGTTGAGAATAAGACCTTCTGTAAAGCTTGTTGTTCAGGATCAGGTACCGAGCCGCTCTGATTCGGATTCTCCTCGCTTTGTTTCTATCTTCAGGGAGGAGCCCGGATTCTAGGTACTGGAGGATTGGGGTTATCTAGTTCTGGAGCTGTTCAGTAATCTGGGCAACTTGGGCTTCCTCTATGCTGGGTCCTAGCTGGTAGGAAATTTTTACTGTGGAGTTTGCTTCAGACTTTAGGCGGGATGCCATCTTTGCCAAAGCATCTGCTCTGCAGTTCTGGTTTCTTTCTATTTTCTGGATAGTGAACGTCTGGAAGGAGTGCCTCAAGTAGTTCATCAGTTCGAAATATCGAAGCATCCTGTCATCTTTAATGGAGAATTCTCCCAAGATTTGGTTTACCACCAGTTGGGAATCTGAGAAGACTTTAAGGTTCTGAACCTCGCATTCCAAAGCCAATTTCATGCCTAGGATTAGGGCTTCATATTCTGCTTTATTGTTGGAAGCTTTGAATCCCAGGCTTATTGCTTTTTCTGACAAGAGCCCGTCAGGGGACTGTAGTACTAGGCCTACTCCTAAGCCCTGATCAGTTGACGACCCATCGATGTAGAGCAGCCAGGTTCCCGAAGTCTCGATGAGCTGTGCCTTGTCTTGGAGTGTCGGGGTGAACTCTGCAACGAAATCAGCCAAGGCCTGCCCTTTGATGGAGTTTCATGGCACATATGATATGTCAAATTCCCCCAACTCCATAGACCATTTTACTAATCTTCCCGATACCTCTGGCTTCCTCAATATTGACTTCAGAGGATAGGCAGTTGGGATTTCAATTGGATGAGCTTGGAAATAAGGTCAAAGCTTCCAAGCTGATATCACCAAAGCGAAGGCTAGCTTTTCAACTTCTGGATATCTCTTTTCTGTGTCGAGTAGTGCCCTATTGACGTAGAATATAGGCTTCTGTACTCCTCTGTCCTGCCTGACTAATGCGGAGCTGACTCGTTTTCAGAGACTGCAAGGTACAAGAGTAGCTTTTCTCTCTGTACTGGTTTTGATAGAAGTTCTGGAGAGGCTAGATACTCCTTCAGCTCTTGAAAAGCTTTCTCACACTCTTCCGTCCACTGTAAAGCTTTGTTGCCCTTTAGAGCTTTGAAGAAAGGTAGGCAGCGATCAGTGGATTTGGAGATAAATCTGCTTAGTGCCGCAATCCTGCCATTCAGCGCCTGAATGTCTTTTTTGGTTTTTGGTGACTTCAATCCAATCAGACCTTGGATTTGAGTGGGGTCTGCTTCGATACCCCTCTAAGAGACAATGTATCCCAAGAATTTTCCCTTCGTCACCCCGAAGGTACATTTCGAGGGGTTGAGCTTCATCTTGTGCTGTCTTAGGATATCAAAGGTCTGGGCTAAGTGCTGGAGGTGACTACCTTTCTGCAGACTTTTGACTAGCATATCATCAATGTATACTTCCATGGTATTGCCGAGCAACGGGCTGAACATTTTGTTCACCAGTCGCTGGTATGTGGCTCCAGCGTTCTTCAGACCGAAAGGCATTACTCTGTAGTAGTAGAGGCCTCGTTCGGTTATGAAGGCTGTCTTCTCCTGGTCTAGAGGGTACATCTGAATTTGGTTATACCCAGAATAGGCATCCATAAAGCTCATGAGCACATGTCCCGCGGTGGCGTCAACCAACTGATCTATCCTTGGCAGTGGAAAGCTGTCTTTGGGGCACGCCTTATTGAGGTCTGTATAATCAACGCAGACCCTCCACTTTCCATTTTTCTTCTTGACCAGGACGGTGTTGGCCAGCTACTCAGGGTAGAACACTTCTCATATCATCCTGGCTTCAAGTAGCCTCTGGACTTTTTCATTTATGATCCGATGCCGCTCTGGAGCAATCGACTTTCTCTTCTGTCTGACTGGTGGGTGATCTGGATCCACCATCAGCTTGTGAGTTCTGAGGTTAGGATCTATACCTTCCATATCTTTGGTCTCCCAAGCAAACATAGAGAAGTTGTCTTTCAGAAACCTGACTATCTTCTCCTGCTCGGTGTGTGTCAGATTTGGGCTGATGTACAAATAACGCCCCTCCGATTCTGAACTGACTAACACTTTGATAGGCTCGGCAATGGGCTTGGCTCAGCTGTCCCGTCCCCTTTGGCTCAGGGGTTCTTCAATACTGGATGGGCAATCTTGCTCCTCGGGAGTGTGGGGGAGAACCGGATCAGCACAGTCCCGAGTATACTGTAATTGCTATTTGGCAGTCCTCTCCTTGAGTGCAATGGCATGGCACTCCTAGAGGTCGGCTAACACCCTCTGACAGAGTGAACGTTCTGATTGTGGACATACTTCAGACATTGATGGAGGGTCAAGGTGACTACCCCTATCTGGTGCAACCATGGTCTCCCAATTATGACATTGTAGGGAGACTTCATATTCAGCACCATATATTATGAGACAGTGGTCTTCTGCCCTTCTCCCTCTCCTACAGTAGTAGGGAGGTCGATTTTTCCCAATGGGGTACTGAGGTTACCATTAAAGGCTGCCATTACGGCCGTAGTAGGCTTGATGTTGTGGTGGTCAATCTTCATATGTTTGAGTGGCCCATAGAATAGTATATTCACAGAGCTGCCGGTGTTAACCAGGACTCTTCTGATCTCGAAGTTGGCAATCTTGAAGGTGATGGCTAGGGCATCGCTGTGAGGACAGCGTACCCCAGCCAGGTCCTGCTCTGTGAATTGAATCTCCGGCTCTGGATTGAACCTTTTTTCAGCGTTGGAGATCTGTAATACGTCTGGGGCAGCCCTAGCCTCCCGAGCGTATCTCTTTCTCGCCCTGTTTGACATTCCTGTAATTGGGGAGTCAGTATGAAGGACGTATATGACATGGTTGTTCTGCCTCTAAGGCTCGTTTCGTCCTTCCTTCTGCTCCTGTCTCTGTTTGGGCCTCTGCTTTGGTCGTTGTTGAGGCTTGTCTTCTTGGGGGTTTTGCCTTTCGTCCTGCTTGACGAACTCCCGAAGACGTCCTTTCTTTATGAGTTGCTCAATCTCATATCAAAGGGTCCTGCATGAGTTAGTCGTATGTCCATGATCTTTATGAAAATTACAATACTTACTTTGGTCCCAAAGGTTGGGATCTCCTTTTATTGGTTTTGGCCATCTCAGGTTTTCCCGATCTCAGATCTGCCGGAGTACCTGGTTCGGTGTAGTGTTCAAAGAAGTTAAGTTAGTGAACTCCCTTGGTCTGGAGTTATAAATAGCCCTAGGTGCTATTCTCTTTTCTGGACTTCTGGCCCTCTTCTTGCTAGAGTCTTTTCTGTGGTCCTCCTTTTTGTGGTCCTCCCTCTCCGGGTTATCCTTCTGGTTCTGTTTTTTGCTCTTCTGGGATATGCGGTTGGCTTCTTCCAAGTTGATGTACTTCCTGGCCCGGTCCATTAATGCCACCATGTCGATAGGAGGGCTTTTGGTCAATGAATCTTTGAAGCCACCGTGAGCAAGTCCAGCAGTTAGGGCAACTACAAAGAATCTTAGGCTGCAGTCGATGATCTCCATGAGTTCTGAATTAAAACGCGCAATGCAGGCTCTGAGGGACTCTTCCTTAGTCTGCTTGACATTTAACAGGAATTTCGGTCCCGTTCTGAGCCTTCTGCTGGTCATAAATCTGTCCAAGAATTACCAACCGAGCTCATAGAAGCCGGTAATTGAGTTCGGAGGGAGGTGGTGGAACCATTTCAGAGCAGTTCCCTTTAAGCTGGTAATGAACGTTCAGCACATAAAAGCATTAGAGGCCCCATGGAGGGCCATCGTATGCTGGTAGTGCGAGAGATGGTCTCCTGGATCTCCAGTCCCATCATACAAGGTGAACTTTGGTACTATGAACTTCCTGGGCCTTTCTTCTGACATAATGGCCTGAGTGAATGGAGTGGCTAGTCTTCCGAGTAGCCTGGCTAACTCATCCTGCTCTGGAGGGTTCTGGGCACCTCTCAAAGCAATTGTTCGGTCCATAGATTCGGCAATTTCTTCTACCCTCCGTGGGTCTCTGAATCGGACCTCTTGTGAACCTTGTCTCACAGCCTCGGCTTCAGGGTAGTCGGGCTGAGTACGCCCTTCAGATGGAAGCGAGTTCCGAATTAGAGGGATTGGTGCTGCTTGGAGATGAGGTTCCTGTGGAACCGGAGATGCTCCCGAAGCCCTTGGAGTTGGAGCTCTAGTAGTGCTCCGGTAATGGACATCAGGGACGAAGGCTGATGTTCCCTAGCCTGGGGTTGCTAACGGCTAGGGATCTCTACCAATGCGAGCAACACCCTGGGGGTGCCCGGCCTGGTTATTTGTGTAATATCCCAAAAATCTGACGTGACCCAGATTGTATTCTGACCTAATAAAAATTTAGGTTCTGTGACAATAATGACTTGAAATCGCTCAAAATACTGTAAGCCGTAACGAAATTTAATACTTGTAGATATAAAAATGGTACATGCTCGAAAAATAGATGACTCGGTCAACCGACTGCCGGGATAAATAAATGGGACTGATACGGATCATTAATTATGAAAATAAAATGAAATAAAATAAGAGACTCGAACGATGACTTAAAATTGGTAAAATAAATACTAATGATACCGAGTCCCGGTTTTATGTCAAATTGGACGGCGTTCCATAATTTAATATATGGAATGGAAATAATATATAAAATATATAATAATTATATTTTATATAATTGTAATAACATGATAAAAGACACTAACGGACTCAAAATCAATAAATAAATAAATATGATAATTGAGCCCCAACCTTGTGACAAATTTACCGGCATTCCATAAATTAATATTTTATGGAATTGAGAGATATTATATATATATATATAATATAATATAATATAATATAATATAATATTATGATTATATTATATGTAGAAGCTTTAATGGAAGCTACTGGAAACCGAGAAAAGAAAAATAAAAAGAAAAGCAGCGTAGAAGCTGCTAGAATTCTCATGAGGCATATATGTATATATATATATATGTGTGTGTGTGTGTGTGTATGGAAACCTAGAAGCTTCCATCGGTGTGGGTGTTGAATGAATCAGGAAGTAGAAAGAGAGAATAGGGTCGCGGTAGTAACGGTGCAGAAATGGGAGACGTCACGACAAGGGGACTGTACTAACGATGTTTATATATATATATATAAATATATGTATGGCGGTGTAGCAATAGGTATATATATGTATGTGTATCTGGATTTGTAGAAAATTGGGGGAATTGGCTATATGTATGTGGTTGTGTAGCGGTGGAAGTGCAGAGGAATGAGAGACGGTGCAGCAGGTATATATGGGTGTGTTTTTGTTGAAAGCAGTTGCGGCAAGGAAGAATTGGTAGAGGTTTAGAGTGGAAAATTAGCCGGTTTGATACTAGGGAAACCTGCTTGGGTGATTGAAGGGTGATAGAAAATGGTTCGGTTGATGATTCAAGTGTAGCTGCAGAATTGTTGTCCGGCCATGGAACAGGTGGTATATATATGTTGGTACAGTAGTGTAGTGGCGCGGAAGCGTGCAGGTGGTATATATATATATGTGTTGGTGCAGCAGTGTAGCGGCGCGGCAGCGTGCAAGAGGTATATGTGTGTAAGCGGTGCAGCAGGTCGCAGTGGGTTGCGTGGTGGCCAGGTGCTGCGGCTAATTGTGGTTGAATTGAGAGGGAAAAAAAAAAGAAGTTGCTACAGGATATTGGACAAAAGCTTTAGAGTTGAGAAATTGTGGTAGCATGTTTGGAGAAGAAAAGAGCAGCAGAGCAGCATCTGCTATGCTTCAACAGCAGCAGCAACGCACAACAGCAAGGAGAGAGGGAGCAGTGCTCAGCAACAAGGAAGTTCGTTGATTCAGTTGGGCAATATGCAGGATTAAATTGGAGAGTTTAATTCAGGAACTGTGGAGACAATGTAATATTGGTGTTGCCAGCTTGTGCGTTGGTAACTCAGGTGACCACAAAATGGAGAAGGGGAAGTCTGTGGTTAGAGCTCTGAATTTGGATGGATGATTGAGAGGTGGAAATGGATGGTAGCTTGGGTTGTGTTTCAACAAGCGATGTGCTGATGGTGGTGCAGGAACAGGGGGAAATCAGTACATGTCGTGACACTGCTTGTGACAAGTTTAAAGGCACTAGCTGGAGCAATTTCTTACATAGATTATTTATCTTGCTTTGGATTAAATTATCGATAAGGCCGGTTGTTCAGGTTGAAGCAGATTGAGAGAACTAGCAGGATGATGATTATTGAGGATATGCGTGGAGGTACCTAACGCATCTGGGGGATATCTGTGAATGGAGATAAGCATAAGTTTGTGAGTAACTTGGACTCTTGACTTGGCGTATATTTTCTGTATTACTTAAACTTGTATACTGAACTACTTAATATGCTGAATTGTTTATAAACTGAACTGTTTTAAATGCATATGCTTTCATGCATACCTCTTGATCTGCATTACTTGTGGCATGATTTTGTTCTATCCTGCCTTCTGATATATCCTGTTGATTCTGTTGAAGTCTGTTGTTCTGTTACCTGTCCTTTGGAGTCTGCGTTGATTCTGTTTGTCATGTTGAGTCTTATCTAGGGCCCACTACGGGATTGAGTATATCAGTGGATGGATGGCTGCCTCTGTGGGACGCCCAGAGCTCAACATCTGCTCAATCCTATCTGATCTGTTCCGCTCTGATACCGACCCCAACCGGAGGTGTGAGTTATAAGGCCCTCCATGTGAGGGGGTGGATGGGAAGTAATGCCATCCCACATCGCCTGGGGAAGGTTTAGGCACTTTGAGCTGTATCCATTCTATTTGAGTTGTATACGTTCCATTTGAGCTGCATCTGTTCCGCTCTGATACCGACCTCAGCCGGAGGTGTGCGATATGAGGCCCTCCATGTGAGGGGGTGGATGGGAAGTAATGCCATCCCACATCGCCTGGGGAAGGTTCAGGCACTTTGAGCTGTATCCGTTCTACTTGAGCTGCATTGTTCTATCTGAGTTACATTTGAGCATGCATATATATATATATATATATATATATATATGAACTGGTTTTGAAACCCATGGTAGGAACCTATGTTACTCACTGAGCTTGTTTAAGCTCATTCCATTTATTTAACCTTTTTCAGGATACATCTCCATTGGACTAGAAAGCACAAGGACATGTCACTAGTGGACTGAGAGGCATTCCCAAGTGAGGATCTGATGTTAATAATATGTGGAGACTTGGGTTCTAATGGATTGATCTTGGCTATACAGGTGAGCATGATGATATAGTTGACTTTATTCATATGTAATAGATGAGTAGGGACATGGCTCATGGTAATGGTACTCTGGAGGAATTTGATATGCTCTGTGTTATATATCTGTTATAGATGTGTTCTGTGGTTAGAGTTATTAGATGTCTGATTATAGATTTGCTCTTTGGTACATGCTTATGAGGTATATAGTTGAGTTGCATTCCCAAGATAAAAAGGTTTTAATTTCCGGTGTTCTGACCCTACATTTGGAATGTAATTCATTGTAAGGTTTAGAAGATGGCCTTTGGTTGGTCGCATTGTCGGTTGGAGACTGGCAAGGCGGCTAACTGGCATCACATCTTCAGCATCCGCGTAGGGTGGGGTGCGGGATGTGACAATTTGGAGCCTGCTCATGGGGCTCTTCATTCTCAATGGTAATAGGGGGTTGTGCTCCCGCGGAAATGTTGATCGGCGGATTAGGAGGGTTCGTCCCTTAATTTTGTGTGAGTGTTGCCAGTGTTCTAGTTATGGCAAGCAACTGTTCCTGCACCAGTTCGTTGTGTCGTTTGATTGATTCGATCTCTTGTCGCATGGGATCAACCGTTGGCCCCCTTGCTCTTGGAGCAGGCGGCCGACGTTGACAGCTTTGCGAATTCTGAGCATTCTGTCACGATCGGAGATTTGGGTCCATGGTTTTCCGGTGAGGAAAAAGATAAGTTTGTAAATAGAGCACTTGGAGATTAGTCGTTTCCCACAGACGGCACCAAACTAATGCTGCACTTTTCGACTCGCAATAAATCTGGGCTCCGCGACCGGCAGAACACTCAAAAAGGGGATCAGAGGACCACCGGATTGGCTCTGGCAGTAGCCGTTCCGATGCTTAAGTAAGTAAACGGAATTGAAAAGACTGTATTGAAAGCCAAAGAATGAGCATGAAAATAAAGCGTACCTTTAGGGTTTAATTTATAGGCCGTGGCTTTCCTAAGTTGATTAGGATTTGGAGCCATGAAAGTAGGGATTTGATCATCGGAGATAGTAGTTTCCTTGTTGGATATTGCACCATAGATAGAGATGAACATGTATAGCAGTTTCCTTGTCGAAGACTGTTTCCTTATTCCCTGCTCGGCAGTTGCTAAGGAGGTGACGAGCTTTGGAGTGTTGGTCTGGAGTCCTGTAATTAGCTCCGTGATCCTTATCTGGATATGTATGTGCTCTGGAGGCATATGCTCGGCCACTTCCGATCTTTCAGCCTGTCCTGAATGTTCGAGCGCTTAGCCACTGGCTGAGCGCGAGCTGAGCTAGCCGAGCGTGAGCTGGACTTATAGGTATACGTGTCAAGTGCTGATTGGTCTTGCTCTTTTGTGGTATATCATATCTATATATAGTTGTTCCTTCTTTATAAAGTAAGTAATTTGTGGTTAAAAGAAAAGTCTAGCATATAGCGGGTTAGGCCATCCTTTGCACCGGAAGTTACACATTATAGGAGTAGTGAATTTGGAAACCATTGAAGTATTTTATTTTAAAAGACTAATCAAGGGGATGCATAAGTGATGAGAAGAGTTTCTGTAAAAAGACTAGAAGTATTCCCCAAGGTCTCGTGGTTGGTTAGTTTCTTGAAAGTTGTGTTTCTGGACTTGTATTGTTATTTTCGTTAATTAGTGGAGTTCTTTTGCAATGAGTGGATTTCATTTTCTTTCCCATGTGAAATTTTTCACTATAAAACCTTTTGTCTTTATTGGATTTATTTTTCTTTAATTATTATGTTTAGCTCAGTAATTGCATGAATTCATAATCTTCGTAACTTGACAAAAGAATTTCTTAGATCATAATTCAACATAAGATATTAATCAAGGTTATGGATCAATATTCCTTAATTATTAAACTTAAGATTTAATTAATTAAAATTGATATAAATTTTTCGTTTAATTGATAAATAGTTCTATCATTAATTTTTATATCATTACACACATCCTATATATCTAGCTATCAAGTTTTAGTTAATGTTCATTAAATTGTATTTAGTTCATTAAATGTTTGTCCTCGAGTGATTATTACAAGATTTATTCCTAAAAGTAAGAGACTTGAAATCAACTGAAAATTGAAAAATATGAAATCACTTTATTGGGCATTAATGAGATTCAGGTAAACTAAATCTCTAGTACAATACTCTAAAGCCTGAACCTTTTATAAGGTACAATACACAGCAGAATGAGAAGGAATAACATTGTCCAGCCATTAACCATACAGATATCATGCAATGTAAATAGTTGAAACCATGTTTAACTACATCTTCATTGAGGAGTTCTCGGTGGAACATATCCTCCCCATCCAGTGCGATAGGTAGGGGTCGTTTCGTAATAATCTTGAGTGGAAACATCTAGAGCCCTCCGTCCTGCAACACATAAACGTATACTGTGAGACACACACACACACATATATAATATATATATATATATATATATATATATATCTAAGCAAATATCTTTTAACTTAAAACTTTATTTCATGCTCTCCATTTCCATGGTAGGGTTTTTTTTTTTTTTTTTTGAGTAATACTAGAGATCCCTAATTTATACCCTTAATTATATTTTCAATGTGATATGCTGAGATGTGATAATTTTAAAAATCACATCATGTGAGGTTCAAAATTATTATATCCTGACAAATCATATTAGAGGTATAATTATTGAAAATATAAATTAAGTATCTCTGATAATACTTTATTTTTTTTAAGCATCTACACAACCTCTCTTCCCTCTGAAAAAAATAAAAAAAATAAAGGGCATGAAAAGAAGATGTGTGTGTGTGAAAATATGTAAATGGTGATTTCATCACCTTATATTAAAAAACAAGCATTGAAATGTTAATACTCCACGCGAGTAGTTGTCTACTAACGAAGCTTGAGTTCTGGTACGGTGTCATGAAGAATTGCAGAAGCTACATTAGCAAACATAATGATATACCACAAAAGAGCAAGACCAATCATCAATCGACACGTATATCTATAGTCCAGCTCACGCTCGACCAGTGGCTAGCACTCGGCCATTCAGGATAGATTGAAAGGTCGGAAGAGGCCGAGCACATGCCTCTAGAGCATATACATATCCAGATAAAGATTACGGAGTTAATCACATTGGCTCCAGAGCAACACTCCAGAGCTCATCACCGCCTTAGCGGCTGCCGAGCAGGGAATAAGGAAACAGTCTTAACAAGGAAACTGCTACACATGTTTATCTCTATCTATAGTGCAATGTCCAACAAGGAAACTACTATCTCCGATGATCAAATCCCTACCTTCATGGCTCCAAATCCTAATCAACTTAGGAAAGCCACGGTCTATATATTAAACCCTAAAGGTATGCTTTATTTTCATGCTCATTCTTTGGCTTTCATTATAGTATTTTCAATTCAGTTTACTTATTTAAGCATCGGAATGGCTACCGCCGGAGCCAATCCGGTGCCCCTCTGATCCCCCTTTTGAGTGTTCTACAGGTCGCGGGGCCCAGATTTCTTGCGAGCCGAAAAGTGCAGCATCAGTTTGGCGCTGTCTATGGGAAATGACTAATCTCCAAGTGCTCTATTCACAAACTTACTCTCTTCCTCACCGGATAACCATGGCCCCCCAATCTCCGACCAAGGCAGAACACTCAAAATCCGCAAAGCTCTCAACGTCGGCCGCCTGCTCCACGAGCAAGAGGGCCAACGGTTGATCCCATGCAACAAGAGATTGAATCAATCAAATGACACAACGAACTGGTGCAGGAACAGCTACTTGCCATATGTAGAACTCTGGCAATGTTTACACAAAACCAAGGGACGAGTCCTCCAAATTCGCCGGTCAATATTGCTGGGGGAACACGACCCCTTAATATCACTAAGAATGAAGAGCCCCACAAGGAGGCTCCAAATAACCGGCCTGGGCATCCCCAGGGTGTTGCTCACGTCGACAGAGATCCACAGCAGTCAGCAGCCCTCGGTTGGGGGACACCAACCTTGTCCCTGACGTCCATTACCGAAGCACTACTAGAGCCCCAACTCCAAGAGCTTCGGGAGCATATCCGGCACCACAGAAGCCTCATCCTCAAGCAGCACTAATCCCTCCAACTCGGAACCCTCTTCCGTCCGAGGGACGTGCTCAGCCCGACTACCTTGAAACCGAGACGATAAGGCAAGGTTCACAAGAAGTCCGGCTTAGAGACCCACGGAGGGTTGAGGAAATTACAGAATCTATGGATCGAACAGTAGCTGTGAGAGGTATCCAGAACCATCTAGAGCAGGATGAGTTAGCAAGGCTGCTTGGAAGACTTGCCACCCCATTCACTCTTGCCATCATGTCAGAAGAAAGACCAAGGAAGTTCATCGTGCCAAAGTTCACCCTATATGATAGGACTGGCGACCTAGGAGATCATCTAACGCACTACCAGCATACAATGGCCCTTCACGCGGCCTCTGATGCCTTTATGTGCCAAACCTTCATTACCAGCTTAAAAGGTACCACCCTAAAATGGTTCCATCACCTCCCACCGAACTCAGTTACTGGCTTCTACTAGCTCGGCAGGTAGTTCCTGGACAGATTCATGACAAGCAGGAGGCTCATAAGAGGACCAGAGTTCCTGTTAAATGTCAAACAAACCAAGGAAGAGTCCCTCAGAGCTTACATCGCCCGCTTTAATGCCGAACTCACGGAGATAACCGACTGCAGCCCAGGTTTCCTTGCGGCTGCCTTAACTTCTGGTCTGGCTCACGGTAGCTTCAGAGACTCATTGACAAAGAGCCCTCCAACTGACATGGCGGCGTTAATGGATCGGGCCAGGAAGTATATCAACTTGGAGGAAGCTAACCGCACATCCCAAAAGGGCAAGAAGCAAACCCAAAGGGACAATCCAAAAAGGGAAGATCATAAGAAGGACGACCACAAAAGGGACCCTAGCAAGAAGAAGGCCAGGAGTCCAGAAAAGAGAATAGCACCCAGGGCTGTTTATAATTTCGGACCAAGGGAGTTCACTAACTTTACCCTTTTGAACACTACACTAAATTAGGTACTTCGGCAGATCCGAGATCGGGAAAACTTGAGATGGCCAGAATCGATTAAAGGAGATCCCAGCCTTCGGGACCAAACTAAATATTAAAATTTTCACAAAGATCATGGGCATACGACTAACTCATGCAGGACCTTTAGAGATGAGGTTAGGCAGCTCATAAAGAAGGGGCGCCTTCGAGAGTTCATAAAGTAGGACGGGAGGCAGAACCCCCACGAAGACAAGCCTCAACAACGGACAGACCAGAGGCCTGAGCAAAGATAAGAGCAGAGGGAAGGACGAAACGAGCCTCAAAGGCAGAACGACCATGTCATCTACGTCCTTCATGCCGACTCCCCTATTATAGGAATGTCAAACAGGGCAAGAAAGAGGTATGCTCGGGAGGCCAGGGCTGCCCCAAATGTAATACAGATCCTCAACGCTGAGAAAAGGCTCAAACCAGGGCTGGAGATTCAGTTCACAGAACAGGACCTGGCTGGGGTACACTGTCCTCACAGTGATGCCCTCGTCATCATTCTCAAGATTGCCAACTTCGAGATCAGAAGGGTTCTGGTTGACACCAACAGCTCTGTTAATATACTATTTTATGAGCCACTCAAACAGATGAAAATTGACCACCACAGCATCAAGCCTACCACCGTCGTGATGGCAGCATTTGATGGTAATCTCAGTACCCCATTGGGAAGGATCGACCTGCCTACTACTGTAGGGGAAGGTGAAAGACAGAAAACCACCATCTTGGAATATATGGTGTTGAATATGAAATCTCCCTATAATGTCATAATCGAGAAACCATGGCTACACCAGATAGGGGCGGTCACCTCGACCTTACACCAATGTTTGAAATATGTCCACAACCAGAATGTTCATTCTGTCAGAGGGTGCTAGCCAACTTCTCTGGAATGCCACGCTATTGCGCTCAAGGAGAAAACTACCAAATAGTAATTACAGTATACTCGAGACTATATAGATCCGATTCTCTACCATCCCGAGGAGGAGGGTTGCCCATCCAGAATTGAGGAACCCCTAAGTCCAAGAGGACGAGATAGCAGGGCCAAACCCATTGGGGAGCCCATCAAAGTATTAGTCAACTCAGAAGCAGAGGGGCGCTACTTGTACATTGGTCCAGACCTAACACATGTCGAGCAAGAGAAGATAATCAGGTTTCTGAAAGATAACCTTTCTATATTTGCATGGGAAACCAAAGATATAGAAGGTATAGATCCAAATCTCATAACTCACAAACTGATGGTAGATCCAGACCACCCACCAGTGAAACAAAAAGGAAGGCCGCTGGCTCGAGAACGGCATCAGATCATAAATGAGGAGGTCTAGTGGCTGCTTGAAGCCAAGATGATACGAGAAGTGTTCTACTCGGACTGGTTGGCCAATACTGTTCTGGTCAAAAAGAAAAATGGCAAGTAGAGAGTCTGTGTTGACTACGCTGACCTTAATAAAGCTTGCCCCAAGGACAGCTTTACACTACCAAGGATAGACTAACTGGTTGATGCTACTGTAGGGCACGAACTCATGAGTTTTATGGATGCCTATTCTGGGTATAATCAAATCCAGATGTACCCTCTAGACCAGGAGAAGACAGCCTTCATAACCGAACGAGGTCTCTATTGCTACAGAGTGATGCCGTTCCGTTTGAAGAACGCTGGGGCCACATACCAGCGGCTGGTCAACAGGATGTTCAGATCACTGCTCGACAATACCATGGAGGTGTACATCAATGACATGTTGGTCAAAAGTCTGTAGAAAGGCAGTCACCTCCAGCACTTATCCCAGACCTTCGATATCCTAAGACAACACAAAATGAAGCTCAATCCCTCGAAATGTACTTTCGGGGTGACGAAGGGAAAATTCCTGGGATACATTGTCTCTCAGTGGGGTATGGAGGCAGACCCTACTCAGATACAAGCTCTGATTGGACTGGAGTCACCAAAAACCAGAAAAGACATTCAGGCACTGAATGGCAGAATCGCGGCACTAAACAAGTTTATCTCCAAGTCTATTGATCGCTGCCTACCCTTCTTCAGAGCTTTAAAGGGCACAAAGCTTTACAATGGATGGAAGAATGTGAGAAAGCTTTCCAAGGACTGAAGGAGTACCTTGCCTCTCCAGAGCTTCTGTTAAAACCAGTCCAAGGGGAAAAGCTACTTCTTTACCTTGTAGTCTCTGAGAACGCGGTCAGCTCCGCACTATTCAGACAGGACAAGGGAGTCCAGAGGCCCATATTCTACATCAGTAGGGCATTACTTGACACAGAGAAGAGATACCCAGAGGTTGAGAAGCTGGCTTTCGCTTTGGTAATATCAGCTCGGAAGCTCCGACCTTATTTCCAAGCTCATCCAATAGAAATTCCAACCGCTTATCCTCTGAGTTCAATATTGAGGAAGCCTGAGGTTTCAGGAAGATTAGTAAAGTGGTCTGTGGAGTTGGGAGAATTTGGCATATCATATGTACCACGGAACTCCATCAAGGGACAAGCCTTGGCAGATTTCGTTGTTGAGTTCACCCTAGCACTTCAGAACCAAGCACAACCATTTAAAACCTCAGGGACATGGCGGCTCTACATTGATGGGTCATCAACCGATCAGGGTTCGGGAGTGGGCCTAGTATTACAGTCCCCTGACGGACTCTTATCAGAAAAAGCAGTTAGCTTGGGATTCAGAGCTTCCAACAATGAAACAGAATGCGAAGCCCTAATCCTAGGCATGAAGTTGGCTCTGGAATGCGAGGTTCAAAACCTTAAGGTCTTCTCAGATTCCCAGTTAGTGGTGAGCCAAGTTCTGGGAGAATTCTCCATTAAAGATGAAAGAATGCTTCGGTATTTCGA
Organism: Nyssa sinensis; assembly: GCA_008638375.1. NCBI lineage: Eukaryota > Viridiplantae > Streptophyta > Magnoliopsida > Cornales > Nyssaceae > Nyssa > Nyssa sinensis. Next base: position 18,167,705 of record CM018038.1, read on the forward strand.
ACTAGTGAAGCTCTTAAAATCCTCCTTCCAGACGTTTTCCATCTAGAAAATAAAAAAAAGCCAGAACTGTCGAGCAGACGCTTTGGCAAACATGGCATCCCGCTTAAAGGCAGAAGGGGAATCTGCAATTAAAATCTCTTACCAGCCAGGACCCAGCATAGAAGAAACCCAAGTTGCCCAAATTACAGAACAGCCCGAGAACTGGATGACCCCAATCCTCCAGTACCTGGAATCGGGGCTCCTCCCAGAGGATAAAAACAAAGCAAGGAGAATCCGGATCAGAGCGGCTCGGTACCTGGTCTTAAACAATAAGCTCTACAGAAGGTCCTATTCTCAACCTTTGTTGAAATGCTTAACTCCAGAAGAATCTCAATATGTCTTGGCTGAAATACACGAAGGAATTTACGGGAACCATAATGGGGGTAGAACAATAGCTCATCGGGCTCTAACTCAAGGCTACTACTAGCCTAGTATGCTAAAGCAAGCTAAGCAGTATGTCCAGAAGTGCGACAAATGCCAAAGGTTTGCTCCATATCAACACCAGCCCCATCACGAGCTCATCCCAATTACTAGTCATTGGCCCTTTGCTCAGTGGGGGATGGACATTGTGGGCCCATTACCCAAATCCCCACCAAACAGGAAGTATCTTTTGGTAGCCATCGACTACTTCCCTAAATGGGCTGAAGCTGAACCTCTAACATATATCACTGAGAAGGAAGTTGAAAACTTCACTTGGAAGAACATTTTGTGCAGGTTCGGGATATCACGTGTAATCATCTCTGATAATGAGACGCAGTTCACTAGTAAAGTCTTCAAGAAATTTTGTGAAAATCTCAACATGAGACAACACTTTGCCTCTCCAGGCCATCCATAAGCAAATGGGCAAGCAGAGGTCACCAATCGAACGATCCTTGATGGATTAAAGAAAAGGTTGGAGCAGGCCAAAGGAAAGTGGGCAGAGGAACTCCCTAAGGTTCTTTGGGCCTACAGAACAACCAGAAGAAATCCCACCTCTGAAACTCCCTTCTCACTGGCCTATGGTACAGAAGCAGTGATCCCGGTTGAGATTGGTATGCCAACCTTAAGGACTGAAGCCTTCGAACAAGAGTCCAATGATCAGTAGCTGACAGAAAATTTGGATTTGCTTGAAAAAAAGAGAGACCAAGCCAGGATAAGGATGGAAGCCTATCAGCAGAGAATGGTCAACAACTCCAAAGTGGGGCTCAAGACGGTTAGCTTTCAAGTTGGAGACTTTGTCTTAAGAAGAGCTTTTCCGAACACCAAGGATCCTACTATGGGAAAGTTTTCACCCAACTGGGAGGGCCCCTACAGAGTAACGAAGGTTGTTAGACTTACAACTTACTAGTTAGAAGACATAGAGGGGAAATCCATTCCTAGGCCTTGGAATGTAGAACACTTACGGAAGTATTATCAATAAAGATTTTTTCTTGTCAAATACCTCCACAAAGTGTTCATCTTTAAATCCATAGGCCTCCAGAGCCTGGTCCATCTCTAATGCACAGTCCTTCAGAGCTTGGTCCATCTTTAATGCACAGACCTCCGGAGTCTGGTCCATCTTTAAATGCACCGGCCTTTAGTGCCTGGTCCATCTTTAAATGCACAGGCCCCTAGAGCCTAGTCCATCTCAAATGCACAGACCTTCAAAGTCTGGTCCATCTCTAATGCACAAGCCTTTAGTGCCTGGTCTATCCTTAAATGTACAGGCCTCTAGAGCCTGGTCTATATCTAATGCACAGGCCTTCAGAGCCTGGTCCATCTCTAATGCACAGACCTTTAGAGTCTGGTCCATCTCTAATGCACAAACCTTCAGAGTCTGGTCCATCTTTAAATGCACAGGCCTCTAGAGCTTGGTCCATATCTAATGCACAGACCTTCAGAGTTTGGTCCATCTCTAATGCATAGGCCTTTAGTGCTTGGTCCATATTTAAATGCACAGGCCTCTAGAGCCTGGTCCATCTCTAATGCACAGACCTTCAGAGTCTGGTCCATCTTTAAATGCACAGGCTTTCAGAGCCTGGTCCACCTTCAATATACAGATTCAATGATCCAGTCCATCCAAAGACAGAAGTTCTGGACATCTTCAACTAATATCCAACTACTATTTACACAAGTTTCCTAGATCGGCAGATCCTTAGAGCTGATTCTTAGGTTACTTAGCTTATGTACTAACAAGCAACGAATAAACTATAGTACCGAGCTGGTTTGAAGTACTCCAGTTCAAGGCGCAAGTTTTATGTAAGTTTCTTTGATCTACTCTCAGAACATACAAACAGAATCACTGATCAGCAGTACTCGGAAAGGTGTTTTAACTCCAAAAGAACACATCCAAAAGGTACATCAGATTTGAGGAAAAAGAAGTCAATTTTATTGATGATTCACAAAAATTACATCAATACAAGAAGACTAAAAAGAAAACAAGTACATAGAAACTACAACAAAGACATCACTATGCTTTACGACATCATGGCTTTCTTCCTCGAATCTCTCTAGTGCAAGGGAAAGGGGCCCGAGGTCCAAATCTCCATTGCCGCCGTCACCGGCTTTCATTTGAAAGGAAGGAACCCTGAACCCCAATCTACATCAAGAAGTACCCAGGCTATTTCATCATCACTCTCACTTATCCCAATACCAACGGATGATGAAAGCTCTGGGTTTCAGGAGACCTCCATTCTCCACCTTTGTTTCCCTCAAATCTGGTACAACACCCAAGCCGGCTTGAGCAAAGGTCTCTGCCAAGACACAAAGGGGAGGAAGCATCCCACCTTCGTCTTCATCACCAATGCTCCAGGCCCCGGTTGTCAAGGAGGGTCCACCTTCAATCGGAGAAGTCTCGACCGGATGCTAAGACGGACAAGAAGATTTTCGCCTCCTCCAATCCTTCCTTAACGGCTGAATCGAAAGGAAGAATAATCCTCGAACACAGTTTAATCATTCCCAACTCGGACTGAAAATATTCAATCATCTCCGGGTAAACAGTAAGCTTCTAAAGACATCCAAATTCTCTCCGACGGGGGAATAGTTTGAAAGCAAAAAAGTGGAGAGATTGGGCGCAACCGTATGCCCCTCTCTCGTATATGTAGACCCTTGAAGTCCAAAAGCCATCCAACTAGACCGTCGCAACGGTTAAAGGAAAGGTTGGCCTCGAAATCCCAAACGACAATTGTGTAAACAAACAACGCATTAAACCATCCTCTTGGAATACCAAAAGACAGGGTACATGATTTCCCTGAACGAACAACCGCAGTTTAGTATTGAAGCTTCTAAGATGATGAAATAAGCAGAGTCTAATATACAGACCTCCTATCCGATATACAGACCTTCCAATCTTATCTGTTCCTTGACGGGCCACGCACATAACAAAAGACCAACAGCTCCGATATACCCCAGTCCTGATCTTGAAGGCTTAGAAACAGAAGTTTCAATCGTCAAAGTGATGGTCACCAACTACCTAATTATTTTTACAAGTCTTTGGTTCAGAACAATCTGCTTCGAAATTCTTTAGAGTTTGCTTCCACTCTACGTGATATAAGATCAATATCGGATTCCTACTCATCTGATTATATTTGCTTTCTTATCTTATTATGATGAAACCGTCAGATTAATTTTCAATCATTGTTCTATTACAAGTGCTGAAGTTCGGAAGGCAACTGTTAACTATTAAAGAGCTGATCTAACATGCAATGGGTTCAGAGCAGCTATGCTTACAAAAAAATTTGCAAAACGTAAGGACACAAGAAAAATCTAAAGAAAAGACAATTTTATTGATAAAATGTAACTTAGTACATCAAAATCTGGTTAAACAAAAAGGGGTGAAGCTGATGAAGCCTTAAGCCTTATCAGAAGGGCCAGGTTCCTCTACCGAAGGAAGGTCGGTAGCCATGGCCTCTTTACTCAGGGTAGCATCAGATGAAGCGGTTCTAGGAGCAACAATTGATGACACGTCAAAATCTGGAAACTTAGCAAGAAATCTAGATCAGAAGCTCTCAAAGCCGAACCGGATCAGTTTGTCACCCATCTTATCAACTTCTTCTCTCAATTCCATCTCAGTCTCAGTCTTGGCATGATCAACTGCCTCCTGAAGCCTCTGATCGAAGGAGCTTCGAAGGTCAAGCAACTCCTTCCGAAGCCTTTCAGCCTGCCGAGCATAAAGGTCTTTCTCGGACTCCACAACGGCAAAGTTATTGCCAGCCTCCTTCAGACTCTCCTCGGCAGCATGAGCCTTGGACTGAGCTGTTTCAAGCTCCAGCCTCACTTCATCTAGCTCGGCCTTTAGCTTGTCAGCCTCCTCAAAACTTAGAGGAGTCACTATCAGAGCAGCCAAACTATGCATACTCTGCACAACACGAAGCAGACAGGTTAAGCTGAATGCAAGAACAAACAAAAAGACAAAAAAGGCTTGAGAAGTTACCTTCATTTGGAGACTCATCATCTCGTTCATAAGTTTCGTAGGGTTTTCACCCCTATACCGATAAGGTCCCTTAGACCAAATTTGGTCAAAGGACTTCTTGGCAATCTGATAGTCCGGCTCATCAAATGGTTCAGAGGGAGTAGCAGACGCTTTCCCCTTCCCAGCTTGTTTGCTCGGAATGGAAGAGGCAGGGGGAACTGCGAAGACCGGAATAACAGGTTCGGCTTCCTTCTCAACCTCCGCTGGAGGTGGCTCGAGAGAGCCAGAAATCAACCTCCTCATTTTGACTTGAAGAGGAGGCTCGAGCTCAAGTTGGGAGGAAGCCTCCCCCGCCACTTGTGCCTCCGCCTCTAACCACCTCGATGTCAGCCTCTTCCTGAGCGCGTCAGTACGAGCAGCCATCAGATTCTCCGGAGTGACAATGACGGTGTAAGCTCAGTTAGAGGTCGAAAGAAGCTCACGATACTGATCTTGGAGCTCGTTAGTAAACTCGGACCTTCTCCAAGCAGTCCTGACTGCACATAAACAAGAAATGGAACTTCAGTTCATCAGCTCGGAAGGCATAACAAAACTAAAACAACCTAAGGAAATAAGCCTCACCCTTATGACCCGTGGTACGAGGGAATGTCGAGACATGATCTTGGAAGTCTTCAGGCTCCCAGCCTCCTCCAATAAAGAAGTACCACTTCTTCCATGTTTTATTAGAAGTGGGTACAGAGGACAGAGGCCGGAACCCCTTCTCAAAAGACATGTAAAAAAGGCCCTCTGCCTTCTTATACTTCAGATCCATGTTACTACGGATCAGATCTACAGATACATCTACACCGTTCTGGTGCCCTAACACTATAAACCCTAAAAAGTGCCGCCAACTGTTAAGGTTAAGGTCGGCAGGACAAAGTTTGAACCAACAGAAGAACTGCCTAACTAAATCAGGAAATGGAAGCCTTAAACCCATCTCAAACCAGGCAAGATAAACACATATCTCCCCGGCTTCAACATCATGAGGACGATCCATTGGGCCCGGTAACCTATAGGTAACATTTGGGGGAAAATTGTACTTCACCCTCCACTCGTCCAACAAGCTCTGGGTAACAACACTTTTGCCCTTTTCTCTATGGGAAGACCGGTCAGAGGTTTCCCCAGCCCTATCTCAGGGCTCTATGAAGGCATCAACTATCCTAGTCTTGGGACTTTGGGGAGGCCCAACAGACCTCTCCGCAACATCTTTGGCGGTAAGACCACCTACATTCTCTACATAAAACGGCACAGTCGTCTCCAAGGGATTTCCTACGCCCTCACTGGCTTTAAAAGATTCAGAAGGAGTAGACATTACTCTCAAAATTAAAAGAGGAAGAAGCAAAAGAAGAGGAAGATCGGTCAAACCTGTTCTAGACCAGAGCCTCAAACAACCAGAATTCTTCAAGGTTGCACAAACCAACAATGGCGGAAAAATCTTCTGGCACAGTGAAAATGACGAGAAAAAGGTCATTTCAAATCTCTCCCTGTATTTATAAGCGCAGTATCAGAAGGGAACCACCAAGCCAAACCCTAAAGGTACGCTTTATTTTCATGCTCATTCTTTGGCTTTCATGATAGTCTTTTCAATTCAGTTTACTTACTTAAGCATCGGAGCGGCTACTGCCGGAGCCAATCCGGTGGCCCTTTGATTCCCTTTTTGAATGTTCTACAGGTCACGGGGCCCAGATTTCTTGCGAGCCGAAAAGTGCAGCATCACATACGTAACATGATTGTTACAGAAATGGCAGCCACAATTATGTAGGAAACTTTGGAGAATCCATTTTTGGCCATTCTATAACTTTAAACAAGGAAGATATGTAGCTATAGGCTATAGCTGGAGAAAGTCTAATATGAGCAAGGATTAGGTTGTGAAATGTTTGAATGATGTCTAATAAGAGCACTCTCATTAGGACTAAAAGGATGGCCCACTATTTGTCTTTTTTTGGATTCTTAGTACACACAATTTCTCGGGTCAAAGATTTCTGCATTTTGCATTTTTGTTTGTTTCCAAGGAAATTTCTTTCCACCTGTCAATGAATTGACTAATTGTTTTTACACTAATTATTTGTTTTCTCTTAATTTTGTAATTAAACCATTCTAGAGGATATTCTTGCTACTTCACTTGTAAACAAAATAAAGATGCCTTCATTCTCTCATGGTTTATAAATAGATTGCTTCTTAATATCCCATGAAGGAAATTACTTCACTCCACAGCTTGCATATCATTAAGGTAGAGCCTCTCCCTTGGTCAATGTTTTGTGCATGGAAGGAAAGAAATGGTAGACCAAGTGACCAAATTGGAGAGAAAACAGTCTATACTTCTGTACCATCAATAAATATAATTAAGGATGATTTAGCATACATGCATTAGATTATGTTTAACTAAATTAAGTTGGATTTTATGCATCAAACTTGGACAAGTAGCATGAAACATCTTGTTGATCTTGTTAAATTGTAATATCCTGACCCGGGATACCGGGTCATATGGCACGTATTTCGAGATTAAAGAAAATTAGTGTAAAAATATTTACACCAAAGGAAATAATTAATTATTTATTTATATGAAATCATTAATTCTAATTATAATTAAATAAATTTGAACACACAAACACACACTTTATGGTGTATTGTGTGTGTATGTTATAAAGTGTATAAAAGTAAGTATATGTATAACTATAAATACATGTACCTAAGATAAAATATATTTAGTATATAAATATCTATATGTGAGTGTATATGAGCCAAATATGTGTATGTATATATAGATATATATGCACATGTACATGTATAAGTATGTATATATAAATAATTAAAATATTATTAAAAATTATAAAGGTATATTAAAATAAAAAACTAGTGTGAACAGTGTCCAAGGTGTGTGTGTGTCAGCAGTGTGTGTGTCTCCATGTGTTGTGTGTGTGTGTTGTATTATATATATGTATACATTATATACAAATATCCTACAACAATAAATGTAAAGCAACAAGAGGAAAAGAGAAATTTATGAGATGGGATGGCAGCTGAAATTGGGGACTGAATTTGGGCTAGAATCATGTAGAGATAGGCAGTGAGGTCATAGAGAAAGAGAGAGAAAGTTGAGAGAGAGAGAAAGGAGTCGGTGGATCCATTATAAAGCAAGTTCATGCATTGCATGCTTGTCATTATGAACGAGGAAGAAACTGAGAAGCTAAGAAGAGATTCAGAGCAAGAGAAGGGGAGAAAACAGTGGTGAAAGGTGAACCCACCAAAAACTTTTAAATTTCTCTCTCTCGAAATATGCATGAATAGAAACTGTTTGAAGCTTAGTTATGCATGTATGATGTTAGATATGTGTTTTAGAGTCGATTAAGCATGAAATTAGAACTTGGAAACAGTTAAAAGCATGAAACCCATAAGCATCCGCCATTGAAGACCTTGCTTATAGCAGGTCTGAACCAACGTTTACCAAACGAATTTTGGGTAGTCAAGACCTTCACTAGACCTTACCAACATGCTAAAGACATATGACCGCGACCATAAAGCTCAAGAAATGGACCCCATATGGTGAGTTGCAGGTTACGGGTTACAACCCAAACCTTTAAACTCGTGGTTAAATCCATTCTTATGAATGGAAACAGAATCCTCATGAAGAGGGGATCAAAACAAGCTAAACCTCATGAAAAATGAACAAGAAATGAGCATTTACGACCACATCACAGTTCGGATTATCAAGGTTGAAACCGAGGAAATGAGTTCATTTCGAACTCCAAAATGAATGTGAACCTGATTAGTTATGCCTTAGGAACATTTCTACATGAAAACAGTAGAGATCGGTTGATTAGAAATTCACGAAAATGAAGAAAATATAAAACTGTAACTAGGGTTATAGTAGGGGTCGAGATGGAGAAGACGACCTTGAGTCAACTCGAGAGTCGTCTCGGGCGATTCCTGATCGAGTTCGGTTAAGGCTGGGTTAACCCAAACACGTGTCACGCTATAAGCATGGCCACCGCATTATGGGAACGGCGTCGTTTTGGGGCTGATAAGTTTGTTTAAATTTTAAAAAAAATGGAAGGGATGTGTTGCTATGGGGTTTCGAACTTGAGACCCCTCACGCCCAACTCTCATCCTTTTCCACTAGGCCACGCGTGTGCGTGTGCCCTAATACGAATGGAACATATATATATATATATATATATATATATATATATATATAATAAAATCCAAAAAATTAAATGGCGCAACTGCACCTAACAGGATTCGAATGTGGTATCTATGGGAGTGGGAGGTGACACACTGGCCAGTGTGCCACCCATTTCATCCGGTTATATTTAGCCACCAATATATATATATATATATATATATATATATATATATTATACTTAATTTAATTTAATTAATTAAATTAAATATTCACGAAATGCCCCGATGTCCAAATGGGATAAGTTATATATGTATCCCTATTATTTTGACCCTACTGAGTCCAATGGTGAGGTCCACGATACGAGACGGGGTCCTGAAAAATAAAGACACGTAAAGGGGTAAAAAGACCAAAATACCCCTGGTACCCCTAAAGCCAACATGAAATCAGAGAAGGTCTAAATTGACTTTCTTTGACATCCCGGACTCAATAATGGAGTCCAAATTACGAAACGAAGTATGGAAAGATGTGACACGTAAAACGATAAAATGACCATTTTTCTTTTTTACATACAAAAGGCCAAATAAACTTTTAGGAAAGCCTAAACCGACTTTCTTTGACGCTCCGGACTCAATGGTAGAGTCTATTTGACCAAAAGAAATGTCTAAAATAAAAATACATAAAATTTGTTGAATAGCATCTGTTAGATGACTATAAATTAAAGTAAGGCCCAAGTACTAATCTAAGGCGTATACGATAAAATGAATTACGAAAAGACACGACACTAAAACATGTGAAGAAGATAAATTTAAATTAAATCTTTTGGAGCTACCAGAAGAGTACAAAGTGAAATAAATTAAATCTCTAACACATTAAATTGTGTCATAGGTTAAGAATACGAGTTAAGTTAAGTACATATGAATTTATGAAATCGTTTTAGGATCTAATACGATTTAAGCATAAGTTAAGGAATATCGAGATGATATTACAAATGAATGTGAAGTTGATGAGATATTTATGAATTGTTCTTAGGAACTACAAGGAAAGTGGGAAGGCGCATTATTAGCACTAACCCTAAAGGACCAAGGTGAGTAACCCTGTGTTTGAAGTGGAGATTTAACTCCATGGATTTAAAAAGGTTTTAAATGCAAAGATATGAAATGTTTGAAATTCCAAATTCAGTGTTTACATAATTCAGTTTTTAATTGTTCTGTTTTATAACCCTATTATGACATGCTCAGTGATTGGTTTCTACAACAGTTTTTCCTTCAAATACTTTTCAACATGTCTAGTTAAAATGCAATTATTGTTAAATATTCTGAATTTGCTTATTTCAAGTATACGAATGTTTATTACGAAGTTATGAATGTTATGTTTTAAAGTACTCACGAGAAATAACTATTTGATATACTTATATGTTAAATGTATTTGAAATGCAAGATAAATAATAAGCACATAGGTAGTGTTGTGGGTTGTATGGAACTCAACGGACCTATCATGTGCATCATCACATAGGTAGTGAGGAGGGTTGTACGGAACCCAACAGACCTATCATGTGAAATGCCCAGTAGCAGGATCTAATCCCCTAGGCAAATGAGATATCTCCACGTATATGTAAAATGGGAGTCTGGTTCGAAACGGATTCCACTAATGAAAGAGATAAGATGACAAATGAGTTTGAAAATGGAAGCAGGTTTTACCCTCATTTTCAATATGCATATGTTTTGAGTTTTATATACTCTATTTAAGAAATACGTGATATGTTATATGTTTTGAAGTTCATATGTCTAAGTTTAGCTTGAATACTTTAAATGTTTCAAGGCTACATGTTTTAAGGAATGCATATATTCTGTATTCAAAGTATACGAACAATTGGCGGTGATTATTTTACAAACTCTTATGTACTAAACCACTGCTAATTGAAAACCCCATGACGAATACTGGAATTGCTCACAAGCTTAGATTAGCTTACCCGGACTTTGTTCGGACCCCCCCTTTCAGGTGATTCACAGCAGACAGGGTCTCGAGGACGATGGTGATGAGTCTAGCTGTTTTTAGGAAGATATGTTTAAGTAGTTTCTTTTGAGAAACCTATGAACTCTAGTAGTACATTTTGTATTAGTAGACAATGTAAGAATATGTATTAAGCCCTCAGGGCAACCGAACATGTTTTGTATTAATGTTATAAGCCCTTAAGTTTTAGTTATACTCTGAATGTGTAACCATGTATGCTATGTATGGAGCGGCAGTACCGGACGAATGTGCATAATTTAAAAATAAGAAAAGAAAAGAAAAAGTTTTTCACGCTTCCGCAAAACGCATGTCGCACATCTATTCGATACCGTTGCCTATGTGAGCCTTCGTCCAAGGGTCCTCGGGCCTGAGGGTGGCGGTCGCGATGCGAGATCCGCACAGGGTGGGTTTCGGGTCGTGACATAAATCACTTGTTGCTCTAAAAGTTTAAGTTATTAGAAAGTGGATTAATATCATATATCAAATTAATATATTCTTTCACGTGTAACCCTGTCTTCCACCTTTAAAGTGACAAAACAGGGTGCAAAAGCGAAATCGAGTAAATATAGTGCAAACTTTGTACCGAATGAATAAAGGGAGAGTACTATAGAAAGAGATGGAAAGTCTGTTGAATAGTTTCCCAAGTCAACAAAGGAGAATTGTCAAGAAAGAGATTCAACAAAGGGGTTGTGCAGCAAACGCATAAGAGTGGGATTTCTAATAAAAGAAAATTCCAGTCAGAAAGATGTTAATGTGATTAAACCTACTCTGATACCACAATAAATCACCTGTTGACTTAAAAACTTAAATTATTAAAGAATAAATTAACAATATGTATCAAACTAACTAATCCTACTATTTAGTTAGTACTGCATGGGCATTACAATGAGGTTGGATGGGACTTCTCAACTCCTCTATTAAAAATTAGTTTTTTTTTACTAAGAGAAAATAAGATAGTCAACATGTAACCAAAAAAAGATATAATGAGAGTGCCTAAAAAGCTATTGCATTCTCATCAGTTCTGGACCAATGAATAATTTCTACGAAACAACAACTTTATTTGTTGTAAACATTTCTAGAAGTTGTTGGGACAGTATGAAGAATCTGTAGGTTTAAGGCATATTTAAAAACACTTTTTTTATAACATAATTTGCCCCAATTTGGTAGAGTTTGCTGATGTGTTATTGACAAAGTCGTTCCCAGGATACAACAAAGTTTTCGATTTGAAAAATTGCAACCAGCAAAATTGAAGGACTTCTTGTGAAATCCTTTTGTTTACAATTCTTATTCTAAGAGAGAGTGAGAGAGTTTGATTAAAATTTTAATTCATTGTACTGCTGTATTTATAGATATAGATGTGTCTTTTCTCAAAAGACACAACCTATTCGTAAATACCTAACTGATATATATGACTTTTCAAAAAGTCACAACCATACCCATTAAATGTATCTCTTGAAAAAGACATAACTTTTTTCAAATACTTATTGGACACACCCATTCATGGAAGCATCTATTCAACGCACCAATTTGATCATCTCTAATCTGAACCGTTGATCAGATGATTCAAAACTAAATCAATCAAAAAATCGATTTATCTTTGATGAATCTGCATTGCGTGCAAAGGCAGGAGAAAATTATTGCACATGGTGCACGGTGTGTTCAATGAGTTAGAGCACATTTAGGCTTGGTTCAATCTATGAGTTAACAAGAACTTTATGAAACCCAATTAAATATAAGGAATAAGTTTCCATATATAAAAATAATAATACAAAAGCGATGTGAAAAAATGTTTAAAACTATTATGCTATCAAACCTAAGAGCTTGACTCAATAGAAGCAAAAGTATGTTCATTTGTCTGTTGTTATTTTCACTTTGAACTAGTGCCCAATATTGCACTCTCTTTAACTGTTCTAGTTGGAAGATTTTGTTTTATATTTTTCAAATGTGTCTATGAATATGTAGTCATTGGAAATGATTTCCCTTAGAATTTTTGGTCATATTCTGCAGAGATAGCAGATACTATTCTTGTTTGCAAATCAAATTTTGATCTTACTTTGGCAACTGATAACAACAATTTGATAGAAAACCACCCATATATATAAACACATTTGAAAAACAACCTTCACTTTCAGAGTATTAAGGCAGGCACATCTTAACCACAAAACGATGTTTGGGTAGTGATATACCACAAAATGATAGACCAGTCTCCATGTGACACATGTGACTACAAACCAATTAAAGCTCGGCCATGCAGAGCAGACTCAAACGCTTAACCATTTAGAGTAGGCTTAGGCACTTAGCCTTCAAAACTCACAGGTTTGAGCACAAGGCCTTCAGAGCTCATCACCGCCTTAAATATCCTACCTAGCAAAGGAAAAGGAAACAGTCATCAACAAGGAAACTGCCACTCACGGATATCTCTCAAGTGCAATATCCAACATGGTAACTGCCATTCTCCGATGATCAAATCCCTACTTCTATGGCTCTAAATCCTAATCAACTTAGGAAAGCCATAGCCTATAAATTAAACCCTAAAGGTACGCTTTACATTCATGCTCATTTTTTAGTTTACATTATAGTCTTTCAATTAAGTTTTATTAACTTAAGCATCAGAGCGGCTACTGCCGGAGCCAATCCGGTGGCCCTTTGATCCTTTTCTTTGAGTGCTTCTCAAGCAACGGAGTTCAGAGCCCCTACCAACCAAAAAGTGCATCATCAGTTAGGCGTCGTCTGTGGGAATGACAATCGTTCTTTTAACAAAAGTGCTTTACTTACGAACAAACTCATCCTCCTTCTTACCGGAAGACTATGGCTCCCAATCTTCGACAGAGAAAGAATGCTGAAAACCTACAAGACCCTCAAACCCGGCTGCCTACCGAATGAGGAAGGGGACGAGCAACTGACCCCATACAGCAATAACTTGACCTAGTTAAGCGACAGAACGAGTTAATGCAAGAACAACTACTTGCCATGTCCAAAACTCTAGCGGTACTCACCTAGAACCTTGGAACCAATCCTTTGAATCCACCCATAAATACGGCTGATCAAAGGACACAACCTCCTACCGCTACCACGGACGGAGGACTTCATGAAGAGATTCCCAATAATCAACTAGTGTACCCTCAAGGTGCTGCCCACATTAGCGGAAACCCACAGCCATCAGCAGCCGCAGGCAGGGGGATACCAACTTTTATTCCAGACATCCACTATTGAAGCACCACTAGGGCTCCAACCCCAAGGGCTGCAAGAGCGAATCCGGCACTGCAAGAGTCTCCACCTCAAGCGGCTCTAGCTCCTTTAGCTCAAGACCACCAAAATCTTCCTCCAGCCATGGGACATGCCCATCCCATTTAGGTAGGAGCCAAAACTACAAAGTAAGATTCGCAAGAAATCCCTCTTAGGGACCCACGAAGAGCTGAAAAAGTTGCGAACTTTATGGACCGCACTGTAATAATGAGAGGTATTCAAATCCCTCCAGTGCAGGACGAGCTAGCCAAGCTGCTCGAAAGGCTAGCCGCATCATTCACCCTTGCTATCATGGCTGAGGAGAGGTCGATGAAGTTTGTCGTCCCAAAGTTCACCCCTTATGATGGGACTGGGGATCCGAGGGATCATCTTTCTCATTACCAACACACTATGGCACTACACGGGGCTTCTGACCCCTTCATATGCCGTACATTCATTACCAGCCTCAAATGCACAACACTGAAGTGGTTCCACCACCTCTCACCTAGCTCAGTCACCAACTTCTATGAGCTCGGCAAGCGTTTCCTAGATAGGTTCATGACTAGCAGGAGGTTGAAGAAGGGCCCAGAATTTTTGCTTAAAGTAAAACATTCCAAAGAGAAACCCCTCCAAGGATACATTGCATGCTTTAATGCCAAGCTCATAGAGATTACAAATTGCAGCCCGAGCTTTTTAGTAGCTGCTATAACCGCCGGGCTCGCACAAGGAGGCTTCAGGGATTCTTTGACAAAGAGCCCTCCTACCGACATGGCAGCCCTCATGGATCCGGTAAGGAAGTACATAAATCTAGAGGAAGCAAATAACCCATCTCAAAAGACTAAAGAACAAGCTCAACAGGATGAACAGAAGGACTCCAGTATAATCAGGAAGAAGGTCAGAAGCCCAGATAGAAGAACGACTTCCAGAACTCCAAACAACACTGCTCTAAAGGGATTCAGTACCTTCACTCCTCTGAATGCCTCCCTAACTCACATATTTCGGCAAGTCTGAGCACGTGAAAACTTAAGTTGGCCAGAGCCGCTAAGAGGCGATCCTAGCTATTGGGACCAGAGCAAGTATTGTGACTTCCACAAAGACCACGAGCACACAATTGACATGTGCAAATCCTTTAAGCATGAAATTGGGCAGCTCATAAGGAGAGGACGACTACGGGAGTTTGTCAAACAGGACGAGAGGCAGAACCCCCGCAATGACAGACCCTAGTAGAGAAGGCCGAACCGAAGGCCAGACTAGAGACCAGAACAAAGGGAAGGACGGAATGGGCCTCAATAGTAGAACAATCAGTTATCTACATCCTCCATGCAGATACCCCGGTAATAGGGTCGTCCAACTGAGCAAGAAAACGGTATGCCCGGGAGGCTAGAGTTACTCCCAGCATCCTACAGATCTCCAATGTTGAGAAAAGATTAAGGCCAGTTCCTGAGATCCAGTTCTCAGATCAAGATCTTGTAGGAGTACACTGTCCTCACAGTGATGCCCTTGTTATCTCCCTCAAAATTGCCAACTTTGAGATCCGGAGAGTCTTAGTGGACACAAGGAGTTCTACGAATGTGCTATTCTACGAACCCCTCAAACAGATAAAGCTCAATCCCAACGACATCAAGCCCACCATTGCTATCATGGCAGGATTTGATGGGAACCTCAGTACCACGCTAGGGAGGATTGACCTTCCAAACACAGTAGGAAAGAGAGATGGACAAAAGATGACGATGTCAGAATACATGGTTCTGAATGCCAAGTCCCCTTACAATGTCATAATTGGGAGACATTGACTACACCAGATGGGAGCAGTCACTTCGACCCTCTACCAATGCCTGAAGTACATTCATAATCGTGTTGTCTACTCTATCAAAGGGTGTTAACCGACCTCTCGAAAGTGTCATGCTCTCGCACTCAAGAAGAGGGCCACCAAATAGCAATTACCGCACGCTCGTGAAGGCGGGGATCCAGACCTCACCTGCAATCATGAGGTGGAAGACTGCCCTTCCAGAATTGATGAGCCTTTGAGCCCTAAAGGAAGGGACAGCAGGGCCAAGCCCGTAGGAGACCCCATCAAAATGTTGGTCAGCTAGGAAGAACAAGGGCGTTACTTATAGATCGGTCCAGACCTAACACCTGCCGAGCAGGAAGAGATGGTAAAATTCCTAAAAAACAACCTCTTAGTGTTTTCCTGGGAAACAAAGGATACAGAAGGCATAGATCGAGACTTCATGACTCACAAGTTGATGGTAGATCCTGATCACCCCCTAGTGAGACGAAAAAGAAGGTCACTCGCTCTAGAGCAACATCATGTCATTAACGAAGAGGTCCAAAGGCTGCTAGAAGCCAAGATGATACGAGAGGTATTCTATCCAGAATGGCTTGCTAACACTGTCTTGGTCAAAAAGAAAAATGGAAAGTGGAGAGTTTGTGTTGACTATATAGACCTCAATAAGGCCTGCCCAAAAGACAGCTTTCCACTGCCAAGGATAGATCAGTTAGTTGATGCTACTACAGGACACGAACTCATGAGTTTCATGGATACTTACTCTAGATATAACCAGATCCAGATGTACCTTCTATGTGATATCCCGACCCAGGATACGACACGATTACCGAAGCAAGTCGACTGAATAGCATAACCTGGGCTGCCTTAAACTTTAAGTCACAATAATTATGGAACTGAACCTAATTTCAAAAGATAAATGTTTTGATTAGTAAAGCCAGTGTCGGGTGGTACCCGAGCAACTCGGAACCTTACCTCGAAAAGCGTGCATACATGCAACCCATGCATGCATACGTACGTACACATGCATAGTTCATGGAATATTAGTGTATGTGTACGTGATTAAAAATACCGTTATACGTATATATATGATTATAATGATATGTATAAAATATGTATTGTATAGGTATATATATATATAATATAAATGTATTATGTATATAATGTATTATGTATATAAAATTAAATGAAGAAAGAAAAAGGAAAGGAAGCTTCCAATACAAATATCAGTATGTGTGTGCATCACTGTGTGTGTGTGTGTGCATC
Organism: Nyssa sinensis; assembly: GCA_008638375.1. Classification (NCBI taxonomy): domain Eukaryota; kingdom Viridiplantae; phylum Streptophyta; class Magnoliopsida; order Cornales; family Nyssaceae; genus Nyssa; species Nyssa sinensis. The sequence continues at coordinate 18,184,562 of CM018038.1, forward strand.
ACTGTGTGTGTATGTGTTTGGGAAACCCACCAACCGACTTGGTGAGGTGGTGGGTGTTTATATGTAATATATATGTATATATGCATATTGGAATTACGTGGATGGAGGAGATTAAAGGGAGGGTTCTCTGCAGTCATTCTTGACTGAAAGAGAGAAAGAGAGAGAGAGATAAGGTAGAGAGAAAAGAGGCGGTTGGTGAGTTTTTATATATATAAGTATACGGGTCAAGTGAGTTAAGAAGTTAGAAAAGAAAAGAAGGGTCAGGAACTGAAGGGGAGAAGAAGAGAGAAAGGTTGAAGCAGAAACAGAAAGGTGGGAGAGTCACAGTGAGCTCAAAATCCGAAACCCAGGTAATTGATTTCAGTTCTGTTATTTCGATTTAAAGCATAAAGCTTAGATATAATGGTAGGGTCTGAACAAGCATGAAATATAGAAATTATTGCAAAAAGAATGAAGCTAAATGGTGTAGAAACCATGGAGAAATATGGAGTTGCAGGTTTCATGGATAATTTCGGGTTCCATGAATATCATGCTAAAACCTTGATGTTTGTTTATGAAAATGGTCCTTAGAGGTGCAGAAAACCATTTAAAATGGATTAGGGTCAAAACAGTGTACAAATAGTCACGAAATAGGAAAGATATAGGTCACCGGAAAGTCGGCCGGAGACACTTAGGCTCTATTTCGTGAAGGTAGGGAGGGATTTAAAGGAAATGGAAAATGGATTTGAAATCCTTAGGAGAAGGGGAAAAGAATTGCATTTAAAACGAGCCGAAATCTCACCGAAAAATAAGTCACCGTCGCCGGAGAAGGTGACTGTGCACGCCGGAACCCTACCGGAGACGTGGGGGAGACGATCGGAAAAGCATGGGTCATATCGGGTTAAGTCTAGACGGGTTTGGGTTTGAATCGGGTCGGTACCCGACCGGACATAAACGGTTAACCGAAGCTGTGTCGTTTTGGGTTTCTAATTAAATGGATTTGGGCATGTTTGGTTGCAGGAATAATAAATAGGAATTGGGTTTTGGGGTTAACCGAAACAGGGATAAGGATAGGGAATTGGGTTATTGAAATCCGGTTCTTGAATGAAAGTGAACCGTTTGGTTCAGGGCAAGGGTGGACCGGTTTAGGGTTTTTAGGTCTGAACCAACTGGTTCAAACCGCAGCTTATGGAATTTATGAACCGGCCCCAAATGTTTTGAAAAATTACACTGTTGCCCAAATATAAAAAATTAATTAAATATTAATTTTTACAATAATGCCCATATTTCAAAATTGGGTCAAACGAAGTCCAAACGATACAAACGAATAGTCAAAACCTATTATCTCGGACGTTCTAAGTCCAATGGTGGGGTCTGTTTTACGAGATGGAATCCCGAAGTATAAAATACCGTAAAAGTGCAAAATGACTATTTTGCCCTTTTTAGTACAAAAGTCCAAATGGAATTCCGCGAAAGCCTAAACCGACTTTCTTCGGCGTTCCGGACTCAATGGTAAAGTCTAAAATAGTATTTGAAATACTTATGATAGAAAGGCATAAAATTTGATGAATAGCATTTATTCTGAAACGTACTCACTGATATATAGGGAACTCGAAAGGCAAAGGTATACTCACGGATTTCTGAGATAGAATCACGATAGAGGTAAGTGGATCACTTTCTCTTCCATGTGGTGTTTCTAAAGCCAAGTTTATTCATTACTGCCAAACTTGTACTCTTGAAAGTACTTCATGTTATTGCTATCCACAATGCGATATTGTTCTATCTTGTGGACATTGATTGACTATTGTGTTATTGTTATAATATTGAACCATGCCTTGAAAGGCTTACTGTTATGCTTTACTGTATATATGATATTCCATTTTCATACTCCTTATGGAATCACAAATGATCATGCTATGTTTATAAATGCTGGAATTGTGCTCAGTCACAATATCCATCCGATGCTTCTGTGACGAACTAGTCCGTGAACGGACGTGTGGCAAAAGATGTGAGTTTAACTGAGAGGTATGCCGGGCCTCGAATTACGCAGAGGGGTTGCCATTCCCTACTATAGATTATAAGCATCTCCATTGGATTATTGTTATGGATATATTGTTGAATGGCTACTGTACCTTATGGATTACTGTTTCTTATGGATTATCTTACGTTGTTCATTGGTTTGATTGTAATCGATTTATTGTGGCAGTACTTTTATTGTGACAGGTTATTGTTGAGAAATCTTAACACTGCTTATTCATTTCTTCTGATTGTATATTGTGCCCCACTATTTCTTGGCCATCATGGCAACTGTTCTCATTGGCTATTACAGCATCTCCCTTCTTATGATTGGCTATCATATTTTATTCATGGATTTATATCTTATCGATACCAGTGTCGGAGATCTGGTTTACTTGCTGAGCTTCATAGCTCATTCCACCCCACTTACCCCCATTTCAGGTGATGACGCTGCGAGACCCCAGTAGGAGTCTGAGAGCGTAGGGGGACATTTTGAAGTACTGATCAGTCTATGTTAGTTCTCCCATGTATTCACCACCCCCGGGTGCTGGTTACGGTTTAGTTCTCATTTTGAATTTTGTAGAACTATGTCATGTATTTAATAGACTTCCGCTGTGTAAATTATTTAAAAAGACTTCCGCTGGATTACTATAATTGATAAAGACTTCCGCTGTTTACTGTTAAAATTTTTAGTACATTGCATATTAGTATTATGATACTGGAACGGAAAAAGTAGGGACGGCCTTCGGGTCGGCCCCGCGACACGAGATCCGCATAGGGTGGATTTCGGGTCGTGACATTCTAGACCAGGAAAAGACAGCATTCATAACCAAGCGAGGTCTCTATTACTATAGAGTGAGGCCGTTCGACCTAAAGAATGCTAGGGCAACATATCAACGTCTGGTCAACAAGATGTTCAATCCTCTGATCGGTAGTACCATGGAGGTTTACATTGACGACATGCTAGTCAAGAGCCTACAGAAAAGCAGCAACCTCCAGCACTTAGCTCAGACGTTCGACGTCCTAAAGCAGCATAAGATGAAATTGAATCCCTCGAAATGCACCTTCGGTGTAACCAAGGGAAAGTTCTTGGGGTACATTGTCTCTTAGAGAGGTATTGAAGCAGCCCTCACTCAGATCAGGGCTTTGATTGGGATGCAGTTGCCAAAGACCAAGAAAGACATTCAGGCTCTGAATTGTAGAATCGCAACTCTGAGCAGATTTATCTCCAAATCCACTGATCGCTGCCTACCATTTTTCAAAGCCCTGAAAGGTAACTGAGCCCTATAGTGGTTAGAGGAATGTGAAAAAGCTTCTCAAGAATTGAAGGAGTACCTGGCTTCCCCTGAACTCTTATTAAAGCCAGTCCAAGGGGAAAAACTACTCATCTACCTTGCTGTCTCCGAAAACGCTATCAGTTTTGTACTAGTCAAGCATGAGAGGGGAGTCCAGAAGCCCATATTCTACATCAGCAGGGCATTACTGGATGCAGAAAAAAGATATCCAGAAATTGAAAAATTAGCTTTCGCCCTAATAACCTCAGCACGGAAGCTCAGACCCTACTTTCAGGCTCATCCAATTAAGATCCCAACGGCCTATCCACTGAAGTCGGTGCTTTGGAAGCCAAAAGTCTCAGTACGACTGGTCAAGTGGTTGGTAGAATTGGGGGAATTTCACATATCTTATGTTCCACAGACCTCCATCAAAGGGCAAGCCTTGGCCGATTTTGTTGCCGAATTCACCCCAGCACTACATGACAGGGCACAGCTTTATGAAAGCTCTGGTACATGGCAGCTTTATACTGATAGATCTTCCACTGACCATGGTTCTAGCGTCGACTTGGTGCTACGATCCCCTAATGGGCTTATGGTAGAAAAGGCAGTAAGTCTGAGGTTCAGAGCTTCAAACAATGAAGCAGAATACGAGGCCTTTATACTTGGATTGAAGCTAGCTTTAGAATACGAGGCTCAGAACCTCGAGGTCTGCTCCGATTCCCAACTTGTGGTAAGCCAAGTTTTGGGAGAGTTTTTCATCAAAGATGACAGAATGCTTCGGTATTCAGAACTCGTGAAATCACTGAAGCAGTCCTTCCAAAAATTCACAATCCAGAAAATCGAAAGAGGTTAGAACTCCAGGGTTGACGCACTAGCCAATATGGCCTCCCACCTCAAGGCCGAAGGAGAATCCACGTTGAAAGTCTCCCATCAATTAGAACCAAGCATAAAAGAGGTCCAAGTTGCCCAAGCTATAGAGCAAACCCAGAGTTGGATGATGATGAGAGCATAATATTTCATATTTTTAATTCTCTTATATTTAGTTTTGTGACATATTTTCTATTGAAGTGAGCTAATTAATTCATTTATTGAATTAGGGAAGCATTGATGGTAAAAGAATAATTTTGTGTAATTTTTGGCTTTTGGACAGATTTTACCTATAGAGCTTCATTTGAGATTTGGATGGTGTTCGAGTTCGAGAATGAGGAAGTGGTCTTCATGAAGTTTTTAGAGGACGTTTTGGGCTTTTCATAAAGGTCTGGTTTGTAAAAATCTAAGTTCGTTTGGGCCTCCAAACATTATTTCGAAATCAGGCCTGGGAAGCTGTCCGCGCAGCTGATTTCCTGTCCGACCAGCCGACTTCAACAGGCCATAAATTGAGTTTCCGAAGTCCAAATCAGGTGTTTTAAAAGCCTAAAATTATCTACTATTCGAGGGCTACAACTTTCATGAAGAGCTCGAGTCAATATTTCATCGTTTTCAAATGGAAACATAGCTTGCAAGTTTCAGCAGTTTTGATAATTTCAGGAAATTAGTTCTGAACAATGGGCTGGGCTTGTAATGGACGGCTGAATGGAACACGAAGCCAAAGAAATAAAAGCTAAAGAGAAAGACAAAAGGAAAGTTTGAAAAGTCAATGAAAAGAAGAAAACAAAGCCAAAGAAATAAAAGCTGAAGAGAAAGACAAAAGAGAAGTTTGAAAAGTCAATGAAAAGAAGAAAAGTCAAGAGGCTTGGCTTGTGGCTGAACCAAAAAGTGTGCGGTGCAAATCGAAGGCGTGGGGTCCAGTGGAATAAAAAGTGACGTGAGGATTTTAGGGCGCAGCAAGTGTGCGGCACAAAGCAGGTATATAAAGGAAGGGTTTTTCCTGCGGTAGAGGGAGGGAAAAGAAGAGGAAGTTTGTGCGGCGCAGGGGAGCAGAGACGCGAAGGAGCGGCGCATAGTGACAATAAGTTTTTAGTTTTATTTTCTTATTCAAGTATGTTAGGCTAGATTTTTAATTCAATTCTAGGGGATTTCGAACCCTCGTTACAGTTTAATGGTTGAATCAATTCAGTAACATTATTTCTTCCTTCTCTTAATCTGTTCATGGTAATCTGTTTAAATTGTTTTATTGATATTTAGTTTGATTGATTTAATCAGGCCTGTTAGATTGATCAGATTATTATCAATTGCTAGATTCAGTAAGTATATTACGTAATTGATATGGTTCCTAATCAATTGTGGCAAATAGTGATAGATGATTGTGGTCAAGCTTTTGTTTATTGCTATGATTATCATGACCTAAGTTAAACACTCCGAGCTTGTGTGATTGTTGCTTAGAATAATCTAATTTCCTAGATATTAATGCTGCCATTATATTAAATTTAGAGAACTTATTCTAAATTGTGTAATGGTTAGAATCTAATGGAGAACTTGTTTCATTAGTGAGGAATTAAGGAAAATTTCGGGTAGCAGAGCTTGTTGTTACCTAGGATTATTAGATTCATTGAAGGTTAGAATAATGTTATAATTTATTGATTGTTCCATTGACAGTGAGTGTGAGATTGAACCGAAGAACTGAAGTTTTAATTCATTAATTTTTGTTATTAATTTAATTTTCATTCGTAATTAGTTTGATCAAAATTTCAATCCCCCCATTTATTGTTTTGCTATTAATTGGATTTTAGTTTAGATTTAGTCAGAATAAATAAAATAAATAAATTGCAGACACTCTCTGTGGGATCGACCCTTACTCAGCTAGCTACTGTATTTATTGTGTTAAGAAGTAAGGTTAATTTATTTTTGGAGTGTTAACGACGCGCTACCAAAAATTTGGCGCCGTTGCCGGGGAGTGTTTCCTGTCAATTTTTTTTATATTATTCTGGCTGATTTTTTTTTAGTATTTATTTATTTATTTTTAATTCATTGCTTTTAGGTCAATTTGTGTTTTAATTTTTGTTTATCAAATTCTAATTTATTATTATTTTTTTTTCTATAGGTTCGGTGGAGTTTTCTAGGTGGCACTATTTATTTAGAATTTGCGATTTATTGTTTGGTTAATTATTTTTATTTTTTTATTTTTTTCTTCTCTAATTTTCTTTTGCTTATTTTTTTATTTTTTTTATTTATTTTTTGTTTCTTTTTGGTTTATGACTTGATCTTCTCAATCTGACGAATTAAGATTTGATCCAGAAATTGAGAAAACCGCACGAAGGTTGAGAAAAGAGACTCGGCAAGCTCGAATTGCGATTGCAAATTCTAAAAAAGCTATTGTTGCATCACCTGGCCTTACCATAGCACTTGAATTACTTTCTAACAGTTCATACAGTGATTCAGAAGAGGAAGATATGGCTGCTCCTAATAACAATAGAGCTACTACGACTTTGAGGGAGTTGGCTACTCCTAATCTAAATTAACAGCCATTGTGTATTGAGTATCCTGATTTAACTGTTGCTTTTGAATTGAAATCCGGACTAATTCATCTTTTGCCTACCTTTCGTGGTCTTACAGGTGAAGATCCATACAAGCATCTGAAGGAATTCCATGTGGTGTGTTCTAGCATGAAGCCTCAAGGAATAAGAGAGGAGCAGATAAAGCTTAGGGCTTTTCCATTCTCATTGGCAGACTTGGCAAAGGATTGGTTATATTACCTTCCTTCCGGATCGATTTAGACATGGAATGAGATGAAGAGGCTATTTTTGGAGAAATATTGCCCTGCTTTTAGGGCTGCTAATATAAGGAAAGAGATATGTAGCATCAGACAATATAATGGAGAATCTCTTTACGAGTATTAGGAGAGGTACAAGAAGTTATGTTCGAGCTGTCCACCACACCAAATTGATGATCAGTATTTAATTCAATATTTTTATGAGGGACTATTGCCAATGGATAGAAGTATGATAGATGCTGCTAGTGGAGGAGCATTGGTTGATAAGACCCCAGATGCTGCTAGGAATTTGATTTCAAACATGGCAGCCAATTCACAGCAGTATGGAACCAGAATGGAGCACACACCTAAAAAGGTGAATGAGGTAAGTACTTCTAACATGAACGTCAAATTTCTGATTTAACTGCTTTGGTTCATCAAATGGCTGTAAGGAACATGCAAGCAGCAAAAGTGTGTGGAATTTGTTCGTTGTCAGGACATAATTCAGATGGGCGTCCAACATTACAAGAAGATGAAATTGTTCAGCAAGCGAATGCAGTAGGGAATTTTCCAAGACAACCCCAGCGCCGATATGATCCTTACTCTAATTCTTACAATCCAGGATGGAGAGATCATCCCAGTTTGAGCTATGGAGGAAATAGGCAACCAATGCAGAATGTTTTCTCAAATAACCAGCCCGGTTTTCAACAGGTTCAACAGCAGTATCCACCCAAACAAGCAGTTCCTTCCAGTTCTGGAACATCTCTTGAGGATATGTTTAAAGCTTTCATGACCAATACACAACAATTCCAACAAGAGACAAGGACTTCCATACAAAATCTGGAGAATCAGGTAAGTCAGCTTGCTACCACAGTTGGTTGATTGGATTCTCAAAGCTTAGGTAAGTTACCTTCCCAAACTATTATTAATCCAAGAAAGAATGCAAGTGCTATAACATTGAGGAGTGGCAAACAATTGGAAGTACCAAAATCCACTGCTGTAGTTGTTGAGGAGGAGGAGATTGAGAAGGAGGCAGAAATATCAAAGGTAATTCCTAATCCTTCTATTCAAGTTAAGACTAACCCCCTACCTTTTCCATACAGGTGTGCAAGGTCTAAGAAGGAGGAGCAAGAGAAAGAAATTTTAGAGACATTCCACAAGGTAGAGGTAAATATCCCTCTACTAGATGCAATTAAGCAAGTGCCAAGGTATGCAAAGTTTTTGAAAGAATTATGCACTAACAAGCGGAAGTTAAGAGATGATGAGAAGGTAAGTGTGGGGGAGAATGTGTCAGCTGTTCTTCAAAGAAAGCTTCCCCCTAAGTGTAAAGATCTAGGTATGTTCACCATTCCATGTAGAATAGGTAATACTAGATTTGAAAGAGCCATGTTAGATTTAGGAGCTTCTATTAATGTCATGCCACGATCTATTTATGCTTCTTTAAATCTGGGTTCTTTGAAAAAAAAACTGGTGTTATTATACAGTTGGCGGATCGTACTAATGCTTACCCTGAAGGGGTGATTGAGGATGTGTTAGTGCAGGTGAACGAATTAATATTTCCTGCGGATTTTTACATTGTGGATATGGATGATGATACATCTCCTAATCCTTCACATATTTTATTGGGGAGACCATTCTTGAAAACAGCTAGAACAATGATTGATGTGCATAATGGTACCTTGACCATGGAATTTGATAGTGAAAAGATTCAATTTAACATTTATGATGCCATGAGGTACCCTAGTGATGTTGATCATGTTTTTGCTGTTGATGTTATTAACCCTTTAGTGCAGGAAGTTTTTGACCCAACAAGTAAGGAGAATTTGGAAGTAGGTTGAAGAGCAAGTTGTCGGGCAAACGACGTAAACAAATGCGCTGCTTGGGAGGCAACCCGAGAAACCAGATTTGTTATTTCTTCCTTTTTCCTTTTTATTTTTATTTTTTATTTATTTATTTATTTTTTGTCATTTCTTCTTTGCATCATTATCTTACATTGGGGACAATGTAAGTTTAAGTATGGGGGAGAGGATTTCAAACTTTGTTTTATTTTTTATTTATTTATTATTATTATTTTTTCTTTTGGGTTGCTGGATTTTTATTTTGTTTTAGATTATTATTTTTTAAAAAAAATAAAAAACAAATAAACAAATAAAAAAAAATGTAAAAAAAAATGTTTGTGTGCAGAATTGGATGGTTTTGTTTGGATTTTATTTGGCTAAGCTCTTGAAGGTCGCCAATGAATGTGTGAGAATTAATGTTGACTTTCAGGTTTTGGTTGATGTTTAATTAATTGATGAATAATGATGACCAAGTCACAATCCACACTTGAACGGCTGAAAGCTGATTGGTTTTTATATGCATGGGTGCTTGAATTTGAGATACATGTTTTATTAGCTAAGTTGTATAGGTGTCTAACTATGTGCATTGGTTTCAAGACTTAGAACTTGCTTTACTACTCATTTTGATGGAACTATGTTAGTGAATAAAAAAAAAAAAAAAGAAGTAAGTGAATCATGTGGTGGGTTGAGATGGAGCGTAAAACGCACTCACTCATAAACACATGCATAAAGTGAGATGGAGCGTAAAACGCACTCACTGGTGGGTTGAGATGAAGCGTAAAACGCACTCAACCAAAAATGTATGCAAAGGTGAGAGGGAGCATAAAATGCACTCACCTAAAAAAGGAAAAAAAAGTAATTGTGTGAAAAGTAATAGTGGAAGAGCTATGTTTCGAGTCTTGAAATAGTGTGCATAGTTGTTCTCCCATATGGACTTAGTTGTGAATTCATGTTGATCATAGGAAAGGTACTCGCATGCATGCACTTGAACTTTGAAATTGTTTTGTGGAAAATGACAAGGTTGTTGTTGTGAATTAATTGATGAAGTATTAACCAAATGCCTGTTAGTCTTTGCATTAATTTTCATGGATGATCTATTGAACTTAAGACCTTTGAGAGTTTGGTTGAATGGATTCAAGTGAACCTATTGTTTTGTTCGTAGTTCTGTTTACACGAGGACGTGTAAAAACTAAGTGTGGGGGAGTTTGATGAGAGCATAATATTTCATATTTTTAATTCTCTTATATTTAGTTTTGTGACATATTTTCTATTGAAGTAAGCTAATTAAATCATTTATTGAATTAGGGAAGCATTGATGGTAAAAGAATAATTTTGTGTAATTTTTGGCTTTTGGACAGATTTTACCTATAGAGCTTCATTTGAGATTTGGATGGTGTTCGAATTCGAGAATGAGGAAGTGGTCTTCATGAAGTTTTTAGAGGACATTTTGGGCTTTTCATAAAGGTCTGGTTTATAAAAATCCGAATTCGTTTGGGCCTCCAAACATTATTTCGAAATCAGGCCTGGGAAGCTGTCCGCGCAGCTGATTTCCTGTCCGACCAGCCGACTTCAACAGGACATAAATTGCGTTTCCGTAGCCCAAATCAGGTGTTTTAAAAGCCTAAAATTATCTACTATTCGAGGGCTACAACTTTCATGCAGAGCTCGAGTCAATATTTCATCGTTTTCAAATGGAAACATAGCTTGCAAGTTTCAGCAGTTTTGATAATTTCAGGAAATTAGTTCTGAACAATGGGCTGGGCTTGTAATGGACGGCTGAATGGAACACAAAGCCAAAGAAATAAAAGCTGAAGAGAAAGACAAAAGGGAAGTTTGAAAAGTCAATGAAAAGAAAAAAACAAAGCCAAAGAAATAAAAGTTGAAGACAAAGACAAAAGGGAAGTTTGAAAAGTCAATGAAAAGAAGAAAAGTCAAGAGGCTTGGCTTGCGGCTGAACCAAAAAGTGTGCGGTGCAAATCCAAGGCGTGGGGTCCAATGGAATAAAAAGTGACGTGAGGATTTTAGGGTGCAGCAAGTGTGCGGCGCAAAGCAGGTATATAAAGGAAGGGTTTTTCCAGCGGCAGAGGGAGGGAAAAGAAGAGGAAGTTTGTGCGGCGCAGGCGAGCAAAGACGCGAAGGAGCGGCACACAGTGACAATAAGTTTTTAGTTTTATTTTCTTATTCAAGTATGTTAGGCTAGATTTTTAATTCAATTCTAGGGGATTTCGAACCCTCGTTACAGTTTAATGGTTGAATCAATTCAGTAACATTATTTCTTCCTTCTCTTAATCTGTTCATGGTAATCTGTTTAAATTGTTTTATTGATATTTAGTTTGATTGATTTAATCAGGCCTGTTAGATTGATCAGATTATTATCAATTGCTAGATTCAGTAAGTATATTACGTAATTGATATGGTTTCTAATCAATTATGGCAAATAATGATAGATGATTGTGGTCAAGCTTTTGTTTATTGCTATGATTATCATGACCTAAGTTAAACACTCCGAGCTTGTGTGATTGTTGCTTAGAATAATCTAATTTCCTAGATATTAATGCTGCCATTATATTAAATTTATAGAGCTTATTCTAAATTGTGTAATGGTTCGAATCTAATGGAGAGCTTGTTTCATTAGTGAGGAATTAAGGAAAATTTCGGGTAGTAGAGCTTGTTGTTACCTAGGATTATTAGATTCATTGAAGGGTAGAATAATGTTATAATTGATTGATTGTTCCATTGACTGTGAGGGTGAGATTGAACCGAAGAACTGAAGTTTTAATTCATTGATCTTTGTTATTAATTTAATTTTCATTCGTAATTAGTTTGATCAAAATTTCAATCCCCCCATTTATTGTTTTGCTATTAATTGGATTTTAGTTTAGATTTAGTCAGAATAAATAAAATAAATAAATTGCAGACACTCTCTGTGGGATCGACCCTTACTCAGCTAGCTACTGTGTTTATTGTGTTAAGAAGTAAAGTTAATTTATTTTTGAAGTGTTAACGACGCCCTTCCAGATGACTCCCATCCTCCAATACCTAGAAGGAGGGCTCCTTCCAAAAGACAAGAACAAGGCAAGAAGGATCCGAATCAGGACAGCTCGGTACCTAATCTTGAACGGGAAGCTTTACAGAAGATCGTATTCTCAACCCTTGCTAAGGTGTTTTGTAATACCCCGACCCAAAAATATCGGGTCATAGGGCACGCATTTCGAGGTTATGAAAATAAGTGTAAAGATGTCTACACTTAGGAAAACAATTAATTAAATTAAAATGATTAATTAATTAAGTTATGGAATTGATTATTTAAATACAAAATACACACATAAAAGTGTATTTGTGACCAAGTATGAGTGAGTGTTATATATGTATAATTATATACATAAAATGCTTGAATATAGGAAAAATAAAATAAAAATAAATAAAATGTATACATGGTACGGTTGTGGGTGTGATATATATATATATATGTATATGTATATATATATATATACATGGAGACATGGAGGTAAGGGGATAATGTGCAATATATGTATATTATATGCTATTAGGTGAGGAGGTATGGAGGAGAGCATGGCCCAATTCAGAAAAGTGAAGAGTATGATTGCTGATGAGAAGGGAGGTGGGTGAGGGAAAGGTGGCAGCCACCAAATCTCTTCCACCTATACACGTTAACTATATGCACACCCATGGAAACAATAGTGAAGGAAAGAGAGAGAGATAGAGAGAGAGAGAGAGCTCTGGAAGAAGGAAAAAGGGAAGTTGAAGCAAGAAGGTGAAGTGGAAACCGAAGAAGGAGAAGGAAACTGGGAACAGTCCGTTTAAACAGGTATATTCCCAACCGAAATTTAATTCGATTTCTTTCACATTTTAGCATATGAACGTAGGGTCTTAATCTATGTAGAATGGGCTTTATTTTGCAAGGAGAATGGTGTAAAATGATGGAAAACCAAGCGAGAAAACTTGAGTTACAGTAAGCAAGAAAAATTTCCTGAACCGTAGCATAGGTACAATTGGGTCTGAATCGAGCATTGCCAACTCAGGTTTGGCTTATAGGGCCCTCAACCAGACCCTCCAAGAGTCCCAAAAACCCATACCCGCGATCAAAACTCAAAAGAATCGACCTCCAAATATCGAGTTACAGTTTCGGGTTCCAAAACCCAAACCCAAAAACACACTTCTAAACCTACCATTGTGAATGAAACCTGAATCCCCATACCTTGAGGGTCACGCACAACCAAACCATTCTAAAAATGGTGAAGAAACGAGCATGAACCGATATGCTACAGTTCGGATTATCGTGACTTGAACCGAACACCTGAGCCATATTCGAAGCCCTAAATTGATACTAAAACGTGCCCTAAGGTCTTAGGAATTGATTGGAAAAGAAAACAGGAAAAATGGAGTTGTAAAATTGCACGAAATAGCACTGAAAAATTTTAGGGTTTGAGATGAACAGTGTCGACCCTCATGGGGAAGACGACACTGTTCGGGTCGGGTCGGTCTACGGGTCGGTTACGGGTTCGGGTCAAATCCGGTTATGGTTATTTAAACGGTGACGTTCGGAGATTTAAAATTTTAAAATTTAAATCAGTTAGGGCTGACGTCATCATGACGTCAGCATTACGTTTCAAGCCAACCAAACCGGATTGGTTCAATTAAAACCGGACCGGTTCACTTTAAATGTGACTGAACCTACTGGTTTTCTTATTTATTCAAAACCAAATAAACCAAACCTTTTCTTAATTACGGTTTGACCCCAGAAATTCTACGGATTTACACTGTGGCCCAATTTTTGGAAAAATTATGCAATTAAGCCCCTGGAAAAAATAATTAAATAATTAATTTAATTATTTAATAAATAAAAGAAAATTACTATTATGCCCTTGGGTCATTAATAGGGCAAATAAAGTCCAAATCAGACATATGAATAGTGAATTTTTACTATTTCAAATGTTCTAAGACTAATGGTAGGGTCCATTTTACGAGACGGGGCCCAAAAAAAAATAAAAATAAAGACACGTAAAGAGGTAAATGACTAAAATACCCCTTGTCCAAAATTAACAAGTTGTTAGTGTACTTTTACTATCTCGGACCCTCTGAGTCCAATAGTGAGGCCCACGACATGAGATGAGGTCCCGAAAAATTGGAGACCTGCAAAGGGGTAAAATGACCAAATTACCCCTGGTACCCTTAAAGCCAAAATGAAACCGGAGGAGGCCTAAATTGACTTTCTTTGACCTCCCGGACTCAATAATGGAGTCCAAATTACGAAACGAAGTACGAAAAATGTGACACGTAAAACGGTAAATGACCATTCTGCCCTTTTACATATAAAAGTCCGAATTAAATTCTAAGAAAGCCTAAACTGACTTTCTTCGACGCTCCAGATTCAATGGTAAAGTCCATTCGGCCCAAAAGAAGTGTCTAAGATAAAAAGACATAAAATTTGATGAATAGCATCAGTCAGATGACTATAATTAAAACATTGCCGAAGTATTAAACTGAGGCAAATACGGAAAAAATAAAGTACGAGAAGACGCGACGCGTTAACATGTGAAGCAAATAACTTTAAATTGAAGTTAATGGAGCTACCAAAAGAGTATAAGTTGAAATAAATTAAGTTTCTAACACATTAAATTGTGTCGTAGGTTAAAGTACGAGTTTAATTAAGTACGTGCGAAGTTATAGGATGTTAGTAAATCGACTAGGATAAAATACGAACTAAGCATAAATTAAGAAGCATCAGTAGGTGATATTGCAGTAATGTGAAGTTAATGAGATTGTTATGGATTGTTCTTAGGAATTACAGAGGAAGTGGGAAAGCGCATTTTAGCACTAACCCTAAAGGACCGAGGTGAGTAACCCTGTATTTGAACTGGAGATTTAACTCCATATATTTGAAGAAGTTTTAAGCTCAAGTCATTGCAGCCTTTGAATATCAAATTCAGTCTTTATATGATTCCGTTCTTTTAAAATATTCTGTTACGGCATGCTTATTAAATGTTTTAAATTCAGCTCTTTTCTTGAAAATACATCAGCGTGTCTAAATCAAATGCAAACCTCTTTAATATTCTGAATTTGATTATCATGTGTATTTGAAGCTTTATTGTAGAATTTATACATTTCATGCTTTAAATGTTCATGAAAAATATCTATTGAAGAAGTCATGTGACAAATGTTTTATAAGATAAACGGTACTAAGTACCACCCCCTATTATGGTTGAAATCCTTTGGGATTCAACAGTACATGCCCGGTAGAAGGATCTAATCCCCCAGGCAAATGAGATATCTCCATCGACAGTATTGGCAGTAAAATGGGAGTCTGGTTCGAAACAGATTCCGCCTAACAAAAGAGAAAAGATGACAAGTGATTTTGAAAATAGAAGTAGGTATTATCCCTATTCTATTTCACGTGTTTATATGCTTTTAAATTGCATATGCTCTATTTGAAGAAAATGTGTATTTAGCTTGAATACTTTAAATGTTC
Source organism: Nyssa sinensis (assembly GCA_008638375.1). Lineage (NCBI taxonomy): Eukaryota > Viridiplantae > Streptophyta > Magnoliopsida > Cornales > Nyssaceae > Nyssa > Nyssa sinensis. The sequence goes on from CM018038.1 coordinate 18,199,787, forward strand.
AAAGCTATTGTTTTAAGAATGCATATATTCTGTATTCTAAAATGTACAAGCAATTGGTAGTGAGTATTTCATAAACCCTCATGTGCTAAAACCACTACCAGTTGAAAACCCCATGACAAATGCAGGAATTACTCACAAGCTTTGATTAGCTTACCCGGATTTTATCCGCCCCCCTTTCAGGTGACTAAGGGCAGATCGATTTTTGAAGACTATAAGGAGAAACCTAGCTTTTGGGAAGATTTGCTTGAGGAGTTCTTTTGGGGAAAAATCACATGAACTCTGATTAATATGTTTTGTATTAGCTGATAATTTAAGGACGTGTATTAAGCCATACGGGGCAGTTGAATTAAGATTTTAATTATAAAGTCTTTAAGTTTTTAGATATGCTCTGAATGTATGTTTATACATGTATACCGAAATGTGAAGAGCGGCAGTACCGGACGGATGTGCGAATTTTAAATAAGAAAGAAAAAAAAAAAAAAAAGTTTTTCACACTTTCGCAACCACTTGAACCACATCTATCCGATACTGCTGCAGATGCGAGCCTTCGCCCAAGGGTCCTCGGGCCTGAGGGTGGCGGTCCCGATGCGAAATCCGCAGAGGGTGGGTTTCGGGTCGTGACAGAGTGGTATCAGAGCACTAGGTTTACTAGAACAACCCTAGTGACATTAGACGAGTTAGAATAGAACTATAGGTTAGGTAGGGTTTTATACTACCTAAGATATGTGAAATATGTGATGTGATATAAAGGCGGGGTATGGGACCCGCAGTAATGTGAAGTAGGTATTCGGAAGCAACATGATATGAAGGCGAGGTATGGGACTCGCAGTATATGAAGTAGATATGTGAAGTACGTAACATGATATGAAGGCGAGGTATGGGACTCGCAGTATATGAAGTAGATATGTGAAGTATGTAACATGATATGAAGGCGAGGTATGGGACTCGCAGTATATGAAGTAGATATGTGAAGTACGTGACATGATATGAAGGCGAGGTATGGGACTCGCAGTATATGAATGAAGTAGATATGTTAAGTACGTGACACGATATGAAGACGAGGTATAGGACTCGCAGTGTGTGAAATAGGTGTGTGAAGTACGTAATATAAAGGCGGGGTATGGGACCCGTAGTAACATGAAGTAAGTGTTCTGAAATACGTGATACGATAGGAAGGCGGGGTATGGGACCCGCAGTAAAGTAGAAAAATAAAGTCTGAAGAATAGAAATAAAACATGAACTAAGAAGGCGAATAACAATAATTAAAAAAGGATGAAAGAGAAAGGGAGGATTTTGATAGTCACTGGTGTGCTGTCAGGACCTCTGTTACCGGTAAGGAACGGCCGCCTTATCATGTAACTAAGGTAGCTGAAAAACACACAGTGTCAATTTATCCAACCTGATCGAAGAAATCCTTAAACCATTGGAAGACATGAATCTGATAGATGACATGAAGAATTAGAAATTGTACATTAGTAAATTAGAAGCAAGTAGTGATACGAGTCAACATATATTATATCTGAAACTGATGAATCAAAGTTCATCTTCTGAATCATTAAGTAAATGAATATCACCTTATGTATTACGATATACGAAGATAATAGAAATAACATAAGGAGACTAGAACTCTCGAAATAAAGAATATTCGAGTTTTGAGGACAAAACTCTTTTAAGGAGGGAAGAATGTAATACCCTGACCCAAAAATATCGGGTCATAGGGCACGCATTTCGAGGTTATGAAAATAAGTGTAAAGATGTCTACACTTAGGAAAACAATTAATTAAATTAAAATGATTAATTAATTAAGTTATGGAATTGATTATTTAAATACAAAATACACACATAAAAGTGTATTTGTGACCAAGTATGAGTGAGTGTTATATATGTATAATTATATACATAAAATGCTTGAATATAGGAAAAATAAAATAAAAATAAATAAAATGTATACATGGTACGGTTGTGGGTGTGATATATATATATATATATATATATATATATATATATATATATACACATGGAGACATGGAGGTAAGGGGATAATGTGCAATATACGTATATTATATGCTATTAGGTGAGGAGGTATGGAGGAGAGCATGGCCCAATTCAGAAAAGTGAAGAGTATGATTGCTGATGAGAAGGGAGGTGGGTGAGGGAAAGGTGGCAGCCACCAAATCTCTTCCACCTATACACGTTAACTATATGCACACCCATGGAAACAATAGTGAAGGAAAGAGAGAGAGATAGAGAGAGAGAGAGCTCTGGAAGAAGGAAAAAGGGAAGTTGAAGCAAGAAGGTGAAGTGGAAACCGAAGAAGGAGAAGGAAACTGGGAACAGTCCGTTTAAACAGGTATATTCCCAACCGAAATTTAATTCGATTTCTTTCACATTTTAGCATATGAACGTAGGGTCTTAATCTATGTAGAATGAGCTTTATTTTGCAAGGAGAATGGTGTAAAATGATGGAAAACCGAGCGAGAAAACTTGAGTTACAGTAAGCAAGAAAAATTTCCTAAACCGTAACATAGGTACAATTGGGTCTGAATCGAGCATTGCCAACTCAGGTTTGGCTTATAGGGCCCTCAACCAGACCCTCCAAGAGTCCCAAAAACCCATACCCGCGATCAAAACTCAAAAGAATCGACCTCCAAATATCAAGTTACAGTTTCGGGTTCCAAAACCCAAACCCAAAAACACACTTCTAAACCTACCATTGTGAATGAAACCTGAATCCCCATACCTTGAGGGTCACGCATAACCAAACCATTCTAAAAATGGTGAAGAAACGAGCATGAACCGACATGCTACAGTTCGGATTATCGTGACTTGAACCGAACACCTGAGCCATATTCGAAGCCCTAAATTGATACTAAAACGTGCCCTAAGGTCTTAGGAATTGATTGGAAAAGAAAACAGGAAAAATGGAGTTGTAAAATTGCACGAAATAGCACTGAAAAATTTTAGGGTTTGAGATGAACAGTGTCGACCCTCATGGGGAAGACGACACTGTTCGGGTCGGGTCGGTTACGGGTTCGGGTCAAATCCGGTTATGGTTATTTAAACGGTGACGTTCGGAGATTTAAAATTTTAAAATTTAAATCAGTTAGGGCTGACGTCATCATGATGTCAGCATTACGTTTCAAGCCAACCAAACCGGATTGGTTCAATTAAAACCGGACCGGTTCACTTTAAATGTGACTGAACCCACTGGTTTTCTTATTTATTCAAAACCAAATAAACCAAACCATTTCTTAATTACGGTTTGACCCCAGAAATTCTACGGATTTACACTGTGGCCCAATTTTTGGAAAAATTATGCAATTAAGCCCCTGGAAAAAATAATTAAATAATTAATTTAATTATTTAATAAATAAAAGAAAATTACTATTATGCCCTTGGGTCATTAATAGGGCAAATAAAGTCCAAATCAGACATATGAATAGTGAATTTTTACTATTCTAAATGTTCTGAGACTAATGGTAGGGTCCATTTTACGAGACGGGGCCCAAAAAAAAAAATAAAAATAAAGACACGTAAAGAGGTAAATGACTAAAATACCCCTTGTCCAAAATTAACAAGTTGTTAGTGTACTTTTACTATCTCGGACCCTCTGAGTCCAATAGTGAGGCCCACGACATGAGATGAGGTCCCGAAAAATTGGAGACCTGCAAAGGGGTAAAATGACCAAATTACCCCTGGTACCCTTAAAGCCAAAATGAAACCGGAGGAGGCCTAAATTGACTTTCTTTGACCTCCCGGACTCAATAATGGAGTCCAAATTACGAAACGAAGTACGAAAAATGTGACACGTAAAACGGTAAATGACCATTCTGCCCTTTTACATATAAAAGTCCGAATTAAATTCTAAGAAAGCCTAAACTGACTTTCTTCGACGCTCCAGATTCAATGGTAAAGTCCATTTGGCCCAAAAGAAGTGTCTAAGATAAAAAGACATAAAATTTGATGAATAGCATCAGTCAGATGACTATAATTAAAACATTGCCGAAGTATTAAACTGAGGCAAATACGGAAAAAATAAAGTACGAGAAGACGCGACGCGTTAACATGTGAAGCAAATAACTTTAAATTGAAGTTAATGGAGCTACCAAAAGAGTATAAGTTGAAATAAATTAAGTTTCTAACACATTAAATTGTGTCGTAGGTTAAAGTACGAGTTTAATTAAGTACGTGCGAAGTTATAGGATGTTAGTAAATCGACTAGGATAAAATACGAACTAAGCATAAATTAAGAAGCATCAGTAGGTGATATTGCAGTAATGTGAAGTTAATGAGATTGTTATGGATTGTTCTTAGGAATTACAGAGGAAGTGGGAAAGCGCACTTTAGCACTAACCCTAAAGGACCGAGGTGAGTAACCCTGTATTTGAACTGGAGATTTAACTCCATATATTTGAAGAAGTTTTAAGCTCAAGTCATTGCAGCCTTTGAATATCAAATTCAGTCTTTATATGATTCCGTTCTTTTAAAATATTCTGTTACGGCATGCTTATTAAATGTTTTAAATTCAGCTCTTTTCTTGAAAATACATCAGCGTGTCTAAATCAAATGCAAACCTCTTTAATATTCTGAATTTGATTATCACGTGTATTTGAAGCTTTATTGTAGAATTTATACATTTCATGCTTTAAATGTTCATGAAAAATATCTATTGAAGAAGTCATGTGACAAATGTTTTATAAGATAAACGGTACTAAGTACCACCCCCTATTATGGTTGAAATCCTTCGGGATTCAACAGTACATGCCCGGTAGAAGGATCTAATCCCCCAGGCAAATGAGATATCTCCATCGACAGTATTGGCAGTAAAATGGGAGTCTGGTTCGAAACAGATTCCGCCTAACAAAAGAGAAAAGATGACAAGTGATTTTGAAAATAGAAGTAGGTATTATCCCTATTCTATTTCACGTGTTTATATGCTTTTAAATTGCATATGCTCTATTTGAAGAAAATGTGTATTTAGCTTGAATACTTTAAATGTTCAAAGCTATTGTTTTAAGAATGCATATATTCTGTATTCTAAAATGTACAAGCAATTGGTAGTGAGTATTTCATAAACCCTCATGCGCTAAAACCACTACCAGTTGAAAACCCCATGACGAATGCAGGAATTACTCACAAGCTTTGATTAGCTTACCCGGATTTTATCCGCCCCCCTTTCAGGTGACTAAGGGCAGATCAATTTTTGAAGACTATAAGGAGAAACCTAGCTTTTGGGAAGATTTGCTTGAGGAGTTCTTTTGGGGAAAAATCACATGAACTCTGATTAATATGTTTTGTATTAGCTGATAATTTAAGGACGTGTATTAAGCCCTACGGGGCAGTTGAATTAAGATTTTAATTATAAAGTCTTTAAGTTTTTAGATATGCTCTGAATGTATGTTTATACATGTATACCGAAATGTGAAGAGCGGCAGTACTGGACGGATGTGCGAATTTTAAATAAGAAAGAAAAAAAAAAAGTTTTTCACGCTTTCGCAACCACTTGAACCACAGCTATCCGATACCGCTGCAGATGCGAGCCTTCGCCCAAGGGTCCTCGGGCCTGAGGGTGGCGGTCGCGATGCGAAATCCGCAGAGGGTGGGCTTCGGGTCGTGACATGTTTGACTCCAGAAAAGTCCAAGTGTGTCCTAGCAGAAATACACGAAGGAATTTGTGAAAACCACAATGAGGGCAGAACCATAGCCCACCGAGCTTTAACACAGGGTTATTATTGGCCGAGCATGCTGAAGCAAGGGAAAGAGTACGTCCAGAGGTGTGAAAAATGTCAACGGTTTGCTCCCTACCAATACCAGCCCCACCATGAGCTCATTCCTATTGTCAGCATGGTCCTTTACTCAGTGGGGGATGGACATCATAGGCCCACTACATAAGGCCACACCAAACAGGAAATATCTTTTGGTGGCCATTGACTATTTCTCCAAATGGGCAGAAGTAGAGCCCCTAACATATATTACAGAGAAAGAAGTCAAGAATTTCACTTGGAAGAACATAGTCTCCAGGTTTGGCATACCACGCGTAATCATTTCAGATAATAGTACGCAGTTCGTTGGCAAAGGTTTTAAGAAATTTTGCCAAGGCCTACACATCAGTTAACATTTTGCCTCTTCAGGCCATCCCTAAGCCAACGGGCAAGCAGAAGTCACCAACCGAACAATCCTTGAAGCCCTTAAGAAGAGGTTGGAAGAAGCCAAGGGAAGATGGATTGAAGAACTCCTTGGAGTTCTCTAAGCTTGCAGAACCACCAGAAGAACACCTACCTCTGAAACTCCTTTCTCACTTACCTATGGTATTGAAGCGGTGATTCCTGTTGAGATCGGTTTGCCTACCCTGAGGACTGAAGCTTTCGACCAAGGGAGCACTGATCAGCAATTTGCAAAAAACTTGGACTTACTTGAAGAAAAAAGGGATCAAGCCAGGATTAGGATGGAAGCATATCAACACAGAGTGGCCAACAACTCTAAACTGGGGTTAAAACTCATCAGCTTTCAAATTAAAGATCTCATCTTAAGAAGGGTGTTCCCAAATACCAAAGATCCCACTATGGGAAAGCTTTCGCCCAACCGGGAAGGTCCTTACTGAGTAAAAAAAATTGTCAGACCTACCACATACTAGTTAGAAAACATGACTGGGAAATCTATACCCAGGCCTTGGAATGTAAAACATTTACGAAAATATTATCAATAAAGCTTTTCTCTCTTACATCCCTTCAGAAAAGTATTCTCCTCTCAATGCACAAACCCCCAGGCCTGGTCCGTCTCAATGCACAGACCCCCAAGTCTGGTTCATCATATTGACCCCTAAAGTCTTGTATCCATTACAAGCCCCCCAAGTCTAGTCCATTTCAATGCACAGACCTCCAAGTCTGGTCCATCGTATTGACCCCTAAAGCCTTGTATCCATTACAAGCCCTTTAGGCCTGATCTTCTCAATGCACAGACCCCCAGGTCTGGTCCATCTTATTGACCCCTAAAGCCTTGTATCCATTACAAGTCCTTTAGGCCTGGTCCTTTCAATGCACAGACCCCCAGGTCTGGTCTATCTTATTGACCCCTAAAGCCTTGTATCCATTACAAGTCCTTTAGGCCTAGTCCTTTCAATACACAGACCCCCAGCTCTGGTCCATCGTATTGACCTCTAAAGCCTTGTATTCACTACAAGCCCCTTAAGCCTGGTCCATTCAATGTACAGACCCCCAAGTCTGGTCCATTTCAATGCACAAACCCCTTGGTTTGGTCCATTTCAATGCACAGACCCCTTGGTCTGGTCGATCGTAAGGTACAGACCCCAAAAACCTTGCAGCTTGTACAAGTGCTACAGGTCTGGACCATCTCTATACAAGAATGAACCTACTTAGTTACCCCTTATGCTAAAGACAGAATATATGATCATAATGCGTAATTACCAATTTCGGTTCAGTTATTACAAAGCTTCCTGTTTAGACCTTATCAGCCATAACAAAAGAAGATTTGATCTGGGGAGACATGTTACTTATTCTTCTGATGCTATGAGCAAAGTTGATTAATGTAAGTCTTCTTACCCAATTATTATCAGTCCCGATGGACAGACCTTGCTTATGAAAGATCAGCTTAATTATCATTACAAGCCTCACGGATCAACAGTTAAGTCCTGGTGGACACAAATTCTCACTATGGCTGGTTTGTTATCATAAGTCATCCCACAAATCATAATCTTTGCAAGTCCTCCTGCTTAAGTTACTCAGAACAAGTTCTGATCTAACTGCTCAAGATGCTCTGCTCGGAAGACAGCTTGTGATCATAATCAGTTAAATGGCTGGTCTGAAGTACAATCAGCTCATGAACATCTTTACTCACACTAATTATAAGTTTAAAAGGCTGGAGCCCAAGCTAATACTACAAAGCAACAATAACGTGGGACAACATTGAATCAGCTCGGCATCCACAACAATCTCTAGAATTTATAAGTGTTGCATTTCAAAAAAGGGGAAGGACACACAAGCTCTGAAGAAAGTTAATTCCATAGATAAAAATGTTTAAGTACATCAGTTCAAGGATAAGAAGGAAACGGAATACAAAAGTTCATCTCCTAAACTAAAGGGCTAATTGAATCATCATCATCATCATCATCATCATCTTCAATGGCTGACAGGTCAAAATCTGGGAACTTGGCAAAGAGCTTGGACTTGAAGTTGTCATAGCCATGCTGCATGAGCTCCTCACCCATCCCCTCGACCTCAACTTTCATTGTTGCTTCAGTCGCAGCCTTGGTCTCCCTAATCTTCTGAGCAACAGAGGCTTGAAGCTCATTATTCTCTTTCTTCAGCTCCTCCACTTGACGAAGAAGTGAATCCCTCTCAGACTCCATGATAGAGAGAGAGTTCTTTACTCCCCTGAGCCTTTCCTCTACAGTCGTGGCATTCGATTGGGCCGTCCCAAGCTGAAGTCTAGCCTCGTCTAGATCGTCTTGAAGTTTTTCCACAGCTTGTGGATCCAAGGCAGATTCCATTAAGGCGGCAAGGCTATGCATCGTTTGCACAATAACAGACAGGTGGGTCAGAACAAGAAAAGAAATAAAGCATAAAAGGACAGTACAATGGTTACCTTCATTTGAATGCCCATCATTTTCGAGATGGTCTGCTGAGTGCTCTGCCCCTTCTACCTCTAGGGAGCTTCCGTCCAAAATCTATTAATGGCCTGCGTTGTGGCCTTATAACCATCAGGCAGCACAAAAAGGTCGACTGCCATCTTTACCTTCCCCTTCTTCTGGACTTTAGGGGCGCGGGAACAGGAGCTAGCTTGGGAACAAGCTCTCTAATGACAATACCCTTCTTGGGCAGTGTAGATGTAGAAGGGTTAGTTGGGGGCTTCCTCTTCTTAGTTGAAGGAGGACCAAGAGGAGAAGAAGGCCTCCTAACCTTGCTCTTTACAGGAGCCCATCTGCTTATTAAGGACTTCTTCAAATCCTCTGCCCAAACCTTGTCTTGGAAGCTCTCTGCTTGGTCCTTGTTTTGAGAGCTCTCTGCCTGGACATTGTTTTGATCAAGTGCCATCAAATTCTCTGGGGTAAGAATGACCCGAAAATCCCTATTCCTGGTCTAGAGGAGCCTGAGGTACTTGTCTTGAAGATCAACTGTGAAAATTGACCTCTTCCAAGCACTTTTGTCTGCACAGAAGACATAACAACAGTGGTTAGAATTCAGAAGTAAAAGCACAAACAGAAGTGAAATTGTCATAAGGAAAGGGGGCCTCACCCTTAAACCCCATACTTCGGGGGAATGTCGAGGTCTTGCTTTGGAAGCCCTCTATCTCCTATCCACTTCCTATGAAGAAGTACCATTTCTTCTAGGTTTTGTTAGAGGTCGGCACAAAGGAAAGAGGTCTGAACCCCCTATCAAAGGACATATGGAAGAGGCCATCCGACCTCATGTACTTGAGATCCATCTTACTACAAATCAACTCTACTGTTACCTCCACATCGTTAAGATGACCTAGAGCTATGAACCCTAACAAGTGCCTCTAATTGTTAAGGCTGAGCTCGGTAGGGCAGAGGTTGAACCAAACAAAGAACCGCTTAACTAGATTGGGAAGAGGAAGCCTCAGTCCCACCTCAAATCAAGCAAGATAGACACAGACTTCCTCCTCCTAGACATCGGAAGGGCGATCTAATGGACTCGGTACTCTACAGGTGACATTTAAGGGGAAGTTACACCTCTCCCTCAGTTCATCAATCATGCCCTGAGTGATGGCACTTTCCCCCTCCTCCTTCGGAGGGGGTTTGCCCAAAGCTTCTCCCTTCTTATTCCTAGGTTCTATGAAGGCGTCTACAATCCTAACCTCCGAACTAGAAGGGGATCCTACCGACCTATTTTCGGCATTACCGAAAGGACTGCTACCCACAGTTTGGGATTAGAATGACGTAGAAGTTTCCAAGGAACTTCCTGTGCCATCTCTGACACTAGAAGACACAGTAGAGGCCGACATTGGCAAGAGATTGTAAAACGAAGAAAAGAAAGCGAAAATGGGAAAGAACAACAAGAGAGAAAATTGAAAACAAGTAGAAATAAAGGAGAAAAAACCTGAGAACAACCGGGAGTAAAAGCTTCGAAGTGGCGAATACCCTTCAAGTAATGGCACTCCTCATGACTCACTGGATGCTCTAGTTGGACAATAGCAGAATTTCCGCTTCTCTATAGTGAAAATGGTGAAGGAAAGGGCGTACAAACCCCCTCCTCCTCTTTATATACGTTTTCAAAAATTGGGGCCCACCAAGCTTAACCGCCATGACGGTTGAGGGCAATGATGGCCTCGAAAGCCCAAGCGTTGGCTGCGCAATAAATAGTGTGCCAGTAGTCGCCTTGGAAATTAGAAAACAGAACGCATGACTTTTCAGAAGCACGTAGCCCTAGTTACACGTTGAGTTTGAACTAGGGCTTGGGGGGGAGTAACAGATATACCACAAAATGATAGACCAGTCTCCATGTGACACGTGTGACTACAGACCAATTAAATCTCGGCCATCCAGAGCAGACTCAGACACTCAACCATTCAAAGCAAGCTTAGGCGCTTAGCCTTCAGAATTCACAGGTCTGAGCACAAGGCCTTCAGAGCTTCTCTCAGGGTTCAGAGCTCATCACTGCCTTAAATATCCTACTGAGCAAAGGAAAAGGAAACAGTCATCAACAAGGAAACTATCACTCACGGATATCTCTTAAGCGCAGTATCCAACATAGTAACCGCTATTCTTCGATGATCAAATCCCTACTTCTATGGCTCCAAATCCTAATCAACTTAGGAAAGCCACAGCCTATAAATTAAACCCTAAAGGTACGCTTTACATTCATACTCATTCTTTGGTTTACATTACAGTCTTTCAATTTAGTTTTATTGACTTAAGCATCGGAGCGGCTATCGCCGGAGCCAATTCGGTGACCCTCTGATCATTTTCTTTGAGTGCTTCTCAGGTAACGGAGTTCGAAACCCCTACCAACCAAAAAATGCAGCATCAGGTAGTAAGTGGCCAGCCAGTTGTTGATGGTAACATATATTGGAGTGTTCAATTAACATAAAGTCCCAAGTGGAAAAATCTACCTTTGCAACCAGTCAGTCTTGTAACACATTGAAATGTTGTCATCTTCTGTCTTGGTCAATTGCAGTAGCATCCTCTCCACTCTCCTACTTTGTCCTATTATGTGAAAAGTAAACTCTTTTATTGTAATTTGTAATAGAAACATCATAGTATTTATAGCACATATGCTTTAAGCTAGCGGGTAAAAAAAAAGTTTGAAAATAATATGGAAACAAAGTAGACTGTATTAATTGAAAATAAGAATTGGTAAGAAAAATAAGAACCACACATACGCGTACGCGAGGTCAAATTCAGGGAAATGAGGTGTTTGTAAGTGATGCTGCACTTTTTGACACGCAATAAATCTGGGCTCCGCGACCTGTAGAACACTCAAAAAGGGGATCAGAGGACCACCGGATTGGCTCCGGCGGTAGCCGCTCGGATGTTTAAGTAAGTAAACAGAATTGAAAAGACTGTATTTGTCACAACCCGAAACCCACCCCGTGCGGATTACCGGAATCCGACCGCCGCCCCGAGACCCGAAGGCCCTGAGACAAGGCTCGCATCTGCAGCGGTATCGAATAGATGTGCTACACATGATTGCAGAAGCGTGAAAAACTTTTTTCTTTTCTTTTCTCATTTTAAATTATGCACATCCGTTCGATACTGCTGTTCCATACATAGCATACATGGTTACACATTCAGAGTATAAAGAAAACTTAAAGACTTCATACATCGATACAATACATATTCAGTTGCCCTGAGGGCTTATTACATATTCTTACTTTGTCTATTAATACAGAACGTACTACTAGTGTTCATAGGTTCTTCAAGGAAAACTACTTAAGCATATCCTTCCAAAATCAGCTAGACTCATCGTCGTTGTCCTTAAGACCCTGTCTACTGCATCACCTGAAAGGGGGGTCCGAACAAAGTCCGGGTAAGCTAATCTAAGCTTGTGAGCAATTCTAGTGTTCGTCATGGGGTTTTCAATTAGCAGTGGTTTTTAGTACATAAGAGTTGTAAAACATTCACTGCCAATTGCTTATACAATTTAGAATACAAAGTACATGCATTCTTAAAACAAATAGCTTTGAAACATTTTAAGTATTCAAGCTATACTTATACTTTGTCAATTGGAGTATATAACTCGAACATATGCATTTCATAAACAGATAGCTTTGAAACATTTAAAGTATTCAAGCTAAACTCGTACTTCGTCAAATAGAGTATATAACTCAAAACATATGCATTTCAAATAGCTTGAAAACATTTAAGATATCCAAGCGAAACTCGTACTTCATCAAATAGAGTATATAACTCAAAACATATGCATTTCATAAATAGATAGCTTTGAAACATTTAAAGTATTCAAGCTAAACTCGTACTTCGTCAAATAGAGTATATAACTCAAACATATGCATTTCAAATAACTTGGAAACATTTAAGATATCCAAGCGAAACTCGTACTTCATCAGATAAATATATAACTTAAATCACATCAATATGTATTTGAAAATGAGGGTAAAACCTGCTTTCATTTCCAAAATCACTTGTCATCTTTTCTCTTTAATTAGGTGGAATCTGTTTCGAACCAGACTCCTATTTTACTGCCAATACTGTCGATCTCATTTGCCTGGGGGATTAGATCCTGCTACCGGGCATTTACTGTTGAATCCCAAAGGATTTCAACCTTCATAGGGGGTGGTACTTTAGTACCGTTTATCTTGTAAAACATTTATCACATAATTTCTTCAATAGATACTTTCATGAATATTTAAAACATGAAATGTATAATTTCTATAATAGGACTTCAAATACTTGTAACTACCAAATTCAGGATATTTAACATAATTTGGCATTTAAAACTTTAGACATGCTGAAATATGTTTTAAGAAAACTATGATAAATACCAATCACTGAGCATGTCATATAGAGTTATAAAACAGTACAATTTAAAAGCTGCATCATGTAATTACTGAATTTGAAACTTCAAATACTTCACATCTTTGAACTTAAAACTTTTTCAAATCCATGGAGTTAAATCTCCAATTCAAACACAGGGTTACTCACCTCGTACTTCTGGTTTTCGATCTATTTAGTCACCTTTCCTTGGCTTCCTTCAACCTGTGAAGCCATTCTTGCAGTGTTTCGGTGTCCTCCTGTTTCTTAATCTTTTTCGCTGCTAGTTGCTCCTTAGTTATAGTCTTGTAAATGAAGGGGCGAACGCTGCACACTTCATTTGTTTTGGCAATTCAGATATATTTTTGAACTACCTGGAGCTGTTTTTCTAGCTTCTCCCGAAAAACTTTCTGTTTCGGATCATTTGCTATTTGTGCCCTTGTCATCATTGGGGGAACTTCTCGTTCTTGATTCATTTTTGTGTCTATTAAATTCTCTGTTTAAAACACAATTTAACGTGTCAAGAAAACAGATTTCTACAATCATATTCTTCTGGGAGTTCCATTAACTTTAATTTAAAGTTATTTATTTGACATGTTTACGTGTCGTGTCTTTTCGTATTTCATTTCTCGTACTTGCCTCAGTTTAGTTCTTTGGCAACATTTCAGTTCATAGTCATCTAACAGATGCTATTCATCAAATTTTATGTCCTTTTATTTTAGACATTTCTTTTGGTGGAATAGACTCTACCATTGAGTCCGGAGTGTCGAAGAAAGTCGGTTTAGGCTTTCCTAACATTTAATTCGGACTGTTATATGTAAAAGGACAAAATGGTCATTTACCATTTTACGTGTCACATTTTTCTGTACTTCGTTTTGTAATTCGGACTCCATTATTGAGTCCGGGATGTCAAGGAAAATCAATTTAGACCTTCTCTGATTTCATTTTGGCTTTAGGGGTACCAGGGGTATTTTGGTCTTTTTACCCCTTTACGTGTCTTTATTTTTCGGGACCCCATTTCGTGTTGTGGACCCCATCATTGGACTCAGAAGGTCCAAGATAGTAAGAATATACTAATAACTTGTAAATTTTGGTCAAGGGGTATTTTGGTCATTTACCCCCTTATGTGGCTTTATTTTTTGGGCCCCGTCTCGTAAAACGGACCCTACCATTAGTCTCAGAATATCCAAAATAGTAAGGATACACTATTCATATGCTTAATTTGGACTTCGTTTGCTCTATTTATGCCACAAGGGCAAAATAGTAATTTAACTTTATTTATTAAATAATTAAATTAATTATTTAATTATTTAATTATTTTTTCAGGGGTCTAAATGCATAAATTTTTCCTCAGTTGGGCCTCAGTATAATTTTTCTAAAGCCCAGGGGTCAATCCGTAATAACCAAAAGTCTTGGTTTATTTCATTTTAAATAAAACAGAAAACCAGAGGGTTCAATTGAATTTTAAGTGAATCGGTCCGGTTCAGTTGCAAACCAACCGGTCTATCCGGTTTATTTACATGTGGCTGACGTCATGATGACGTCAGCCCTAGCGTCCATTTAAATTAAACCACATTCAAAACGTTGCCGTTCCATTTAATCGGTGGCAAGCCCAGAGGCTGCCACCTGTCCGAGTCGACCCAGCCTTATTTTAAAAAAACCGAGTTGACTCGTCTTCGTCTTCCCCACGAGACCGACTGAAAACCCTAGTTGCAGTCTTCCATTTCTCTCTATTTCGTGGGTTTCTACTCAGCCAATCTCCACTGTTTCTAACCTAATCCATTTCTGGGACATCGGTTAAGTGTTTGGCATTCATTTTAGATTTTAAAATCTCTTCATATGTTCGGTTTTAAGCTCGATAAGCCGAACTGTTAAACCCATGGTTCATGCTTATTTCTTGACCATTTTCGATGAGGCTTGGCTTGTTTTGTTCCTTAGTTAAAGGGGTTTCATTCCCCATTCATGAAAATGGATTTAACACAGAGTTTAGGGGTTTGGTTTCCAAACCCGTAACCTGCAAGTCACCATATGGGGTCCATTTCTTGAGCTTTATGGTCGCTGGTGTAGGTTTTTAAAACACTCTTGGAGTCTAGTTGAGGTTCCAATAACCCAAACATGATTTAATCACCATGGATTCAGACCTGCTTGAGCAAGGTCCATCCATGGTCGTAGCTTATGGGTCTTGGGATCTTAGGTGTTTTTAAGCTTAAATTTCATGCTCGTTATGATTAGAATGTGTTCTAAACATCATATATATAAAATGAAAGCTTTAAATCAGTTTATACATAGAGAAATTCTAGAAAGAGAAAATACTGATTTGTGTTCTCTCACCTTTTTTCCTTCGATTTTCTCCCTTTCTTCTTGCTTTGAATCATTTCTTAGCTTCTCAGTTTCTCCCTTGTTTGATTTATTTCGTAGGAGAACAACATGCTTGCATGTTTTGGTTTTAAAGAAAGAGTAGCCGACCTCTCTCTCCCTCTCTCTGATTTCATAACCCTACTCTAGACCTCCCATCTCATAAATTTTGCTTTTCTTCTTTCAACTTTGCATTAAATTGTTGCAAGATATTTACACATATAATATATACATATATACACACATACACATATACTTGACAACACACACACACACCAGCCGACACACACACACACACACACACATTCACACACTGTTCACTCCTTCTACTTTATTCATCTACATGCATACATACATGCTTCCATATACATACATGTATACTTCACTTTATACACTTACATATAATATTTAATTAATATATATAACATTTCTTTACTTTAATTAATTAATAATTAAATTAATTAATTATTTATTGTAAATTCTCGTAATACGTGTCATATGACCCAGTATCCGGGGTCGGGATATTACAGTATTGAAAGCCAAAGAATGAAAATAAAAATAAAGCGTACCTTTAGGGTTTAATTTATAGACCGTGGCCTTCCTAAGTTGATTAGGATTCGGAGCCATGAATATAGAGATTTGATCATCAGAGATTGCAGTTACCTTGTGGAGTATTGTGTCGTAGATAGAGATGATCATAAATAGTAGTTTCCTTGTTGAAGACTGTTTCCGTGTTTGAAGATTGTTTCCTTATTCCCTGCTCGGCAATTGTTTAAGGAAACCATAAGGTCGAAATCATCCGAAACACTGAGTGAATATTCCAGAGACGAAGGTCTGGAGGATATGTGCAAGGGAATGCCTCAGAGGCTCCGCCTGCCCTGTATGACCGAGTTTATCGGCTCTGTAAGATATGTATGTGAGAATGCTCTGAAGGCTGTGACTGCTCTATATGACCGAGTTTATCAGTTCTGTAAGTACACGTGTCTCAAGGTGATTGGTGTGTCTGTTTGTGGTATATCAGCTACTCCCCCGCCGAGCCCTAATTAGAAGTTAGGGCATAACTAGGGTTATGGGCTTTATGAAGAGTCACACGTTTTGTTTCTCCCTTCTTCGAGACGTCGATTTAATGGATCATTTATTGTGCTGCCGATACTTGAGAAGCCATCATTACCTTCAACCGTTGGGTCGAATCATCTTGGGGGCCTCATATTTCAAATGTGTATATAAAGAGGGGGAAAGGACTTTTACGCCTTTCTTCTGCACTTGCTTCTACAGTACCAGAGACTGCCACCGCTAGTTGACGTATCTTGAAGGTTGAAGGATATCCGGTGTTTATAGCCTTTCTTGTTTTCAGGTTTGATTTTAGTTCCTTTTACATTCCCTTTCATTTGCTTCGTTACTTTCTCTTGTTCGCCATATCTGGCTCTAGGTCACCCTCTGGTTCGGGCAGTTCTTCTAGGGCCATTCCTCAACTTCAACTCTTGAATCTTCCCTCCATTGGTGAAGCTGAGAATAGACTGATAGAGCCCCCTCTAGTCCGAGGGTTAGGATAGTTGATGCATTTGATGAGCCCCCGAATAGAGCTGGGGAGACCTTTGGTCGATCTGGCCATAGAGAGGAGGGTGAGAGTGCAATCATTGAGAAGATGTTGTTAGAGTTGTGGGAGAAATTCAATCTCCCTGCAAACGTTACTTTTAGGGTCCCGGACCCTCTGGATCGCCCATGCGATGTTAGAGAAGGGGAAATTTTTGCCTACTTGGCTTGGTTTGAAATGGGACTGACGCTCCCCCTTCCTGATCTCGTAAAGCAATTCTTCTGCTGGTTCAACCTTTGCCCTGCAGACCTGAATCTTAATAGTTGGAGACATCTGTTAAGCTTCATAGTGTTGGGGCATATGAATAATGTCGACATGTCCTTCGACCTGATCCGCAGTAATATGGATCTGAAATATATGAGGGCGGAAGGCCTTTACTAGATGTCTTTTGATAGTGGGTTCAGATCCCTTACCTCCGTGCCTTCTTCTAACAAGACTTGGAAGAAGTGGTACTTTTTTATTAAAAGAGGTTGGGAATTCAAGGACTTCAAAGGCCAATTCTCCACATTCCCTCGAACCACTGGGCCAAAGGGTGAGACCCAATTTTTTTGTGGCTGCTTTGATTTTGTTTTGCATGCCAATTGCTAAGCTGATTAATCTCTGTATCTTTTGTGCAGTTAAGAGTGTGTGGAAGAGACTGAGTTTTTCTCCTATGCTTCAAGAGCAATACAAGAAGCTTTTACAGCCCAGCAACTGAGATCATTCCACCATTGTTAACCGTGATAAGCTGATGGCTACCAGGGGAAGTGTTGAGGAGCTTGCAAAGAACATGATGGCACGGTGGGAGACCGAGCCATCTTTATCTGTGGCTGTGGGGGAGCTTCTTCCCTGTGGACTTTCCCCTCCCGACAAAAAGGTGGAGGTTTCTTTCGACCTCTTTTGAACCCACCGAAGGGGAGAGAGAGACACCTACCCCCATTTCGGTGGCCCCCCCAGCCCCATCAAAACAAGCGGGCAAGGGGGCGTCATCCTTGGTGGCCCCTAGAGCTGTCAATCTGGGGGCCAAAAAGATTCTGAGGGACTTTTGGGCCAAAGGCTCAATCAAACTCAAGCCACAAAAGTCAGAGAAGCTTCTTGCTGATCTGGCTTCACTTCAGGTTAAAGTAAGTTCTTTTGGTCTTTTTTTTTTTTTTTTCTTTTTTCCAAGTGTTTTGGTTGGTACTGAGCTGTTTGCTTTGTACACTACAGACCCTGCACACCCTTTCTGCTCTGACGGAGGTTTCTCCTCCTTCAGAGCAGGTTGAAAAACTTCAAGAGGAGCTGGACGAGGTTAGGCTCCAGCTCGGTACTGTAGTATTTGTTGCTTGCTGGTACATAGGCCAAATAATGAATATCAGGTCTGAGGTACTCCGATCTCAGAAACTTTAGTTGAAGATGTCCGGAACTTCCGTCTTTGGATGGACTGGATCATCGAATCTGTATATTGAAGACGGACAAGGCTCGGAAGGCCTGTGCATTGTTAGATGGACCAGGCTCTAAAGGCTTGTGCATTAAAAGATGGACCAAGCTCTAGAGCTTGTACATTATAGATGGACCAGGCTCTAGAGGCCTGTGCATTAAAAGATGGACCAAGCACTAAGGCTTGTGCATTATAGATGGACCAGGCTCTAGAAGCCTATGCATTAAAAGATGGACCAAGCACTAAGGCTTGTACATTATAGATGGACCAGGCTCTGGAGGCCTGTGCATTAAAAGATGGACCAAGCACTAAGGCTTGTACATTATAGATGGACCAGGCTCTGGAGGCCTGTGCATTAAAAGATGGACCAAGCACTAAGGCTTGTACATTATAGATAGACTAGGCTCTGGAGGCCTGTGCATTAAAAGATGGACCAAGCACTAAGGCTTGTACATTATAGATGGACTAGGCTCTGGAGGCCTGTGCATTAAAAGATGGACCAAGCTCTAAGGCTTGTACATTATAGATGGACCAGGCTCTGGAGGCCTGTGCATTAAAAGATGGACCAAGCACTAAGGCTTGTACATTATAGATGGACCGGGCTCTAGAGGCCTGTGCATTAAAAGATGGACCAAGCACAAAGGCTTGTACATTATAGATGGACTAGGCTCTAGAGGCCTGTGCATTAAAAGATGGACCAAGCACTGAGGCTTGTACATTATAGATGGACCAGGCTCTGGAAGCCTGTGCATTAAAAGATGGACCAAGCACTAAGGCTTGTACATTATAGATGGACCAGGCCTTGGAGGCCTATGCATTAAAAGATGGACCAAGCGCTAAGGCTTGTACATTATAGATGGACCAGGCTCTAGAGGCTTGTGCATTAAAAGATGGACCAAGCACTAAGGCTTGTACATTATAGATGGACCAGGCTCTGGAAGCCTGTGCATTAAAAGATGGACCAAGCACTAAGGCTTGTACATTATAGATGGACCAGGCTCTGGAAGCCTGTGCATTAAAAGATGGACCAAGCACTAAGGCTTGTACATTATAGATGGACCAGGCCTTGGAGGCCTGTGCATTAAAAGATGGACCAAGTACTAAGGCTTGTACATTATAGATGGACCAGGCTCTGGAGGCCTGTACATTAAAAGATGATCATTCCATAGAGGTATTAAAAAGAAAGAAACGTCTTTATTGATAATACTTCCGTAAGTGTTCCACGAGTTTCGTAAGGAATCGCGAGTTTCGAGGACAAAACTCTTTTAAGGAGGAAATGATGTAATACCCCGACCCGAGAATGTCGGGTAATGAGGCACGTTTTACGAGGTTATGAAAAATATAGTGTAAATATTATGCCCATAAGAATATAATAAATTAATTTAATGTAATTAATTTATTAATATGAGAAATTAAGTATTAGTTATAATTAATATAAAATATGATGATTAATTTATAAAATATAATTAGTTGAATAACTAATTTATTAATTAATTAAACATAAGAAATTAATTAAATATATATATGTGTGTGTGTGTGTGTGTGTACATAGAACCGTGAGAGTGTGTGATATATATTATATATATATAAATGATGACATAGAGGTAAGGTGGTGAAAGTACATATATGCATATTTTATACATGAGTAGGTCATTAGGTATGGTGAAATAAAAGGAAGCATGGGCAAAAATTAGAAAGTATGGGAGGTATGGCTGTGATTGAGATGGAGTATGGGAGTGAGAGAAATATACATATATACATATATGATGTATACACACCCATGACACATGGATAGAAAGAGAGAGAAAGAAAGAGAGAGAGAGAGAGAGAAAGGTCTGAGAAAAAGAAGAAGAAGGAAGGAAACCAGTAGTGAAGGAAGAAGGAAGCAACTTAGAAAGGTAAAAACCACAAAACCTTAATATTTTCTCTCTCTAGAGTTTTACATATTTATAAACTATTTAAGTCCAAATTTATGTATATATGATGTTTAAGATGTGTCTAGACTTAACCAAGCATAAAATTAGACCTAAAAAACCCCAAGAAAATAGAAACCCACGTAAAATAGCCATTGGAAGACCTTGCTCAAGCAGGTCTGAACCAATGGCAACCAAACTATATTTGGTATATGGGGACCTTAACTAGACCCTACAAACACTCCAAAAACATATGATCGCGATCGAAAATCTTAAGAAACGCCCATGAAATCACAAGTTACAGGTTTCGGCCATGAAACCCAACCCTCATTTTGGACTCCTAAACCACGATTTTGGAATGGGGACTGAACCCCCATGTTATGAGGATCACACAGAACCAAACCATACTAAAAATGGTGAAGAAACGAGGGTTTACTATGGAATTACAGGTTCGGTTATCAAATTTTCAATCGAACGGATGAACTCGTTTTAAACTCTAAAACCAATGCAAAACTCTTCCATAATGCCTTAGAAACAATTTGAAATGAAAACAGAGGGGAATGATCGAACAGAATTACACGAAATTGAAGCTTTTAAGCTTCGAAAATTAGGGCAACAGTGGGGGTCGAACGAAGAAGGTGACAGTGAGTCAACTCGGTTTTAAAACCAGGTTGAGTCGACTCGGACACGTGGCAGCATCTGAGCTTGCCACCGAATAATTAGAACGACGCCGTTTTGGGTTAGGTTTTAATTTTTAAAACGTTAGGGCTGACGTCATCATGACAACAGCCTCATGTATTAAACCAACCAAACCGGTTGGTTTACATAGAAACCAGACCGGTTCACTTAAAGGGCAGACTGAACCAACTGGTTCAGACCGAAACTTATGAAAATTGTATTTTGACCCCAACTGTTCTAGGGAATTATACTGTGGCCCAAGTTTTGGAAAACTTATTCAATTTCACCCCTAGAAAAATATTTAAATAATTAAATAATTATTTAATTATTTAATAAATGAGGTAAATTTACTATTTTACCCCTGGATCATAAATGTGGCAAATAAAGTCCAATTTAAACATATGAACAGTGTATTCTTACTATTTTGGATATTCTGAGACTAATGGTAGGGTCTATTTTACGAGACAGGGCTCGAAAAATAAAGATACATAAAGGGGTAAATGACCAAAATACCCCTTGTCCAAAATTAACAAGTTATTAGTGTATTCTTACTATCTCGGACCTTCTGAGTCCAATGGTGAGGTCCACGACACGAGATGAGGTCCCGAACATAAAGACACGTAAGGGGGGTAAAATGACCAAATTACCCCTAGTACCTCAAAAGCCAAATTAAAACCAGAGAAGGTCTAAGTTGACTTTCTTTGATATTCCGGATTCAAAAATGGAGTCCAAATTACGAAACGAAGTACAAAAAAATATGACACGCAAATGGGTAAATGACCATTTTGCCCTTTTACATACAAAAGTCCAAATTAAATTCTTAGAAAGCGTAAACCGACTTTCTTCGATGCTCCGGACTCAATGGTAGAGTCTATTCGACCAAAAGAAATGTCTAAATAAAAAGACATAAAATTTGATGAATAGCATCTGTTAGATGACTATGAATTGAAATATTGCCAAAGAACTAAACTGAGGCAAGTACGAGAAAGGAAATACGAAAAGACACGACACGTAAACACGTCAAATAAATAACTTTAATTCAAAGTTAATGGAGCTACCAGAAGAGTATAAATTGAAATAAATTAAATTTCTAACACATTAAATTGTGTCATAGGTTAAGAATACGAGTTAAGTTAAGTACATATGAATTTATGAAATCGTTTTAGGACCTAATACGATTTAAGCATAAGCTAAGGAATATCGAGATGATATTACAATGAATGTGAAGTTGATGAGATGTTTATGAATTGTTCTTAGCAACTATAGAGGAAGTGGGAAAGCGCATTTTTAGCACTAACCCTAAAGGACCGAGGTGAGTAACCCTGCATTCGAAGTGGAGATTTAACTCCATGGATTTCAAAGAAGTTTTGAGTTCAAGTCATGAAAAGTATTTGAATATCGAATTCAATTTTCATACGCCTTCTATTTTAAATTATTCTGTTCAGATATCAGGTTTACTTACAGTTTCCTTTAAATATGCCCTAGCATGTTTGAGTTTTTAAATTGCAAAATCTCTGAGATATATTCTGAATTTGTATATTCTGAGAATTGAAAGTTCTATTATGAAGTTATATACTTTATGTTTGAATACTCTTAAATAGTATTTTTGAGAAGTCATAAGATAAAAGTAGTTTCTTGAAATATAAGATAACTGTGCATAAGCACGAGACAGGGTATTGGGGTTCGCAAGGGACTCCATTATCCTGTGGAGCCGACAAGCTTTTGGGTTCTATGGAATTCAATTGATTGTCAAATTCCTGGTAGCAGGATCTAATCCCACAGGCAATGAGATATCTCCACGTATGAGTAAAACGGGAGTCTGGTTCGAAACAGATTCCAAGAGTTAAAGTGAGAAGAAGAGATATTTGAAAATGAAATCAGATTTTAATCCTCATTTTCAAATTTACATGTTTGAGTTCATATACTCTATTTAAAGAAGTACACTTTTTTAGCTTGAATACTTTACATGTTTCAGAGCTATGAGTTTTATAGAATGCATATATTTTGTATTCAGAGTTACCAGTTTTATATGAAAAAGCATATGTTAGCTTGAATATTTTAAATGTTTCAAAGCTATGAGTTTTATGAATGCATATATTCTATGTTCAAAAGATACGAACAATTGACAGTGATTGATTTATAAACCTTTATGAGCTAAAACCACTGTTGATTGAAACCCCATGACGAATGTTGGAATTGCTCACAAGCTTAGATTAGCTTACCCGGACTTTGTTCGGACCCCCCTTTCAGGTGACTGATGATGGCTGAAATGGAAGATGGTGACTTGACTAGCTTTTGGAGACAAGTACTTAGATAGTTTCTGTTAGAAGACTCTATAAGCTTTAATAGTGTTTTGTACTAAAACAACATAATGTAATGTGTATAACCCTACGGGGTAACTGATGTAGATGGTTATGTAATATAAGTCTGTAATATTTTAGTTATGCTTTGATTGTGTAACAATGTATGCCATGTATGGAGCGGCAGTATCGAACGGATGTGCGTAATTTAAAAATAAAAAAAGAAAAGAAAAAGTTTTTAACGCTTCCGCAAAACCACATGTAGCACGTCCATCCGAGACCGCTGCCTATGTGAGCCTTCGCCCGAGGGTCCGAGGACCCGAGGGTGGCGGTCGCGATGCGAGATCCCAGAGGGTGGGTTTCGGGTCGTGACAGAGCTCGTGATGAGGCTGGTGTTGATATGGGGCAAATCTTTGGCATTTATCGCACTTCTGGACATACTCCTTAGCCTGCCTTAGCATGCTAGGCCAGTAGTAGCCCTGAGTCAGAGCTCGGTGAGCTATTGTTCTGCCCCTATTATGATTCCCGCAGATTCCCTCATGTATTTCAACCAAGACGTATTGTGATTCTTCTAGAGCTAAGCATTTTAACAGAGGTTGAGAATAAGACCTTCTGTAAAGCTTGTTGTTCAGGATCAGGTACCGAGCCGCTCTGATTCAGATTCTCCTGGCTTTGTTTTTATCTTCTGGGAGGAGCCCGGATTCTAGGTACTAGAAGATTAGAGTCATCCAGCTCTGAGGCTGTTCAGCAACTTGGGAAACTTAGGCTTCCTCTATGCTGGGTCCTGGCTGGTAGGAGATTTTTACTATGGAGTTTGCTTTAGACTTAAGGCGAGACGCCATGTTTGCCAAAGCATCTGCTCTGCAGTTTTGGCTGCTTTCTATTTTCTGGATAGTGAATGTCTAGAAGGAGTGCCTCAGGTAATTCACCAATTCGGAGTATCGAAGCAACCTATCATCTTTAACGGAGAACTCTCCCAGGACTTCGCTTACCACCAGTTAGAAATCTGAGAAGACTTTAAGGTTCTGAACCTCGCATTCCAAAGCCAATTTCATGCCTTGGATTAGGGCTTCATATTCTGCTTCATTGTTGGAAGCTTTGAACCCTAGGCCCATCAGGAGACTGTAATACCAGGCCCACTCCTGAGCCCTGATCGGTTGACGACCCATCGATATAGAGTAGCCAGGTTCCTGTAGTTTCGATGAGCTGTGCCTTGTTTTGAAGTGTTGGGGTGAACTCAGCAACGAAATCTGCCAAGGCTTGTCCCTTTATGGAGTTCTGTGGCACATATGATATGTCGAATTCCCCTAGCTCCACAGACCACTTAACTAACCTTCCCGATACCTCTGGCTTCCTCAATATTGACTTCAGAGGATAGGCCGTTGGGATTTTAATTGGATGAGCTTGGAAATAAGGTCGGAGCTTCCGAGCTGATATCATTAGAGCGAAGGCTAGCTTTTCCACTTCTAGATATCTCTTTTCGGTGTCGAGTAGTGCCCTACTAATGTAGAATATGGGCCTCTGTACTCCTCTGTCTTGTCTGAGTAATGCGGAGCTGATCGCATTTTCGGAGACTACAAGGTACAAGAGTAGCTTTTCTCCCTGTCTTGGTTTTGACAGAAGTTCTGGAGTGGCTAGATACTCCTTCAGCTCTCGAAAAGCTTTCTCACACTCTTCCGTCCACTGTAAAGCTTTGTTGCCCTTTAGAGCTTTGATGAAAGGTAGGCAGCGATTGGTGGATTTGGAGATAAATCTGTTTAGTGCCGCAATCCTGCCATTCAGTGCCTGAATGTCTTTTTTGGTTTTTGGTGACTTTAATCTGATCAGAGCTTAGATTTGAGTGGGGTCTGCTTCGATACCTCTCTGAGAGACCATGTATCCCAAGAATTTTCCCTTCGTCACCCCGAAGGTACATTTCGAGGGGTTGAGCTTCATCTTGTGCTGTCTTAGGATATCGAAGGTTTGGGCTAAGTGCTGCAGGTGGCTACCTTTCTGCAAATTTTTGACTAGCATATCGTCAATGTATACTTCCATGGTATTGCCGAGCAACGGGCTGAACATTTTGTTCACCAGCCGTTGGTATGTGGCTCCAGCATTCTTCAGACCAAAAGGCATTACTCTGTAACAGTAGAGACCTCGTTCAGTTATGAAGGCTGTCTTCTCCTGGTCTGGAGGGTACATCTGAATTTGGCTATACCCAGAATAGGCATCCATAAAGCTCATGAGCTCGTGCCCCGCGGTGGCATCAACCAGCTGATCTATCCTTGGGAGTGGAAAGCTGTCATTGGGGCACGCCTTATTGAGGTCTGTATAATTAACGCAGACCCTCCATTTGCCATTTTTCTTCTTGACCAGGACGGTGTTGGCCAGCCACTCAAGGTAGAACACTTCTCATATCATCCTTACTTCAAGTAGCCTCTAGACTTCTTCATTTATGATCCGATGCCGCTCTGGAGCAATCGGCCTTCTCTTCTGTCTGACTGGTGGGTGATCTGGATCCACCATTAACTTGTGAGTTATGAGGTTAGGATCTATACCTTCCATATCTTTGGTCTCCTAAGCAAACATAGAGAGGTTGTCTTTCAGAAACCTGACTATCTTCTCCTACTCGGTGTGTGTCAGATCTGGGCCGATGTACAAATAACGCCCATCCGATTCTGAACTGACCAACACTTTGATGGGCTCGCCAATGGGCTTGGCTCGGCTGTCCCGTCCCCTTGGGCTCAGGGGTTCTTTGATGCTGGATGGGCAATCGTGCTCCTCGGGAGTGTGGGGGAGAACTGGATCGGCACAGTCCCGAGTATACTGTAATTGCTATTTGGCAGTCCTCTCCTTGAGTGCAATGGCATGGCACTCCCTAGAGGTCGGCTGACACCCTCTGACAGAGTGAA
Organism: Nyssa sinensis; assembly: GCA_008638375.1. Taxonomy (NCBI): domain Eukaryota; kingdom Viridiplantae; phylum Streptophyta; class Magnoliopsida; order Cornales; family Nyssaceae; genus Nyssa; species Nyssa sinensis. The sequence goes on from CM018038.1 coordinate 18,225,884, forward strand.
CGTTCTGATTGTGGACATACTTCAGACATTGATGAAGGGTGGAGGTGACCGCCCCTATCTGGTGTAACCATGGTCTCCCAATTATGACGTTGTAGGGAGACTTCATATTCAACACCATGTATTCTGAGATGGTGGTCTTTTGCCCTTCTCCCTCTCCTACAATAGTGAGGAGGTCGATTCTTCCCAATGGGGTACTGAGGTTGCCGTCAAAGGCTGCCATTATGGCCGTCGTAGGCTTGATGTTGTGGTGGTAAAGCTTCATATGTTTGAGTGGCTCATAGAACAGTATATTCACAGAGCTGCCAGTGTCAACCAGGACTCTTCTGATCTCGAAGTTGGCAATCTTGAGGGTGATAACTAGGGCATCACTGTGAGGACAACGTACCCCAGCCAAGTCCCGCTCTGTGAATAGAATCTCCGGCTCTGGCTTGAGCCTTTTTTCAATGTTGGAGATCCGCAATACGTCTGGGGCAGCCCTGGCCTCCCGAGCGTATCTCTTTCTCGCCCTGTTTGACATTCCTGTAATTGGGGAGTCAGCATGGAGGACGTATATGACATGGTTGTTTTGCCTTTGAGGCTCGTTTCGTCCTTCCTTGTCAAGACTCGAAACCCACCCTATGCGGATCTCGCATCGCGACCGCCACCCTCAGGCCCGAGGACCTTAGGGCGAATGTCACGACCAGAAACCCACCCTATACGGATCTCGTGTCGCGGGGCCGGCCCAATGGCCATCCCTATTTTTTTCATTCTTTTACCAATGATATCAGTAAATACTATAACATGACACTAAAGTGCGGAAGCTTTATTACAATTATTGTTCAAAGACTAAACTCAAACTAACACTAAACTGATCATGAACCACTCTTAGGTGGTGAGTACATGGGAGAGACTTCATTCATTACTATTATGCTCTTCAACTGTCTCCTTAAGCTCCTGATCTCCTACTGTGGTTATGTAACATTCTCACCTGAAAAATTTAGTAAGGGGTGAGCTACAAACTCAGTAAGTAAACGCCTATCTCAAATACGGGGTTAGAGTAATCATGGAACATATAGGATCATGGATGAACATGATAGCCAGTCATGGAAACAATTTCAGTCAACAGTAAGGTGCCAAAGTGGCCAATGAACAGTAAGGCATGATAACCTAATAAGAACAGTGATATAACATGAATACGGGAACATTCAACGTTCACAGTCGACGTAAATGTACTGCCACAATGGAATGATCTCAATCAAGTCAAATGAATAAAGGTACTGTCAACATGGAACTATTCGTAGTGAAATGAAACATCACATGAATCAAATGAACATCACATATCAGTCAACATAAATAATGCATTTACTCTGTTCAGGGTTTGGCAGACCCTCGGTCTTTTGGGGCCCGGCATACCCCCCTTTAACATGAAGGCATATAAAATGCCATTAAAACTCACTGCATAAAAACGCCATCATTGCCACATGTCCGTTTGACCCGTAGGTCCCATAAATTGACCTGTAGGTCCAGTTAATCAGAGAGCATCAGAAGGGTAATGTGTCTGAGCACAAGACCCGGCATTTACCATAAATTAGGATTATATCGTATTCTATATGAGGTGTGCAAAACATGGAACATCATAACATAAGCATACAATTAATAACATCAACACAATGAATCAAGCCATGAACCATCAACCAATAGACATCCAACAGGTAGAACAATATCCATGGTGGGAACAATAACAGTGGGTATAAATACATGAGTACAAAATTGGCAGTATAGAAATATCGTGGCTTGGAAAACCATGTATAAAAGATAGAAATCCACTTACCTTATCAATGTCTTAATATCCCGTGACTTCCTCCTTTCCTTTTGACTTGCCTATAAATCAATAAACACGTTTTAGCTTTCATATAATTTACCGAATTTATGCCTCGTTACTCTAAATATCTCCGGTATTACTTTATGCTTTACGATTTCCATTTTAAACTTAATTTACCCAAGGGCAAAATGGTCATTTACGTGTCTCTACTTTTTGGGTTCTGTTTTCATAATTTGGACTTCACCGTTAAGTCCAGTAGGTTTGAATTAATAAAAATTCACTATTTACTTAACTAAATCGGAGTCCGTTTGACTTACCTTTGAGGTAGGGGCATTTTGATCATTTTGGCATTCTACGGTTATTTTATTTTTTTCGGGACTCTGTCTCGTAAAACGGACCTCACTATTAAATTCAGAGGGTCCAAAATAGTAAGTTTTCATTATTCATTCTACTAATTTAGGCGTCGAAATTAAATTTAAAATTTATTAATTTAAATCATTTATTTAAATTAATTAATCTAGATAATACATATCGTATTTGAGCCCAAACAAACCACATGTGCCTTGGTGGCACAGTGGCTAAACTTCTCACCCTTACTCCTTTGGTCACAGGTTCAATTCACTGCCATACCAATTTTTCATTTAACATTTTCCATTGTTTTTCATTTCCTGTTCAAGTTTAACCCAACCATTGGATAGCTTTTCCTTTCCAACCAAACACTATCTAAACTCGAATTTAAAAATTTACCCATGAAGTACAAGTGTTGGGCAGTCATCTGAATGGGTGGGTCGGGTCAGACCCGACCCGGTTTGGCCAAAATAAAATCGCAAAACCCAGCAGCAACACAGCAACACTCCAGCGTGTTGGTTGTCTTCTTCGTCAACGGCGACTTGCCGACGAGGGATTTTCTTACATTTTTTCAGTGGGGTTCACACCTAAAGATCATGGACAACTCAAATCTACCGTCAGATTTCAAATCGGAGTGCCGGAGCACTCCCAAAATAACCGAAACAGTAGCGCACCAGGGGCTGTGCGATTTTTCGGCAGCCCCTTTCCCTTCCGTTTTCTCTCGTTTTCTCCTACGGTTGCAATCCCGATTTGAATCTAAAATGTCCCTACACCCAAGAGAATCAATTACCCATGATCTAACCCAATTAATCGCAACAAAATCGCCCCACCCGATCAGTTTTTCTCCTCCGTTTTTCACTGTTGCGCCCAATTTAACATTCTGTCCGGTTGTTTAATTTTTGTTTTCTTTGATTCAATTCTAAAAATTCCAACATCAACTATATCCATTCATAAAACAAATAAATTCCCATGCTTCCCAAAATCTATTTCAAACAATAATTCATGCTTACAATAAAAATAAAATCACATAAGTTGATCTATCTCACCCAATCGCGCGTACAGAGAAATCACTGCTTTCACTTCGGAATCCACTGTCCAGACCCGATTTGTCTTGGCTCGTTTCCTCCTCCACTTCTTTCTCAACTCACGCAAGGTGCCCCTTGACCTATCTCCTCCTTCTTCTTCCTCTTTCTCCTTCCTTTTCTCCTCTGTTCTAGCATCCAGCCGTCCTCTGTTTTTTTTTTTTCTTCTCTTCTTTCTCTGCTTCTACCACACGGCTGTATATACAACCAAGAGACACGACTGTTGATCAACACCAAGAAAAACCGCCCCCCCACTCTCTCTCTCTCTCTCTCTCTCTCCCCCTTTCTCTCTTCCCTTCTTCCGTTTTTTTTTTCTTTCCTGCTTTGTGCCGTTTCCCCTGCTTCCGTCCCCCTTTTGTTTTTGTTTTTTTTTTCTTCAGTTACATTATACTCCACACACATATATAATATATATATATGTATATATATATATATAATGTTCTCTTTAAGTTATTTAGCAGTTAATATATATGTATCCATGTCCATTTATATATGTATATATATATTTATATAATTCCTCATTTTTATTCCAATTCTTTTCTTTTCTTTTTATTTTCCATTTTGTTTTATTCCCTTTTTAATTTTTTAATTTTTATTTCTTTTATTATTGTTATCCGTTTATCGTGACTTTCATCCTTACATTCCCATTATTGAAATTCAATCAAATTTTATTTTGTTATCGCAGCATTTGGCCATGTTGGCTCGGTTACAATGGGTCAGGGTGTTACAGCGAAGGCTCACATAAGCAGCGGTATCGAATAGATGTGCAACATGCGTTTTGCGGAAGCGTGAAAAACTTTTTCTTTTCTTTTCTTATTTTTAAATCATGCACATCCGTCCGATACTGCCGCTCTATACAAAGCATACATGGTTACACATTCAGAATATAACTAAAACTTAAGGACTTATAACATTAATACAATACATGTTCAGTTGCCTCGTGGGCTTAATACATATTCTTACAATGTCTATAAATACAAAACGTACCACTAGAGTTCATAAGTTTCCAAAAGAAACTACTTAAACGTATCTTCCCAAAATGGCAAAAGTATCATCCTCGTCTTCCAATCACAACTGCCGCTAATCACCTGAAAGGGGGATCCAAACAAAGTCCGGGTAAGCTAATCTAAGCTTGTGAGCAATTCCAGCATTCGTCATGGGGTTTTCAATTAGCAGTAGTTTTTAGTACATAAGAGTTTGTAAAACATTCACTGCCAATTGCTCGTATACTTGAACATAGAACATATGCATTTTTTAAAACAAATAGCTTTGAAACATTTAAAGTATTTAAGCTATGCTTATACTTATGAACTTCAAAACATATAACATAACATGTATTTCTTAATTAGAGTATATAAAACTCAAAACATATGCATATTGAAAATAAAGGTAAAAACCTACTTCCATTTTCAAACATAACATCATATATACGTATTCCTTTAAAACACAAACTTGAAACATTTAAAGTATTCAAGTTAATCTTGTACTTCTTAATAGAGTATAAAACTCGGACCATAGGCATAGTGAAAATGGGGGTAAAACCTGCTTCCATTTTCAAACTCATTTGTCATCTTATCTCTTTCATTAGTGGAATCTGTTTCGAATCAGACTTCCGTATTACGTATAAATAGAGATGACCTAACTGTACCTATCAGGATCGTCTTCCTGGTCCCTAAAAAGTAGGTATGACTCATTTCCTGACAGAACAGATAAGGTTTCTCGAGATATCTCATTGCTTGGGGGACTAGGTCCTGCTACCGGGCATATTTGGTACATGACAGGCCAAGTGGGCTCCGAAGTAACCCAAAATCCTGACTATGTAGCACAAGACAGGTCAATTGAGTTCCTAAGAACCCTAAATCCTGCCTATGTACTTATACATTGTTATCTTGTATTACAAATACATTTATCATATGGCATTTTTGAAATAAATACTATTCATGAGTATTTTAAAAACATCACATTCATGACTTCATGATAAAATCTTCGTATACTTGGAATAATCAAATTCAGAATATTTAACAAGATTTGTATTTTAACTCAGACATGCTGAAAACACATTTTTAAGCAAGTTGTAAAGAAAACATTTACTAAGCATGTCACAATAGGGTTTATAAGAACATAAATAATTTAAAACTGAAATCATGTAATATACTGAATTTGGAATTCAAATACGTCGCATCTTTTGAACTTAAAACCTTTTCAAATCCATGGAGTTAAATCTCCACTTCAAATATAGGGTTACTCACCTTGGTCCTTTAGGGTTAGTGCTAATAATGCGCATTCCCACTTTCCTTGTAGTTCCTAAGAACAATTCATAAACATCTCATCAACTTCACATTCATTATAATATCATCTCGATAGTCCTTAACTTATGCTTAAATCGTATTAGATCCTAAAACGATTTCATAATTTCATATGTACTTAACTTAACTCGTACTCTTAACCTATGACACAATTAATGTGTTAGGAATTGAATTTATTTCAATTTATACTCTTCTGGTAGCTCTATAAACTTTAATTTAAATTTATTTACTTCGCATATTCACATGTCGTGTCTTTTCGTAATTCATTTCCTCGTATACGCCTTAGATTAGTACTTTGGCATTACTTTAATTTATAGTCATCTAATAGATGCTATTCATCAAATTTTATGTCTTTTTATTTTAGACATTTCTTTTGGTCGAATAGACTCTACCATTGAATCTGGAGCGTCGAAGAAAGTCAGTTTAGGCTTTCCTAACATTTAATTCGGACTGTTATATGTAAAAGGACAAAATGGTCATTTATCGTTTTTGCGTGTCTCATTTTTCTGTACTTCGTTTCTTAATTTGGACTCCAGTATTGAGTCCAGAATGTCGAAGAAAGTCAATTTAGACCTTCTCTGGTTTCAATTTGGCTTTAGGGGTACCAAGGGTAATTTGGTCATTTTAGTATTTTTACGGGTCTCAAATTTTTCGGGACCTCGTCTCGTGTTGTGGACCTCACCATTGAACTCAGAAGGTCCGAAATAGTAAGAATACACTAATAGCTTGTAAATCTTGGTCAAGGGGTATTTTGGTCATTTACCCCTGTACGTGTCTTTATTTTTCGGGACCCGTCTTGCAAAACGGACTCCGTCATTAGTCTCAAAATATCCAAAATAGTTAGGATACATTATTCATATGTTTAATTTGGACTTTATTTGGTCCAGTTTTTAATTAGGGGCATAATAGTCATTTTACTTTATTTATTAAATAATTAAATAAATTATTTAATTATTTTCCAGGGCTATATTTGCATAATTTTTCCATCAATTGGGCCCCAGTAGGATTGTCCAGAAATTCTGGGGTCAATCCGCAAATAGAGAAAGGTTTGGTTTATTTATTTTTAAATAAATTAGAAAACCAATGGGTTCGGTCAATTTATAAGTGAACCGGTCCGGTCCATTTGTAAGCCAACCGGTTTATCCAGTTTTGTGCGTGTTGCTGACGTCACGATGACGTCAGCCCTAGCGTATTAGAATTTTAAAACAAGTATGAAACGCCGTCGTTCCAATAATTCGGTGGCAATCCCAGAGGCTGCCACGTGTCCGAGTCGACTCAACCTAGTTTTTTAAAGCCGAGTTGACTCACTGTCTTCTTCCCCACTTCGACCCCTACGTTGCCCTAGTTCCCGAACTTCTTTTTCTTTAATTTCGTGAGTTTCTACTCAACCAATCTCTACTGTTTCTAACCTAATCCATTTCTGGAACATTGGTTAAGAGTTTGGCATTCATTTGGGAGTTCAAATCGAACTTATTTGCTCGGCTTTAACCTTGATAATCCGAACTGTAATTCAGTCGTAAATGTTCATTTCTGAGCCAAAACCCTTGGGGTTTGTTCCCTTTTGATCCTCTCTTCATGGGGATTTAGTTTTCATTCATAGATGTTGTTTTAAACTGAGTCTTAAAGGGTTGGGTTTCAAACCCGTAACCTGTAACTCATCACATGGGGGTCATTTCTTAAGCTTTGTGATCGAGGTCTAGTGTTTTTAAAACACTCTTGGAGTCTAGTTGAGGTTCCAATAATCCAAACAAGGTTTTGTTCACATGATTTCAGACCTACTTCAAGCAAGGTCCATCAATGGTGATTCTTACTGGGTTTGGTGTTTTTAGTGGTTTTTAAGACTCCATTTCATGCTTGATCATGTCTTAAACACATATAACACATCATACGTATGTAAATAACCTTAAATAGTTCATATTAAATCATAACTTCTAGAGAGAGAAAATGACAAGTTCAAGTGTTCACACCTTTTTGGTGTGATTTTTGCTCTCCTTCAACTTCTGACTCTATTTTCCTTCGTCCTTAAGCTTCTTGGTTCATTTCTTTTCTTTCAAATAAGCATGCAATGCATGGTTTGGTTTTTAAACCATTTCCACCGACTCTTCTCTCTCTTCTCTTTCTCTCTTTACATGACCTCACTTCTCTGTATTCAGCCTCCAACTTTCACTTCTCATCAAGAACTTCCCATCCCAATTAATTTTACTTTTCAATTTCTTTGCCTCTGCATTTAAGTTTTGCAAGATATTTTGTATATATGTATATTATATATATCACACACACCAACACACATGGAGACACATACCAGCTGACACACACACACACTGCACTGTTCACACACACAATGAGATATTTTTACATTTTAATTATATTATATATATTTATTTAGGTATATATATATTTTACATGTGTACATACACTTATGTGTATATGTATATATATATATATACACACACACTTGCTTACACACACTACTGTTCACTTTATACATTTATATATATATATATATATATCCATAAATTTATTTCATTTATATACATACATGCATACATACTTGATCATATGTTCATATACACAATATACCTCTCATGTAGTCTAATGTGTGTTTAAATTATTTAATTATAATTAAAACTAATGATTTCATATAAATAATTAATTAATTATTCTCTTTGAGTGTAAACATTTTTACACTAATTTTCTTTAATCTCGTAATACGTATCATATGACCCGGTATCCCAGGTCGGGATATTACATTTCTTCTGCTCCTGTCTCTGTTCGGGCCTCTGCTCTGGCTGTTGTTGAGGCTTGTCTTCTTGGGGGTTCTGCCTTCCGTCCTGCTTGACGAACTCCTGAAGACGTCCTTTCTTTATGAGTTGCTCAATCTCATATCGAAGGGTCCTGCATGAGTTAGTCGTATGTCCATGATCTTTATGGAAATTACAATACTTACTTTGGTCCCGAAAGCTGGGATCTCCTTTGATTGGTTCTGGCCATCTCAGGTTTTCCTGATCTCGGATCTGGCGGAGTACCTGGTTCGGTGTAGTGTTCAAAGAAGTAAAGTTAGTGAACTCCCTTGGGCCGAAGTTATAAACAGCCCTAGGTGTTGTTCTCTTTTCTAGACTCCTGGCCTTCTTCTTGCTAGAGTCTCTTCTATGGTCCTCCTTCTTGTGGTCCTCCCTCTTCGGGTTATCCTTCTGGTTCTGCTCTTTGCTCTTCTAGGATGTGCAGTTGGCTTCTTCCAAGTTGATGTACTTCCTGGCCTGGTCCATTAATACCTCCATGTCGGTAGGAGGGCTTTTGGTCAATGAATCTCTGAAGCCACCGTGAGCAAGTCCAGTAGTTAGGGCAGCTACAAGGAATATTGGGCTGCAGTCGGTGATCTCCGTGAGTTCTGCATTAAAACGCACAATGTAGGCTCTGAGGGACTCCTTTTTAGTTTGCTTGACATTTAACAGGAATTTCAGTCCCCTTCTGAGCCTTCTGCTGGTCATATATCTGTCCAAGAATTGCCTACCGAGCTCATAGAAGCCGGTAATTGAGTTTGGAGGGAGGTGGTGGAACCATTTCAGAGCAGTTCCCTTTAAGCTGGTAATGAACGTTCGGCACATAAAAGCATCAGAGGCCCCATGGAGGGCCATCGTATGCTAGTAGTGCGAGAGATGGTCTCTTGGATCTCTAGTCCCATTGTACAGGGTGAACTTTGGCACTATGAACTTCCTGGGCCTTTCTTCTGACATGATGGCGTGAGTGAATGGAGTGGCAAGTCTTCCGAGTAGCCTGGCCAACTCATCATGCTCTAGAGGGTTCTGGGCACCTCTCAAAGCAATTGTTCGATCTATAGATTCGGCAATTTCTTTTACCCTCCGTGGGTCTCTGAATCGGACATCTTGTGAACCTTGTCTCATAGCCTCGGCTTTAGGGTAGTCGGGCTGAGTACGCCCTTTAGACGGAAGCGGGTGGGTTCCGAACTAGAGGGACTGGTGCTGCTTGGAGATGAGGCTCTTGTGGAATCGGAGGTGCTCCCAAAGCCCTTGGAGTTAGAGCTCTAGTAGTGCTCCGGTAATGGACGTCAAGGACGAAGGCTGATGTTCCCCAGCCTGGGGTTGCTGATGGCTAGGGATCTCTACCAACGCGAGCAACACCCTGGGGATGCCCGGGCTGGTTATTTGGAGCCTGCTCATGGGGCTCTTCATTCTCAGTGGTAATAGGGGGTTGTGCTCCCGCGGCAATGTTAATTGGCGGATTAGAAGGGTTCGTCCCTTAATTCTGTGTGAGTGTTGCCAGTGTTCTAGTTATGGCAAGCAACTGTTCCTGCACCAATTCGTTCTGTCGTTTGATTGATTCGATCTCTTGTCGCATAGGATCAACCGTTGGCCCCCTTGCTCGTGGAACAAGCGGCTGACATTGAAAGCTTTGAGAATTCTGAGCGTTCTGTTGCGATCAGAGATTTGGGGCTATGGTTTTTCCGATGAGGAAAAAGATAGGTTTGTAAATAGAGCACTTGGAGATTAGTCGTTCCCACAGACGGCGCCAAACTGATTCTGCACTTTTCGACTCGCAATAAATCTGGGCTCCGCGACCTGTAGAACACTCAAAAAAGGGATCAGAGGACCACCGGATTGGCTCTGGCGGTAGCCGCTCCGATGCTTAAGTAAGTAAACGGAATTGAAAAGACTGTATTGAAAGCCAAAGAATGAGCATAAAAATAAAGCGTACCTTTAGGGTTTAATTTATAGACCATCGCCTTCCTAAGTTGATTAGGATTCGGAGCCATGAATATAGGGATTTGATCATCGGAGATTGCAGTTACCTTGTGGAGTATTGTGTCGTAGATAGAAATGATCATAAATAGTAGTTTTCTTGTTGAAGACTGTTTTTGTGTTTGAATACTGTTTCCTTATTCCCTGCTCGGCAGTTGTTTAAGGAAACCATAAGGTCGGAATCATCCGAAACACTGAGTGAATATTCCAGAGACAAAGGTCTGGAGGATATGTGCAAGGGAATGCCTCAAAGGCTCCGCCTGCCCTGTATGATCGAGTTTATCGGCTCTGTAAGATATGTTTATGAGAATGCTCTAAAGGCTGTGACGGCTATGTATGACCGAGTTTATCGGTTCTGTAAGTACACGTGTCTTAAGATGATTGGTGTGTCTGTTTGTGGTATATCAGTAAGTTGTATCTTTTCGTCTTTAATAAAATTCATTTTTATATTGTTGATAAAAAAAAAATTTCACATTCAGGCTTTATAGTTGATCATAGTAGAGGTGAACTCAAGGACTTTTCTTTTTTATGCCTAAAACAATTAACTTTGACAAATAACTAGGATCGAGTTTGACCTTTACTACACCATGCATGGATTCATGCACCGTGACTTCCACTCACCCAATGTCCCTGGTGACTTGAAAATTAATTGTATTCTTTCCAAAGTAAATTATATAACTCATAGAGATTTCTGAATGGTAGTGTTTCTTTCTAAAGATACATCATAAAAATGACAGTAGAAAATTAACACTAAGGTACCTAATTACTTTTGGAACCAAAGGATCACATTAATCCTTTGAAAATAACATAACTGTTATCCATACCAAATCTTTAAAAAGAGGCCCAGTCTTCTACGGCTTTCCTTTTTCTTACTTTGGAAATAATAAAATGTCTGCAAATTTTTATTTTATTTTTAGTATAATACGTTGTGTCATTTTGGAATACAATTTCAACAATTTGTGGTCAGTTTGGACATGGGTCTACAGTTTTGAAATTTTGCATTTTGAGATATTGACAATAGAGAAGCCCACCTCAAAGTATGAATTAATTACTGGTTTGGGATGAGTATATTTTCTTCAAGAAATGTAACTGCAAGGCTTTAAATTAATGACTGTTTGGACCATAGCATCTGATGTCATTTTCTGTCTTCGATAATTGATGCTCAAAATTATTTCTTCGAGGTATCTGCAAAGAAGAGATTAGAAGATCACCAGTAGAGGTCCGGCGAAGAATCCTCCAACGGTCAAGTTAGTAGCTTGAATAAGGAACTACTAAGAATAAGTGTAAAGTTTGGAAAATATCGTACCTCTTATGGTTAAGGTCCCTGCTCCTTTTATAGATGATGAATATCTTGTTGTTGAGATTTTTCTAAAAACATAGGGATTTGATTCGATTCTTTGACCTGGTAAATTATCATATATTTCTAAATAACCAATTCTCTGCTTGTATATCTCAACATTGAGTCATGAGGTCTGAACAGTATCCTGTCGTACTTCACAGGTGTCACTCTCACCTTGTGAATTGAGTTTTGGCACATAATGGCTGCAACAGTTGTAACACAGAAAATTAGTATTTTCTATTTAAACAAGGCAAATGTGAAGGGTTTCTAGCTTCCTTGATAAGAGTTATTTTGTTTTGTGATGCTCATTGGCTAGAGATTCTTTGAGAGAAAACACAGTTGCAAGAGGGTAATATATTTGTTAGAGAAAGTCGCTCATATTCCTGTAATATGTGAAACTAATATATATAATATATTAAAACTTTTAATGTATCATATTATGATTAGGATTTTAACTATGACTGGTATATATACATAGTAGCCATTTTTTTTGAATAATGAAAAATATAATCATTTTCGTAAACATAAGTACATTATCAAACCACGTAAATTCTATATATTGTTTCTTTTTCTCTCTTTCTTTAACGTTTTTACCATACTCAATTTGCTCATGGAATGTTACTTGAATTAGAACTGTGAATCAGGCCAAACCTTGACAATCTTAATTAATATATTGAGTACCAATTCCTATAGTAGGGATCAAAAAAGGCCCACGGGCCGGGCCGGGTTTTGTGCGCTCCTGTCAAATTAGCGGATTGGGCCAGGTTGGGCCAACTTTAGAGAATAAGGTCCTAGTCAGGCCTTAGGCCCTAATTCTTAATACGGGCTTGTGGGCCCAAATTTTTTTTTTTTTTTTTTGTAAAATTGTAATTGAGTCATAGATAATTATATCAATAAATAATTAATAAATAAAATGTTAATATGTAATAGATTAAAAAATTATAAAAGTTAGAATTGATGAATGGATTTTTTTGTTGTGCAATTGACAAATGATTTAATAGTTTGAATGGAAAGCATGAAAACAAGTATTTGATATATAAAATGAGTTAATATTCTTTAATATTTACATGTATGGTAACGGTGTAAAGTTTGAATTAAGATGTAAATAATAAAAATGTGAAGTGAAAGATAAGAAAATTAAATAGATATTGATTTTTCATTGGAAGTAAATCAAATAATAATAAATAATGAAAATCATTTGAATTGGAAACTAGTGAATAATTATTTTATGTTTTAAAGGATGGAGTTTATGGTTTTAAGTGTTCGGGTTTGTGCGGGTTGGGCCTCAACCCAAAAACTCAAGTCCGAGCCTGAAATAAAGGTACCCCGGACTAGGATTGGGGCCGGGCTGAACTAGACCTACAAAAAATAATCAAACCAGACGGACCAGGCCGTGGGCCTTCGGGCCATTTTTACACCCCCATCCGATAGTTAACTCGTGATTCTCTTCCTCAAATGGTGCCTTCCAGTGCCCTAAAAATATTCTTTAAAACTGTGAACTAAATTTAATTATCACCAAAACAAACTATCAATATAAATTTGTAAATAAAAAAAGACACACACACATGTGTGTGTATATATATATAGTCATCTATCCGTGTTCATTTTTGTATATCGCTGAGATTTGATAATAAAATCCACCAAGAATGCTAATTGGATCTATAGACCATAGAATTGATGATAAATGAATGATGAACATTGCCAAATTGGTCAAGTTAAAACAAAAGGATGGATCAAGTGCTTTTATTGGTGCCAAAATGGGGAAGCGTGAAATATTATTCAGCAGCACCAAAGTTATGTTCTTAATTAAATAGCCAAATGCAATTGGAAATGAAATAAAATAAAATTAAGAAAAATTAAAGGATAGTCAAGTTTTAAGAACATCAACTCAAAGGAAGGGAACTCATACTTGAGATTTCAGAAACAACAGTAAAGCTGTAACTAATTGCTGACTATAATTTTTTTTCTTGCTTTTTTTTTTTTTTTTTGAGTAGGTAAAGATGAGAAAACAACTTCACCTACCCAAAAAAAGAAAAGAAAAGATAATCAGCAATTAGTTACAGCTTTACATGTGATGTACTACTGAAAGAACCCATGTAAAGATCATACACAGCTCAGGGTCTAACTAAATAATAATTAGTTTAATCAATTATTAATTAACCGACTACAAGCTTCTAGGATTATTTTTTTTTATCAAGAAAAAGAAATATTATTGATGTAATCAAGATGTACAAGGAATACAGAGTCTTGGAATTAAGATTCACTGAATTTGTACCAATCTCATTGAGTTCAAGTAACATTTCTGATTAATATTCACTGAATTTGTGAGGAAATTCATTTTGTATCTTCTCAATCCATCCCAAAAGTTGCTGATCAAACCAAAAAAAAAAAGAAATTCTACTCCAAAAGCTTTGAGTTTGTAATTGTCAGGCTAATTGAGTCTCAAGCTTAGCCTTTCCATAGCACCGAAGACTTCAAACCAACTTCACATGAATCATATTATGATTCTGAAAATGAAGCCTCGACGTTTAAATTTAAGACTTCCGAATGGCTTTGTAATATCCGAAAGAAAAAAAAAATTGTAATCATAATAATAATAATAATAATTTGAATGTCATTTTTTTCGGGTTAGTTCATACGGGATGTTGTCTCAATTTTAATCGTCCCTCGCTAGTAGACGGTAAGATTGATCTGCCGAATTAGTCGGTCCGATTTTTGGATCAGATACCAAATTGTGAAATAATAATAATAATAATAATAATAATAAAATACTTTAATTAATAATATTAAATAAAAAGGATTATTTGTAATAATTATAATAACTATAGGGACTTAGTAATAAAAAGATAATATGAAACCATAATCCTATTTAATTACAATATAAAAAAAAATTACGGTTAATCCTTTTGTAAGTCTCATAAACCAAAACAAAAGATAGAAACTGAGAAGTTGCTAGGGCAAAAGGAAGAAGAAAAATAAGAAGATAATATTCATCTACAGTGTATTCTTGTCAAAATACACTCGTACAGACACATATATAGAGATTGCTCATTTAATTTTGATCTATTTAGTTTGCTCATTTAAAAACAACAATTCCTATTTAATTAATTAGGATGAATTAATTAAAGAATTATTTTGAAACATTCAATATACTTATAAGATAGATAGCAATTTCTATCAATTAACCTTTAGCCGCATCAGAATTGTATTTAGATCATTAAGTGTTTGTTTACAATTAATTCAAAAGTAATCTTCTAAGTGATTCTTACAAGATTTATTCACACGAGTAAGAGGTTTGAGATCAATTTATAACTGAAACATGAAATCATTTTATTCGGCATTAATAAGATTAAGGTAAACATGCATACTCTCTCGTACTGAGTCTTAACCTTTTTCAGGTACAACACACACTAAAATTAAAAAAGGTATAACATTCTCCAGCCATCAAGCACATTGATCAAATACAAACATGTATAACCCAGCATCATGACTATATATATATATATATATATATATATATATATATATATATGTGTGTGTGTGTGTGTGTGTGTAAATAGTTGAAACCATCTTTAACCACATACTTCTTCAGTGATGAGGTGGAAGATATCCTCCCCCTCCAGAGCCATAGGTAGGGACAGGTTGATAGTCTTCTTCAGTAGAAACATCTAAAGCCCCTCGTCCTGCAACACGAACAATCGCTTTCATGCACGCTCTCCATTTTCCATGCTTAGGGCTTATATCATCTAGTAATTGCACAACCCCATCCCCACCCCCAAAATATATATATATATATATAAGAATAAAGGGCATGAAAATGATATAACTTGAGATTAAAATCCACAATAGTATCTACACACACACACACACACACACATATATATATAAGGTGATGAATTATAAATACGTACAGACACTATAAAGTTAATACTACACACATGTAGTTCTCTACTAACCAAGTTTGATTTCTGGTGTAGTGTCATGAAGTACTGCAGAAGCCACACTAGTGAACACAAGTAACATGACTGCTACAGAAATGGCTGCCACAATTATATGGGAAGCTTTCGAGAATCCATTTTTGGTCATTCTAAATTTAGGCAATGAAGATAGGTAGCTATAGCTCAAGAAAGTTTGATATGAGCAAGGATTAGCATGTGAAGGGTTTTGAATGATGTCAAGTACTTATAGGCAAAAATGAAAGCTTGGAACCATAACTCGGTTGGAAATGATACACCTACCTTGGTTTGAATTTTCGTGGGATTCGAAAAATATAACTTTGAATGTCACTATCATTAGTGCATCATGATCAACTTAACATGTTAAAAATTGAATCGCTTCTTAGTACACATTTAAAGGTTTTCTAAATTTTACATTATTGTTTGTTTGGAAGTAGTTGACTTTTAAAACAATATTGCTTAATTAATTTAGAACAGATGGAGTACATTGACTAGGAACATGATGTTGTGAGGATGTATTCCCAGTCATTTTTTGAATGGGTAATTCTTTGTTTAGAACTTATCGAAATTCATTTTTTTTAAATTTAAATTGAGTTACTGTTTGAAGACTTAGAAGCTTCTTGCGAGTATAGCTAATGTACCGAGCATTTGCACAAGTGAATCCTGAACTGATTTCCGCCTCAAGTGCCCTACCGAGCTGAAGATAAGGAAACAATGTGCGACAAGGAAACTGCCATTCTTGGATAGCTTCCACTTCCTATGAAGCGCAGTATTCTACATGGTAACTATAATATCCCGACCCGGGATACGGCATGTGTACCGAAGTAAGTCGGTTAAATAATGTAACTTGAATGGTAAGATATGTATATCATGGTATTTCATGGAAATATATGACTGGAAACTATAAATGATGGAAATGAATGACCAAGGCCGGGTAACACCCGAGCACCCCCGAACATTGCATCGTAATGCGCATACGCACGTATTTCTATGCAGGCCCTTGTTTCACAGACATGTAGTATACCAAAAATCAGTGTATGCACACGCCATTGGAAATAGACTTACATGCATAAATATGGATGGAATGTCACGTATAAAATATGTATTTATGTGTACGTATATATATATATATATATATATATATATATATATATATATATATATATGGCAAGGACAATACATATACATGTGTATATATATATATGTATATATGTATATATATATATATGTATATATGTAAATAAAGGTAAAAGGAAAGGGTGAAGAAGGAAATGCAAGTATATGGATCAGTGTGTGTGTGTACGTGTACAGCCATTATGAGGCTAGTGTGTGTGCTAGTGTGTGTGTGTAAGTGAGTGCTTTATGTGTGTGATGCATATAATATACATATAACACCACAAATATCTCCATGCATTTAATGGAAAGCAACCAAATGAAAAAGCAGACTTGATGAGATCTGAAAGGAGTTTATGAGATGTGAAGTTTGGAGGCTCAAGGAGCCGTGTAGAGAGAAAAAGTGGAGAGGGAAAGGATTCGGTCGTTTGTGATATAAGTGTATACGGGCGTGAGTTGAGAGACAAAAAGGAAACTGAGACTGAGAGGAACATTGTCAAGGAACTCAGGAGCAAAAACAGAAGGGTTTAGAGGGTCACAGTGAGCAAGAACCGAAAACCCAGGTGAGTGTTTTGAGTTCTGTTTTTATGATTTAAAGCATGATAGCTTGATCTAAAGCTAGGGTTCTCATAAGCATGAGTTTAGCTTTTAAATGCAAAAAGAATGATAGAAAACGGTTAAGAAACCAAGGAGAAAAACTGAGTTGCAAGTTGGAGTGATAATACGGGTTTCACGAGTTTTATGCTTAAAACTTTAGTTTTAGTTTGGGAAGATGATCTTTAATGGGGCAGGAAACATCTAGGCTAAAATTTGAGTGAAAACCGTGACCTAAAAGTCATGAAAATGAAAATGAAGTTCTGACCGAAAAATCAGCCGGAGATGGTTAAACCCATATTCGGGAAGATCAAGAACATCTTGATCAAAACAGAGGATGGATTCATGATCCCCATGTGATGGGGAGTAAAACGGCATTGAAAATACTTAAGAAAAATGAACTGGAACAGTCACCGACGTCGGAAGGGACGCCGGAACCCTACTGAACCTCTACCGGATTATCGGGGAAGAAGAGGATATATGGGTGACCCAAACGGCGACGTGTTGGGGCTTAGAGTCTCGATACTGCGTCGTTTGGATACACGGTATTTTAAATGTAAAAGGGAAGGGGGCTGTTTGGATACGAGTGTAAGGAATCGAATTCAGGACTGGATATCCTAATTCGGTTTAGAGACATTGTCCACCATTTGGATTTTTAATCCACCGAAAAATGAAAGGGGACCGTAGTCCCTGAGAATCGATCCCATGACCATTTCACTGAGCCCCGGTCTTTGCCACTTGGCCACTCGCACGCGTGTGCCGAATTAGGGCAAAGATATGTATATATATATATATATATATAATAAATAAAATCAGAAAATGAGCAAAAGGGACGCTGTCCCTGGGATTTGAACTGTGATGTATTTTGGAGGGGGGGTGGCACACGTCCAATGTGCCACCAGTACGCACACGTCCATTTGGTGCAATAATAACGTATATATATATTATACTTAATTATATAATTTAATTAATTAGATTAATTAAATTAAATAAATGGAAAATGACCCGTTGTCCGATTGAGACAAGTCATTAGTGCATTTTGACTTTCTCAGACCTACTGAGACCAATGGTGAGGTCTGTTTCATGATACGGGGTCCCGAAAAATAAAATACACATAAAAGTGCAAAATGACCATTTTGCCCTTTTTAGTACAAATGTCCAAATGGAATTCCGCGAAAGCCTAAACCGACTTTCTTCGGCATTCCGGACTCAATGGTAAAGTCTAAATTAGTATTTGAAATACTTATGATAGAAAGGCATAAAATTTGATGAATAGCATTTATTCTGAAACGTAATTACTGATATATAGGAACTCGAAAGGCAAGGGCACACTCACGGATTTCTGATATAGAATCACGATAGAGGTAAGTGGATCACTCTCTCTTACATGTGGTGTTTCCACAAGCCAAGTTTATTCTTTTACTGCCAAACTCGTACTCTTGAATGTATTGATATCCTTGTGTTCCACAATTCGATATTTTTCTATCTTGTGGACATTTGATTGACTGATGTATCATTGTTATCATGTTACACTATGCCTTGAAAGTACCACATGTTATTGCTATCCACAATGTGATATTGCTCTATCTTGTGGACATTGATTGACTGCTATATCATTGTTATCATGTTGAACCATGCCTTGAAAGGCCTACTGTTGTATCCTTATTGAATGAATGATGTTCCATTTTTATAATCTATGGAATTACTTATGATCATGACATGTTTATGAACACGGGAGTTGTACTCAGTCACAACACCCATCTGATGCTATCTGATTGACTGGGACCTACGGGTCAAGTCCGTGAACGGAAAAATGGCAATTCATTGGAATTCACTGGGGGGTATGCCGGGCCCCAAAAGATCGAGGGTCTGCCGAGCCCTAACACAGAATAACAGCATCTCTTATGACTGACAGAACTTGATTGTTGAATGGCACTATCCCTTATGATTCTTCAAGTCTCGAGGGACTTGCATTGATTGATTTGATTGTGATCGGTTCATTGTGGCAGTACTTCATTGTTGTTATATTATCATTGAAACTCTTTATATTGATGTTACACCCAATACTTCTGATTGTGTATTGTGATTACTGTTCATTGGCCCTCGTGGCAATTGTTTTCATTGGCTATCATAGCATCTCATTCTCATGATTGGCTATCATGTTCTCATATGGAATTGTATTCATTATTGATCATCGATACCAGTGTTGGAGATCTGCATTTACTTACTGAGCTTTGTAGCTCATTCCACCCCACTTACCCCCCATTTCAGGTAATGACGCTGCGAGACCCCAGTAGGAGTCTGAGAGCGTAGGGAGACATTTTGAAGTACTGTACCAGTCTATGTTAGTTCTTCCATGTATTCACCACCCCCGGGTGCTGGTTACGTTTAGTTCTCATTTTGTCTTATGTAGAACTATGTCATGCATTTAAAAGACTTCCGCTGTTTAATTTATTTAAAAGATTTCCGCTGGATTACTGTAATTGATAAAGACTTCCGCTGTTCATTGTTTAAAATTTTTAGTACATTGCATATTAGTACTATGATACAGGAATGGAAAAAGTAGGGACGGCCTTCGGGTCGGCCCCGGGACACGAGATCCGCATAGGGTGGGTTTCGGGTCGTGACAGCTTGGTATCAGAGCTTTAGGTTCGATTGTGAGTCATGGGAGATAAGACTAGAGTTAAGACTATTAGATATGACTGACATTTTGTATTTACAATCATGGACAAATTGTCTTACACATTGACTGGTCATCTCATTGGTTATCTTATTGGTAATCTCACTGGTTATCTCATTGGTTATCTTCATTAGTTCTATTCACAGTCATGGTTAACACGAGGCAAGGTCCGTTACCTATGGATCGTTTAGAACAATTGGAAAGATTGATGCAGACTGTCATTGAAAGCCAACCAGCACAGCCAGTACAACAGGAGCAGCCTATCAATGCAGGCGTCAACATCAGGAATCGTCAAGGGAATGAACGGGATGCTGCATACCAAAACGAACGATTCCAGAAAATGAAACCCCCAACGTTTGACGGTACAAATGGGGCCACGGCGGCCGAAGAATGGATGTTAGAAATGAACAGGGTTTTTTGATATCCTGAATTGTACTGACGTCCAGAAGGCGGCTTATGCCACGTATATGCTTAAAGGAATGCACATAAGTGGTGGATAAATGAGAAGGTGAGGGAGCCAAACATGAACTGGCAACGATTTACTGTGATCTTCAATAAAAAATACTTTTCCCAGGAAGTACGAAATCGCAGAGTTGCTGAATTCATGGTACTGCAACAGGGGTCGATGACTGTGGAGCAATACGAGGCCATTTTTACTAAATTGGCCAGATTTGCCCCTGATGCTATCCGAACTGAGGATCTGAAGGCTCGTAAATTTGAGGAAGGACTGAGGTGGTCTATCAAGGATAGATTAGTACCCCATCGACTGACTACTTACGATGATGTCGTGGAAACGGCTCGGATCATAGAAAGGAGTGGCGAGGAATTCGCCAAGAGGCAAGGGAACTAGAAACGTGGAGGCAACCAGAATAAGAGGCAAGGGCCTTCTACTTCAGGACAGGGATCTACATTTACCAGACCTGGAGCTGCATCACAGGCGACAGGGTCCGGTTAGAACAAACAGAGCAACACTAAAAAGGGGGCAGCCAAGTGCTCTCGTTGCAATAAGATCCACAAAGGCCAATGTCTCAAGGACAGCAACGCTTGCTACTACTGTGGCCAGGAGGGACATTATGCAAGAGAATGCCCTCAGAAGGATCAGGCCACGTCCAACACTACTTCGGTTAAAGCACCAACAACCGGAATAGCACCACCTAGACCTCCGACCCAAAGAAGTGGACAGGGGAATGTCCAGCAACAGGTAGGACGAGTTTTCTCCCTTTTACCAGGAGACGTGCATGCTACAACCTCTGTAAGCAGGTACTCTTTTAGTATGCTCACATCCTGCTCATGTTTTATTTGACACTGGATCTACACATTCATTTGTATCCCCTACATATGCTGCTAGATTGAACCTAGTGACGGAACCCTTAGGGTATTTACTGAATGTTTCTATACCATCGGGGAAATCATTGTTGGGGGATACCATGTATAGGGATTGTGGGATTCAGATTAGGGATACACACTTATTGGCTAACCTTATACCCTTGAAAATTTGTGGATTCGATGTTATCCTTGGAATGGATTGGCTGGCCGCCAATCACGCTACGATAGACTGTGTGGCCAAACGAGTCCTCATACAGAACCCCCAGTTTCCAACAGTTGACTTTGAGGGGACAGGGGTGGCTTCCCCACCCTACTTCGTTTCCTCTATCCAGGCAAGGCGTCTGCTTCGCAAGGGATGTCACGGATTCTTATGTAGTGTTCAAGACACTGATTCTCAGTAGCCTGAGTTAGAGAAGATTCCCATTGCTAGGGAATTTCTCGGAGTATTCTTGGATGATCTTCCAGGAATGCCCATAGACAGAGAGATCGAGTTTTGCATCGACATATTGCCAGGCACTACACCGATATCCAAGACTCCATATAGGATGGCACCGGCAGAGCTGAAGGAGTTGAAGCTCCAGTTGCAAGAATTATTGGACAAGGGTTTTATACGACCCAGCTCGTCCCCATGGGGTGCGCCTGTATTGTTCGTAAAGAAAAAGGTTGGAACTATGAGACTGTATATCGATTGTCGCGAGTTGAACAAAGTTAACATCCAGAACAGATATCCACTGCCCAGAGTAGATGATTTGTTCGACCAATTGAAAGGGGCCCAGGTGTTCTCAAAGATCGACCTGAGGTCCGGCTATCACCAGTTGAAGGTCAAACCCACTGACATTCAGAAGATAGCATTTAGGACATGGTATGGACACTACGAGTTCCTTGTTATGCCATTTGGGGTGACCAATGCCCCAGCTGCATTCATGGACATGATGAACCGTGTGTTCAAGCCGTACTTGGATGACTTTGTGATTGTATTTATAGACGACATCTTGGTTTACTCTAAGAACCAGGAAGAACACGAGGTACATCTGAGGAGAGTCCTACAGAAGTTAGGGGAGCAGAAGTTATATGCCAAGTTGAAGAAATGCGAATTCTGGCTTCCTAGCATAACATTTCTGGGACACGTGATCAGTAAAAAGGGAATCTCTGTTGATTCCCAGAAGATCGAGGCAATCATGAATTGGCCTCAACTTACGAGTGTCACGGAAGTGCGAAGTTTCATGGGGTTAGCAGGCTACTATAGGAGATTTGTCAAGGACTTCTCCAAAATAGCTACGCCTATTACCAAACTGACCCGGAAAGGTGTTCCTTTTGTTTGGACAGAGGAACAAGAAAAGAGTTTCCAAGAGTTAAAGGAGCGTTTGGTTACAGCTCCTATATTGACAGTACCAGAAGGAACTGACGGTTTTGTAATTTACAATGATGCCTCGTTCAAGGGCTTAGGGTATGTGTTAATGCAGAACGGAAAAGTGGTAGCATATGCTTCACGACAGTTGAGACCCCATGAGGGGAACTATCTGACACACGACCTTGAGCTAGCAGCCATTGTCTTCGCGTTGAAGATATGGAGACATTATTTATACGGAGCCACGTGCAAAATCTTCACCGACTATAAGAGCCTCAAGTATCTGTTTACACAGAAGGAGCTCAATATGAGACAACGCCGTTAGTTAGAATTGTTGAAGGACTACGAGGTCAGCATACAGTACCACCCGGGAAAGGCAAACGTGGTAGCTGACGCTCTTAGTAAAAAGTCATCAGGGAGTTTAGCTTGCCTGTTGACGACACATGTCACGACCCGAAACCCACCCTATGCGGATCTCATGTCGCGGGGCTGACCCAAAGGCCGTCCCTACTTTTTCCATTCCTGTATCATAGTACTAATATGCAATGTACTAAAAATTTTAAACAATGAACAGCGGAAGTCTTTATCAATTACAGTAATCCAGCGGAAGTCTTTTAAATAAATTAAACAGCGGAAGTCTATTAAATACATGACATAGTTCTACATAAGACAAAATGAGAACTAAACGTAACCAGCACCCGGGGGTGGTGAATACATGGGAGAACTAATATAGACTGATACAATACTTCAAAATATCCCCCTACGCTCTCAGACTCCTACTGGGGTCTCGCAGCATCATCACCTGAAATGGGGGGTAAATGGGGTGGAATGAGCTACAAAGCTCAGTAAGTAAAACAGATCTCCAACACTGGTATCGATGATCAATAAATCCATGAATAAGATAATGATAGCCAATCATAAGGAAGGAGATGCTGTGATAGCCAATGAAAATAATTGCCACGAGGGCCAATGGAAACAATTGCCACGAGGGCCAATGAAAAGTAATCATAATACACAATCAGAAGTATTGGTGTAAAATGATAATATAACAACAATGAAGCACTGCCACAATGAACCGATTACAATCAAATCAATCAATGCAAGTCCTTCGAGACTTGAAGAATCATAAGGAATAGTGCCATTCAACAATCAAGTTCTGTCAATCATAAGAGATGCTGTTATTCTGTGTCAGGGCTCGGCAGACCCTCGATCTTTTGGGGCCCGACATACCCCCCAGTAAATTCCAGTAAATTGCCATTTGTCCATTCACGGACTTGACCCGTAGGTCCCATTCAATCAAATAGCATCAGATGGGTGTTGTGACTGAGCACAACTCCCGTGTTATAAACATGTCATGATCATAAGTAATTCCATAGAATATAAAAATGGAATATCATCCATTCAATGAGGATACAATAGTAGGCCTTTCAAGGCATGGTTCAACATGATAACAATGATATAACAGTCAATCAATGTCCACATGATAGAACAATATCACATTGTGGATAGCAATAACATGTGTGCTTTCAAAGCACAGTGAAACATGATAACAATGATACATCAGTCAATCAAATGTCCACAAGATAGGAAAATATCGAATTGTGGAACACAGGGATATCAATACATTCAAGAGTACGAGTTTGGCAGTAAAAGAATAACTTGGCTTGTGGAAACACCACATGTAAGAGAGAGTGATCCACTTACCTCTATCGTGATTCTAGATCAGGAATCCGTGAGTGTACCCTTGCCTTTCGAGTTCCCTATATATCAGTGAATACGTTTCAGAATAAATGCTATTCATCAAATTTTATGCCTTTCTATTATAAGTATTTCAAATACTAATTTAGACTTTACCATTGAGTCCGGAATGCCGAAGAAAGTCGGTTTAGGCTTTCGCGGAATTCCATTTGGACTTTTGTACTAAAAAGGGCAAAATGGTCATTTTGCACTTTTACGGTATTTTATCCTTCGGGGTCCCATCTCATAAAATGGACCCACCATTGGACTCAGAACGTCCGAGATAATAAGTTTTGACTATTCATTTGTATCGTTTGGACTTCGTTTGACTTATATTTGGAATAGGGGCATTTTTGTAAAAATTAATATTTTATTAATTTTCCTGTTTGGGCCTTAGTGAGATTTTTCAAAACATTTGGGGCCGGTTCATAATTTCCTAAAGCTGCGGTCTGAACCAGTTGTTTCAGAACCAGAAACCCTAAACCGGTCTGTCCCCTTACTGAACCAAACGGTTTAGTCTATTTCAAAGAACCGGATTCCAATATCCTGGTTCCTACCCTATCCAAGGTTTGGATAACCCCAAACCCAATTCCAACATTTCCTATCCATGTAACCAAACAAGCCCAATCCATTTAAATTCAAAACAAAATGACACAGTATCACTTACCCACTTATTTTCGGTCGGGTCCCGACCCGATCCGAACCCGGATCCGGTCTAGATTTAACCCGATAGCCTCGCGACATTCCGGTCGTCTTCCCCAGAACTCCGGTAGGGTTCCGGCGGTGAACAGTCACCTTCTTCGGCGACGGCCACTAAATTTTAGTCAGTTTTCAACCTGTTTTAAATGCCATTTCCTTCCATTTTTCATGTAGATCTTCTTTCTAACCTTAGATTTCAATTTGACCCACTAGTTCTTCACGAAATAGAGAAAAACCGTGGCTCCGGCCAACTGTACTTTCTCTATTTCATGCTTGTTTCTCAACTGTTTTGACCCCTATTTGTTTCTAATGTTTTTCTGCACTTCATAGGGTCATGCTTGGGTCATTTAAACAAAGTTTAATGCATGAAATGTCAAGTGTCCGATTATTCTCTACAACCTGCAACTATGAATTTCTCTTTGGTTTCTTGACCTTTTCCTATCATTCTTTTTGCATTTAGTTCCATATTTCATGCTAATTTAGACCTTACAAATATATATAAGCTTCATGTTCTAAATCGTAAAAACAGAACTTAAATCACTTACCTGGGTTTCGGATTTTTAGCTCACTGTGACCCTCCCAAACCTTTCTGTTTCTGCTCCTGAGTTCCTTGCCAATGCTCCTCTCAGTCTCAGTTTCTTTTTGTCTTCCAACTCACTCCCGTATGCACATATATAAAGAGAGAGATTTCCACCGCCTCTCTCCCTCTTTCTCTTTCTCTCTCTCGGTTACTCCCCCTTCTATGGCCCCTTTCCTTGACTTAAATCCTGGTGTTCCCTCTGCCAAATGCAACTTTGCATTTAATGGCTTGGGAGACTTGTGTTGCACACTTATATACATATATCATATTATATACATCACACACACACACTTCACCCAACCGACACACACACACCCTCATTCAGTGCACCTATATACTGCCCAAGGGCAGTTTCCCTTTTCCCCTTTTCTTTTCCTTTTATTTCTTATACATATACATATATACATATATACATAAATACATGTATAATACATTATATTATATACATATATATACACATAAAATACATCTTTTTATACATGTATATACATGTATGTGTAGGGATATAAATCCATTTTAAATTATATATACATACATTCATTTTAGTCGGGCTACTCATCTATGTTCACGTATGCATGCATGGGAATACGTGCATGCATGCATTACGATGCAATGCCCTGTAGTGCTCGGGTGTTACCCAGCCTTGATCATTCATTTCCATCATTTACAGTTTACAGTCATACATTTCTATGAAATACCATGATATACATATCTTACCGTTCAAGTTACATGTTTTAACCGACCTACCTCGGTATACGTGACATATCCCGGGTCGGGATATTACAACACAGACAGAGATACTGAGAGACTTGGAGGCTATGGAAATAGAGATAGTTCTCCCAGCTCCGAGGCACTATGTGCCAACGTCACAGTCAGTTTGTCGATTGTGGACAAGATCAGGGGGCAGCAGACTCAGGATGAAAAGCTAGCTAAGCTTCTTCAAGAGATTGAGACAGGCATAGACTCCGAGTACTCAGTGAAAGATGGAATATTGTATTATCAGGGTAGGATCTGCGTACCCGATGTACCCGAAATCAGAAAGGAGATTCTCGATGAAGCACACAGTTCGAAATTTGCCTTACATCCAAGGGGCACCAAAATGTATCACAATGTTAAGGATACTTATTGGTGGTCTGGGATGAAACGTCACATAGCTGAGTACATAGCACGGTGTGTCAAGTGCCAGCAAATTAAGGTAGAACATCAGAAGCCTGGAGGACTTCTACAATCACTGCCCATTCCTGAGTGGAAGTGGGAACATATCACGATGGACTTTGTGTCAGGATTGCCAAAGACAGTCAAGGGGAGTGATTCTATCTGGGTCATCGTAGATAGATTAACTAAGACAGCTCACTTCTTGGCAACCAAGACGACACAATCTCTTCAGCGACTAGCCGAGTTATACATTAGAGAGATTGTTAGACTTCACGGAGTTCCAGTATCAATTGTTTCTGATAGGGACCCCCGGTTCGTATCACGATTCTGGAAAGGACTACAACAAGCTATGGGCACGGAACTGAGTCTTAGTACTGCGTATCACCCCGAGACCGACGGCCAGTCGGAAAGGACGATACAGACTTTAGAAGACTTACTGCGTTTCTGTGTCATAGACTTTGAAGGGAGTTGGGAAGATCAGTTGCTATTGGTGGAATTCATGTACAATAATAGCTATCAAGCTAGTATTGGTATGGCGCCATATGAGGCATTGTACGGCAGGAAGTGACGATCACCACTGTGTTGGATAGAGGTGGGAGAAAGGAAACTCTATGGGCTAGAGATAGTGGAATAGACCACAGGAAAAATACAACTGATTCGACAGCGTTTATTAGCAACTCAGAGTCGACAGAAAAGCTATGCGAATGTTCACCGACGAGACTTAGAGTTTGCAAAAGGCGATTTTGTATACTTGAAAGTATCACCCATGAAAGGAGTAGTCAGGTTTGGCAAGAGGGGAAAGCTTGGTCCCAGATACATTGGGCCATTCAGGATCACGAAGAGGGTTGGACCCGTAGCTTACGAGCTTGCCTTACCTTCAGAATTAGCACATGTTCACAATGTGTTTCATGTCTCGATGCTAAGGAAGTGTATACAGAGTGCAGATCAAGTGATTGAGCACGAACCATTAAACGTCCAGGAAAATCTGAGTTACATAGAGCATCCAGTTCAGATTTTGGATCGTCGAGATCAGGTACTACGGAACAAGACTATTCCGTTAGTCAAAGTTCTGTGGAGGAATCACCGGATGGAAGAGGCTACTTGGGAGCGAGAAGATGATATGCGCGCCAAGTACCCACACTTATTTCTATAGTAGTATATGCTAAGTTTGGGGACAAACTTATTTTTAAGGGGGTAAGAACGTAATATCCCGACCCGGGATACGGTACGTGTACCGAGGTAAGTCGGTTAAATAATGTAACTTGAACGGTAAGATATGTATATCATAGTATTTCATAGAAATGTATGACTGGAAACTATAAATGATGGAAATGAATGACCAAGGCCGGGTAACACCCGAGCACCCCCGAACATTGCATCGTAATGCGTGTACGCACGTATTTCCATGCATGCCCATGTTTCACGGACACATAGTATACCAAAAATCAGTGTATGCACACGCCATTGGAAATAGACTTACATGCATAAATATGGATGGAATGTCACGTATAAAAAATGTATTTATGTGTACGTATATATATATATATATATATATATATATATATATATATGGCAAGGACAATACATATACATATGTATATATGTATATATGTATATATGTAAATAAAGGTAAAAGGAAAGGGTGAAGAAGGAAATGCAAGTATATAGATCAGTGTGTGTGTGTGTGTACGTGTACAGCCATTATGAGGCTAGTGTGTGTGCTAGTGTGTGTGTGTAAGTGAGTGCTTTATGTGTGTGATGCATATAATATACATATAACACCACAAATATCTCCATGCATTTAATGGAAAGCAACCAAATGAAAAAGCAGACTTGATGAGATCTGAAAGGAGTTTATGAGATGTGAAGTTTGGAGGCTCAAGGAGTCGTGTAGAGAGAGAAAGTGGAGAGGGAAAGGATTCGGTCGTTTGTGATATAAGTGTATACGGGCGTGAGTTGAGAGACAAAAAGGAAACTGTGACTGAAAGGAACATTGTCAAGGAACTCAGGATCAAAAACAGAAGGGTTTAGAGGGTCACAGTGAGCAAGAACCGAAAACCCAGGTGAGTGTTTTGAGTTCTGTTTTTATGATTTAAAGCATGATAGCTTGATCTAAAGCTAGGGTTCTCATAAGCATGAGTTTAGCTTTTAAATGCAAAAGGAATGATAGAAAACGGTTAAGAAACCAAGGAGAAAAACTGAGTTGCAAGTTGGAGTGATAATACGGGTTTCACGAGTTTTATGCTTAAAACTTTAGTTTTAGTTTGGGAAAATGATCTTTAATGGTGCAGGAAACATCTAGGCTAAAATTTGAGTGAAAACTGTGACCTAAAAGTCACGAAAATGAAAATGAAGTTCTGACCGAAAAATCAGCCGGAGATGGTCAAACCCATATTCGTGAAGATCAAGAACGTCTTGATCAAAACAGAGGATGGATTCATGATCCCCATGTGATGGGGAGTAAAACGGCATTGAAAATACTTAAGCAAAACGAACTGGAACAGTCACCGGCGTCGGAAGGGACGCCGGAACCCTACTGAACCTCTACCGGATTATCGGGGAAGAAGAGGTTATATGGGTGACCCAAACGGCGACGTGTTGGGGCTTAGAGTCTCGATACTGCGTCGTTTGGATACACGGTATTTTAAATGTAAAAGGGAAGGGGGCTGTTTGGATACGAGTGTAAGGAATCGAATTCAGGACTTGATATCCCAATTCGGTTTAGAGACATTGTCCACTGTTTGGATTTTTAATCCACCGAAAAATGAAAGGGGACCGTAGTCCCTAAGAATCGATCCCATGACCATTTCACTGAGCCCCGGTCTTTGCCACTTGGCCACGCGCACGCGTGTGCCGAATTAGGGCAAAGATATGTATATATATATATATATATATATATAACAAATAAAATCAGAAAATGAGCAAAAGGGACGCTGTCCCTGGGATTCGAACTGTGATGTATTTTGGAAGGGGGGTGGCACACGTCCAATGTGCCACCAGTACGCGCCCGTCCATTTGGTACAATAATAACGTATATATATTATACTTAATTATATAATTTAATTAATTAGATTAATTAAATTAAATAAATGGAAACTGAACTGATGTTCGATTGAGACAAGTCATTAGTGCATTTTGACTTTCTCAGACCTACAGAGACCAATGGTGAGGTCTATTTCACAATACGGGGTCCCGAAAAATAAAATACACATAAAAGTGCAAAATGACCATTTTGCCCTTTTTAGTACAAATGTCCAAATGCAATTCCGCGAAAGCCTAAACCGACTTTCTTCGGCATTCTGGACTCAATGGTAAAGTCTAAATTAGTATTTGAAATACTTATGATAGAAAGGCATAAAATTTGATGAATAGCATTTATTCTGAAACGTAATTACTGATATATAGGGAACTCGAAAGACAAGGGCACACTCACGGATTTCTGATATAGAATCACGCTAGAGGTAAGTGGATCACTCTCTCTTACATGTGGTGTTTCCACAAGCCAAGTTTATTCTTTTATTGCCAAACTCGTACTCTTGAATGTATTGATATCCTTGTGTTCCACAATTCGATATTTTTCTATCTTGTGGACATTTGATTGACTGATGTATCATTGTTATCATGTTACACTGTGCCTTGAAAGTACCACATGTTATTGCTATCCACAATGTGATCTTGTTCTATCTTGTGGACATTGATTGACTGCTATATCATTGTTATCATGTTGAACCATGCCTTGAAAGGCCTACTGTTGTATCCTTATTGAATGAATGATGTTCCATTTTTATAATCTATGGAATTACTCATGATCATGACATGTTTATGAACACAGGAGTTGTGCTCAGTCACAACACCCATCTGATGCTATCTGATTGACTGGGACCTACGGGTCAAGTCCGTGAACGGACAAATGGCAATTCATTAGAATTCACTAGGGGGTATGCCGGGCCCCAAAAGATCGAGGGTCTGCCGAGCCCTGACACAGAATAACAGCATCTCTTATGACTGACAGAACTTGATTGTTGAATGGCACTATCCCTTATGATTCTTCAAGTCTCGAGGGACTTGCATTGATTGATTTGATTGTGATCGGTTCATTGTGGCAGTACTTCATTGTTGTTATATTATCATTGAAACTCTTCATATTGATATTACACCCAATACTTCTGATTGTGTATTGTGATTACTGTTCATTGGCCTTCGTGGCAATTGTTTTCATTGGCTATCACAGCATCTCATTCTCATGATTGGCTATCATGTTCTCATATGGAATTGTATTCATTATTGATCATCGATACCAGTGTTGGAGATCTGCATTTACTTACTGAGCTTTGTAGCTCATTCCACCCCACTTAGCCCCCATTTCAGGTAATGACGCTGCGAGACCCCAGTAGGAGTCTGAGAGCGTAGGGAGACATTTTGAAGTACTGTACCAGTCTATGTTAGTTCTTTCATGTATTCACCACCCCCGGGTGCTGGTTACGTTTAGTTCTCATTTTGTCTTATGTAGAACTATGTCATGTATTTAATAGACTTCCGCTGTTTAATTTATTTAAAAGACTTTCGCTGGATTACTGTAATTGATAAAGACTTCCGCTGTTCATTGTTTAAAATTTTTAGTACATTGCATATTAGTACTATGATACAGGAATGGAAAAAGTAGGGACGGCCTTCGGGTCGGCCCCTCGACACGAGATCCGCATAGGGTGAGTTTCGGGTCGTGACAGTAACTATCATTCTTTGATGACAATCAAATCCTTATTTTCACGAGGTTGAATCCTAGTCAACTTAGGAGAATCCGTATCCTATAAATTGGACCTTAAGGTACGTAATTTTGATTACAATCATTCAATTACTTTCAATTACAGTCATTCTTTACAGTTTTTCTGACTTAATCATCAAAGTGGCTACCGCTAGAGCCAATCTGGTGGCCCTGTGATCTCTTTCTTCGAGTGCTTAACAGGCAACAGAGAGCGAATCCCCTACTGATAAAAAAAGTGTAGCATCAGTTTGGCACCGTCTGTGGGATGCGAAAAATCGTTTCTTGCTAAAAGTTCTTTTCTTTGCAAACGAACTCATTGTCTTTCTCACTGGAGGACCATGACTCCCAATCTTCGTCCAAGGAAAAACCCTCAAAACCCTCAAAATCGGCAACCCGCCGGAAGAGGAAGGGGACAGGCATCTGATCCCATGTAGTAGTAACTCGATCGAGTCCAAAGACAAACAGACCAGATATAGGAGTAACTCCTTGCCATCTTTAACACTCTGGCGTTGCTTACCCAGGGCCCTTGGGGCAACCCCACACATCCCTCTACAGGCATGGCTGACATGGGGGCACAGCCTCCCGCCGCCACTACTGGCGAAGGACCCCATGCAGAAACTCCCAGCGAGCAACCAGTGCACCCCCAAGGCACCACTCATGTGGGAGGAGACCCCCAGCCATTCACCGCCACAGGCAGGGGGATGCCGACCTTTAATCCGGCCGTTCACTACCAAAGCAGGACTAGGGTTCCGACTCTAGCAGCTTCGGGGGCCAACCCAGCACCGCAGGAGTTTCAACCCCAAGCAGCGTCGACTCTCCCATTTCAAGAAAGCCAGCATCCTCTCCCTACTACGGGGCAGAATCGTCCCATCCATATAGGCACTAAGGCTGCGAGGCAAGGCCCACAACAACAGGTACAGCCTAGGGGCCCACAGAGGGCCGAGGAAGTAGCAGACTTCATGGACCATACTGCTATTACCAAAACTGCTTATCTCCCCCTAGAGTAGGATGAGCTAGCCAGGCTGCTCGGAAGATTTACCACGCCGTTCACTCCTTCTATAATGGCAAAAAAACGGCCTAAGAAATTCATTGTCTCGAAGTTCACCCTTTACGATGGGACTGAGGACCCAAGGGACCATCTTTCTCACTTTTAGCACACCATGGCATTACATAGAGCCACAGATGCCTTCATGTGCGGTACCTTAGTGACTAGCCTCAAGGGCACTGCTTTGAAGTGGTTCCACCACCTCTCTTAGAATTCAGTTGTCAATTTTTACAAGCTCAGCAGGCGTTTCCTTGACTGGTTCATGACCAACAGAAGGTTGAGGAAAGGACCAAAGTTCTTGCTAAACATTAAGCAATCCAAATGAGAGTCACTTCGAGATTACATCGTGAACTTCAATGCTGAACTTACAGAGATCATGGATTGTAGTCTAAGCTTCCTGGTTGCTGCCCTGACCTCTGGCTTAGTGCTGGGGGGTTTTCATGATTCTTTAACAAAGAGCCCTCCCGCTGACATGGCAGCACTCATGGAGCGGGTCAGGAAGTATATAAATTTAGAGGAAGCAAGGACCTTTTTTCAGAAGATAAAAGAACAGGCCTAGAAGGATGATCAAAAGAAAGACCCCAACGCAACCAAAAAGAGGGTTAGAAGTCCCGAAAAAAGGACGGCATCCAGAACACCTGGTAACACTAGTACTGGAAAGAACAGTGCCTACACTCCTCTGAATGCCTCTTTAACTCACATACTTTGGCAGGTCTAGGCACGCGAAAATCTGAAGTGGCCAGAGCCGCTAAAGAGCAATCCCGACACTAGGGACCAGAATAAGTACTGCGACTTCCATAAAGACCACGGTCATACTACCGATGAGTATAGAGCCCTCAAACAGGAAATCGAACAACTTATTAGGAGAGGACAATTGCGGGAGTTTGTTAGACAAGATGGGAGGCAGAATCCCCGAAATGACAGGTCGCACCAGAGGAGGCAAGAACTAAAGCCAGAATAAAATGACGAGTGGAATGAGCCTCAGCAACAGAACAATCAGGTCATCTTCATCCGCTACGCTGATAGCTTAGTCATAGGGATGTCCAATAGAGCAAGAAAACCTTATGCTCGAAAAGCCAGAGCAACTCCTAGCATCCTTCAAATCTCAACTATCGAGAAAAGGCAGAAGCCAGTTCTCGGACCAAGATCTTGTAGGGGTGCACTGTCCCCACAGTGACGCCCTCGTTATCTCACTCAAAATTGCCAATTTTGATATCAAGAGGGTTTTAGTAGATACAGGGAGCTCTGCCAACGTGCTATTTTACGAGCCTCTTAAGCACATGAAGCTCAACTCCAATGATGTCAAACCCACCACCACAGTAATGGCTGGGTTTAATGGGAACCTCAGCTCCCCGTTAGGGAGAATTGATCTTCCCACAATAGCTAGAGAGGGGGACGGTCAAAGGACCATAATCTCATAATACTTGGTTCTGGATTTCAAGTCCCCTTATAATATAATCATCGGAAGGCCTTGGCTTTATCAAATGGGAGCGGTCACCTCGACCCCCCACCAATGCTTGAAGTATGTGCACAATAATATGGTTTATACTATCAAAGGGTGCCAACCAATTGCCCTAGAGTGCCATACTTTGGCGCTAAGAGAAAAGGCTCCCAAATAGCAATCACAACATTCTCATGAAGGTAGGAGCCCAGACCTTCCCAACCTTTATGAGAATGGTGAGTGCCCCTTTAGAATTGATGAACCACTAAGCCCTAGAGGACGGGACAACAGAGTTAAGCTAATGGAGGATCCTATCAAAGTGCTTGTCAGCCCCAATAGAGGAGGGCGATATTTGCAGGTCAACTCAGACCTGTCACCTTTCGAACAAGAAGAGATAGTGGAATTCTTAAAGAGCAACCTCTCGATGTTTGCTTGGGAAACTAAAGATATGGAGCGGATATATCCCAACCTTATTACCCACAAGTTGATGACAGATCCTGACCACCCTTCTGTAAGACTGAAAATGAGGACATTTGCTCTAGAATGACACCAGATTATTAATGAAAAAGTGCACAGGTTGTTGGATGCTAAAATGATAAGGAAGGTATTCTATCTAGAATGGCTCACCAATACCGTTCTTGTCAAGAAGAAAAATGGTAAATGGAGGGTCTGCGTTGATTACATGGACCTCAACAAAACCTGTCCTAAAGACAGCTTTCCCCTTCCAAGGATAGACCAACTAATCGACGCAACGGCAAGACACGAACTCATGAGCTTCATGGACGCCTACTTTAGACACAACCAGATCCAAATGTATCCCCCAGACTAGGAAAATACAAATTTTATATCTGAACGAGGTCTCTACTGCTATAGAGTGATGCCATTTGGTTTGAAAAATGTTGGGGCAACATATCAACGCCTGGTGTAATACCCCGACCCGAGAATGTCGGGTAATATGACATGTATTACGAGGATAAGAAAAATGGAAGTAAATATTATGCTTTTAAGATAATGATAAATTAATTTATTAATATGAGAAACTAAGTAATAGTTATAATTAATATAAAATATAATGATTAATTTATAAAATGTAATTAATTGAACAAATAATTTAGTAATAAATTAAACATAGAAAATAAATTAAATATATATATATAGATCAGCCGTGTGTGTGAGTGTGTTGTGTAATATGTATATTGAATATATATATATATAAGAGAAGAGACATGAAATTAAGATAGGTAAGGTGGCTATGTACTATATGTATATATTATATGGTCATTAGGTGAAGATGAATAGGGGGAAGTATGGCCACTGATCTGATGGAGTAATGGGGTGAAGTGGAGGGCAATTAAGTGAAGTGATGGCCATTAAATTTCCCACTTATACATATGGGCATACATTGTATACACACCAAAATCTCCACCCGATCAGCCATAGAGAAAGAGAGAGAGAGAGTTCTGGGCATTCAGAAGAAGATAAGGGAGATATCGGAGAAAGGAGGAAGGAGAGAGAGAGAGTCTCTGTTAGAGGTAAAACACAAAAAAACCATCACTTTCTCTCTCTAGAAAATTTTGCATGCATGAACTGTTTTAGTTTATAGATTTCGTATATATGATGTTTAAGGTAGATAAACATGATTAAGCATGAAATCTAAGCTTGGAAACACTCAGAAATACCCAACCCAGGAGCTACGGCCATGGAAGACCTTACGTGAAGCAGGTCTGAACCAAAGTTCACCAAACTGGATTTGGTTGATCAAAACCTAAACTAGACACTACGAGCAACATACAAATCTATACCCACGATAAAAAATCACAAGAAATGGCCCCCAACCATTGACTTGCAGGTTACGGGTTTACAACCCAAACCTTTAAACTCGCGATTAAATCAACATCTATGAATGGAAACTGAATTCTCATGAAGAGAGGATCAAAATAAGCCCAACCTCACGAAAAATGATGAAGAAACAAGCATGAACCGACGATTTACAGTTCGGATTATCATGGCTTAAATCGAGCTTCTGAGCTAAATTCGAAGCTCTAAATCAATGTAAGAACGTGCCTTAAGTTCCTAGAAACTATTTGGATCAAAAACAGTGGGATTTCCTTGAACAAAAATCCACGAAAATGGAAGAAATGAAACGCAGAAATTAGGGCAACAGTAGGGGTCGAATGAAGAAGGTGACAATGAGTCAACTCGGTTTTAAAAGCCCTGACCGAGTTGACTCGGACACGTGGCGATGTCTAGAGTTGCCACCGAATTAAAAACGATGACGTCGTTTTGGGCCTATTACGTATATATATATATATATATATAACGGTTTAAGTTTAAAAGAAAAGAGGAGAAGTTGGTGGTCAGTGGGGTTCGAACCCCTGACCTCACGTGCCCACGCGCCCCTCCTTTCCACTCGGCCACGCGCTCGCGTGTGTCTCTGTTGGGGCAACAAATATATATATATAATATATATATATAAATAAAAACAAAAAACAAAAAGGTGCGGTTGCACCTATTGGGATTCGAACG
The DNA here is from genome assembly GCA_008638375.1 of Nyssa sinensis. Taxonomy (NCBI): domain Eukaryota; kingdom Viridiplantae; phylum Streptophyta; class Magnoliopsida; order Cornales; family Nyssaceae; genus Nyssa; species Nyssa sinensis. Next base: position 18,262,479 of record CM018038.1, read on the forward strand.
TGGTATCTATTGGAAAGGGAGGTGGCACGCTGGCCGCACCTATTGGGATTCGAACGTGGTATCTATTGGAAAGGGAGGTGGCACGCTGACCAGCGTGCCACCCTATTCGACCGTTTATAATATGCAAACCAAATATATATATATATATATATATATATATATATATACTATACTTTATTAATTTAATTTGATTAAATTTATTTAATTAAATTAAATACTCCAAAATGGCCCGGTGTCCAAATGGGATGAGTTATATATGTAATCTTACTATCTCGGACCTCCTGAGTCCATTGGTGAGGTCCACAACATGAGATGAGGTCCCAAAAAATTAAAGACCCCTAAAAATGTCAAAATGACCAGAATGCCCCTGCCCCATAAATAAGTCAAACGAGGTCCAAATAAAATAAATAAACAGTGGATTCTAACTATTTCAAACATTCTGAATCTAATGGTGGGGTCCGTTTCACGAGGTGGGACTCTAAAAAATTTAGACACGTTAAGGTATAAATTACCAAAATACCCCTAACATGTCCTAAGCCAAATTAAATTCTAAGAAAGCCTAAACTGACTTTCTTCGACGCTCCGGACTCAATGGTAGAGTCTATTTGACCAGAAGAAATGTCTAAAATAAAAAGACATAAAATTTGATGAATAGCATCTGTCAGATGATTATAAACTAAAGTATTGTCGAAATATTAAACTAAGACAAGTACGAGGAAATACGATACTAGAAGATACGACATGTAAACATGTGAAGTAAATAAATTAAATTAAAGTTAATGGAGCTACCAGAAGAGTATAAAATAAAATAAATTTAATTCCTAATACATTAAGTTGTGTCATAGGTTAAGAATGCGAGTTAAATTAAGTACGTAAGAAATTTATGAAATCGTGTTAGGATCTAATATGATCTAAGCATAAGCTAAGAAGCATCAGTAGGAGATGTTTGAAGTGAATGTGAAGTTAATGAGGTTATTTATGAATTGTTCTTAGGAACTACAAAGGAAGTGGGAAAGCGCATTATTAGCACTAACCCTGAAGGACCAAGGTGAGTAATCTTGCATTTGAAGTGGAGGCTTTAACTCCACGGATTTCAACGAATGTTTTTAAGTTCAAGATATTTGCAGCATTGATATATCAAATTCAGTATTCATGATTTCTTTTTTCTTAAATATTCTGCTATGACATGCTCCACGATTATTTACATGTTTATATCTGATATACCATAAAAGAACAGGCCAATCAACACTTGACACGTGTGACCACAGTCCGACCTATGCTCGGCCAACATGATTCTCATTCAGCCAATGACTAAAAGCTCAAGCATTCAGATCATCATATAAGGTCGGAAGTGGCCGAACATATATATATCCAGAACAGATCACAGGGTCCAGACCAACACTCCAGAACTCGTCACCGCTTTAGCGGGTGCCGAGCAGGGAATAAGGAAGTAGTCTTCAACAAGGAAACTACCATCTATGGTTATCTCTATGTAAGGTAGCTGCAATCTCCGATGATCAAATCCTTATATTCATGGCATCTATGGTTATCTCTATGAAAGGTAACTGCAATCTCCGATGATCAAATTCCTATATTCATGGCTTCGAATCCTAATCAACTTGGGAAAGCCACGGCTTATAAATTAAACCCTAAAGGTACGCCTTATTTCTTATGCTCATTCTTTGGCTTTCAATACAGTCTTTCAATTCTTTTACTTACTTAAGCATCGGAGCAGCTACCGCCGGAGCCAATCCGGTGGTCCTCTGATCATCTTTTTGAGTGTTCTACAAGTCACGGAGTCCATACTTATTGCGAGCCGAAAAGTGCAGCATCAGTTTGGCGCCGTCTGAGGGAAATGACTAATCTCCAAAGTGCTCTACTCATAAAACTCATCTCTTTCCCCACCTGAAAACCATGGCACCAAATCTCCGACCACGACAGAATACTCAGAATTCGCAAAACGCTCAACGTCAGCCGCCTGCTCCCCGCACAAGGGGGCCAGCGGCCAATCCTATGCGACAAGAGATCGAAGCAATAAAATGACACAATGAACTGGTGCAGGAACAGTTGTTTACCATCACTAGAACACTGGCGACACTTACACAGAACCAAGCGGCGGGTTCTCCTAGCCCGCCGGCCAATTTCGTTGCAGGAACGCAACCTCCTGTTGCTACAGAGAACGAAGAACTTCATGCGCAGGCTCCAACTAACCAGCCTGGGCACCCCTCAGGCGTTTCTGGCGCTGGCCGAGATCCGCAGCCATCAACAGTCCCTGGCTGGGGAACATCCGCCTTCGTCCCCGACATCCATTACCGGAGCACTACTCGAGCCCCAACTCCAAGGGCCTCGGGAGCACACCCGGCACCGCAGGAGCCTCCTCATGCAGCACCAAACCCTCCGGTTCGGAATCTTCCTCCGTCCGAAGGGCGTAATCAACCCTACTACCCTGAAGCCGAGGCTGTCAGGCAGGATTCACAAGATGTCAGACTCAAAGACCCGCGGAGGGTAGAGGAAATTGCCGAGTCGATGGACCGGACAATTACCTTGAAAGGACCTCAAAACCCTCCAGAATAAGACGAACTGGCCAGGCTACTTGGAAGGCTAGCCACCCCCATTCACTCACACCATCATGTCAGAAGAGAGGCCCAAAAAGTTCATGGTGCCCAAGTTCACCCTGTACGATGGATCTGGAGATCCAGGAGATCATCTCTCTCATTACCAGCATACGATGGCCCTTCACGGAGCCTCTGATGCCTTCATGTGCCGAACGTTCATCACCAACTTGAAGGGAACTGCTCTGAAGTGGTTCCACAACCTCCCTCCTAACTCAGTTACCAGCTTCTACGAGCTCGGTAGACAGTTCTTGGACAGGTTTATGACCAGCAGGAGGCTCAGAAGGGGGCCAGAGTTCCTGCTGAACATCAAGCAGACCAGGGAGGAATCCCTCCGAGCCTACATTGCGCGCTTCAACACCGAACTCACAGAGATCACTGACTGCAGCCCGAAATTCCTTGTAGTAGCCCTAACTGCTGGGCTTGCCCAAGGTGGGTTCAGAGACTCCTTGACAAAGAGCCCTCCAGCTGATATGGCGGCATTAATGGATCGGGCCAGAAAATATATCAACCTGGAAGAAGCCAACCGCACGTCCCAGAAGGGCAGAGATCAGACCCAGAAGGACAATCCAAAGCGGGAGGACCACAAGAAGGAGGATCACAGAAGAGACTCCAACAAAAAGAGGGCCAGGAGCCCAGAGAAAAGAACAGCACCCAGAGCTGTGTACAACTCCGGACCGAGGGAGTTCACCAACTTCACTCCTCTGAACACCACACCGAACCAGGTACTCCGGCAGATCCGAGATCGGGAGAACCTGAGGTGGCCGGAACCAATCAAGGGAGATCCCAGCCTGCGGGACCAAAGTAAGTATTGTAATTTCCATAAAGATCATGGACATACAACTAACACATGCAGGACTCTCCGATATGAGATAGAGCAGCTCATAAAGAAGGGGCGTCTTCGGGAGTTCATCAAGCAGGACGGAAGGCAAAACCCCCAAGAAGACAAGCCTCAACAGTGGCCAGACCAGAGGCCCGAACAGAGGCAGGAGCAGAGAGAGGGACGAATCGAGCCCCAAAGGCAGAACAATCACGTCATCTACGTCCTCCATGCTGACTCCCCTATCACAGGAATGTCCAACAGGGCAAGAAAGAGATATGCTCGGGAGGCCAGAGCCGCCTCGAACGTAGTACAGATCTCCAACGTCGAAAAGAGGCTCAAGCCGGCACCAGAGATCCAATTCACCGAGCAAGATCTAGCAGGGGTACACTGCCCTCACAGTGACGCCCTTGTTATCACCCTCAGAATCGCCAACTTTGAGACCAGGAGAGTCCTGGTTGATACGGGCAGCTCTGTCAACATACTGTTCTATGAACAGCTCAAACAGATGGGGATAGACCACGACAACGTCAAGCCCACCACTGCCGTGATGGCAGCTTTTGATGGCAACCTCAGCACCCCATTGGGGAGAGTCGACCTTCCTACCACTATAGGAGAGGGTGAAGGGCAGAAGACCACCATCTCGGAGTACATGGTGTTAGACATGAAGTCTCCCTACAACGTCATAATCGGGAGACCCTGGTTGCATCAGATAGGAGCAGTCACTTCGACCCTCCATCAGTGTCTGGAGTACGTCCACAATCAGAGCGTTCACTCTGTCAGAGGGTGTCAACCAACCTCCCGAGAGTGCCACACTATCGCCCTCAAAGAAAAAGCTCCTAAATAGCAATTACAACACACTCGGGATTGTGCAGATCTGGTATTCACTCACTCTCCTGAGGTGGAAAATTGCCCATCCGGCATTGAAGAACCCCTGAGCCCAAGGGGACGCGACAGCCGAGCCAAACCTGTTGGCGAGCCCATTAAAGTACTGGTCAGTTCAGAAGCAGAGGGGCATTACTTGTACATCGGCCCAGACCTAACACACACCGAGCAGGAAAAGATAGTCAGGTTCTTGAAAGACAACCTCTCTATCTTTGCTTGGGAGACCAGAGACATGGAGGGAATAGATCCTAATCTTATAACTCACAAACTGATGGTAGATCCGGATCACCCGCCAGTCAGATAGAAGAAAAGGCCGATTGCTCCTGAACGGCATCGGATTATAAACGAAGAAGTCCAAAGACTGCTGGATGCCAGGATAATACGGGAAGTGTTCTATCCCGAGTGGCTAGCCAACATCGTGCTTGTCAAGAAGAAGAACGGCAAGTGGAGAGTCTGCATTGATTATACAGATCTCAACAAGACATGCCCCAAGGACAGCTTTCCACTACCAAGAATAGATCAACTGGTTGATGCCACTGCAGGGCATGAGCTTATGAGTTTCATGGATGCCTACTCTGGATACAACCAGATCCAGATGTACCCTCCAAATCAGGAGAAAACTGCCTTCATGACCGAAAGAGGACTCTACTGCTACAGAGTGATGCCTTTCGGTTTGAAGAATGTTGGAGCCACTTACCAGCGGCTGGTGAACAAAATGTTCAGCCCACTACTCGGCAGCACCATGGAGGTATACATCGACGATATGCTGGTAAAGAGTCTTTAGAAAGGCAGCCACCTCCAGCACTTAGCCCAGACCTTCGATATCCTCAGACAACACAGGATGAAGCTCAACCCCTCGAAATGTACCTTCGGAGTTATGAAGGGAAAATTCTTGGGATACATCGTCTCTCAACGAGGTATCGAAGCAGACCCCACTCAGATCCAAGCCCTGATTGGGCTAAAGTCGCCAAAAACCAGAAAGGAAATCCAGGCGCTGAATGGCAGAATTGCGGCCCTGAGCAGATTTATATCCAAGTTCACTGATCGCTGCTTACCTTTCTTCAAAGCTCTGAAGGGCAGCAAAGCTCTGCAGTGGACGGAAAACTGCGAGAAATCCTTTCAAGAACTAAAGGAGTATCTAGCCTCTCCAGAGCTCCTGTCAAAACCAGTACAAGGAGAAAAGCTACTCCTGTACCTTGCAGTTTCCGAAAACGCGGTCAGCTCCGCATTGATCAGACAGGACAGAGGAGCACAGAGACCTATTTTCTATGTCAGTAGGGCACTACTTGACACAGAAAAAAGATACCCAGAAATAGAGAAACTGGCTTATGCCTTGGTCATATCAGCTCGGAAGCTTCGACCTTATTTCCAGGCCCATCCAATCGAGATCCCAACTGCCTATCCCCTGAAATCAATACTGAGGAAACCTGAGGTATCGGGAAGATTGGTGAAGTGGTCTGTCGAGCTAGGGGAGTTCGACATATCATATGTACCCCGAAACTCCATCAAAGGGCAGGCCTTAGCTGATTTCGTAGCCGAGTTCACCCCGGCACTTCAGAACTAAACCCAAGTCACCGAAACTTCGGGAACCTGGCTGCTGTACATTGATGGATCGTCAACCGATCAAGGCTCAGGGGTAGGCCTGGTGCTACAGTCCCCTGATGGGCTCACGTCAAAAAAAGCAGTCAGCCTGGGATTCAAAGCTTCTAATAACGAAGCCGAATATGAAGCCCTAATCTTAGGCATGAAACTTGCCTTGGAATGCGAGGCTCAGAACCTCGATGTCTTCTCTGACTCCCAACTAGTAGTAAGCCAGGTCTTGGGAGAATTTGCCATTAAAGATGATAGGATGCTCCGGTACTCCGAACTGGTAAACCGCTTGAAGCATTCCTTCCAGACATTCACTATCCAGAAAATCGAGAGAAGCCAGAATTGCAGAGCAGATACTCTGGCTAACATGGCCTCCCACCACAAGTCTGAAGCAGACTCCACAATCAAAATCTCCTTTCAGCCAGGATCTAGTATTGAGGAAGCACCAGTTGCTCAAATTGATGAACAGCCCCAGAACTGGATGACTCCAATCCTCCAGTACCTAAGATTGGGGCTCCTCCCAGAAGATAAAAACAAAGCCAGGAGAATCCGAATCAGAGCGGCTCGGTACCTAATCCTGAACAACAAGCTTTACAGAAGGTCGTATTCTCAACCTCTGTTAAAATGCTTGGCTCCAGACGAGTCACAATATGTCTTGGCTGAAATACATAAGGGAATCTGCGGGAATCATAATGGGAGCAGAACTATAGCCCACCGAGCTCTATCACAGGGTTACTACTGGCCCGGCATGCTAAAGCAGGCAAAAGAATATGTTCGGAAGTGCGACAAATGCCAGAGATTTGCGCTGTACCAACATCAGCCTCATCATGAGCTTATCTCGATTCCTAGCCCTTGGCCCTTTGCTCAGTGGGGGATGGACATCGTGGGTCCATTACCAAGGGCCCCTCCGAACAGAAAATACCTCTTGGTGGCCATTGACTATTTTTCTAAATGGGCCGAAGCCGAGCCTTTAACACATATCACAGAAAAAGAAGTTGAGAGCTTCACATGGAAGACCATTGTGTGCAGGTTCGGCATACCACGTGTAATTATCTCAGACAATGGGACACAATTCACTGGTAAAGGCTTCAAGGCATTCTGCGAAAATCTCAACATCAGGCAACACTTTGCCTCTCCAGGCCATCCACAAGCAAACGGGCAAGCAGAGGTCACCAACCGAACAATCCTTGACGGGTTAAAGAAGAGGTTGGAACAGGCCAAAGGAAAGTGGGCAGAAGAACTCCCTGGGGTTCTTTGGGCCTACAGAACAACCAGAAGAACTCCCACCTCTGAAACTCCCTTCTCACTAGCCTATGGAACAGAAGCAGTAATTCCGGTTGAGATCGGTATGCCAACCCTGAGGACGGAGGCCTTCGAGCAAGAATCCAATGATCGACAGCTGATGGAAAACTTGGATTTGCTCGAAGAGAGAAGGGATCAGGCCAGCATCAGAATGGAAGCCTATCAACAGAGAATGGTCAACAAATCCAAGGTAGGACTAAAGACGGTCAGCTTTCAAGTTGGAGACCTCGTCTTAAGAAGAGTCTTTCAAAACACCAAGGATCCCACCATGGGAAAGTTGTCACCAAACTGGGAGGGCCCCTACAAAGTAACAAAGGTTGTTCGACCTATCACCTACTGGCTAGAAGACATGACTGGGAAGCCTGTTCCTAGGCCATGGAATGTGGAACACTTACGGAAGTATTATCAGTAGAGAGGTTTTTTTTACTTCCATAAAGTGTCCATCTATTAATGCACAGGCCTTCAGAGCCTGGTCCATAAATGTACAAGTCTTCGTACTTGGTCCATCTATTAATGCATAGGCCTCTAGAGCCTGGTCCATAAATGTACAAGTCTTCGCACTTGGTCCATCTATTAATGCACAGGCCTCCAGAGCCTGGTCCATAAATGTACAAGTTTCCAAACTTGGTCCATCTATTAATGCACAGGCCTCCAGAGCCTGGTCCATAAATATACAAGTCTTCGTACTTGGTCCGTCTATTAATGCACAGGCCTCCAGAGCCTGGTCCATAAATGTACAAGTCTTCGTACTTGGTCCATCTATTAATGCACAGGCTTTCAGAGCCTGGTCCATAAATGTACAAGTTTCAACACTTGGTCTATCTATAATGCACAGGCCTCTAGAGCCTGGTCCATAAATGTACAAGTCTTCGTACTTGGTCCATCTATTAATGCACAGGCTTTCAGAGCCTGGTCCATAAATGTACAAGTCTTCGTACTTGGTTCATCTATTATAAGAATTATCTCTTTATTTTTTTAAAGTGTTTTCATCTCAATGTACAGACCCCTAAAAACCTTGCAGCCTATGCAAGAGTTATAGGTCTAGTCCATCTCAATTTACAGACCCCTAAAAACGTTACAGCCCATGCAAGAGTTATAGGTTTGGTACATCTCAATGTACAAACCCTTAAAAACCTTTGCAAGAGTTATAGGTCTGGTCCATCTCAATATACAGACCCCTAAAAACCTTGCAGCCCATGCAAGAGTTATAGGTCTGGTCCATCTCAATGTACAGACCCCTAAAAGAACCTTGCAGCCCATGCAAGAGTTATAGGTCTGGTCCATCTCAATGTACAGACCCCTAAAAACCTTGCAGCCCATACAAGAGTTATAGGTCTGGTCCATCTCAATATACAGACCTCTAAAAAGCTTGCAGCTCATGCAAAGGTTATAGGTCTGGTCCATCTTAAACAAATGGAACCCTATAATTTTTCATAACTATTACAAGAATTAAAGGTCTGGATAAATGATCAGTGAATTCTGAAGAAGGATCTTAAAAGCAATAAAGGCCTGGAGTATCTTTCAAGGAAGATTATCAATGTTGGATGATGGGTTTGAATTTAGTCCTGCTCAGTTATTACCAATTCTAGTGATAGAAAATTTGTTCAATTACCATTACAAGTGTCTGGTTTAGTTATTACCAGTCTAATGACAGAAGTTTTAATTATGAAAGATTTGTCTGGTTACCAAATAATCGCAAGTCTCACTGTTCGAAAATCAGGGTATTGCCAGTTCTGGTTACAAAAGATTTGTTCAATTACCATGACTCTTTAATTACAAGTCTTACTACTCGGTTATTACCAGTTCTGGTGACAGAAGCTCTGATCACCAAAAATTTGCTCAGTTGCCATACAATTACAAGTTTCTTTGCTCGAAAGACACACTCAGCGCATGTTCATTTAAAAGTTAAAGGGGAGATCTGAAGTTTATTCAATTCCCAAACGACTTTACTTGATTTAATTACAAGCTTAAAAGCCAGAAGCCCAAGGTTGTTTTACAGAGCAATAATGGGCTGGTACAGTGCTAAATTCTATTGCAAATTTGGCCTATTATTAACATCCAAAAAATTTACAAGTAATGCTACTTTGAAGAGACAATCAACAAAAGTTCTTTGAAATATAAAGGTACACTAGTTCTGGAAAAAAGTCAATTTCATTGATAATTGGCAAAGGATTACATCAGATCATAAAGTTTACAAAGAAGCAAAGTATAAAAGCAGAGATCCTAGACTACAGCTGGTTCGAACAAGGAAGAGGTCGTTCTACTCCATGTCATCATCACTCTCTTCCTTTGGTTCTGTCGATCTGAATGAGGAAGAGGTCATTGGATCGTGTGTCATCGTCACTCTCATCCTTTAGTTCTGCTGACTCGAATGAGGAAGAGGTCATTTGGTCCCATGTCGTCATCACTCTCTTCCTTCATTCTCCTCAAATTCAGCACACTACATACATACCAGCTTGAGTAGGTGCTTCTACCAAAAGAATATCAGGAGGGGCTACTTCATCATCATCATTCCGAACCGTGGCCTCGGTTGGAGAGACTACAACGTCGTCAATCCCCGCCAGATCAAGGTCGGGGTACTTCACGAGGAGCTTGGCTCTGAATGTACTATACCCATGCTCGATCAGCTCTTCACCCATATCCTCAACTTCAGCCTTCATTTCTACTTTGGTCTGGGCCTTGGCAGATTCGACTGCGTCTTTGGTTTTCTGGGTAGAGGTGGCCTAGAAGTCATCGAACCTCTTCTGAAAGTCTTTCAACTTCTGAGCAAGGGACTTCCATTCAGACTCCATGATGGACAAGGAGTTCACCGTCTCCTTCAACTTCTCCTCGGTAGCAGAGGCAGTGGACTGGGCCGTTCCCAACTGTAGCCTGGTCTCATCCAGCTCAGACTGGAGATTGTCAATTGTCTCTAGATTCGCAGAAGACTTCACAATGACAGCAAGGCCATGCATGGTCTACCAAGGAAAACAGAAACAAGTTAGAACAAGTAAGGCTAAAGTTTCATAATGTAAAAATAAAAGATAAGGAAAAGAGCTCAGAAACTACCTTCATCTAGAGGGACAGAAGATGCATGGCAATCTTCTCCGCATTCTGTCCCTTATATTGCTATGGGCCTGAAGCCCAGAACTCATCAAAGGCCTTCCTTGCAGCTAAGTAGTCTGAATCATCAAATGCCTCAATAGCAGAAGCAGCTATTCCCCTTTCCTCTCCACTTAGTCAGAACCTCAAAGGCAGGAAGGGGGGCAGGCACGGGAGTAAGGGGCACCCCCTTATCCCCAACCAGAATACGATCCAAGGAGTTGGAGAGGAGCCTCCTCCTCTTCATTTAAAGAGATAGGTCAGCAGGAGAGGAAGGCTCCCCTACCGTCTTCTTCTTTTGCCTTAGAGCCCACTTGGATATTAGGGACTTTTTAAGATTGCCAGCTTAGGAGGTCGTTAGACGAGCATCCATCAGGTACTCTGGTGTGAGGATGACAGTGTGAGCTCTGTTGCTGGTTTAAAGGAGTTGTTGGTACTTGTCTTGGAGATCAACTATAAAGATTGACCTTTTCCAAGCACTTTTATCTGCATAGAAAACATACGTACAAAGGTTAGTCAAGCAATGAAGAAGTAAAGAATGCAAAAACAGAGGCAAGAGTGTATTAAAGAGGAGGTCTCACCCTTAATCCTGGTACTCTAGGGGAATGTTGAGATCTAATCCTGGAAGTCCTCCAGCTCCCATTCTCCTCCTACGAAGAAGTACCACTTCTTCCAAGTTTTATTGGAAGTTGGCACTGAGGAAAGGGGTTTGAACCCATTGTCAAAGGACATATAACAAAGGCCCTCTAACCTCATATACTTTAGATCCATATTGCTACTGATCAAGTCAAGACCCACCTCAACACTGTTTAGGTGTCCTAACACTATAAACCCTAACAGGTGCCTCCGACTATCGAGGTTGAGGTCAGCAGGGCAGATGTTGAGCCATTTGAAGAATTGAGTAACTAAAGAAGGAAGGAGGAATCTAAGTCCCATCTCTAACCATGCGAGATAAACACAGATCTTGCCCGAACGAATGTCGAAAGGGTGATCTAGAGAGCTAGGGGCTCTGCAGGTCACGTTCGAGGGGAATTCAAAAGCATGAGAACTTGGGATGGCACAGTCATCTCCGAGGAGCTTCTTGTGCTATAACCAATGTCGGAAAAGGCACCAGAGACGGAGATAGTAAAAAGAAAAAGAAACAAAAGGAGGATAAGAAGAATAGGAAGTAACTAAAAAGAAAAATAGATGAAAGAAAGAGCCAAACTGAACTAGAGGGACGACCGGAGGAGAGAGCTTCAAACGACGGTGACTTTTTCAAGAACTTTGGTTGCTCTGATATCGACGATGAGGGATTCTTTTGGGAGCAAAGGAAATGATGAAGGAAAGGGGCGTACGCGTACCCCTCCCCTCCTTATATAGGTTTACAGAAATAGGGGTCCGTCTAGTCAAACCATCACTACGGTTAATGGAAGTGATGGCCTCGAAAGCCCAAACGATGGATGTGCATTAATGCCACATCAACGGACGCTTAGGAAGGCGAAGTGACGAGACGCGTGACTTTTTGAAAGCCCACAGCCTTAGTTACGCGTTGTGCTAAACTAAGGCTCGGGAAGGAGTAGCTGATATACCATAAAGTGACAGACCAGTCCCCACACGACACGTGTACACATAGAACCGACAGAGCCCATTTATCCAGAGCAAGCTTACCCATATGGGATCTAGAGCTCCTTAGCTTGGAACCCCGCACAACCTTCAGGCTCACCTTCAGCCCAGAGGGTACCGAGCATTTGCACAAGTGAATCCTGAACTGATTTTTGCCTCAAGTGCCCTACCGAGCTAAAGATAAGGAAACAATGTGCAACAAGGAAACTGCCATTCTTGGATAGCTTCCACTTCCTATAGAGCGCAGTGTTCTATATGGTAACTGCCATTCTTTGATGACAATCAAATCCCTATTTTCACGAGGTTGAATCCTAATCAACTTAGGGGAATCCGTATCCTATAAATTGGACCCTAAGGTATGCAATTTCAATTATAGTCATTCAATTACTTTCAATTACAGTTTTTTCTGACTTAATTATTGGAGTGGCTACCGCCGAAGCCAACCCGGTGGCCCTCTGATCTCTTTCTTTGAGTGTTCAACAGGCGACAAACAACGGAGCCCTTGCTGATTAAAAAATGCAGCATCAATTGGTAAAAAAGGGTTATTATGGTAAATATTAAAAATTAAGTGGACTTATTGATGAAAGAAAATAAATAATAAAATTACTATTTAGTTACAACTTAGGGTGAGATTACAAAGCCTTAATCTTTTTTATTAGTTTCACAAATCCTTAAAAAGAGAAGGTGATTGAGGAGACCACTAGGAATATTAGGAAGAAAAATGAGAGAACTCTGTAATTGTTTATCAATTTTTATCCATATGTATGTATTTGTCTATCCTAGTGTCACATCTTGAACCCCACCCTACGCGGATGTCGAGGACGTCATGCTAGTTAGCCGCCTTGTCGGTTTGCCGACCAATAATGTGACCAACCAAAGGCAAACTTCTAAACTTAACGATGAATTGCATTCTAATTGTAGGGTCAGAGCAGCGGAATTTAAAACCTTTTTCATCTCGAGAATGCAACTCACTTATAAATACCATAGAGGTATGTACCACAGAGCAAGTCTAACCAAACAGCTAATAACACTAATCATAGAGCACGTCTATAATCAAACATATAACACAGAGCATATCTAATCTCTCTAGAGTACCATTACCGTAAGCCATGTCCCAATACATCTAATGCATATCAATGAAGTCAATCGTATCATGTCACTCACCTGAATAACCAGATTCAATCCACAAGAATCCAAGTCTCCATAAATCAACGCCATCAGATCCTTTACTTGGAATGCCACTTAACCTATCCACGTCATATCATAGTGCCTTCTAATCCATCGGAGATAAGTCCTGAAAAATGTTAGGATAGTGGGGTGAGCTTAAATAAGCCTAGTGAGTAACACAGGTTCCCTGTCATGGGTTTCAAAACCAATTCTTGCATAAAAAGCACAGGGATAGTTCAATCACTTTAGAATAACAGCTTTATAAATATACTTGAAATGCAGTTTAAGTAGAATAAAATAGAACCAATCTAAATGGAACAACTGATTAGAACAGACAGAACAACACAAGATGCTAGCATGTCAATCAAGAGTATAGTCAATAAATTAAAGAAGACCAAAATCATATCATGTGTGATATAGTACGAAAAGGGCATGCATTTAAGTATTTACATTTAAATAGTATAGCATACAAAACGATACAATGAATCAAAATATAGTATCTAGACAGTGTAACTTATACACCAAGTCAGAAGTTACTCACAAACTATTCGCTTATCTCATTGTACAAATAATCTGATAACCTCCAAGTATCATCTCAGGCACATCCTTACATATCCTGAATAATCATCATCAATCGCAGACAAATCAAAATTCATCCATTCATGTCTTATTCATCATCTTAGGCGTCTATCGGATTACCTATGATAGCCTAGTAGCCTATTGCCCTCTCATTGGGTTTCATGCGAGGCTATTTCATTCTTTAATTAGGCTTAGTAGTTATCAGAATTATAACCTAAGTCATTTAGACTTCAATCGTTGTCAATTAAGTACTTACTTAACCTTAGGGGCAAAATGATAATTTTGCCATTCTTGTCCCGGACCCTGTCATGGTCCTCAGAATAGTCCACATATTTTAAATATAAAGTTCTAAGTCTTTTGGACTCAAATCGTTATCAGTTAAGTACTTATTCAACGTTAGGGGCAAAATGGTAATTTTCTCATTCTTGCCCCGGACCCTATCATGGTCCTCAGAATGTCCCATATATCTCATATATAAATTCTCAAGTCTTTTGGACTTCATTTGGTATCTGCTTTTGATCATCGAGACACATCAGTCATTTCTCATTTTATACGTTGGCTCTTCCGGAGTCTTATTTAGCCCTTCGATTTCTATAATTATGCTTATGATAATTTATCAGATCAGATTGACCTTAATTCGGCCCCTACTTTGCACTTACCATGCTCAGGGGTATTTTGGTCATTTTACGTTTCGTGAAATTCTGACCTCGATTCGTAACTTAATCATGTGTACAATTTCACGAGTGTCTGGGCTTCTATCGGTATTAATTTCGTCCTATTTGGACTTCGTATAGCATTAGGGGCATGTTGGTAATTTCACATTTTGTGAGATTCTAACCCTGATTCATTATTTAATTACGTGTACAGTTTCACGAGTATTTGGGCTCCTATTAGTATCAATTTTGTCCCATTTGGACTTCGTATAGCATCAGGGGCATTTCAATAATTTCATATGTTGTATGGCTAAACTTTTCGGGACTTCTGTTCATAAAATGGACCTCACCATTGAGTCCAGAATGTCCGACATAGTTAAAATAGATTATCTTTTATTTTTTAATTAACCCTGGGTATCATTAGGGGCAATTCAGTCATTTATCATTTGCGTGTCTATATTTTTCGAAACTTTGTTCCACAAATCGGACTTCACCTTTGAGTCCAGAATGCCCAACACAATCAAAATGGACTATCTTTTATTTTTGTTTAGCCCTAGGTATCATCAGGGGCAATACAGTCATTTACCACTTACATATCTGTATTTTTCGGGATTTAATTTCCCAGATTGGACTCTACTGTTGAGTCCAGAATGCCCGAAATAGTAAGAATATACTATTTATTTATTTTATTTAGACTCTGTTTGACATATTTAGTGTCCAAGGGTAAAATAGTAATTTTACTCAATTAATAAAATAATTAAAATAATTATTTTATTATTTATTTATTTTTCAGGGGTGTATTTGATTTAATTCTTTAAAATCTGGGCCAGAATACTAATATTTAGAACTATTAGGGTCAAAGTATAATTTACTAAACTTCTGGTTTTTCTTTAATTTTTAAATCAGTGAACCATTGGGTTTACAAGTTGTAACCCTAGACCGGTCCTCAAACACAATGAACCAGCCGGTTCACTGGACCATGCAGAATCGGAATACGATATCCTGTTATATCCCAATTTGGCCCCTTATCCATGGTTTGGTCAGACCTGAACCCCAATTTCAATTTTTTATCACCGTAACCAAACAGGTCTATTTCAGTTTTTAAAACAAAACCTTTAACTCAAAACGGTGCCGTCCTACTTAAACGGTTTATGAAACGGGTCGGGTCTCGACCCGAATCGAACCGTCACTGTTCATTTTCTTCTCCAACGTTGGGCTACTGTTGCCCTAGTTGTAGCCATCAAAGTTTCCCAATTTCGTGGGTTTTCAAACACTTGTTTCCTCTGCTTTACATCCCAAATCATATCTGGGAGCCTAAGGATCAGTTTAGCATTCATTTTGTGGTTCGAATCTACGGATGGAGTTCAGTTCAACTACATTATCGTGGTCTACAACAAGCTCCATTTGAGCTTGTTTTCTGGGCCATTTCGATTGAGTCTTGGCCTGTTGCAACCGTACAGTTTTAGGGATCATCATTTCATTCAAAGAACTGAGATTGAGGTTCGATTTAAGACACCCCAAATCAGACCCGTGACTTGCAACTCGACGATTCTCTATGGTTTTAGGGCCATTTCATCTAATTTTTGTTGCATTGTGATCCCTACATCACCTAGGTCAAGTCTGAGCAAGCCAAAATTAGTTTGGCTTGGGTCGAATCAGACCCAGTTTGAAGGCGGCCATCAATGGCGGTTTGGTGTTCTAGGGCTGTTCCGAGCCTCCTAGCCTCTCCCGATTAATTTATAATGGTCCCTCGGTGTCACAGTAGCTCATACATGCAGTTAATAGGTCTTAAAAGACTAAAATAGTAAGCAAAGAAGGAAAGGAAAAATTCTGGGTTTTGGTATTTATACCTCCTAGTCGACATTGTTCCTCCATTCATGGCTCAATATGGGCCTTCAGTTGCCTTAGTTCCGTCGTGCACTTTCTCAGTTCTTCCTTTTTTGTGCATCTCCATGGAAACACACCATGCATGTACACACACTTGCATACACACACTTGATCCACATAATATCTCTCTCTCTAGATTTCTCACCCACAATTACACAGATTTGTTACACACACTATTTTGGATTTCTGAATTCCCCTCCTCAACCCACGAAACACACAGGGCATAAATATATACAAGTATACACATGTATATATTTTATAATTTTAATTTGTTGCATGGATCTCTATTGGTGGGGGTGGTGGTCCAATCAGAATTTTAACCTCCTATTATATATATATATATATATATATATAAACAAATTTTCTAGTATATGTGGGCTGCATGAAATCTCATTGGCCCATTTGGGAGGTGAGGCCTTCTTATTTCATGTATATATACAATTCTGTTGTATAGATAGGCACAAAGTTGTTGGCAGCCCACTTGGTAATTTTTTGGGTGCCATGTGCATGCTCATTTAAGTCAAGGGTTCAAGTCCCCTTGGCCTCACTTTTGGGCATTTTTCCATATTTTGGGCTTATGCCCTGTTTGGTTAGCGCAGAATTCTGTTTTAGCTATTTTCGTTATATTTTTTTTTTTCCAATACTCTTTTTACGAAACGGTTTCTTCTGAGGGTTTTGTATTTCAGTTAGCTTCGATGTCAAAGGTCTCGTGTCAGTTATTATTCATTTTTGGCCATCATAGTTTGCTAATTCGGGTTTTCATAGTGTTAAAACGACATCATTTCACCTAATTAATTAGTAATTAGGTTCGGGTATTACACCCTCCTCTCTTGACGTGTTTAATTATTTTATTGGTCTATCGTGACCGTCGAGAGATTCTCGATTAATCTTCATGATTATTCTTTATGTCGGTTCTAATTAATAATTATCAAACTAATTATTAATTAGTCAGGTCGAGGTGTTACACCTAAGACCTAGATCATGAGTTAAAATCTTCTTGTATAATATTTATATATGAAACAAAATATGTAATATCCCGACCCGGGATACCGGGTCACATGGCACGTATTACGAGGAAAATAAATTTTATATATATAATTAATTAATTATTAAATTAATTAATTAATTATAGGAAAATGGATGATTATATGTATTAGTTATATATATATATATATATATATATGTATATATATATTAAATGAAAGAAATGTGAATAAGTTAAAAAGTAAAAAGGTGACCAAGTGTGAAGGTGTGTGTGTGTCGGCTGGTGTGTGTGTGTTTTCTCATGTGTGAGTGTGTGTCTTGTATATATATGTGTATATGTATATATATGCATATAATATATGTAAAATATCTTATGTAAAATTAAATGCAAAGAAAAAAAGAGAAAAGTAAAAATTTATGAGATGGGAGAGCTGTGTAGGGCTAGAATTCAGAATGTAGAGAGAGAGATAGATAGCTGTAGAGAGAGAGAGAACATGAAGAGAGAGAGAGAGGTCGGCTACCTTGCTTTAAAAGCTAAACATGCAATGGATGCTGATCTCTTGCAAAAGAAACCAAAAGAAGAAGAACTGAGGAGATAGAAGAAGAGTTTGGAGCAAGAAAGAAAGAGAAAACAGTGGTGAAAGGTGAGAAAAACTCAAGCTTCCACTTTTTCTCTCTCTAAAATTTCTCCATGTATAATCTGTTTTTAAGTTTTTATATTGTACATATGACATGGAAAACATGTTTAGATCAGTTTAAGAATGGATTTTGAGCTTCAAAATACCTAAAAACACAGAACCCAGTTGAGACGGCCATTAAAGACCTTGCCCATGGCAGGTCTGAATCAACTTCCTTTAAACTTGTTTTGGAGTATCAAGGCTTCAAGAAGAAGCCATGAAGGTTATAAAAACCTACATCCGCGACCAAAAAGCTCAAGAAATCGACCCCATGTGGTGAGTTGCAGGCTACGGGTTTGGAACCCAAGCCTCTAAACTCTGTATTAAGTTCACCTTTACGAATGGGGAATGAAACCCCTTGAACTAGGGATCAAAACAAAATCAACCGCATGGAAAATGAACAAGAAACAAACATTTACAACCGAAATACAGTTCGGATTATCATGTCCAAAACCGAATTGATGAAGGAATTTTAAAGCCCAAAATTAATGCCAATTGATTTGTATATGTCTTAGGGATAATTTGGGACCAAAACAGTAGTGATTGGCTGAGTAGAAATGCACGAAATAGAAGAAAAAGGGAGACTGAAACTAGGGTTTTTCAGTCGGTGGAGTGGGGAAGATGAAGACGAGTCAACTCGTTTTAAAAATGGGGCTGAGTTGACTCGGACAGGTGGCAGCCTCTAGGCTTGCCACCGATTAATTGTAACGACGCCGATTGGATTGTCGGTTGATTTAAAAAAAAGACCTAGGGCTGACGTCATGATGACGTCAGCCACACGTAATAAACCGGATAGACCGGTTGGGTAACCACTGAACCAGACCGGTTCACTTATATTTGGACCAAACCCTCTGGTTTTCTGTTTTAATTAAAATGAAATAAACCAAACCTTTGGTTATTTACGGATTGACCCCAACTGTTTTGGGGAATTCTACTGTGGCCCAGATTTTGGGAATTTTGTACAAATACACCCCTGGGAAAATAATTAAATAATTAATTTAATTATTTAATAAATGAGGTTAAATTACTATTTTGCCCTTGTGGCATAAATAGAGCAAACGGAGTCCAAATTTAACATATGAATAGTGTAATTTTACTATTTTGGACATTCTAAGATCAATGGTAGGGTCCGTTTTACGAGACGGAGCCCAGAAAAATAAATACACGTAAGGGGTAAATGACCAAAATACCCCTGACCCAAACTTTACAAGTTATTAGTGTATTCTTACTATCTTGGACCTTCTGAGTCCAATGGTGAGGTCCACAACACGAAATGGAGTCCCGAAAAATAAAGACACATAAAGGGGTAAAAAGACCAAAATACCCCTGGTACCCCTAAAGCCGAAATGAGATCAGAAAAGGTCTAAATTAACTTTCTTTGACATCCCGGACTCAAAAATGGAGTCCAAATTACGAAACAGAGTACAGAAAAATATGACACGTAAAACGATAAATGACCATTTTGCCCTTTTACATATAACAGTCCGAATTAAATGATTGGAAAGCCTAAACCAACTTTCTTCGACACTCCGGACTCAATGGTAGAGTCTATTCGACCAAAAGAAATGTCTAAAATAAAAAGACATAAAATTTGATGAATAGCATCTGTTAGATGACTATGAACTGAAATGATGCCAAAGTACTAATACTAAGGCAAGTACGAGAAACGAAATACGAAGAGACACGACACGTAAACATGTCAATTAAATAACTTTAAATTAAAGTTAATGGAACTCCCAGAAGAGTGTAAATTGAAATAAATTCAATTTCTAACACGTTAAATTATGTCATGGGTTACAAGTACGAGTTAAATTAAGTGCCTAGGAAATTGTGAAATCATTTTAGGATCTAATACGATTTAAGCATAAGTTAATGGATATCGAGATGATATTACAATGAATGTGAAGTTGATGAGGTGTTTATGAATTGTTCTTAGGAACTACAAGGAAAGTGGGAAAGCGCATTTTAGCACTAACCCTAAAGAATCGAGGTGAGTAACCCTGTGTTTGAATTGGAGATTTAACTCCATGGATTTGAAAAAGTTTAAGTTCAAAGATGTGAAGTATTTGAAGTTTCAAATTCAGTATTTACATGATTCAGCTTTAATAGTACTGTTTTTATAACTCTATATGACATGCTCAGTGATTGGTATTTATCATAGTTTTCTTAAAACACATTTCAGCATGTCTAAAGTTTTAAATGCCAAATTATGTTAAATATCCTGAATTTGATAGTTACAAGTATTTGAAGTCCTATTGTAGAAATTATACATTTCATGTTTTAATATTCATGAAAGTATTTATTGAAGAAGTTATGTGATAAATGTGTTACAAGATAAACGGTACTAAGTACCACCCTATGTGATGTTGAAATCCTTCGGGATTCAACAGTAAATGCCCGGTAGCAGGATCTAATCCACCTAATAAGATCGGCAGTATTGGCAGTAAAATGGGAGTCTGGTTCGAAACAGATTCCACCTAATTAAAGAGAAAAGATAACAAAGTGATTTTGGAAATGAAAGCAGGTTTTACCCTCATTTTCAAATACATATTGATGTGATTTAAAGTTATATACTTTATCTGATGAAGTACAAGTTTTGCTTGAATATCTTAAATGTTTTCAAGCCATTTGAAATGCATATGTTTTGAGTTATATACTCTATTTATCGAAGTACGAGTTTTGCTTGAATATCTTAAATGTTTTCAAGCCATTTGAAATGCATATGTTTTGAGTTATATACTCTATTTATCGAAGTACGAGTTTTGCTTGAATATCTTAAATGTTTTCAAGCCATTTGAAATGCATATGTTTTGAGTTATATACTCTATTTATCGAAGTACGAGCTTAGCTTGAATACTTTAAATGTTTCAAGGCTATTTATTTGAAATGCATATGTTCGAGTTATACACTCCATTTGACAAGTATAAGTATAGCTTGAATACTTAAAATGTTTCAAAGCTATCTGTTTTAAGAATGCATGTACTTTGTATTCTAAATTGTATAAGCAATTGGCAGTGAATGTTTTACAACTCTTATGTACTAAAAACCACTGCTAATTGGAAACCCCATGACGAACACTGGAATTGCTCACAAGCTTAGATTAGCTTACTCGGACTTTGTTCGGACCCCCCTTTCAGGTAATTAGCAACAGTCTTGACTCAGGGACGACAATGATGAATCTGCTGATTTTGGGAAGACATGGTTAAATAGTTTCTTTTGATAAAACTATGAACTCTAATAGTACTTTTTGTATTAGTAAACATTGTAAGGACATGTAATAAGCCCTCTGGGCAATCGAATATGTATGGTATGAATGTATGAAGTCTTTAAGTTTTTAGTTATACTCTGAATGTGTAACCATGTAAGGTATGTATGGAAACAGCAGTATCGGACGGATGTGCCTAATTTAAAAATGAGAAAAGAAAAGAAAAAAGTTTTTCACGCTTCCGCAACCATGTGTAGCACATCTATTCGATACCGCTGCAGATGCGAGCCTTGTCTCGGGGCCTTCGGGTCTCAGGGCGGCGATCGCGATCTGGTAATCCGCAGAAGGTGGGTTTCGGGTCGTGACAAAATAGAGAAAGAATTTAAAAATAAAAATGATTTATAAACCTTGAATTTAATTATTTTGGAATACTTAATGATAAATTTCAAATGTCATTATTTATGATGATTGGAACTACTTAAACAATTATTTTCACATCAAACATTTGTTTGGAATTTGTAATTATTTGTGAACTCTCAGTTTGATATGATTTTGGACTCTGTCAATGAAAGATAATAAAGGTTGGTATTAGACCTTGCTAATGGGAGATGATCAATGTTGCCATTATTCCGGTACTGATTTATTGAACAACCATGGGCCTTGTCACAAGGCTAATTGTGGTCATAATCTTGTTGACTATTAAGCTATTATTTAATTGTAGTTTATGTTAAATTGCAAAATTATTTGGAATCATATCACAATTGTTCGTAAATTTGAAATTATGAAATATATTATTGTTTGTGGCTTTGTTTTGTAAAATGTTTTGATATCATACTTGATCCAACTAGTTAAGGTTAGTGATTACTTACTAAATTGTCGAGCTTACTCCAATTATTTCCTTTTCAAATTTTGGAGGCTACTAGCTAGTTGGACATCTTGTTTTATGTCACGCCCCGAATTCCCGACCGAACCCGGGGACGCGACTGAAGGAAACAAGAGAAGAAAATGAATAGACGAGTAAATAAATAAATAAATATTTGACGAATTTTTTTTTTTTTTAGATAAATAAATGAATACCGATTTAACTAATATAGATACAACCCTATTCCACTAACATAACGCTACATCCATATATCTCTGTCAATACACATACATTCCCGGTTTATAAAAATTTCGGCAGAACCTCCTTTGTTTTTTCGAACCTTTTTCCCCCTGATAAACACAATACATCATATATCATCATATAAATATAAATACATCACAATCCATCCTCACTCGATGGCCACAACCTTATCAAAGTTAAATATACATCGCTTAACTATACAATCAAAATTATACAACTATGATACAACATCTATGTCATTGGGCTTAAGCCCGTACACCACAAAACATGCCTCTCGGGCCAAATGTCCATCTACAATCAAGTCTCCTCCACTCAGCTAAACTTCCCCAAGCCTCAGGTGTCGGGAATATCATCTGAAATATGGTTCCCACGAATGGGTCAGCGCCAACATGCTGGTATGATACAATACTAATGCAAGGAACAAAATGTAAGGCGTGGCATGTGCAAGTGTACATTTATCTCTATATGCCTTCTGAATCATCTATGCATGGCGATAGTAACAATCCACATGCCTTCCACATCATCTATGCAATATAACGACAATAATCCGCATGCTTTCCAAATCATGCATACCACGTAATGGTAATGAATCCATATGCCATCCAATTGTCCATGCAATGTAATGACAATGCACATGAACCACCCACACAACTCTATGCCACATGACAATGCATATGAAATACTCACACAACTCTATGCCACATGACAATGCATATGAAATACTCACACAACTCCATGCCACATCCATGTCCACTCTATGCATGTCATGTCAACCCCATGCATGTCATGTCACACCCATGTCTCGTTTACGGGTACTCCCCGATGGCTATGGAGTACCAATGCAATGGCCAATTTTGGGTTTTTCACCACAGGATCTACACCCTCATAATGCACCAGCACCTCGTGCCGACCCACACTATGCTTTCAAGGAATCACACAATGCCAATATGCCATGATTTCATCATGCAATAATACAGTTCAAATGAAACATCACTTTCATAAGCATATGCAACATGCTTTACATAATGTATTACATTTAAAATTAAATCACAAGACTTCATCCACAATCTTCGTGTCATACTCAATCAATCTCAACACTTACGCAAACCCACGTGTCACAATATCAATAAACCGTTTAAAACATAAATCACATATGATAATAACTCAAGAAGTAAATCACAACTCCCAAATAATCATAAAGAACATGGAAACATATAAACAATCCACTCAAAGAAGCAATCATTCCTATGTGATCTTCTATCAGCAGACAAGCACAAAAAGCATTCAAGCAATATGCACATCAATCCTAATTTAATTCTATTCCTTACTTAGTAAAGTACCATACCTGATCGGGTTATCTCAACCCTAAGAAGTCATGTCCACCACGTCGTCTAATCAACCAGGTTCATCTTTAGTCCACGGTTCCTTCTTCAGCCTTTTTCCCTCAAGCAGATGATGATCCTGACAGATTCTGATCCCATCCATCTTACCATCCCATCCATCAGATATTGAAGAACTTTCCTTTCTCTAATTCGTTACAGAAATCACAACATCCAATAGTTACAGGTTTCCCCAACCTCCATCACTGGACAGCAGTTCTGCTGCTCATTTCTTCTCCACCCTCATGAACTGAAATCGGGATGAGACCCTCTAAACCAACCTGCTCAATAATTTCCAAATGTCCAGCCAACAAAACTTGTGATCTTACTGCTACTGGAAAATACCTCTACTTGTCCATTTCCTCATTGCTAGCCCACCAAAATAGGTTCAGTCCCAATTATTTTCCTTATACAAGTACTGGTTAATTGGTGTTTGAAGAGTCCCTGTACAGGAGGCTAACTCCCTTCTCAACCACTAAACATCTCTGTAAAAATTCCATCTTCTCATGACAGGATTCCCAATTAACCTCGACTTCACAACATCCAAATCTGTCCTGTTGCTTCATTCTAAATGTTCTACATATCGGGAAATTAATCCTCATAAAACCTGATAATGCTGTACCACAGTAAGAAACCTGACCAAAAGCTCCACCCATAACATATGCTCTTCCTTCGGCATGTGCGCCCCCTGTTCTAGTACCATCATCAACTGCCGTGGCTTCCTCCATCGTTTCTCTTCTAGTGTATTAGACTTGTAAAGAAGCCAAGCACCACTAACCAAAACCGTTAATATTTCCACATGAACCGTATTTATTTCACTCCTGCTGCCACAAAACCACAACATTTACATGCAATTCCGACCACAGAACCGTAACATCCCCATACACGATCTCCTCTGAATTCAGTTCCCTCAAGACCAATACACCAGCAGTGATAATTAAATGTCAAATACAGAGCAGTCCCAAACCCGAGTATTATGGCCAAATATCACAAGACGAACTGAGTGAGAGTCCACAACCTCCATGGAATTTTCAATATCTTTTATTTCAGCATTAGCTGCCTAGACCCGAACACTACAATCATCAGAGGCAGATACCAGTTTGGATGCATCAGAGAACCATGAAATGCGAAAAACTGAATCTTTGCGCCCAACAAGTCTGCATATAAGAACAACTTCATACAGCTGACTTTGACGTTAGAGATCGTCGTCGCAAGAACTGATAAAATTAACATGATTTTCCACTGAACTTCTCCATCCCCTGCTTCCGTGCACTGTTGTTGCGTGCCACTGCTCCAACAATTTCACATCGTCTACTGCCCCTTTTCATTTTCATCATCCGTCGCAACCGATTCTCTTTCTAAGGTTACACCGACTGCACAAGAAACCCAATGCCTGAACTGATTGAAGCAACCACCCTTTGCTGCGCTTCCAACACGCTACTGCTGCTACCACTGCCGTCTTCTGTCTCTCCTCCATCTCCACAAAATCCCAGCTTCAACAACTCCAATTCATCACAGCAACCAAAATGGAAAAGAAAAAGATGGAGATAAAACCTGTCCCCCCTTTCCGATTCAACCAAATCGTCACTGTAGCCACCGACAAAACCGAGATATCACAGCCCCAATCGCCCCCAAGAAAGCCAAACCCATAGCCACTCCGTCGCCCCAACCTTACGAACCCACAAAACACCATTACACCGCAACCTCCATGCTCAATTTCGACATACAAACCGCAACATCCACACGCAATCCCAAGCCAAATCAGAATCCCCTCTGTTGCACTTCCTTACACCACTGCACACACACATATACAAATTAAATACATACACACCGACCTGGTCAATCGCGCCTCAACGAATCCATTCGACCGCAGCGATACCAGCCCCGAAATCTAACGAAGTCACGATCTTCTCTCCCAAAAATCTCATCCACCGTCCGATCAATGACCTCCGATGTCCCGCCGTCGACGATCGTCTCCTCGCCGTCGCTCCTCCGTCGCGACCACCGCCGCGTCAGTTTCTTCCCTTCCCTCTCCCTCTCTTTCTTTCTTTCTCTCTTTTCTTCTTTCTCTCTTTTTCTCTCTTTTCTTCCCTGTTCTCACGCGACCTCCACCCCTGTTTTTCTATTCTTCTATACACTCAACACACACCACACATTTCAGTGTCCCTCCCAAGGCTGCCGACATTTCTTTTGTTTATTTTATTTTTTTTTTTTTCATTATTATTATTATTATTATTATTATTATTATAATTTTTTTTTTATATATTTTATTTTATTTTTTTTTTTTTTCAAATCTCTACAGTTTAGTAGAGCATAGTAGAATGAGAGACCCTAGTGATTGAATAAATTTTATTTGCATTTGAATTGAATTGAGAATTTTTTTAGAGACTATTTATTCATTGCTCATTTGGATTATGGATATTATTTTAGAAATTTTGATGGTTGGATTTATTTGAATTTTAAAATGGTAAGATTTAGTTGTAGCATTATTTATTGTGAGATAAGTTGTGAAATAATTATTGATTGAAGCCTTCAATGTTTATAGGGTTGTGCCCTATAAACATTAGGCAATTGTCATATCTTGACTTGTACAATTGTCAATACAGCAGCACGAAACCAATTGCACTTGTATTAAAATTAAGTCTAGAGTTTTATGAGAATTTCTTAAAGTCCATTTAGCAAACAGTTAAAACCAAACTTTTGTAAGGTCATTGTATAATCAATTTAATATTTTGGATGAAGCACAAGCCACTTAGGAGCTCGGTAAAATCCTCAGTTTGGACCATGGAATCAATGATCAGGAGGCTATCAGTAAAATTGTGGAGCTTGAAGAAAATGATGAGATTTTGCAGAAGACTAGGAACCCACCCGAATAAGCCCTATATCCTAAGGTGATCTAGCTTAATCTTTTCTGTATAATGATAATTTTGTCATGAAATATTAGGGGGTTGGGCAAGCTCGAGAAAAGATCGAAGAAAGCTTACGAATATGATCAAAGAAAAAAGGGTAGATTTGTTGTTTCTTTAAGAGACCAAGAAATCTAATATTGATCAATTCTTCATCCAATCTATTTGGCCTTGGTCCAATTTTGATTTTTTGGTAGTCGACTCATTAGCAAGCTCGGGAGGTCTGCTATGTGTCTAGAATCTGAAGTCATTCTCCTTGTTGGACTATTGCTCCAATATGAATTTTATCTTTTTATCGGTGTTATTCACCTAAATTTCTCTTGCTCTATCATTAATGTATATGCCCCTAATGAATCAAGGAATAAGAAATTTCTGTGCGGTGTCTTGGCAAATTTGAAGTAGTTTTTCAGCAACCCATGCATGGTATATTAGCGGTGACTTTAACAAGATTAGATCAATATCCGAAAGAAAAGGTTGCTCGAGGAGGGACAAATGTATGAGAGATTTTAATGATTTTTTCAAATCAATGGAGTTATCTGAATTGCCTATGATTTGGAGGAAATTCACCTAGTCCAACTCCATATTAGAAAATAAATAAAGCAGACTTGACCATTTTTTATTCAATCCCGAATGGCTCAAATCATTGAACTTCAAATTATGGGGTTGCCTAGAGCCCTCTTGGATCACTACCCCATTCTCTTAATGGAAGACTCCAAGGATTGGGGTCCTACGCCCTTCCGATTTATCAACGCTTGGAATCTTCACCCCAACTTTCTTCCTCTGGTGGATAAGTTCTCGAAGGATTCTAAGTTAATTGTGTCACGACCCGAAACCCACCCTATGCGGATTTCTTGTTGCGGGGTCGACCCAATGGCCGTCCCTATTTTTTTCATTCGTTGTATCAATGATAATAGTAATTAATGTAACATAACATTAAATTGCGGAAGTCTTAATATAAAATATTGTTCAAAGACTGAAAAATGTAACTAACATAACTAAACATAAAACCACGTTTAGGTGGTGAGTTCATGGGAGAGACTACATCATCCTATTGTGCTCCACAATTGTCTCCCTACACTCCTGACTTCCTACTATGGTTCTGTAGCATTCTCACCTGAAAAATATAATTAAAGGGGTGAGCTAACAAAACTCAGTAAGCAAAAGCCTATCCCCAATACGGGTTAGGGATTCCATGAAAAAATATAACTCAAGGGTAACATGATAGCCAGTTATGACAACGCTTACTGTTAACAGTAAAATGCCACAATGGCCAATGGACAATAAGGCACAATAACAATTGTGAGTAACGGTGTAGCATGAATATGGATAAGGCACAATAATTACAATCAACATGAATACTGCCACAATAAAACGATCACAGTCAAATCCAATAAATAAGGAACTAATCAACATAGAGTTATTCATAGGGAATAAAGACATCCTATGAATCCAATAAATGTCTACATAACAATCAAGCATGAGAGATGCATTTACTTCGTTCAAGGTTTGGCAGACCCTCGGTCTTTTGGGGGCCCGGCATACCCCCCTTAACATGAATGCATATAAAATGCCCATTTAACTCACTGCGTAAAAATTCCATCATTGCCATGTGTTCGTTCATGAACTTGACCCGTAGGTCCCATTAATCGACCCGTAGGTCTTGTCAATTAGATAGCATCAGATGGGTTATGTGACTGAGCACAAAACTCAGCATTTAACATAAATCAAGATTCTATTGTAATTCCATAAGAAGTGTATAATGCATGGAACATCATGACATAAGCATACAATGATAGGCATCAATACAATAAATCAAATCATGAGATATCAGTTAATAGGCATCCACCAGATAAGACAATATCAATGGTGGGATGATAACAGTGGATACATACATGAGTACAAAGTTTTGGCAGTAATAGAAAGAATGTGGCTTGGAAAACCACGTATCAAAGATAGAAATTTACTTACCTTATCAGTGTGTCTTAGTATTCCGTGACCTTTCCCTTTCCTTTCGAGTCTCTTATATACCAGTAAATGTCACGACCCGAAACCCACCCTATGCAGATCTCGTGTCGTGGGGCCGACCTGAAGGCCGTCCCTACTTTTTCCATTCCTGTATCATAGTACTAATATGCAATGTACTAAAAATTTTAAACAATGAACAGTGGAAGTCTTTATCAATTACAGTAATCCAGCGGAAGTCTTTTAAATAAATTAAACAGCGAAAGTCTATTAAATACATGACATAGTTCTACATAAGACAAAATGAGAACAAAACGTAACCAGCACCCGGGGGTGGTGAATACATGGGAGAACTAACATAGACTGAAACAGTACTTCAAAATGTCCGCCTACGCTCTCAGACTCCTACTGGGGTCTCGCAGCGTCATCACCTGAAATGGGGGTAAATGGGGTGGAATGAGCTACAAAGCTCAGTAAGTAAAACAGATCTCCAACACTGGTATCGATGATCAATAAATCCATGAATAAGATAATGATAGCCAATCATAAGGAAGGAGATGTTGTGATAGCCAATGAGAACGGTTGCCATGATGGCCAATGAATAGTAGGGTCACAATGTACAATCAGGAGTAATGAATAAGCAGTGATAAAGATTTCTCAACAATAACCTGTCATAATAAAAGTACTGCCACAATAAAACGATTACAATCAAACCAATGAGCAATATAAGATAACCCATAAGAAACAGTTACCATTCAACAATATATCCATAACAATAATCCAATCGAGATGCTTATAATCTGTAGTAGGGGATGGCAGTCCCTCTCTATTTCGAGGCCCGGCATACCTCTCAGTTAAACTCACATCTTTTGCCACACGTCCATTCACGGACTAGTTTGTCACAGAAGCATCGGATGGATGTTGTGACTGAGCACAACTCCAGCATTTATAAACATAGCATGATCATTTGTGATTCCATAGGAGTATGAAAATGGAATATCATATATACAGTAAAGCATAACAGTAAGCCTTTCAAGGCACGGTTCAACATGATAACAATGGTACAATAGTTAATCAATGTCCACAAGATAGAACAATATCACATTATGGAAAACAATAACATTTGAAACGTTCATGAGTACAATTTTGGCAGTAATGAATAAACTTGGCTTGGGGATACCATATGGAAGAGAAAGTGATCCACTTACCTCTATCGTGATTCTAGATCAGGAATCCGTGAGTGTACCCTTGCCTTTCGAGTTCCCTATATATCAGTGAATACGTTTCAGAATAAATGCAATTCATCAAATTTTATGCCTTTCTATCATAAGTATTTCAAATACTAATTTAGACTTTACCATTGAGTCTGGAATGCCGAAGAAAGTCGGTTTAGGCTTTCGCGGAATTCCATTTGGACTTTTGTACTAAAAAGGGCAAAATGGTCATTTTGCACTTTTACGGTATTTTATCCTTTGGGGTTCTGTCTAGTAAAACGGACCCCACCATTGGACTAAGAACGTCCGAGATAATAAGTTTTGACTATTCATTTGCATCGTTTGGACTTCGTTTGACCTATTTTTGAAATAGGGGCATTTTTGTAAAAATTAATATTTTATTAATTTTCCTGTTTGGGCCTTAATGGAATTTCTTAAAACATTTGGGGCCGGTTCATAATTTCTAAAAGCTACGGTCTGAACCAGTTGGTTCAGAACCAGAAACCCTAAACCGGTCTGCCCTCTTACTAAACCAAACGGTTCAGTCAATTCTTGAGAACCAGAACAGGATAACCAGTCCTCCTATGCTATCCGTGGTTGGAATAAGCCCAAACCCAATTCCAACATTTCCTATCCGTGTAACCAAACAAGCCCAATCCATTTAAATTCAAAACCCAAACGACACAGTTTCACTTACCCACTCATTTCCGGTCGGGTCCCGACCCGATCTGAACCCGGATCCGGTCTAGATTTAACCCAATAGCCTCGCGACATTCCGGTCGTCTTCCCCAGAACTCCGGTAGGGTTCCGGTGGTGAACAGTCACCTTCTCCGGCGATAGCCACTAAATTTCAGTCAGTTTTCAACCCGTTTTAAATGCCATTTCCTTCCATTTTTCATGTAGATCTTCTTTCTAACCTTAGATTTCAATTTGACCCACTAGTTCTTCACGAAATAGAGAAAAACCGTGACTCCGGCCAACTGTACTTTCTCTATTTCATGCTTGTTTCTCAACTGTTTTGACCCATATTTGTTTCTAATGTTTTTCTGCACTTCATAGGGTCATGCTTGGGTC
This sequence comes from Nyssa sinensis, assembly GCA_008638375.1. Classification (NCBI taxonomy): domain Eukaryota; kingdom Viridiplantae; phylum Streptophyta; class Magnoliopsida; order Cornales; family Nyssaceae; genus Nyssa; species Nyssa sinensis. The sequence goes on from CM018038.1 coordinate 18,293,184, forward strand.
ATTTAAACAAAGTTTAATGCATGAAATGTCAAGTGTCCGATTATTCTCTACAACCTGCAACTATGAATTTCTCTTTGGTTTCTTGACCTTTTCCTATCATTCTTTTTGCATTTAGTTCCATATTTCATGGTAATTTAGACCTTACAAATATATATAAGCTTCATGTTCTAAATCATAAAAACAGAACTTAAATCACTTACCTGGGTTTCGGATTTTTAGCTCACTGTGACCCTCCCAAACCTTTCTGTTTCTGCTCCTGAGTTCCTTGCCAATGCTCCTCTCAGTCTCAGTTTCTTTTTGTCTCCCAACTCATTCCCGTATGCACATATATAAAGAGAGAGATTTCCACCGCCTCTCTCCCTCTTTCTCTCTCTCTCTCGGTTACTCCCCCTTCTATGGCCTCTTTCCTTGACTTAAATCCTGGTGTTCCCTCTGCCAAATGCAACTTGCATTTAATGGCTTGGGAGACTTGTGTTGCACACTTATATACATATATCATATTATATACATCACACACACACACTTCACCCAACCGACACACACACACCCTCATTCAGTGCACCTATATACTGCCCAAGGGCAGTTTCCCTTTTCCCCTTTTCTTTTCCTTTTATTTCTTATACATATACATATATACATATATACATAAATACATGTATAATACATTATATTATATACATATATGTACACATAAAATACATCTTTTTATATATGTATATACATGTATGTGTAGGGATATAAATCCATTTTAAATTATATATACATACATTCATTTTGGTCGGGCTACTCATCTATGTTCACGTATGCATGCATGGGAATACGTGCATGCACGCATTACGATGTTATGCCCTGGGGTGCTCGGGTCATACCCAGCCTTGTTTATACATTTCAATCATTTACAGTTTTCAGTCATTCATTTCCATGAAAATACCATGATATACATATCTTACCGTTCAAGTTACATGTTTTAACCGACCTACCTCGGTATACGTGACGTATCCCGGGTTGGGATATCATAGTAAACACGTTTTAGTTTTAATGCTATTTATCCATTTATGCCTAATTATTATGAGTATCTCTTTTACTAATTTAGACTCTACCATTAAGTCCGGAATGTCAAAGAAAATGAGTTTAGGCTTTCACGATTTTTAATTTGAACTAGTTTACCAAAAGGGCAAAATAGTCATTTATGTCTCTATTTTTCAGGTTCTGTTTCCACAATTCAAACTTTACCATTGAGTCCAGAAGGTTTGAAATAATAAAATTTTACTATTTACTTAATTCAATCGGAGTCCGTTTGACTCACATTTGACTCAGGGGTATTTTGGTCATTTTGGCGTGTCTAGGGGTATTTTATTTTTTGGGACTTTGTCTCATAAAACGGGCCTCACCATTGGGTTCAGAGGATCCAAAATAGTGAATTTACACTATTTATTTGTTGAATTTGGACATCAAAAATTTATTTTAATACTAAGTAATTATTTTATTTAATTCTTAATTATATAATATATATATATATATATAATTCTCACTTTTGTTTACATAATGCCCCCCCCCCACCTACCACGGCCCAGGTTTAATTCCCAACCCTTGCTTTTTGCAAATTTTTTTTCCTTTAAACTGAATCAGTTTACAACCAATGAAGCAATTCAATTTAAAAACACATCAAGCAGCCCAATCCAACCCGTGCCATTTAGCCCTTGGTGCACCTGGGCTGGCCCGACCCGACCCGAACAGTAGCCATAACCCTTCATTTTTTCGGCGGCCCCCGATCGCCTTCTTTGGCGCCGGCGGCCGAAAATTTCAAAAAAAAAATTTTCTCCTCTTTTCTTGCAGTTTTCTCAATGGGGATCAGTTAGGTAGTTTAAGGGGCTTCCATATCCACAATTAAAAACTAAAAATAGTGGGGTTTCGGCTATCGTTTGTGCCACGGCAATGGCTACTCCAGCAACGATCGATTTTCCAGCGAGAGAAATTTCCCCATTTTTCATGCATGTTTCTCACTTTTTTTCTGCCTTTTCTAAGCCCCATTCGATTCCTACACCACAAGGGGTTAAATCCCAATCATTCTCTTCCATTTTCAAGCATAAAATTATCCCACCCGTTTCTCTCTCTAAAACCTGCAACTGAGATTTTCTATCTCAATTGTAGGCCATTTCAATCACTTATTTTTACAAAATCATTCATTTCTCATACTCATGCATCCCTTAATATAATCTGTAATTCAAGCTTTCATAAAAACTACAAGTCATGCTTTCATAAAACTACAATTCATGCTTCCATAAAAAAAAATTAGCTTATTTACCTTGTTCTAACGTTCTGCCCACAGCCCTTCTTCCCGTTGCCTTAGCTCCTTCCTATTCTTCCCCCCTTTTGTCCGTTACTCTTCCTTTTTTTCTTTTTTTCTTTTTTTTTTTTAAGTTCCTCACGCATGCATGGCATGCCCAATTTTATAACTACCACTCAACTCTTCACTCTCTCTCTTTCTCTCTCTCTTAACTTTTCAGCTTTGTAACCCCCCCTTTATATGTATTTAACGCACACACACACACACATATATATATATATATATAACCTACCTTCCAATTGTATTTCTAGCTACATATATATATATATATATAATTACAGCTATATATATATATACATCTCCATATTCCATATCTATATATATTTATTTTATTATTTTAAATTTTATTTTCTTTTTATTTTTATTTTTATTTTATCTATTTGTTTTAACTTTTATTATATATATATTTTTTGGTATACATTCCTTGGCTTTCTCGGGCATCATTCATACAATCAAAGCTATTGAGATGCCTAATTCGTTCATTTTATTTAATGTCATAACATGAAGTCCTATCGGCTCGGTTTACATGGCTTGCTCGGTTATAAATTTGGGTCAGGGTATTACATTCTCCCCCCCTTAAATAAGTTTGGTCCCCCAAACTTGACCGTCTCATGGTACAAATAGGTGAGGATATTGAGCACTCATTTCATCTTCTCGTTCCTAAGTGACCTCCTCAAGTCGAGAATTCCTCCCTAATACCTTCACTAGTGGAATTATCTTGTTCCGTAGAACTTGCTCTCGTTAGTCTAAGATCTGTACTGGCTGCTCAATATAACTCAAGTCTTTCTGAACATCTAGCGGTTTGTGCTCGATTATCTGATCTGGATTGTGCACACACTTTCTTAACATTGAAACATGGAACACATCATATACGTGTGCTAGCTCAGATGGCAAGGCTAACCGATACGCTACTGGTCTGACTCGTTCGGCAATCTTAAACGGTCCAATGTATCGTGGCCCTAGTTTCCCTCTCTTGCCAAGCCTGACCACTCCTTTCATCGGTGATACTTTCAAGAACACATAGTCACCGGTCATGAACACCAACTCTCATCTCCTAGTGTCAGCGTAACTCTTCTGTTGACTCTGAGTTACTAGTCAACGCTGCCTGATTAAATGGATCTTATCGGTGGTTTGCTCTACTATCTCTGGCCCAAATAGCTTTCTGTCACCCACTTCCGTCTAGTATAGTGGAGATCTACACTGCCTGCCATATAATGCCTCATATGGTACCATACCGATACTAGATTGGTAGCTATTGTTGTACGTGAACTTTACTAACGGCAGTTGATCCTCTTAACTTACCTTGAAATCAATGACACTAAATCGTATTAGGTCCTCCAATGTTTGTATCGTGAGACTAGGAGATGAGAGTCAACAGAAGAGTTACGTTGTCAACACCCTATCTTGTATAAAGAAATCTGTATTCCCTCCAGTCTTAGCCTCTTGACGCAGCTTATCTAACTTGCTGTCATGAGCCTACAATTCCCTGATCTTGTCCACGATCGTAAGACTGATTGTGACGTTAGCACACATTGTCCTAAAACTTGACAGAATCACCTCAACCTCCATGACCTCTAAATCTTGTAATAGCTCTTCCTGTGTAGTCAACAAGTAAGCAAGAGTCCCTGCTAACTTCGTGCTAAGAGCATTAACTACTACATTTGCCTTCCCTAGATGGTACTGCATGTAATACCCTGACCCGGGATATGGCACTTAAATCGAGGTGGACCCAGTCGAGTACACGTAAATCGAGATAAGTCGAGCCGAGTAGCGTAATACCCGTTATAACCGAACGTAAGTTCCGAATAAATTTATATAATTCCATTTTATTTAAAAAGGTCAAATAATAATACCGAGCTTTGACTCAGCATTGATCATAATATCAAGAATAAACCGAGACCGATTCAGACCGAAAATAGTAGACCCCGAGATATATCGAATTATTTAACGAGCAATATACAGTGATGGGAACGATTACCGAGGTAATTAACCGAAGTTATAATCTCAAAAAATTACAAGATTAAGAAAAAGTATGAGTAAACCGAGCCGAGAATAGTAATACCAAAATAAACCCGAACAGTATGGAGACTTATATACGTAGGCCAATACATGCCTCGATCTACGTGCGTAATGTATTTTAATAGATGTAAGAATATATATATATATATATGAGATAATATATAAATAGAGGTATTAGTATAATTGGATATGTATTATGTATATATATATATATATATAAAATAAAATATAGATTTATTATATATATATATAAGCATACAAAAGAATTAAAAAAAAAAAGAAGAAAAGAATAAAAAAAAAAAAGAAAAGAAAAGAAGAGAAACGGATGGGGAAATGAAGAGGCATGAAACTGATGGGAGAGAAAGGGAAAAAGAAAAAGAAGAAAAATAAGGTCAAATAAGGTGGCTAGGTATATATATATAGTATCTCATGTGAACAGTGGAAAAAAAAAAAAAAAAAAAGGAGCAGAAGAGGGGGGTTGCCGTAGGGGAGGCGGTGCAATGGGATAAAGAAAGAGAAAAAAAAAGAAAAGAGAGAAACAAAGAAAAGAGAGAAGAAGGAGACGGCTGTGCAGCAGATCTATGCGTGTTGTGCAACGGCAAACCAGTGAGTGGCTATGGCTACTGATCAGTGCATTGTGTGGATGTTAAACCAGAAGAAAATAGGGCAGCAAGTGATGAAGAAAAATATATTTATATATGAGTGGTGCTTGTGACAGTTCAGCAAAAGGAAATAGGAGAAAAAAAAAATATATATATATATATATATATTCATGTATGTGTGTGTTCTGTCGTTGGAACAAAGGGGCAGTAGCATCAGGGGGAAAAGTTGCTATGTGTTGGCGCAGTGCAGGGATGACGGTACAGCACAGTGGAGAGGGGATGAAATTGGAAAACCTGGAGGAAGTTTGGAGGGATTGATGTGGTTCCTGTGATAGATCGGAGAGTGAAATTGTGAGAAAATTGAGAGAGAGGGAAGGGGAGATGGCACAGCAGTAGTGCTGCGTGGTGCGTGGCAGTAACGGTAGAGGGATTTAGTGGTGCTGTTCGGTGTGAGGTGGTTCGGAGAGATGGCCGTAGGAGCAGCTGCAATAAGGGTTCGGTCCTGGTGATGCCGTGAGTGCAGCAGGTATGTATTGTTGTGACCATAGCAGAAACAACAAACTAGAAGAGCACAGCAGCAGCAAAACCGAATAGATATCAGGTTGCTGTTGGGTGCAGAAATTCACAGCAGATTGGATTAAATGAACGCGAAGCAACGGGGTAAAATACTGACCTTTAGTCTTGAATTTTTAGAAGTATGAATAATCAGATTTATTGTGGGATTTTGTTTAGCATAGAAACTATTTTAGATTAATTTGGAATCAAGAAGAAAAAAATAATCCATGAAGGAAACACAGCCGCTAGGCTGAGTTTCGTAATTTTATTCGGGCCAAACCGGGTTGAGTCTGACCCGACTCACCCATTCAGATAGCTGCCTAACAATATTACTGTATGGGTAAAATTTTAGATTTGAGTTCGGGAAGTGTTTGGTTGAAAAGGAGAAGCTATCCAATGATTGGCTTAAAATGAAAACGTACGGGAAAAATAATGAAAACTTATAGGAATTGGAAAAATTAGGGGCAGTAAATAGAACCTTGTGAGATTTTAATTATACCCATAAATTAGGGTTAATTGTGAATAGACCCGAGTAAATAAAATAATATTTGAACTAAATAATTATTTAAAGGAGAAATTACTAAAATGCCCCTAAATCGAAAAGTAGTCCAACGGACTTCGAATAAATTAATTGAATAGTAGATTTTTATTATTCTGAGCATTCCGGACTCAACCGTGGAGTCCGATTTGCGAAAAGAGCTCCCGAGAAATAATAACCCGTAAAAGTGCAAAATGACTGTTTTGCCCTTTTTAGTCCAAATTGAATTCCGCAAAAGCCTAAATCGACTTTGTTCGATATTCCGGATTCAATAGTAAAGTCTATTCTAGTAAAAGAGATAAAAATAGTAAAGAGGCATAAAATTTGATGAATAGCTTGAATTAGACATATATATATATATATATATATATGTATAGACTGAGATTGGTTTCCTGAATCATAGGAATACCCAGATACAATAAGAAGGCGGGTTGACCTTCTAGACAGATACAGTAAAAAGTAAGTAATCTCTGATCTCTGTTTATGTTACATTCCAAGCCATGTCAACAGTTTTTCATATATCACTTGTTGTATTCCATATATACCAGAACGTTCATCAAGTCCACATTGATATTGCTTTATCTTGTGGAAAGTATTTATTGACTGTTGTATATCTCGATCATGATTTGTACACTTGTGCATGGATTCCTTTTGTACACTTGTACTTAGGGCCGTGAGGGCTAGACAATTTATTCGAAGTAGCCTAGTAAACGTAGTTCAGATAACTATTGTTACGTCAGATTCACCTAGAACCAGTTATGTTCCACATTTATACTCTTCATGGAGGTAGCATGATCTTGATATATTATTAGTGCTGGATTTGTGCTCAGTCACATCTTCATCTGATGCTATTTACGACCTTCGGGTCCAGTTTATTATACAGTGTACACAGAGCCGTATTCAAACAGCCCATAGCGGATCTGAATACGAGCTCAGAGCAGTATTCATATAGCCGACCGGAACTAAATATTCATACAGCCCGAATGGGAACTGAATATTTATACAGCCAACTGGAACTGAATACGAGCTCAAGGGGTAGCCAGGCCCCAGCCGAGTGCATCAACCAGTTTGATATCACTATCTCTTATTTGATTATCATAGCTTGACCATACTATATCATTATGAATGATCATGAGATTTCACAGCTTTCTTTGAATGCATAGAAGTGTATTATCAGACAGATTTCATAGCTTATCATTTGAGTTTCCATCATTTGATATTGAGTTCTATATTCATTGACTGGCTAGCACATCAGCATTTATCCCAGTTCTTTATGGATAATGCATTCTATATTCTTGTACACATGACAGAACAAAGGAGAATTACTTATTGAGCTTTCATTTGCTCACCCCAAACTTATCACCCCTTTCAGGAAATGAAGCTGTAGGAGAGCAGTAGCAGTAACAGTAGCAGTAGCAGTCAGCTAGATAACAGTGGACATTTCTTTTGAAGTTGTAAGTGTAATACTTAGTACAGACAGTCTTGTAGCTCTCCCATGTTATCCACGTCTTGGGGATGAACAGTTGTATTAAAAAATTTTGTATTCCGCATTTTGTAAAACATTATATAAATTACATGCAGCTTTTATTTATTTTATTCCGCATTTAGTTGTTGCATGTTAGTAGCACTGATGTGTTGCAAGTTGAGACCCTTGGTTCGACAAGCAGCGTCGGATCGGGTGCGCGACACAAGATCCGCATAGGGTGGAGATCCGCATAGGGTGGGGTCTCGGGTTGTGACAGCTTGGTATCAGAGCATTAGGTTACACAGTGGTTCATGGGAGATTTGACTAAGGTACTAGTATTACAAATGTCCAAGTAGAGTCAGTCAGTAGATAGATTCTGACATGATAGATAGACTATTATATAAATGTTGATCGTTGATCTTTTACAGCGAGTAATTTTGGGAGATGATTTGGCTACTGGTACATCGCAAGTATTTTTCTAGTTAGTTAAGGCATACTCGTATGCTAGTTTTATGTATTGATTTTGCTCGTAGCATTCATTACTAGATTGATTGAGAAACTGAACTGCTAGTTGAACATAGAGACAGAATTCCTGAGTTATATGTTAACTGTTCAATTTCTACCAAGAGAATGATTGATGATAGATGTTATGCATGGAACAAATAGAATGAGTAACATAAATATACAAGTATTAAATCGACATATTATTACCTCGTGGAATTTTTAAGACATTGATGAGTTAAGTGATTGATATCTGCAAAGAATTATGACAGATTTAAATGCTAAGATTTATAATCTTTAGAATGAATTGCATGCTGTTATAGATATGAATGTTTACTTGATAAACGAGATAGAATGACTAGCGACTCTTGGAGTCATTATCAATGGATGTTTTATATTGGAGAAAATCATTAGTAACGGAATGATATACATAGAGTATATGAGATACAGATCATACGTGTACAGATATTTGTTAATCGGAGAAATAAATTAATGATTGAAAAATAATTACATGATTTGTGACTGCTAGAAGATGGAATCAAGTTAAGATACTCGAGGTTAACTACTTGTTAGAAAAGACTACGTATTCTGAAAAAGTTGATGATTCTTGAACAACTAAGATGAGCAAGTAAATAGTGAAATAAATAATTTTGAATGATTATTCTATCTTATGGAAGTAGGTACTTGATATCTATTAGTAACAGTTTGATGTATTCCCTGTTAAGAATTAAATTATTGTTATAGACTAGTGACTTGATGTTTATTGGGCTACAATTGATAATTTTTATATATTGAAGGAACCGTTGAGAATTGGATTATTGTCTATAGACTATGAACTTGATGTTCATGATTAGATGATTGCTCTATATTGTGAGAATTAAATGTTCCATAATGAACGAGGAAAATGGTTGGTTCACATTGAAAGATAGAAGATAACGTAGAATTAGGAGTTGTGTCGGTTTGAAAAGCAATGGATTCGCTAGAAATATTTAAATGGAGTAGTGATACCCTGGAAGGGTAGTAGCATTCATAGTGACATCTAGATAGAGCGGTAACACCTTAAAGGATAGTATTTGTGACAGGTGACATCTTGTTAGAATACTTATACATTCGGAAAGGCAATAGATGTAGAAATGAATCAAGATATGAGAGATAGTATGAAGGGAACTTAAAGGGGTAAGTACAGGGGGAGTTGATATCCTAAATAGATTGATGACACACCAGAAATGTGAAAAGTCTTGAGTAAGTTATAGATAGACCCTGATAGAGTACAAATGGGTAGAGTTTTAAAGACATTTATTTAATAAACAAGGCTGTTAGAAGTTGACATTTTGAGAAACAGATAATTATGAGAAAAGACTGATATATGATGAATAAGCAGTAGAAAAGATAATCTTAGAAATAACCTGAGTAGTAGATTGACATGAATAAAAACACACTGTCAGATAAATTAGAAGTAAGTAAGAAACGATCCCAGGTAACTGTTAGAGATTAATGTAATCTAAATGATAGCAAAAACACTAAAAGTGTAGTGAATCATTTAGAGAGAATCGTGAAATAAAGTGACGTATGGAATCGTAGAACCTACTACCAGAATACTCACAAGTGTAGAAGAAAGTAGAGATCTGTGAACAGTAAAGATTTGTGAACTGTATCAATTTTAGAAAGCTTAAGTCATTTTTGATAAAGTCCCAGATAAGATATAGTCATGTGATTATATGACCCAGAAAAGACACAAAGTATATATAAACTCCTAGTATGGTTACAAGAAATCTCTAAAGAAGGGAGTTAGTTAAATAACGATTAAAAACGTAATGTATGATAGAGAACAGAGTGCATGACTAAGTAGTAGATACAGAACACATAAAATACAGACTAGGGACACAGATGTTCTTAAACAGTTGACTTAAGGTCAATGAACAATTAGTTGAATAGCAAGTCTATTACAAAGGAATGATAACTAGGAACCAGTGAACTCCATGAGTTCTGTGTGATACTATTAGAAGGAAATATACCTCTGTCATATTAATAGACTTAGTGAATAGAGTTTTAAAGCCCTATTCAGGAAATTTCATAATGTTGTTCACCAGATGATGCCTTAAACTAAAAGGAACTGGAAGAATCATATAAAGGAATTGAGATTCACGTGAGAGTTTTCAAATACTCTTGAAAATTTTAGAAAAATAGAAAGATAATCTGATGTGACAGTAAAACTTGATTCATGTGACGGTAAAACTTGATTCTTAGCAGAAAATTTTTATCTAGTTAATGTAAATAGATATTCAAGTAGTACACCAATGTTAAAGAAACCACGAGAAACCCCGAGGTTAGAACCACTAAGTTTGGGGACAAACTTATTTTAAGGGGGTAAGAATGTAATACCCTGACCCGGGATATGGCACTTAAATCGAGGTAGACCCAGTCGAGTACACGTAAATCGAGATAAGTCGAGCCGAGTAGCGTAATACCCGTTATAACCGAACGTAAGTTCCGAATAAATTTATATAATTCCATTTTATTTAAAAAGGTCAAATAATAATACCGAGCTTTGACTCAGCATTGATCATAATATCAAGAATAAACCGAGACCAATTCAGACCGAAAATAGTAGACCCCGAGATATATCGAATTATTTAACGAGCAATATACAGTGACGGGAACGATTACCGAGGTAATTGACCGAAGTTATAATCTCAAAAAATTACAAGATTAAGAAAAAGTATGAGTAAACCGAGCCGGGAATAGTAATACCAAAATAAACCCGAACGGTATGGAGACTTATATACGTAGGCCAATACATGCCTCGATCTACATGCGTAATGTATTTTAATAGATGTAAGAATATATATATATATATATATATGAGATAATATATAAATAGAGGTATTAGTATAATTGGATATGTATTATGTATATATATATATAAAATAAAATATGGATTTATTTTATATATATATATATAAGCATACAAAAGAATAAAAAAAAAAAAGAGAAGAAAAGAATAAAAAAAAAAAAAGAAAAGAAGAGAAACGGATGGGGAAATAAAGAGGCATGAAACTGATGGGAGAGAAAGGGAAAAAGAAAAAGAAGAAAAATAAGGTCAAATAAGGTGGCTAGGTATATATATATATAGTATCTCATGTGAACAGTGGAAAAAAAAAAAAAAAGGAGAAGAAGAGGGGGGCTGCCGTAGGGGAGGCGGTGCAATGGGATAAAGAAAGAGAAAAAAAAAGAAAAGAGAGAAACAAAGAAAAGAGAGAAGAAGGAGACGGCTGTGCAGCAGATCTGTGCGTGTTGTGCAACGGCAAACCAGTGAGTGGCTATGGCTACTGATCAGTGCATTGTGTGGATGTTAAACCAGAAGAAAATAGGGCAGCAAGTGATGAAGAAAAATATATTTATATATGAGTGGTGCTTGTGACAGTTCAGCAAAAGGAAATAGGAGAAAAAAAAAATATATATATATATATATATATTCATGTATGTGTGTGTGCTGTCGTTGGAACAAAGGGGCAGTAGCATCAGGGGGAAAAGTTGCTGTGTGTTGGCGCAGTGCAGGGATGACGGTACAGCACAGTGGAGAGGGGATGAAATTGGAAAACCTGGAGGAAGTTTGGAGGGATTGATGTGGTTCCTATGATAGATCGGAGAGTGAAATTGTGAGAAAATTGAGAGAGAGGGAAGGGGAGATGGCACAGCAGTAGTGCTGCGTGGTGCGTGGCAGTAACGGCAGAGGGATTTAGTGGTGCTGTTCGGTGTGAGGTGGTTCGGAGAGATAGCCGTAGGAGCAGCTGCAATAAGGGTTCGGTCCTAGTGATGCCGTGAGTGCAGCAGGTATGTATTGTTGTGACCATAGCAGAAACAACAAGCCAGAAGAGCACAGCAGCAGCAAAACCGAATAGATATCAGGTTGCTGTTGGGTGCAGAAATTCACAGCAGATTGGATTAAATGAACGCGAAGCAACCGGGTAAAATACTGACCTTTAGTCTTGAATTTTTAGAAGTATGAATAATCAGATTTATTGTGGGATTTTGTTTAGCATAGAAACTATTTTAGATTAATTTGGAATCAAGAAGAAAAAAATAATCCAGGAAGGAAACACAGCCGCTAGGCTGAGTTTCGTAATTTTATTCGGGCCAAACCGGGTTGAGTCTGACCCGACTCACCCATTCAGATAGCTGCCTAACAATATTACTGTATGGGTAAAATTTTAGATTTGAGTTCGGGAAGTGTTTGGTTGAAAAGGAGAAGCTATCCAATGATTGGCTTAAAATGAAAACGTACGGGAAAAATAATGAAAACTTATAGGAATTGGAAAAATTAGGGGCAGTAAATAGAACCTTGTGAGATTTTAATTATACCCATAAATTAGGGTTAATTGTGAATTGACCCGAGTAAATAAAATAATATTTGAACTAAATAATTATTTAAAGGAGAAATTACTAAAATGCCCCTAAATCGAAAAGTAGTCCAACGGACTTCGAATAAATTAATTGAATAGTAGATTTTTATTATTCTGAGCATTCCGGACTCAACCGTGGAGTCCGATTTGTGAAAAGAGCTCCCGAGAAATAATAACCCGTAAAAGTGCAAAATGACTGTTTTGCCCTTTTTAGTCCAAATTGAATTCCGCAAAAGCCTAAATCGACTTTGTTCGATATTCCGGATTCAATAGTAAAGTCTATTCTAGTAAAAGAGATAAAAATAGTAAAGAGGCATAAAATTTGATGAATAGCTTGAATTAGACATATATATATATATATGTATAGACTGAGATTGGTTTCCTGAATCATAGGAATACCCAGATACAAGAAGAAGGCGGGTTGACCTTCTAGACAGATACAGTAAAAAGTAAGTAATCTCTGATCTCTGTTTATGTTACATTCCAAGCCATGTCAACAGTTTTTCATATATCACTTGTTGTATTCCATATATACCAGAACGTTAATCAAGTCCACATTGATATTGCTCTATCTTGTGGAAAGTATTTATTGACTGTTGTATATCTCGATCATGATTTGTACACTTGTGCATGGATTCCTTTTGTACACTTGTACTTAGGGCCGTGAGGGCTAGACAATTTATTCGAAGTAGCCTAGTAAACGTAGTTCAGATAACTATTGTTACGTCAGATCCGCCTAGAACCAGTTATGTTCCACATTTATACTCTTCGTGGAGGTAGCATGATCCTGATATATTATTAGTGCTGGATTTGTGCTCAGTCACATCTCCATCTGATGCTATTTACGACCTTCGGGTCCAGTTATGACCTTCGGGTCCAGTTATGACCTTCGGTCCAGTTTATTATACAGTGTACACAGAGCCGTATTCAAACAGCCCATAGCGGATCTGAATACGAGCTCAGAGCAGTATTCATATAGCCGACCGAAACTAAATATTCATACAGCCCGAATGGGAACTGAATATTTATACAGCCAACTGGAACTGAATACGAGCTCAAGGGGTAGCCAGGCCCCAGCCGAGTGCATCAACTAGTTTGATATCACTATCTCTTATTTGATTATCATAGCTTGACCATACTATATCATTATGAATGATCATGAGATTTCACAGCTTTCTTTGAATGCATAGAAGTGTATTATCAGACAGATTTCATAGCTTATCATTTGAGTTTCCATTATTTGATATTGAGTTCTATATTCATTGACTGGCTAGCACATCAGCATTTATCCCAGTTCTTTATGGATAATGCATTCTATATTCTTGTACACATGACAGAACAAAGGAGAATTACTTATTGAGCTTTCATTAGCTCACCCCAAACTTACCACCCCTTTCAGGAAATGAAGCTGTAGGAGAGCAGTAGCAGTAACAGTAGCAGTAGCAGTCAGCTAGATAACAGTGGACATTTCTTTTGAAGTTGTAAGTGTAATACTTAGTACAGACAGTCTTGTAGCTTTCCCATGTTATCCACGTCTTGGGGATGAACAGTTGTATTAAAAAATTTTGTATTCCGCATTTTGTAAAACATTATATAAATTACATGCAGCTTTTATTTATTTTATTCCGCATTTAGTTGTTGCATGTTAGTAGCACTGATGTGTTGCAAGTTGAGACCCTTGGTTCGACAAGCAGCGTCGAATCGGGTGCGCGACACGAGATCCGCATAGGGTGGAGATCCGCATAGGGTGGGGTCTCGGGTCGTGACACTACATACTGAGCTCATAGTCCTTAATCAACTCCAAGCAACGTTGTTGGCGCATATTGAGCTCTTTCTGTGTAAACAAATACTTAATGCTCTTGTGATCAGTAAAAATTTCACATGTAGCTCCATACAGATAATTCCTCCAAATTTTTAATGCAAAGACAATAGTTGCAAGCTCGAGGTCATGAGTTGGATAGTTCTTTTCATGTGGCCTCAGTTATCGTGAAGCATAAGCCACTACCTTTTGCTGTTGCATCAGAACACACCCCAAGCCTTGGTGTGAGGCATCACTGTAGATCACAAAACCCTTTGTCCCATCTAGTACTGTCAAGATCGGAGCTGTAACTAGTCGGTTCTTCAGCTCTTAAAACTTTGCTCCCTCTCCCCAATCCAAATGAATGGAACATTCTTTCAGGTCAGCTGGGTGATTGGCGTAGCTATCTTGAAGAAATCCTTGACAAATCTCTTATAGTAGCCAGCTAAACCCATGAAATTGTGAACTTTCATGACAGTAGTCGGTTGGGGCCAATTGGTAATAGCTTTTATCTTCTAGGGGTCCACGGAGATCCCATCTTTACTGACCACATGCCCTAAAAAGGAAATGCTCGGGAGTTAGAACTCACACTTCTTCAATTTAGCATATAACTTCTGCTCCCATAGCTTTTGTAGAACCTTCGTCAAATGCACCTCGTGCTCTTCCTGGTTCTTAGAGTAAACTAGAATATCATCGATGAAGATGATCACGAAATTGTCCAAGTACGGCTTAAACACTCTGTTCATTAAGTCTATGAATGCGGCTGGGGCATTAGTCACTCCAAAAGGCATGACCAAAAACTCATAATGTCCATATCGAGTCCTAAACGTCGTCTTGTGAATGTCTATAGGTCTAACCTTCAACTGGTAGTAACTGGACCTTAGGTCAATCTTTGAGAACACTTGAGCCCTCTTCAGTTCGTCAAATAAATCATCTACCCTATGCAGTGGATACCTATTTTTTATGGTAACGTTATTCAATTCACGGTAATCTATACATAGCCTTATGGTCCCATCCTTCTTCTTGACAAATAGTATAGGTGCACCCCATGGCGATGAACTAGGTCGTATGAAACCCTTGTCTAGCAGTTCCTGTCACTGAAGCTTTAACTCTTTCAGTTCAGTTGGGGCCATTCTATAGGGTGTCTTAGATATCGGTGCAATGCCTGGCAATATGTCGATGCTAAACTCAATCTCTCTGTCCACAGGCATCCCTGGAAGATCATCGAAAATACCTCAAGGAATTCCCTAGCAATGGGAATCTGCTCCAACACAGGCTGCTGTGACTCAGTGTTTTGAATACTACACAAGAAACCATGGCATCCTTTGCGAAGTAAATGCCTAGCCTGTATAACAGACACAAAATATGGTGGAGCCACTACTCCGGTTCCTTCAAACTCAATCGTCAGAAATCCAAGGTTCTGAATAAGCACCCTCTTGGTCACACAGTTTATAGTGGCATGGTTTGTAGTCAACCAGTCCATTCCAAGAATAACATCAGACCCACAGATTTTTAAAGGTATAAGATCGGCAAGTAAAAGTACCCCCATAACTTGTATCTCACAATTCTTATACATGGTCTCCCCCATTAATGATTGTCCCGATGGTATAGTCACATTAGGTAAATATCCTAAGGGTTCGGTTGATCTATTCAACTTAGTTGAATATATAGGTGATATAGTAGAACTAGTATCAAATAAAACATGGGCAAGCTATGCACAAACTAAAAGGGTACTTGCGACCACAAAAGTCGGAGCCTGTACGTCTCCTGGAACTATGGAGAAAACCCGTCTGGCCTGCTGCGGGACATTTCCTTGTCCATTCCTATGGTTTTGAGGCCTATTCCCTGTGGCTGTAGACACTAGTGCTGGTGCCCTAGGTGCTAATGCTGGCACCCTGACTGAAGCGGCACTTACAGTGGCTCTGTTGACTTGAGGGAACTCCCTTGCAAAGTGTCCGGCTTGCCCACAATAATAACAAGTATTACTGTCCCTCAGACACTGACCCTTGTGAACTTTCTGACAGTTGGGGCATTTAGCTGCAACCTCCTCAGTATTGCTTGGCCTCCTCAAACTGGGCCCTGTGGTTCGAGATCTATTATCGGGTCTAGTGAATGAGGGTCCTTGCCTAGAGAAAGAAGACCCTGGCCTCCGATTTTGATTGTCTCCTGACCTCTAATTTGCCTGCCTCTTGGCGAACTCTTCACCACTCATCTCAATAATTTTGGCGGTGGCCACTACCTCATTGTAGGGAGGTAACCGTTGAGGCCTCAATCTATCTTTGATAGCCCATCGTAGCCCCTCCTCAAACTTTCGGGCCTTGAGATCCTCGTTGTTGACTACATTAGGGGTGAATCTGGCCAACTCAGTATGTAATATCCCGACATGGGATATCAGGTCATATGACACGTATTACGAGATTAATAAAAATAATTAATTAATTAAGGTATAAGAAATGTTTATATTACTTATAAATTAAATATTATATGTATGTGTATGAAGTGAAATATATACGTATGTATATGAAAGCATGTATGTATGCAAGTATGTATATGAATGAAGTAAAAATAAATAAATATATATATGCTTAAAGTGGGAACAGTGGTGTGTGTGTGTGTGTCGGCAGTGTGTGTCTCATGGGTGTGTGTGGGAGTGTATTAGTGTGTGTTATATTATATATATATATATATATATATAACATGTAAATATCAAGCAACATTTAATGTAAGCAACAAGAGGAAAAGAGAAATTTATGAGATGGGATGGCAGCCGAAATTGGGGACTGAAAGAGGGCTATGGAGTAGGGTTATGAAGTGTAGAGAGAGAGAGAAAAGTCGGTCACTTTCTCTTTAAAATCCAAAACATGCAAGGCATGTTGTTTCCTTACGAAAGAAACCAGAAGAAAAGAAACAAAGCAGAATACAAGAAGAATCAGAGGAAGAAGGAAGGGGAAACCAACTCAAAAAGTAAACCCATGAAAACATTCTTATTCTCTCTCTAGAAATTTTCTATGCATAAACTGTTTTTAAGCCTTAAATTTATATATATGACATGAAGAACATGTTTAGATCAGTTTAAGAATGGAATTTGAGCTTTAAAACACTTAAAAATGTGGAACCCAGAAGCTATGGCCATTGATGACCTTGCTTGAAGCAAGTCTGGTCCAATGTTCACCAAACTGGTTTTGGTTTATCAAAACCTAAACTAGACACTACGAGCAACTTAAAAACCTATACCCACGATCAAAAATCATAAGAAATGGACCTCTCATGGTGAGTTGCAAGTTTCGGATTTTAAACCCAACACCTCAACTGCACCTCAAAACTTGTTTTAAAGGCCAAAATGTAAAACCTCATGAATAGAGGATCAAAACAAGCTAAACCCCATGAAAAACCATCAAGAAATGAGCATGAACCGTGGGGTTACAGGTCTGGTTATCATGGCTTAAACCGAGTGCTTGAGCCATATTCGAAGCCCTAAATCGATACTAAAACATGTTTTCGGGTATTAGGAAATTATTGGAAAGGAAAGCAGAAGAAATGGAATTGAAAAATGCCACGAAATAACGACCGTAAAAATTTAGGGTTTATGATGAACAGTGTCGACTTCGTGGGGAAGATGACACTGTTTGGGTCCGGTCGGATTCGGTTATAGGTCCGGGTCGAACCAGATCCAACGGGTCAGGTTTATTTAAACGGTAACATTTTGGTTTTAATTTTAAAACATTAGGGCTGATGTCATGATGACGTCAGTCACATGTGGCAAACCGGCTAAACCAGTTGGTTTGTAAAGGAACTGGACCGGTTCACTTTTAATTGGACCGAACCGTTTGGTTTTCTAAATTATTTAAAACTAAATAAACCAAAACTTCTTATATTTACGGATTGACCCCTGGACTTCAGGAAAATCTTACTGTGGCCCAACTGGGGGAAAATCTATTCAATTTGACCCCTGGAAAATAATTAAATAATTAATTTAATTATTTAATAAATAAAGTAAAATGACTATTATGCCCCTAATTCAAAACTTGACCAAATAAAGTCCAAATTAAACATATGAATAGTGTATCCTTACTATTTTGGATATTCTAAAACCAATGGGAGGGTCCATTTTACGAGACGGGATCCTGAAAAATAAAGACACGTAAAGGGATAAAATGACCAAAATACCCCTTTGTTCAAAATTTACAAATTATTAGTATATTCTTACTATCTCGGACCTTCTGAGTCCAATGGTGAGGTCCATGACACGAGATGAGGTCCCAAACATAAAGACACGTAAAAGGGTAAAATGACCAAATTACCCTTAGTACCTCAAAAGCCAAATTAAAACTAGAGAAGGTCTAAATTGACTTTCTTTGACATCCCGGATTCAATAATAGAGTCCAAATTACGAAACGAAGTACGGAAAAATGTGACACGTAAAACGGTAAAATGACCATTTTGTCCTTTACATACAAAAGTCCGAATTAAATTCTAGGAAAGCCTAAACCGACTTTCTTCGACGCTCCAGACTCAATGGTAGAGTCCATTTGACCAAAAGAGGTGTCAAAAATAAAGAGACATAAAATTTGTTGAATAGCATCTGTCGGATAACTATAAATTAAAGTAACGCCAAAGTACTAATCTAAGGCGTATACGAAGAAAGGAAATACGAAAAGACACTACACGTAAACATATGAAATAAATAACTTAAATTTAAAGTTAATGGAGCTACCAGAAGAGTATAAATTGAAATAAATTAAATTTCTAACACATTAAATTGTGTCATAGGTTAAGGGTACGAGTTACGAGTTAAGTACATATGAATTTATGAAATCGTTTTAGGATCTAATACGATTTAAGCATAAGTTAAGGACTATCGAGATGATATTACAATGAATATGAAGTTGATGAGATGTTTATGAATTGTTCTTAGGAACTACAAAGAAAGTGGGAAAGCGCATTTTAGCACTAACCCTAAAGGGCCAAGGTGAGTAACCCCGTGTTTGAATTGGAGATTTAACTCCACGGATTTGAAAAGGTTTTAAGTTCAAAGATATGAAGTAATTGAAGTTTCAAATTCAGTATTTACATGATTCAATTTTAAATTGTTTCATCTTTATAAACTCTATTATGACATGGTTAGTGAATGGTTTCTATCACAGTTTTCTTAAAACATATTTCAGCATGTCTAAACTTTTAAATGCCAAATTATGTAAAATATTCTGAATTTGATTATTTCAAGTATTTGAAGTTCTATTGTAGAAGTTATACATTTCATGTTTTAAATACTCATGAAAGTATCTATTGAAGAAGCTATGTGATAAATGTTTTACAAGATAAATAGTGTTTAAAGCACCCCCTATGATGGTTGAAATCCTTCGGGATTCAACAGTAAATGCCCGGTAGCAGGATCTAATCCCCAAGCAAATGAGATCAACAATATTGGCAGTAAAATGGGAGTCTGGTTCGAAACAGATTCCACCTAATTAAAGAGAAAAGATGACAAAGTGATTTTGAAAATGAAAACAGGTTTTACTCTCATTTTCACAATACAGAATTATGTGTTTTAAAGTTTATATACTTTATCTGACGAAGTACGAGTTTCGCTTGAATACTTTAAATGTTTTCAAGCTATTTGAAATGCATATGTTCTGAGTTATATACTCTATTTGACGAAGTACGAGTTTAGCTTGAATACTTTAAATGTTTCAAAGCTATTTGTTTTATGAAATGCATATGTTCTGAGTTATATACTCTATTTGATGAAGTACGAGTTTAGCTTGAATACTTTAAATGTTTCAAAGCTAATTGTTTTATGAAATGCATATGTTTTGAGTTATATACTCTATTTGACGAAGTATGAGTTTAGCTTGGATACTTTAAATGTTTCAAAGCTATCTGTTTTAAGGAATGCATATATTCTGTATTCAAAATATACGAACAATTGGCGGTGATTATTTTACAAACACTTATGTACAAAACCACTACTAATTGAAAACCCCATGACGAATACTGGAATTGCTCACAAGCTTAGATTAGCTTACCCGAACTTTGTTCGGATCCCCCTTTCAGGTGATTAAAGGCAGTTTTGACTAGAAGACGATGTTGAAGAATCTGCCATTTTTGGGAAGACATGATAAGTAGTTTTTTTAGGAAACTTATGAACATTATTAGTGTATTTTGTATTAGAAGATCGACACTGTTATGTATAAGCCCCACGGGGCAACTGAATATGTATTATATTTATCAAGTCTTTAACTTTTAGTTATACTTTGAATGTGTAACCATGTATGCTATGTAAAGAGTGGCAGTACCGGACGGATGTGCATAATTTAAAAATAAGAAAAGAAAAGAAAAAGTTTTTCACGCTTCCGCAACCACATGTCGCACATCTATTCGATACCGCTGCCTATGTGAGCCTTCGCCCAAGGGTCCTCGGGCCTGAGGGTGGCGGTCGCGATCCGGTGATCCGCAGAGGGTGGGTTTTGGGTCATGACACAGTAAACATGGCCTCATACTACTCTACTGTCATATAGCCCTGATGTAGCACCATGAACTCAACAATTTTTTGGTTCTTCAACTCTCGGGGGAAATACTTCTCATTGAAAACCATGGTAAAGCACTGCCAGTCCATGTCTGGTTCCCTTGCCTCCTCAAGCAGCCACTATTTATGTGCAACCCCCTTGAACCGATATATGGCGTATGCCACCTTCAGTGTCTCAATGCATGGCAAGATGCAAAAAATCCTATTCACCTCCAAGAGCCACTTCTCTGCAGCTATGGCTCCTTGAGTGCATATAAAATGCCCATTTAACTCACTGTGTAAAAATGCCATCATTTTCATGTGTCCGTTCACGGACTTGACCCGTAGGTCCGATTAATCAACCATTAGGTCCTATCAATTAGATAACATCAGATGGGTAATGTGACTGAGCACAAAACCCAACATTTAACATAAATTAGGATTCTATTGTGATTCCATAAGAAGTGTATAATGCATAGAACATCATGACATAAGCATACAATGATAAGCATCAATACAATGAATCAAATCATGAGATATCAGTCAATAGGCATCCACCAGGTAGGACAATATCAATGGTGGGATGATAACAACGGATACATATATGAGTACAAAGTTTTGGCAGTAATAGAAAGAATGTGGCTTGGAAAACCACGTATCAAAGATAGAAATTTACTTACCTTATTAGTGCGTCTTAGTATTCTGTGACCTTTCCCTTTCTTTTCGAGTCTCCTATATACCAGTAAACACGTTTCAGTTTTAATGCTATTTATCCATTTATGCATCATTATTATAAGTATCTTTTTTCCTAATTTAGGCTCTACCATTGAGTCCGGAACGTCAAAGAAAATAATTTTAGGCTTTCACGATTTTCAATTTGAACTAGTTTACTGAAAGGGCAATGTCACGACCCAAAACCCACCCTATGCGGATCTCGTGTCGCAGGGCCGACCTTAAGGCCGTCCCTACTTTTTCCATTCCTGTATCATAGTACTAATATGCAAAGTACTAAAATCTTAAAACAATAACAGCGGAAGTCTTATCAATGACCATAATCAACGGAAGTCTTTTCAATACATGATATGGTTCTACAATAACAAAAATAAGAACCAGACATAACCAACACCTGTGGGTGGTGAATACATGGGAGAACTAAACATAGACTGGTACAGTTCCTCAAAATGTCCTCCTATGCTCTCAGACTCCTATTGGGGTCTTTCAGCGTCATTACCTGAAATGGGGGTAAATAGGGTGGAATGAGCTACGAGAGCTCAACAAGTAAAAATAGATCTTCGATACTGGTATCGGTGAAAAATGAATCCATGAATAAGATTATGATAGCCAATCATAAGAAAAGAGATGTTGTGATAGTCAATGAGAACAGTTGCCCTGAGGGCCAATGAACAATAGGTCACAATGTACAATTAGGAGTAATGGATACAACATTAACATAAAACTCTCAATAACAATGTATCAACATGAATGTACTGCCATAATAAACCGATCACAATCAAATCAATGAAGGATGTCCTCTCAATGTAAGATAAGTCATAAGAAATAGTGTCATTCAACAATCACAATCATATCAATCAAATAAGAGATGCTTTTATTCTGTGTCAGGGCTCGGCACACCCTCAGTCTTTTGGGGCTCGGCATACCCCCTAGTGAATTCCAATGAATTGCCATATGTCTGTTCACGGACTTGACCCGTAGGTCTCCAGTCAATAAGAAAACATTAGATGGATATTGTGACTGAGCACAAATCCGGTTTACATAAACATTTCATGATCATAAGTGATTCCATAAGAGTATAAAAATGGAATATCATATATACAATGAAAGCATAACAAGAGGCCTTTCAAGGCATGGTTCAACATGATAACAATGATATAGCAATCAATCAATGTCCACAAGATAGAACAATATCACATTGTGGAAAACAAAAAATATCAGATACGTTCAAGAGTACAAGCTTGGCAGTAAGGAGAATAAACTTGGCTTGGAAACACCATATGGATTCCTATATCAAAAATTCTTGAGTTTGCCCTTTCCTTTCGAGTTCCCTATATGTGATATCCCGACCCGGGATACGACACGTTTACCGAGCTTAATCGACTGAATAGGGTAATGTGAGCTGTTTGAGCTCTATATCATGGTATTTTATGGAACCAAACAATTAAGGGATGTGAATGGTTTGCTTAGTATACCTAGTGCCGGGCAACACCCGAGCACCTTAAGACCTAACATCGTAATGCGTGCATGCACGTATTCCGATGCACCAACATATTTCTCAGACACGTAGTACGTTTAAAATCAGTGTATGCATGCGCCATTATAAATGAATTTATATGCACATGTATAGATATATTTTCATAAATAAAGATATGTATTGTATATGTGTATATATGTATGAATACATGAGGCATGATGTATAGTATATATATATATATATGTATATATGTAAATATATACATGTATATGTAAGTAAAAGATCAAGGAAAGGTAAAGGGGAAAGGGGGCTGCATGTGCACCATGACTTGTGTATACATCACTGTGTGTGTGTGTGTGCTCGAGTGTGTGGGAAACAACACCAAGGCAACCGACCTTGGTGTAAGAATATCTTGTATATATATATATATATGTATACATATATATATAGGCTGCTACGTGGATGGAGGAGGTTTAAGGGACGGTTCTCTACAGTCAAGGATGACTGCAAGAGAGAAAGAGAGAGAGAGAGAGAGAGAGAGAGAGATAAGGTAGAGAGAGGAGAGAGGCGGTGGAATGTCTCTCTATATATATACAGGTTTGTGAGTTGAGAGGTTAGAAAAGAAAGGGAAGGATTAGGAACTGAAGGGGAGAAGAAGAGATAGAAGTTGAAGGAAACGTAGAGGTTTTGAAGGTCACTGTAAGTAGAAATCCAAAAATATAGGTGAGTTTGTCAAGCTTTTGATTTTCTGATTCAAAGCATAAAGTTGAGTTTTATTGATAGGGTCTTGTAGGGTATAAAAATTGAAACTCAATGCAAAAAGAATCACTTAAAATGGTTGAGAAATCAGTAAGAAATGTTAAGTTGCAAGTTGGAGTGATAATACGGGTTTCACAAATTTTATGCTTAAAACTTTAGTTTTAGTTTGGGAAAATGATCTTTAATGGTGCAGAAAACATTTAGGCTAAAATTTGAGTGAAACCTGTGACTTAACAGTCACGAAATTGAGAGGGAAGGTTTGGCCGAAAAGTCGGCCGGAACTATGGATCCCTATATTCGTGAAGATGGGGAGGGTCTTGATGAAAACTAAGATTGGGGTTGAGGTCCTTGGGAAGAAGGGAAGAAAATTGTCACATCCCGAACCCCACCCTACGCGGATGTCGAGGACGTGACTGCCAGTCAGTCGCGACGCGACCAACCAAAGGCAAATTCTGAACTTTCCGACGAATTGCACTCCAACTGTAGGGTCAGATGCAGCAGAATTTAAAACTTTTTCTTTGTGTCACGGGAATGCAACTCACTTATCCATCATAAGAATATGTATCACAGAGCAAGACTAAATCCAGTCAGCCAACAATTCTAATCTCGGAGCATATCTAAAATTAAGCATATAACAACAGAGCAGATCTAATATCTCTAGAGTACCATTAGTTCCATGAGCCATGTCTATCTAGTATATATGAGTCAAGTCAGTCATAACATACCACTCATCGGAATAACCAGGTTCAATCCACAATAAACCAGTCTCTACAATTCAGTGCTGTCAGATCCTTACTTGCGATGCCACTTGGCCTATTCACGTCATGTCATAGTACCTTCTAATCCAATGGAGGTAATTCCTGAAAAATGTCAGAATAATGGGGTGAGCTTAAATAAGCCCAGTGAGTAACACAGATTCCCTATCATGGGTTTCAAAACCAGTTTTGTGCTTCCAAGGCACATGGATAATTTAGTCATTTCAAAAATAACTATTTTTATAAATCCATTTCATAAGCAGTCTAGTACAATAAAACAGAATCGAACAAACAATACAAATGGATCGGAACATGACATAACCAATCGGTCAAAACAATAACTATTGCTAATATATCGGTCAAGACACAGACTTTTCATTAACGGAACGAATCACAATCGGGACTGAGTGGGAACAATAAGTCAGTCAAGACAGGGGCATATTATCAATGGCTAGAACATAGCGGAGTTGAACAAGATCAATCAAGACAAGGCATACCAATAACAGGACGGAAGCATAACAGAACTAGACCATCTATCAATCAGGCCAGACGTATCATCAACGGACGGAATATAACGGAATCGAACAGAAACAATACATCAGTCAAGCAAAGGCATATCGCGAACGGATAAAATTATAACGGAACTAAACGGTAACAATACACAAATCAAGACACAGGGAATCATGAACAGGACACAACATAACGGAATTGGGTAGAAACAATATAACAATCAAGTCAGGGACACATTACTGTCGGAACTAATCATAACTGGACTGAACAATGTTTCAATCAAGACAGACGTATCATCAACGGACAGTACACAATGGAACTGGACCATATATCAATCAAGGCGGACTTAACATCATTAATGGACGGAACATGTCAGAACCGGACGGAACATATCAATCGAGGCAGACATATCATTAACGGACAGCACATAACCGAACTGGACCATATATCAATCAAGGCGGACTTAACATCATTAACGGACGGAACATGTTGGAACCTGACGGAACATATCAATTGAGGCAGACATATCATTAACGGATAGCACATAACCGAACTGAACGGAATTCCTAATTCGAAGGACACAAGCACATCACGTGGAATGCGGTACAAAGGGCGTACATTAAGTACATACATTTAAACAATATAGCATTCAGACAGTATACTATACAAAGCGGTACGATACAACAAAATGTTGTTCTTTGCCTATATCACATGGTTCATTTAATCGTTTCGGAAATAATGGTTCAATATATCCATTTTATCTCAACAGTTCAAAAAGGGCAAAACAGTACGGGATGCTAGCACAGGGATCAGGAATATAGTCAATTATTTAAAAAGACTAAGACCATGTCATAAGTGATATAATACGAAAAGCATGCATTTAAATAATTGCACGTAAATAATTGCATTCAAAACAGATCAGTAAATCAAGGGACAGTATCAAAACAATGTCAGAAGTTACTCACAAACTTTACGCTTATTTCCTTGCATAAATAATCCGATAACCTCCAGGTACGTCAGGCATCTCCATGTATATCCTGAATAATAATCATCAATCACAGACAGATCAGAACTCATCCATTCAGGTCTCATTCGTCATCTTAGGTATCTATCGGATTACCTAAGATAGCCTAGTAGCCTATCGCCCTTCCATTGGGTCTCACCCGAGGCTATTTCATTCTTTAATTAGGCTTAGCAGTTATTAGGATTATATCCTAAGTCATTTAGACTTCAATTGTTATCAGTCAGGCACTCATTCAACCTTAGGGGCAAAATGGTAATTTTACTATTTTTGTCCCGGACCCCGTCGTGGTCTTCGGAATAGTCTTTATATCTTAAGTACAAAGTTCTACGTCCTTTGGACTCCAATCGGTATCAGTTAGGTTCTCATTTTAACCATAGGGGCAAAATGGTAATTTTGCCATTCTTATCCCGGACCCTGTTATGGTCCTCAGAATATCCCATATATCGTATATATGAAGTTTTAAGTCTTTTAGACTTTAATCGGTATCAGTTGGGTACTTATTTAGTCTTAGGGAAAAAATGGTAATTTTGTCATTTTTGCCCCGGACCCTATCATGGTCCTCAGAACGTCCCATATATCTCATGTATAAATTTGTAAGTCCCTTGGACTTCATTTGGTATCTGCTTTAGATCGTCGGGACACATTGGTCATTTCTCGTTTTATGCGTTGACTGTTTCGGAGTCTTATTTAGCCCTTCAGTGTTCATAATTATCTCTATGATAATTTATCAGATCAGTTTGACCTTTATTCGACCTCTACTTTGCACTTACAATGCTCAGGGGTATTTTGGTCATTTTACGTTTTGTGTAATTCTGACCCCGATTCGTCATCTAATCAAGTATACAGTCTCACCAGTGTCTGGGCTCCTACCGGTATCAGTTTCGTCCCGATCGGACTTTGTTTAGGTCTCGTACGGTATCAGGGGTAATTTGGTAATTTCATGTGTCGTATTTTTCGGCACGTCAGTTCATAAAATGGACCTCACCATTGGGTCCAGAGCGTCCAACAAAGTGAAATTGGACTGTCTGTTATGTTTAATCGGCCCTGAGTATCATTAAGGGCAATTCAGTCATTTATACCTACGTGTCTGTATTTTTCGGGACCTCAGTTCATTAAACGGACCTCACCGTTGAGTTCAGAATGCCCGAGATAGTCAAAATAGGCTATCTGATATTTTTATTTGGGTCTGGGTACCATCAGGGGCAGTTCGGTCATTTATCACTTACGGGTCTGTATTTTTCGGGACTGTATTTCCAAAATCGGACTGTACCATTGAGTCCAGAATATTTGAAATAGTGAAAATACACTATTTATTTAATTTATTTGGACTCCGTTTGACATATTTAATGTCTAGGGGTAAAATTGTAATTTTACCTATTTATTAAAATAATTAAATAATTATTTTATTATTTAATTAATTTATTCAGGGCTTAAATGAAGAAATTTCTCAAAATTCTGGGCCACAGTAGGATTCTGTTAAACAGTGGGGACAAATCCGTAATTTCAGGAACTTATAGGGGTCAAAACATAATTTTATAAATTAGGGGTTCAAACCCTTTGGTTTTTTGGTTAAACTGTTGAACCGGTCCTCTTACCAACTGAGCCAACCGGTTCAGTCATTTCAGGAAAACCGGGATAACATATCCCTCATAATCTCAATTTCAGTCCCTATCCGAGTTTCAGTTGCCCCTAATCCCAATTTTAATTTTTAAGCCCGTAACCAAACAGGCTGATTTTAATTTAAAACAATCAGTTTAGCCAAAACGACACCGTCCTATTAATTCGGTGGCACGCTCGTGGACAGACACGTGTCCGAGTCGGTTCAGTGGGTTTAGGCGTGTTGGACGAGTCGACTCGGTCGACTCGTCGTCTTCTTCACCAACCAGTGTACTGTTGCCCTAATTCCCAGTTCCGGTTTCCTCCATTTTCGTGGAGTTTCAGGTAGGGTTTTCAACTGCTTTCGGTTCCAATCAGTCCCTGGGTGTCATGCCATCATCTTGGCATTGGTTTGGTGCCTCGAATCAAGCTCAAATGCTTGGTCTATGGAGAGATAACCGAAACAGTATATGAGCTAGTAAATCCCCATTTTTGGCTTAAATTAAATGGGGTTTCGTCTGTGGTGACCTAAAGATCATGAGGTTCAAGCCCCCATTCACAAATCTCAGTTTAGGAGTCTTAAACAGTGGCTGGGTTTCATGGCCGAAACCTGCAACTCCGATTTTGAGGGTCTTAACCTGAGCGTTGGGGTCGCGGTCCAGGGTTTTTAGAACCCTCTTGAGGTCTAGAACAGGTCTAGGCAAGCCAAAATGGGTTTGGCTAGGGTCGAATCAGACCTGCTGTATGGGAGGTCGTCAATGGCAGTTTCTAATGGAGGGTGTGTTTCGAGCCTTCTAGGCTCTCTCAAACTATTTAAATCCGTCCCTAGGTGTCACAGTAGCTTATGCATGCAATTTATATGGCCTCAATTGACTGAAACAGTAAGCAAAACTTAAGAGGAAAAAAATTCAGAATTTTGGTGTTTATACCTTAGGGTCGACCACTGTCCTCCATGGTTCAATATGAGATTCCTGTGTGTTGCCCCAGTGCAGTCGTGTGCTGCTCAGTTGCTTTCCTTCATGGTGCACCTCCATGTGGAACACACCATGCACACACTTGCTCTTCACTCACACATGCAAGTTTTCTTTCTAACCCACTCTCTCTTTTGGTGCAGGTCTGTCCGTACACTATCACACACATTCAGGCAGTTTTCTGGCTAGCCCCAAGCAACATGTAAACATATATATACATGCACATACATTTTAATATACATACCTATACATATACATTTCTATATATATGGATGTATATATATCAGAGAATCAGTGGAATTATAGGGCTGATGTGGGCTGATGCAAGCCAATCATATGGGGTTTGCATGCAAGGCCATTGACTAATTTGGGTGGCAGCTTGGGGCAATTCAGAGATATATACAATTAAGTTGTGTATATAGGCACAAAGGTCTGGGTAGCCCAACTGATAAGTTTTTTGGATAAAATACTTTCCCTCCATAGGTCAAGGGTTCAATTCCCCTTGACCACCAATTTGGCCATTTTTCCATATTTTGGGCTAAGGCCCTGTTTGGCTGCATGTTAATTCAGTTTTTGATGTTTGCCTCATAACTTTCATTCCGTAACTCCTTTTTCGATGCGGTTTGTTCCGAGAGTTTCATATTTCAGTTATCTACAGTGTCAGAGGTTCCGTGTCATTTATTAGTCATTCGGGATTTTCGTGGCTAATTAATTCGAATTCCGTCAGTGTTAAATTGACATTATTTTACCTAATTAATTGGTAATTAGGTTCGGGTATTGTACCCTATTCTCGAACATGTTTTAATTGTTTTATCGGTCTATCTTGACCGTCGGGAGATTAGGGTTAATTCCCTTGATTATTCTCTGAGCCGGTATTAATTAATAATTAATATTTAATTATTAATTATACAGGATCGGGGTGTTACAAAAATGGCATTGAAAACGGGGTGGAATAAGGTCGGATTTAGGTTGCCGTCACCGGAGAAGGTGATAGAACCCTAATGCATGCTCACCGGAGTATCGGGGAAAACAACCGTGAAGTCGTAAGGCTATCGGGTTAAAATTAAACCGGATCCGAGTTCGGATCGGGTCGGGACTCGATCGAAAATAAAATGGGAAGTGAAACTGTGTCATTTTATATATGAATTTTAAATGAATTGGGTTGTTTGGTTGTAGGGATAGAAAATGTGGAATTTGGGTTTGGGCTTATCCAAACCGTGGATAGGGTAGGAACTAAGATATTGTAATCCGGTTCTTTAAATTAAACTGAACCGTTTGGTTCAGTGACAGGTCAGGCCGGTTTAGGGTTTCTGGTTGTGAACCAACTGGTTCAAACCGTAACTTTGAGAAATTGTGAACCGACCCCAAATGTTTTAGGAAATGTCACTGTGGCCCAAACAGGAAAATTAATAAAATATTAATTTTTACAAAAATGCCCCTATTTCAAATATGGGTCAAACGAAGTCCAAACGATGCAAATGAATAATCAATTTTTATTATCTCGGACATTCTAAGATCAATGGTGAGGTCCGTTCCATGATACGGGTCTCAAATAATAAAATACACATAAAAGTGCAAAATGACCATTTTACCTTTTTTAGTACAAATGTCCAAATGGAATTCTGCGAAAGCCTAAACCGACTTTCTTTGGTGTTCCGGACTTAATGGTAAAGTCTAAATTAATGATAGAGATACTTATCATAGAAAGGCATAAAATTTGATGAATAGCATTAATTCTGAGACGGATCTATTGACATATAGAGAACCGAAAGGCAAGGGCACACTCACGGATTTCTGATATAGAATCACGATAGAGGTAAGTAAATTCACTTTCTCTTCCATGTGGTGTTTCTAAAGCCAAGTTTATCCTTTATTGCCGAACTTGTACTCTTGAAAGTACCTCATGTTATTGCGATCCACAATGTGATATTGTTCTATCTTGTGGACCTTGATTGACTACTGTATCATTACTTTCATATTGAACCGTACCTGGAAAGGCCTACTGTTATGTCTCTATTGAATATATGATATTCCATTTTATACTTCTATGGAAATCACGAAATGATCATGATATGTTATGAATACCAGATTTTGTGCTCAGTCACAATATCCATCTGATGCTTTCTGACTTGATTAACTGGAGACCTAAGGGTCAAGTACATGAACAGACAGGTGGTAGGAATGAATTCCTCGAAGGCTTCCACCGACAATTCCACTGGCATTTCCATTTGCATTTCCATGGGCATTGCATTTACATTTGCATTTGCATTCTACCTGAGAACAGAGTAAATGCATCTCTTAGGGATTGATATGATTATGTTATTGAATGGCACTATTCCTTATGACTTATCTCACATTGAAAGGAAACTCTTCATTGAATTGATTGTGATCGGTTTATTGTGGCAGTACATTCTTGTTATGTAATCATTGAGAGATTCAAGTTGATGTTATTTCCATTACTCCTAATTGTATATTGTGACTTATTATTCATTGGCCTTTATGGCAACTGTTCTCATTGGCTATCACAGCATCTCTTTCCTTATGATTGGCTATCATAATCTTATTCATGGATTTGTATCTTACCGATACCAGTGTCGGAGATCTGTTTTAACTTGCTGGGCTTTCATAGCTCATTCCACCCTACTTACCCCCATTTCAGGTGATGACGCTGCAAGACCCCAGTAGGAGTTTGAAAGCGTAGGAGGACATTTTGAGGAACTGTACCAGTCTATGTTTAGTTCTCCCATGTATTCACCACCCACTAGTGCTGGTTATGTCTGGTTCTTAATTTTGTTATTATAGAACAATATCATGTATTGAATAGACTTCCGTTGACATTGTATACTGAAAGACTTTCGCTGATCACTATCATTGCCAAGACTTCCGCTATTATTGTTTTAAGATTTTGGTACTTTGCATATTAGTACTATGATACAGGAATGGAAAAAGTAGGGACGGCCTTAGGGTCAGCCCCGCGACACGAGATCCGCATAGGGTGAGTTTCGGGTCGTGACACTATATATCAGTAGATACGTCTCAGAATTGATGCTATTCATCAAATTTTATGCCTTGCTATCTTAAGTATCTCTAACACTAATTTAGACTTTACCATTGAGTCCGGAACGCCGAAGAAAAGTCGGTTCAGGCTTTCGCGGAATTCTATTTGGACACTTGTACTAAAAAGGGCAAAATGGTCATTTTGTACTTTTACGTTTCATACTTTTCCGTACTTTGTTTCATAATTTGGACCTCACCATTGAGTCTAGAATGTCGAAGAAAGTCAATTTAGACCTTCCCCGGTTTAAATTTGACTTTTAGGGTACTAGGGGTATTTTGGTCATTTTACCCCCTTACGTGTCTTTATTTTTGGGGCTCCGTCTCTCAAAACGAATCTCACCATTAGTCTCAGAATATTCAAAATAGTCAAAATACACTATTCATATGTTAAATTTGGACTTCATTTGCTTCATTTATGACCTAGGGGTAAAATAGTAATTTTACTTTATTTATTAAATAATTATTTAATTATTTTTCCAGAGGTATAATTGCATAAAATTTCCCTCAATTGGGCCACAGTAGAGTTTCCTAGAAATTCTGGGGTCAATCCGTAAATAGGAAAAGGTTTAGTTTATTTATTTTAGTTAAAATCAAAAAACCAATGGGTTCAGTTCAAATCTAAGTGAACCGGTCCGATCTCCCATTGAACCAACCGGTTTGGTCGGTTTACCACGTAATTCTAACGTCATGATGACATCATCCCTAACGTTTTAAAAGTTTAAAAACATATATGAAACATCGTCGTTCCAATAATGCGGTGGTAGTACCGCAGACCCCCACGTGTCTGAGTGAACTCATTGGGCCTTCCAACACGAGTTGACTCAGCGTCTTCTTCCCTATTCGACTACCCACTATTGCCGTAGTTATAGTTCTGTTTCTTTTTCAATTTCGTGAAGTTTGGTTCCATCATTTGCCACTGTTTTCAATCTAAAATGTTTCTGAGACATCACCAATCAGTTTGGCATTCGTTTTGGAGTTCAAAATGAACTCATTAGTTCGATTTGAGCCTTGATAATCCGACCTGTAAGTCGATTGTAAATGCTCATTTTTGAGCCAAATTCAATAGGATTTGTTCTGTTGTGATGCTCTTGTCCTAAGTTTTCATATCCCATTCGTTAAAGTGGGATTTAAGTCACGGTTGAAAGGTTGGGTCTTCAACCCAGAACCTGTAACTCAATTTTTGAAGGGCTTTTCTTAGAATTTTTGATTGCAGTCCTATGTTTTTAACATGCTTGTAGGGTCTAGTTTTAGTCTCAGTAACCAAATCTTGGTTTGGTGGTGACGGATTTAGACCTGCTATAAGCAAGGTCATCAATGGCAGTTGTGTACTGTTCTTGGTCTTTTAGGGCTGTTTTGTGGCCAATCTTCACGTGTTCATTAGTTTAGATATACTCCAGACATCATATATACAAAATCGAACTTAAACAGCCTACATGCATGTATATATTCTAGAGAGAGAAATTGAGGTGTTTTGTGGGTTTACCTCAAACAGTATCCTTCCCTCTCATTCTCCTTTTGAATCACCTCTCTTCCTCTTCTTGGAACTCTCTCTTCCTTTCTCTGTATGTGACTGAATGGTGTGTGGGTCGTATGTGTGTATATATGTATATAGGTGTATATACTTGATCATTGCAATTCTGATTTCCCCACCAACTGGCTTTCCTTTTGCTTGTTGCAGCAACTCAAATATATATATATATATATATATATATATATATTTTAATATACACACATGCATGTTATTCACACATATATACATACTTGGTCACATGTATTCACACACAATACACCTTTTAGTGTGTGTAGGTGTGTGTGTCTTAATATTTAATTATAAATAATTATTAATTTAATTAATTAATTATTTTAAATTAATTAATTATTTTCTTAAGTGTAGGCATCTTTACACTAATTTTTTCTTAACCTCGTAATTGCACACATGCACCTTATTTTAGATATATTGCATGTGTATACGTATGCATGCATGCATGCATGGAACTGCATGTGTGCACGCATTACGAGGTTGGGTTCCGGATCACTAGACATGGCCCGGCACTGGTCATATAACTGACAGGGTTCACATTTTAAGATCGTGCAGTGAAATCGGTATTCATCAAAATATAGAGTTTAAACATCTCGGGTTACAACTGATAGTATGCTACCTGTCACGACCCGAAACCCACCCTATGCGGATCTCGTGTCGCGGGGCCGACCCGAAGGCCGTCCCTACTTTTTTCATTCCTGTCTCATAGTTCTAATATGCAATGTACTAAAATTTTAAACAATGAACTGCGGAAGTCTTTATCAATTACAGTAATCCAGCGGAAGTCTTTTAATAATTTAAACAACGAAAGTCTATTAAATACATGACATAGTTCTATATAAGACAAAATGAGAACTAATCGTAACCAGCACCCGGGGGTGGTGAATACAAGGGAGAACTAACATAGACTGGTACAGTACTTCAAAACATCCCCCTACGCTCTCAGACTCCTACTGGGATCTCGCAGCGTCATTACCTGAAATGGGGAGTAAGTGGGGTGGAATGAGCTACAAAGCTCAGTAAGTAAATGTAGATCTCCAACACTGGTATCGATGATTAACAAGGAATACGAATTCATATGAGGACATGACAGCCAATCATGAAAATAAGATGCTGTGATAGCCAATGAAACAATTGCCACGAGGGCCAATGGAAAGTATTGCCGCGAGGGCCAATGAACAGTAATCACAATACACAATCAGAAGTATTGGGTGTAATATCAATATGAAGAAATTCAAATGATAATATAACAACAATGAAATACTGCCACATTGAACCGATCACAATCAAATCAATGAACAATGTAAGATGAACCATAAGGAGCAGGATCATAAGGGATAATGCCATTCAACAATCATAGTTCCATCAATCATAAGAGATGCTGTTATTTTGTGTCAGGGCTCGGCAGACCCTCGATCTTTTGTTGCCCGGCATACCCCCTAGTGAATTCCAGTGATTTGCCATTTGTCCGTTCACGGACTTGACCCGTAGGTCTCCAGTGTATTAGAAAGCATCAGATGGATGTTGTGACTGAACACAATTCCCGTGTTCATAAACATGTCATGATCATAAGTAATTCTATAGGACATAAAAATGGAATATCATTCATTCAATAAGGATACAACAGTTGGCCTTTCAAGGCATAGTGTAACATGATAACAATGATACATCAGTCAATCAAATGTCCACAGGATAGAAAAATATCGAATTGTGGAACACAAGGATATATCAGTACATTCAAGAGTACGAGTTCGGCAGAAAGAGAATAAACTTGGGTTTTGGAAACACCATATGTAAGAGGGAGTGATCCACTTACCTCTAAATACAGTCTTATATCAGAAATTCGCGAGTTTGCCCTTTCTTGTCGAGTTCCCTATATATATCAGTAGATACCTCTCAG
Source organism: Nyssa sinensis (assembly GCA_008638375.1). Classification (NCBI taxonomy): domain Eukaryota; kingdom Viridiplantae; phylum Streptophyta; class Magnoliopsida; order Cornales; family Nyssaceae; genus Nyssa; species Nyssa sinensis. The sequence continues at coordinate 18,328,238 of CM018038.1, forward strand.
AATTAATGCTATTCATCAAATTTTATGCCTTACTATCTTAAGTATCTCTAACACTAATTTAGACTTTACCATTGTGTCCGGAACGCCGAAGAAAGTCAGTTCAGGCTTTCGCGGAATTTCATTTGGACACTTGTACTAAAAAGGGCAAAATGGTTATTTTATACTTTTATGGTATTTCATCTTTTGGGACCCCGTTTCATGAAACAGACCTCAACAATGGACTTAGGATGTCTGAGATAGTAAGAATACTCATATAATTTGCCTTGTTAGGACACATGGGTATTTTGGTCATTTTAGGATTTGTTTTTATTGTATCTTAATGTTCGGAGCCCCGTCTCGTAAAACAGACCTCACCATTGGATCCGGAATACCCGAGATAATAAAGTTTGACTATTTATTTGCCCCATTTGGACTTCGTTTGACTTATTTGTGACTCAAGGGTAAAATAAAAATTTTACCCATTTAATAAATTACTTAAATAATTTATTTTATTATTTTATTATTTTTCTAGGGGCTTAATTGCACAAATTTTCTAAAAGTTGGGCCACAGTGTAAATTCGTAAAACAGTTGGGGGTCAAAGTATAAATATCCAAAGTTTCAATCTGAACCAGTTGGTTGAGTTCAATTTCAAGTGAACCGATCCGGTCTTAACTGAACCAACCGGTTCGGTCGGTTTAATCACGTAAGGCTGACGTCATGATGACGTCATTAAAACGACACTGTCCTACTTAACCGTTTTATGCGATGGGTCAGTTTCCGACCCGAACCCGATTTGACCCAAACCCGGTTCCGTCTTAACCCGAAATGCCACCCCGACATTCCGGTCATCTCCCCCATTACTCCGGTAGGGTTCCGGTGGTGAACAGTTGCCTTCTCTAGAGACGGCAAACATTCCCGATCAGTTTCCCACCCCATTTTCAATGCCAGTTTCTTTCTAATTCCATGGGGACTTCATATCTAAATTTATTGTTTGATTTAAACTACGATAGCCCTTCGAATAGATGGATTTGCAGTTCCGGCCAGTTTTTCGGCCAACTATTCCTTTTAAATTTTGTGACTATTTCTTCTCGGTTTTAACCCCATTTCGATTCTAAAATGTTTCTACACTTCATACCAACATTTTTATAAACTAATTTTAAAGTTTAAAGCATAAAATATATGGGAACCAAGATTATCCACCGAACCTGCAACTAGGGTTTCCTCCCTCATTTGTGAACCAAATGAGGTACGGTTTGTTCCTATCAACGCCATTTTTCATGCTTGTTTAGACCCTATGATCAGTATGAATCGAATCATGCTAGAAAATTTCAAAACAGAAACAATAACTTACTTCTATTTCCTGATTTCTTGGTGTTGGAAGCTCCTCCTCCTCACGTCTCCACTCCAGAACTTTTCCACAATTTCCTGAGCTTCTTCTTAGCACACTCGGATCCTTTAATGTTCTTCTCTCCTCAATTTTCTCAACTCTCATGTAAAGACATGTATATACATAATAATTGTATATCCTTGCCCCAAAACCCTCAACCATTGGTCTTGTCACAGCCATACCTTCTCCCATACTTCTTCTGATTTGCACCTTACTCCACCATACCTATTAGGTTAGGGTTGGCGGAGTCATATTACTTTATGAATATATATATATATATATATATATGCATATTTATAATAATATACATATATATTCCCTCACCTAACTCACACACACTTGCACGGCTGGTAACACAGCCCTTTTGCCCATTTTCTTTTCTTTCCCCTTTTTGTTTTCATTTAATATACACATATGTATATATATGGTTTAATACATTATATATATATATACATGTATAAACTCATGATTATACCTATTTTATACATACACATATACCCATATATATACGTATATACTAAGCTCTGGGCACGTATGCATACACCAATATTTTATAGTCTACGTTCATGGGTGCATGTAAGCATGCATGGGTTTGCGTGCGTGTGTGCATTACGGGGTATAGTTCTAGGCTGCTTGGGCATCGCCCAACACTGACTGCGTAATTCATACTGTTCAAGTTCTAAGGTCATATGTGATGTCAGAATATAGAGTTTAACAGTTCTGAGTACAATTGATAAAGTGTTATCTGACCCGATTACCTCGGTATACGTGCTAACTCAGGTCAGGGTATTATAGTACCCGACCCAGCTTACCTCGGTATACGTGCTAACCCAGGTTAGGGTATTATAGGCAAAATAGTCATTTACGTGTCTCTATTTTTTGGGTTCTATTTTCATAATTCGGACTTCACCGTTGAGTCTAGAAGCTTTGAAATAATAAAATTTTACTATTTACTTAATTCAATCGGAGTTCGTTTGACTCACATTTAACTCAGGGGTGTTTTGGTCATTTTGGCGTGTCTACGGGTATTTTATTTTTCAAAATTTTCTCGTAAAATGAGCCTCACCATTGGGTCCAAAGGGTCCAAAATAGTGAATTTACACTATTTATTTGTTAAATTTGGACATCGAAAACTTATTTTAATACTAAGTAATGATTTTATTTAACTCTTAATTATATAACATATATATATATATATAATTCTCACTTTTGTTTACATATGTAATTATGGCACAGTGGTGGGCATGTCTCCCCCCCCCCACTTGCGACGGCCCAAGTTCAATTCCCAGCCCTTGCTTTCTTAATTTTTTTTTTTTTCCTTTAACCTGAATCAGTTTACAACCAATAATGCAATTCAGTTTAAAAACACATCAAGCAGCCCAATCCGACCCATGACATTTAGCCCTTGGTAGGCCTGGGCTGTCCTGACCTGACCCGAACAGCAGCCATAACCCTTCGTTTTTTCGGCGGCCCTCCGGTCGCCTTCTTCGGCGCTAGTAGTAAGAAATTTTAGAATTTTTTGTTTTTTTTTTCTTCTCTTTTCTTGCAGTTTTATTGATGGGGATCAGTTGGGTAGTTTAAGGGGCTTCCATATCCACCATTAAAAACTAAAAACAGTAGGGTTTCGGCTGTCGTTTGTGCCACGGAAGTGGCTACTCCAGCAACGGCCGATTTTTCGGCAAGAGAAATTTCCCAATTTTTCATGCATGTTTCTCACTTTTTTTCGGCTTTTCTAAGCCCCATTCGATTCCTACATCACAAGGGGTTAAATCCTAATCATTCTCTTCCATTTTCGAGCATAAAATTACCCCACCCGTTTCTCTCTCTAAAAACCTGCAACTGAGATTTTCTATCTCAATTGTAGGCCATTTCAATCACTTATTTTTACAAAATCGTTCATTTCTCATAATCATGCATCCCTTAATATAATCTGTAATTCATGCTTTCATAAAATCTACAAGTCATGCTTTTATAAAACTACAATTCATGCTTCCATAAAAAAAAAATAAAAAATCAGCGTAGTTACCTTGTTCTAACATTTTGCCCACAACCCCTCTTCCTGTTGCCTTAGATCTTTCCTTTTCTTCCCCCTTCTGTCCGCTACTCTTCCTTTTTTTTTTTCTTTTTTTTTTTTTCAGTCCTTCACGCATGCATAGGACGCCCAATTTTATAACTCCCACTCAACTCTTCACTCTCACTTACTTTCTCTCTCTCTCTCTCTCTCTCTTAACATTTTTCAGCTTTGTAACCCTCCCTTTATATGTATTTAACGCGTATATATATAATGTCATGACCCGAAACCCACCTTGTGCAGATCTCGAATCGTGACCGCCACCCTTCGACCCTGGGGCCGTCAAGCGAGGCTCACATAAGCGACGGTATCGAACGGTGGTGCAGCCTGTGTTTGCGGAAGCGTGAAAAACTTTTTCTTTTCTTTTCTTCTTTTAACTTTTTGCACATCCACCCGGTACTGCCGCTCTTCAAAGCGGTACACATGATTATACATTCAGAGCATAATAAAAAATTTAAGACTTTATAAATAATACATGTCCAGTTGTCCCTTAGGACTTAGTTAAATAACATTTAAATATTTCTATAACAAAAAATGACTAACTATAAGTCCTTACTACTTCCCAAAAATTGCTAATCTGTGAGGAGCTTCCTACGCCCTTCCTCAAAATTTGCAAAACTCTAACCATCTTCATCATCAAAAGTCAAGATTTCTTTCAGATACTTGTAATGTTGTTCGAATAAATCTGGGTAAGCTAAACTAAGCATGTGAGTAATTCCAAAATTTTTCATGGGTTTTTAATTGGTAGTAGTTTAGTACAAGAGAGTTTATAAAAAAATCACTACCAATTGCTTGTATACTTCAAATGCAGAATATATGCATTCTTTAAAATAGATAGCTTCGAAACGTTTAAAGTATTCAAGCTAAACATGTACTTCTTCAAATAGAATTTAGGAACTTCAAAACATAAAGATATGCATAGTAAAATGAGGGTAAAACCGGCTTCCATTTTTAAACATAACATCTTATCACTTTCATTAGTAGAATCCGTTTCAAACCAGATTCCAATTTTACTTCGTGTAGAGAATCTCATGCCTAGGGGATTAGATACTGCTACCTGGCATTTCTTTATGTCATGATTGAGTTCCAAAGGAACCCAACGTCACAAATAGTGCTTACGCACAGTTTATCTTGCATTACTAGTGGCAACAAGAGGTATATAAAACAGTTACAAGTAAATGCTATTTAAAAGCATTAACCATTGCCTCCCTGAAGTTGCATTTAAATACATTTAACACATGACTTCTTCAAATAGATGCTTTTATAAGCATTCAAAACATAATGTTTATGACTTCATAATGGAATCTTCAAATACTTGGAATATGCAAATTCAGAATATTTAAAGAGATTTGGCATTTTAAACTCAGACATGCTGAAACATATTTTAAAAAAAAACTGTAGTAGAAACCATTCACTGAGCATGTCACAATAGGGTGTATAAGAACAGAAATACTTTAAAATAGGAACCATGTAAATATTGAATTTAAGGTTCAAATGCTTCAGATGTTTTGAACTTAAAACTTCTTCAAATCTGTGGAGTTAAATCTCCACTTCAAATATAGGATTACTCACCTCAAACTTCAAGGTTAGCGCTACTGATTTGTCTTCCCCTTTCCTTTGATAAGCCTAAAACAATTTATGAAATTTTCATAAATTTCACATGTACTTAAATCAACTTGTGATCTTAACCTATTCTTAGACTATGTAAGCCTAATCCTATAATAGGTTTTATGTTTCAAAATTGGACTACTCGTAGTGATTTATAGTTATATTTACTTGTCTATTTACTTTATGTACTTTAATTGATAAATAGATATTAACTTCGAAGCATATCATTAAGTGATTCAACTTCCTCCCGTTCCCCTTTTTCTTTTAATGCTTTTTCAGCTAGCTTCCTAGCGGCCTCTTCCTTCATGAATCGGCCCATTGGAACTATAGGGCTTTTGAAAATAAAAGGCTCCCAAGAGAGGATTAGCGCCTTCTTGGCAGTGTTTATTTTCCTTTTTGGTTACCCTGTGCTTCCATATGAGGTCATCCATGACGATTTATTTCAATCTCAACCTACGACACAGTTTAATGTAACTAGACGATTTAATTACCCTTTCTAATTATACTCTTCTGATAGCTTCATTAATTCTTAAGGTTGATTTTATAACTTCACATGTTTTGTATCATAGTTTTTGTACTTTATTCCATAATAAGGACCTCACCATTGAGTCCAGAACGTCGAAGAAAGTCAACTTAGACTCTCTCGGACTTCTATTTGGCTTTAGGGGCACTAAAGGCAAAATGGTCATTTTACACTTTTAAGTGTCTTTATTTTTTGAGGTCCCGTCTTGTAAAACGGACCCCATCATTGGGTCCAAAATGTCTGAAATAGTTAAAATACACTATTCACATGTTTTATTTAGACAGCGGATTATTTTAAAATTATTTAATTAATTAAATTAATTTAATATTACTTTTATATAATATATATATATATATATAGTAACAATTATTCACATGGGCATGCCTGTCATAGTGGTCATGCGTGTGGCCTTTAGGTTTCTTGGGTCTTGAGAGGTTGGGCGTTCGATTCCCAAGGGGCACAGCCCCTTTATTTTTTTTCTGATTTAATCAAAACCAAACAACGGATAAGGGCTTAAACGAGATTAAGCTATCCCAGTCCCTATTTTGTATAAATAATTTAATTTCTTAACCTATAAACCAAACAGACCCAATTCAGCTTTTAATTTAAAACACTTATTTCAAAAACGACGGAGTATAGCCTTTATATAACATCAAACGACACCATGTCCCCAACCCTACTGTACATCGTCACCCTCGACCTTCCGGTGAGGCTCCGGTAGGGTTTCGTTGCCTTCTCCGACGACGGTGAGTGTTTTCCAATTGATTTTCAACCTTTTTTTAATGCAGTTTTCTTTCATTTTTCACAAGGATCTCATATTTAACTTTAGTTTTTGGTTTGGACCCCTAAATCTTCACGAATAAGGGAGAAACAGTGGCTCCAGCCAACTGTATTTTTGCCAATTCGTGCCTATTCTTTAATGGTTTTTGTTTCTTTCTTTTTTTTTTATTTCTCTTCTTGTAACATAAAGGACGGGTTCCTTATTAATTAACCAAAGTTTAAAGCATGAAATTACAAAAATCCGATTATCACCCTTCACCTACAACTGCCTTGTTCTAGTTCATTTCTAGCCTTTTTTCCCTGATTCTTTTTGCAAATTTTTACATTTTTCATGTTCTTATAGGTCCACTAATTTATACTAGCATTCGTGCTAAAAATCTACAAAACAGAAACACAAAAATTCACTCACCTGTTTGAAGTTAACTCTCGGTTCCTCTTCTGTTCCTGCTTTTTCTACTTCTGAAATCCTTTCTTTTCTCTCCCTTCCATAGCCTTGTTCTTTTCTCTTTTGCTTTTTCTTAAGCATGCAATGCATGCACTTGCTTTTAAGCAAGTCCACCGCCCTCTCTCTCTAATCTAATTTCTCTCTCTCTCTCTCTCTCTCTCTCTCTCTCTCTCCTTTCTCAGCCCCTATTCTTGATTTCTCTATTGTTTTTCTTCTTCTCTTCAGCTTTTGCATTAAATTCCCTCCCTTGATATTTTGTGTTTATGTGATTTTTGTGTTATATATATATATATATATATATATTATTAAACACACGCTAACTCACACACACATGGCCGACACTCCCATGGCCTTCTCACTTCTTCAGCTTGCACACACCCACTTTTGTATTTATATATATATATGTATATATATTTGCTCATATGCGTATATATATATATTTATACATTTGGCTATAAACACACAATACACACTTAGTATGTGTATTTTGCATGTGTTAATATACATATTTAATTATATGTATATTACTATATACTTGTACACACATAACATAAATATATATTGAAATATACATACTTGTATATTTTCTGACTCTCGGTCCTTTCGTAGTGAATTTTTAACTACCGTTTTAAAATCTCGTAAAGTGTGCCCCATTACCTGATATTTCGAGTCAGGGTATTACATATAACCTACCTTCCAATTGTATTTCCAGCCACATACATATATAATTACATCTATATATAATATATATATATATATCTACATATGTACATATATATATATATATACATCTCCATATTCCATATTCCATATATATATTTTATTATTTTAATTTTATTTTTTATTTTATCTATTTGTTTTAACTTTTATTATTTATTATTGTTATTATTTTTTTTTGGTATTTGTTCCTTAGCTTACTCGGGCATCGCCCGGGCATCATTCGTATAGTCAAAGCTATTGAGATGCCAAATTCGTTCATTTTATTTAATGTCATAACATGAAGTCTTATCGACTCGGTTTACATGGCTCGTTCGGTTATAAATTTAGGTCAGGGTATTACAGATTGGTTGGGTGGGATTCAAGTTGCTTAAAAATCTTCAGGGGTTGCGTACCTATCTTAAATCTTGGAATCTTTTAGAGTTTGGAAACTGAAGCTGCACTTTTCGACTCGCAATAAATCTGGGCTCCGCGACCTGTAGAACACTCAAAAAAGGGTATCAAAGGACCACCAGATTGGCTCCGGCAGTAGCCGCTTCGATGCTTAAGTAAGTAAACGGAATTGAAAAGACTGTATTGAAAGCCAAAGAATGAGCATAAAAATAAAGCGTACCTTTAGGGTTTAATTTATACACCGTGGCCTTCCTAAGTTGATTAGGATTCGGAGCCATGAATATAGGGATTTGATCATCGGAGATTGCAGTTACCTTGTGGAGTATTGTGTCGTAGATAGAGATGATCATTGAAGACTGTTTCCGTGTTTGAAGACTGTTTCCTTATTCCCTGTTCGGCAGTTGTTTAAGGAAACCATAAGGTCGGAGTCATCCGAAACACTGAGTGAATATTCCAGAGACAAAGGTCTGAAGGATATGTGCAAGGGAATGCCTTAGAGGATCCGCCTGCTTTGTATGACCGAGTTTATCGGTTTTGTAAGATATGTATATGAGAATGCTCTGAAGGCTGTGACTGCTCTATATGACCGAGTTTATCGACTCTGTAAGTACACGTGTCTCAAGGTGATTGGTGTGTCTGTTTGTGGTATATCAGCTACTCCCCCCCAAGTCCTAGTTTGATGTTAACAAGCAACTAGGGCTAGGCCTTTTTCGGAGAGTCTTGTATCCTGTCTATTCGCCTTTCAAGGCGACTGTTGGTGCATTATTTATTGTGCAGCCAGAGATTGGGTCTTTTCAAGGTCATCATTGTACTGAACCGATGGTTGGGTTTCTCAAAGTCATCATTGTTCCGAACCGTCATGGCGTTTGGGCTTGGTGGGCCCCTTCTGATACTGCGTTTATAAATACAGGGAGAGATTTGAAATGACCTTTTCCTCGTCATTTTCACTGTGCCAGAAGATCTTGTTCGCCATTGTTGGTTTGTGCGACTTCGAAGAATACGGTTTGTTTGAGGCTTTGGTTTAGAACAGGTTCGACCGATCTTCCTCTTCTTTTGCTTCTTCCTCTTTAAGTTTGAGAGTAATGTCTACTCCTCTTGAATCTTCAAATGCTAGTGAGGGGGTAGGAAATCCCTCAAAGATGGCTATGCCGCCTCATTTAGAAAATGTAGGTGGTCTTGCTGCCAAAGATGTTGGGGAGACGTTTGTTGAGCCCCCCCACAGTCCTGAGACTAGGATAGTCGATGCCTTCATAGAGCCCCGAGACAGGGCTGGGGAGACCTCTGGCAGGTCTTCCCGTAGAGAAGAGGGCGAAAGTGCTGTTACCCAAAGCTTGTTGGACGAGTGGAGGGTGAAGTACAATTTTCCCTCAAATGTTACTTGCAGAGTGCCAGGCCCAATGGATCGTCCTGATAATGTTGAAGCCAGGGAGATATGTGTTTATCTTGCCTAGTTTGAAATGGGTTTGCAACTTCCATTGCCTGATTTGGTTAGGCAGTTCTTCTGTTGGTACAAGCTCTGTCCTGCTGACCTTAATCTTCTGTTGGTACAAGCTCTGTCCTGATTTGGTTAGGGCACAAAAATAATGTAGATGTATCCATAGATCTAATCCGTAGTAATATGGATCTGAAATATAAGAAGGCAGAAGGCCTTTTTTACATGTCTTTGAGAAGGGGTTCCGACCTCTGTCCTCTGTTCCCACTTCTAATAAAACGTGGAAGAAGTGGTACTTCTTTGTTGGAGGAGGATGGGAGCGTGAAGACTTCCAAGATGATGTCTCAATATTCCCACGTACCACGGGTCATAAGGGTGAGGCTTATTTCCTTAGGTTTGTTTTACCTTTGTTATGCCTTCCGAACTGATAATCTGATATGCCATTTCTTGCTTATGTGCAGTCAAGAGCGCTTGGAGGAGATCTGAGTTTACTGATGAGCTCCAAGATCAGTACCGCGTGCTTCTTTCGACTTCCAACCGGGCTCACACCGTCATTGTCACCCCGGAGAACTTGATGGCCGCTCGTACTGATGAGCTTAAGAAAAGGCTAACATTAAGATGGGCAAAGACGGAGGCCCAAGTGGCGGGGGAGGCTTCCTCTCCAGTTGAGCCTGAGCCTCCTCTTCAAGTAAAAAGGAGGAGGTTGATTTCTGGCTCTCCCGAGCCACCTTCTGCCGAAGCTGCGAAGGAGGCCGAACCTGCTGTTCCGGTCTCGGCCGTTCCTCCTGCCCCTTCCGTTCCGAGCAAATGGACTAGGAAGGGGAAGGCTGTCACGACCCGAAACCCACCCTATGCGGATCTCGTGTCGCGGGGCCGACCCGAAGGCCATCCCTACTTTTTACATTCCTGTATCATAGTTCTAATATGCAATGTACTAAAATTTTAAACAATGAACAGCAGAAGTCTTTATCAATTACAGTAATCCAGCGGAAGTCTTTTAAATACATGACATAGTTCTACATAAGACAAAATGAGAACTAAACGTAACCAGCACCTGAGGGTGGTGAATACATGGGAGAACTAACATAAACTGGTACAGTACTTCAAAACGTCCCCCTACGCTCTCAAACTCCTACTGGGGTCTCGCAACGTCATTACCTGAAATGGGGGGTAAATGAGGTGGAATGAGCTATAAAGCTCAGTAAGTAAATGCAGATCTCCAAAACTGGTATCGATGATCAATAAGGAATACGAATTCATATGAGGACATGACAGCCAATCATGAAAATAAGATGTTGTGATAGCCAATGAAACAAATGCCATGAGGGCCAATGGAAAGTATTGCCACGAGGGCCAATGAACAGTAATCACAATACACAATCAGAAGTATTGGGTGTAACATCAATATGAAGAATTTCAATGATAATATAACAACAATAAAGTACTGCCACAATGAACTGATCACAATCGAATCAATAATACAAGTCCCTCGAGACTCGAAGAATCATAAGGGATAATGCCATTCAACAATTATAGTTCTATCAATCATAAGAGATGCTGTTATTCTGTGTCAGGGCTCGGCAGACCCTCGGTCTTATGGGGCCCGGCATACCCCCCAGTGAATTCCAGTGATTTGCCATTTGTCCGTTCACAGACTTGACCCGTAGGTCTCCAGTGTATTAGAAAGCATCAGATGGGTGTTGTGACTAAGCACAATTCCCATGTTCATAAACATGTCATGATCATAAGTAATTCCATAGGATATAAAAACGGAATATCATTCATTCGATAAGGATACAACAGTAGGCCTTTCAAGGCATGGTTCAACATGATAACAATGATATAGCAGTCAATCAAATGTCCACAAGATAGAAATATCGAATTGTGGAAGACAAGGATATCAATACATTCAAGAGTACGAGTTCGGCAATAAAAGAATAAACCTGGCTTTTGGCAACACCATATGTAAGAAAGAGTGATCCACTTACCTCTAAATGCAGTCTTATATTAGAAATCCATGAGTTTGCCCTTTCTGGTCGAGTTTCCTATATATCAGTAGATACGTCTCAGAATTAATGCTATTCATCAAATTTTATGCCTTGCTATCTTAAGTATCTCTAACACTAATTTAGACTTTACCATTGAGTCCGGAACGCCGAAGAAAGACGGTTCAGGCTTTCGCGGAATTCCATTTGGACATTTGTACTAGAAAGGGCAAAATGGTTATTTTATACTTTTATGATATTTCATCTTTTGGGACCCCATCTCGTGAAACAGACCTCACAAATGGACTTATAATGTCCGAGATAGTAAGAATACCCATATAATTTGCCTTGTTAGGACACAGGGGTATTTTGGTCATTTTAGGATTTGTTTTCATTGTATCTTAATGTTCGGAGTTCGGTCTTGTAAAACAGACCTCACCATCAGATCCGGAATGCCCGAGATAATAAAGTTTGACTATTTATTTGCCCCATTTGGACTTCGTTTGACTCATTTTTGACTCAAGGGTAAAATAAAAATTTTACCCATTTAATAAATTATTTAAATAATTTATTTTATTATTTTGGCAGGGGCTTAATTGCACAAATTTTCTAAAAGTTGGGCCACAGTGTAAATTCGTAAAACAGTTGGGGGTCAAAGTATAAATATCCAAATTTTCGGTCTGAACCAGTTGGTTCAGTTCAATTTCAAGTGAACCGGTCCGGTCTTAACTGAACCAACCGGTTCGGTCGGTTTAATCATGTAAGGCTGACGTCATGATGACATCATCAAAACGACACCGTCCTACTTAACCGTTTCATGCGATGGGTCGGGTTCCAACCCGAACCTGATTTGACCCAAACCCGGTTCCGTCTTAACCCGATATGCCCTCGATATTCCGATCATCTTCCCCGATTGCTTTTCCGGCCACGGTCACCGGAACAGTAAACCCTAGCCACTATTTTTACAATTTTCACGTCTAATTTTTACTGTTTTTCAGATCTTTTCATGCCAAATCAATCCCACCGTTTTAATCCGTCATTTGGATAGTTTTAAGCCTAAGAAAGCTACGATTTCGATCGTTCTTTTTCCCAGTTTCCGGCGTAGCACCGGTGAAGATTTCTTGACTGTAACATGTTTATTTTTGGATCATTTTTCATGATTTTTTTTGCGTTAGATTCCTGTTTGGATTTCCTATGTACTTACAAGCTCAAAATTAAGTTTCATGCATGAGATCTTAAAACAACCGAATTATCCCAAAACCTGCAACTAGGATTTTCTCCCTCATTTGTGAACCAAATGAAGTATGGTTTGTTCCTATCAACACCATTTTTCATGCTTGTTTAGACCCTATAGTCAATATAAATCGAATCATGCTATAAAATTTCAAAACAGAAACAGTGGCCTACCTCCAAATTTCAAATTCCCTTGGTGTTGAGCCCCTCTTCCTCGCACCTCTATTCCAGACTTGTTCCCCTTCTTTCTCACTCAGAAACTCTCTTCTCTCTTCTATTTTTCACTTTCAAATTCAGCCGTGCACAATGTATATGTGTACTCATCACTACCTACCCCTCTCTCTCTCTCTCTCTCTCTAGTTAGACTTGACCATGCCCTGAGATCTCCCTACACACTCCAACACCCACTTTCTATCACTACCACTCTCCATTGAGTGTTATACACTCAACTATTGCACACACATACAACCGTACACACACACACCTCTTGATACATATATATATATATATATCTACCCCCACCCACTCACACACACTTGCACGGCTGGTAACAGCCTTTTGCCCATTTTCTTTTCTTTCCCTTTTTTTTTCATTTAATAAACACACATATATATATGGTATAATACATTATATATATATACATGTATAAACTCATGCTTATGCATATTTTATACATACATATATACCCATATATATATGTATATACTAAACTTTGGGCACTTATGCATACACCAATATTTTTTGGTCTACGTTCATGGGTGCATGTATGCATGCATGGGTTTGCGTGCGTGTGCGCATTACGGCGTATAGTTCTAGGCTGCTCGGGCATTGCCCAACACTAACTGCATAATTGATACTGTTCACGTTCTAAGGTCATACGTGATGTCAGAATATAGAGTTTAGACATCTCGAGTTACAACTGATAGTGCTACCCGACCCAGCCCTGCCTCGATATACGTGCTAGTCCAGGTCAGGGTATTACATTCTTACCTCCTTAAAAATAAGTTTGTCCCCAAACTTAGCATACACTACTATAGAAACAACTGTGGATACTTGGCGCGCATGTCGTCCTCTCGCTCCCAAGTAGCCTCTTCCATCCGGTGATTTCTCCACAGAACTTTGTGTAACACCCCAATTACTTAACCGGCATGTTTTGTATATGGGAAACTGTTTTGGGAATGAAATGTCGGGTTTAGCTAATTTAATGTCTATTTTTAATAGTGATAAAACTCGAATTAGCTAATTATGGGAAACTCGAGAAAATAAAAACCGACATTAGACCATAGTCAATGAAAGATATTCTGAGTAGGAAGTGACAGAAAGAAACCGCGCTGAAAAAGGAGTTACGGATTGAAAGTTAAGGCCAAAACAGTGAAACTGGAATTCCGCGACAACCAAACAGGGCCTTAACCAGAAAAATATGAGAAAATGGTCACTTGGGAGGCCAAGGGGAATTGAACCCTTGACCTACCAAGGTAAGCAATTTTGTTCCAAAAGTTACCAACTAGGCTGTTGGTTACTTTGTGCATATGTACATGCAATATATGTATATAACCTATAATCTTGCCCAAGCCACCACCCAAATTGGCCAATGGCCTTACATGCAAGACTCCCATTATTAGCTTACCTCATCTCCTCTCACATTAGGTTTTCAATCAACCGAGACTCCATTGATATGTATATCTGGATACATATATAAAAGACATCATGATGGTCAAGATACACCCCCATCCACCAACCAAATTGCATGCAAAACCTAAACCATGGTTTTGAAGACAAACCACCTAGCAAGCTGTGTGCTGCCATGTCTCTATATATATATTAGGTTGGTGAATGCATGAGAGGTTTGGAGTGGGAGAAATTCTTAGAGAGAGAGAGAGAGAGTGAAAAGCCTTGATACAAGTGAGTATAAGCACTGTGTGTACGGGAAGAAGGAACTGGACATACCTGCAGCAACCGAGGAAGCTCTGAGTTGGGTCGTGACAGAGAGAAAGAGGCACTGTTGAAGGTAAATACCAATTTCCTTCATTTCTTATTTTTGAATTTTAGAACTGTTTGATGGGTTACTAAGGATATAGATTACATGCATGCCTCATTATTGACTCTAGGAACTGTTTTGAGCATACTGTGTGTGATAGAGGTATTGAAATGGTCAAGAACCATGAAAACCGAGGATGACCTCCATTAAAGGACCTTGAAACACCAGGTCTGAATCGACCATAGCAGAATGAAACCTTGAGTGTTAGGACCTGAAATAGACCCCAAGGGGATCTCAAAGATCTACCTACGCGACCCCAGGACTCACTGTAGCCCCACGAATTTGAAATCAAAGCTACGGGTCAAAAATTGCAATCTGCCAAAACATGCAACCAAACCGAAATATAAAAATGAGAACTTGAACCTTATGATCCGTAGGTCATGCAGTAACAAATTCGGTGTAAAATGGTTGAGAAATGAGGATGCTAGATCGTGTTACAGGTCACGGCTATCGTTTTGAAAACAGAATGGTTTAGAGTGATTCGATGCTTAAAATCGATGTAAAGTGATGGATGTAACATGCAGAAACCTGTTAGGATCGAAAACAGCAAGAAACTGTGTCCAAATCATCACGAAAATGGAAGAGAAAATCTGCAGAAATTAGGGCAACTGCGAGTCATTCGATGGGGAAGACGGAGTCGACTCGGCCGAGTTGATCGAGTCGAGTCGAGTTGGCCCAGTTGACTAAGACACGTGTCTGTCCCAGGGACTGCCACTGCATTAATAAAACTGCATCATTTTGAATAACCAGTTTTTTTTAATTATTTTAGGGCAGACGTCATCCTGACGTCAGCAATGCAACAGAACCGGTTGGAACCGGACTGAACCGGATTGGTTCAATTACAAAGGGACTGAACCCTTTGGTTCAGTTTTGAACTTTTAAATATTTACAAAGTGACCCCCACTGTTTGACAGAATTATACTAAGGCCCAGATTTTAAAAATCTTATGCAATTACACCCTTGGAAAAATTAATTAAAATAATTAAATAATTTATTTAATTATTTTATTAAAAGGGAATAATTACCATATTGCCCCTAGACCTTAAAAGGGTCAAACGGAGTCCAAATTTAATGATTAAATAGTGTAATCTTACTATTTCGGGCATTTCGGACCCAACGGTGGAGTCCGATTTGTGAAACCAAGTCCCGAAAAATACAGACATGTAAACGGTAAATGACCGTACTACCCCTAATGACACATAGGGCCAAATTACACTGAAAGATAGTCCATTTTAACTATGTTGGACATTCCGGACTCAATGGTGAGGTCCGTAATAGCAAATAAAGTACCGAAGAATACAACATATGAAATTACCAAAATACCCCTGACATTGTACAAGGCCCAAATGAAGTCCGATTAAAGCGGAATTAATACCAGTAGTAGACCTGACACCTGTGAGATTGTATACATGACTAAATGACGCATCCGAGACAGAAATTATGCGACGGCAAAATAACCGAAATACCCCTGATATACCCGAACCCAGATTTAAAAGCCGACAGAGTCTAAATTGACTTTTTTCGACCTTCCGAATTCAATGGTTAGGTCCATATTATGAAAATCAGAACCGATAAATGTGTGAAGACACTGAAACCCTAAGCCAAATGCTTAAGAGGTAAGACCTATGAACTAGCCACTATAAGTTAATTCCATGAAACCCATCATAGGGTAGACTTACTTAGTCTAAGGTCATGAGTTGATAAATCTCTATGAATTGTTTTAGGCTTAAGGAGAAAAAGAGGAAGGCTCCGTTCATAGCTTCAAACTCAAATATTGAAGGTGAGTAACTTCTGACACTGTTTAGTTACTGCTCCTTGACCCGTTAAATTGTTTCAAATACCATATGTTTTAAATGCAATCATTTTAAATGCATGCTTTTATCACCGATGACATGGTTTTAGTTCTTAAATGATTAACTATACTTCTGATTGATATGCTAGCACCCTGAACCGCTTATCTGTTTTGATCTATTGAACTTGACTTGGATTTATTGAACTATTAATTCCAAACTGATTTAATTAATCATGTGATTTAAGCAAAGATTGAATTCGAAACTCTTGCCTGGATATCTGTGTTACTCACTGGGCTTTTTAAAGCTCATTCCATTATTTTAATAATTTCAGGAGAATTCTCAGATGGACAGGTTTAGCAGGTCCAGGACTTAGGGGGAAAATGTTGGAGACCCCCAGATAAAATGATAACCCATTTTTGTGAACCTATACCATTTTTGTACTTTTTGTGTAACTGATCAGATTATGACTTTTGTGGTAAAACTGTTTTGTAATCTTGATAAGATAAGACTGACTATGATGTATCCTGAATGCTCTGCCAAGTATATATGTATGCATTCTCTTGTGAAAATTTCGCTGCTTAAATTATATATGTCGAATGCATTATACTTGGGAATTATATCGGTATGGCCTGTGGTTAGGATTACCATCAGGGTTTTGCTTTCAAAAAAAAAAAAAAAACTGATAAAACCCGATGGGTGCCTAACTGGCCTTGTCACGTGCCCCAAATCCGCACAGGGTGGGTCTGGGGGATGTGACACTTTGACTAATGGAATAGTCTTATTTCGTAGCACCTGATCTCGACGATCCAAAATCTAAACTGGATGCTCTATGTAACTCAAATTTTCCTGGACGTCTAACGGCTCGTGCTCGATCACTTGATCTGCACTCTGTATACACTTCCTTAGCATCGAGACATGAAACACATCGTGAACATGTGCTAACTCTGAAGGTAAGGCCAGCTCGTAGGCTACGGGTCCAACCGTCTTCGTGATCCTGAATGGCCCAATGTATCTGGGGCCAAGCTTTCCCCTTTTTCCAAACCTGACTATTCCTTTCATGGGTGATACTTTCAAGTATACAAAATCGCCTTTTGCAAACTCTATGTCTCGTCGGTGAACATTCACATAGCTTTTCTGTCGACTCTGAGTTACTAATAAACGCTATCGGATCAGTTGTATTTTTCCTGTGGTCTGTTCCACTATCTCTGGCCCATAGAGTTTCCTTTCTCCCACCTCTGTCCAACACAGTGGTGATCGACACTTCCTGCCGTACAATGCCTCATATGGCGCCATACCAATACTAGCTTGATAGCTATTATTGTACGTGAACTCCACCAATGGCAACTGATCTTCCCAACTCCCTTCAAAGTCTATGACATAGAAACGTAGTAAGTCTTCTAAAGTCTGTATCGTCCTTTTTGACTGGCCGTCGATCTCGGGGTGATACGCAGTACTAAGACTCAGTTCAGTGCCCATAGCTTGTTGTAGTCCTTTCCAGAATCGTGATACGAACCGGGGGTCCCTATCAAAAACAATTGATACTGGAACTCTGTGAAGTCTAACAATCTCTCTGATGTATAGCTCGGCTAGTCGCTGAAGAGGTTGTGTCGTTTTGGTTGCCAGGAAGTGAGCTGTCTTAGTTAATCTGTCTACGATGACCCAGATAGAATCACTCCCCTTGATTGTCTTTGGAAATCCTGACACAAAGTCCATCGTGATGTGTTCCCACTTCCACTCAAGAATGGGCAGTGATTGCAGAAGTCCTCCAGGCTTCTGATGTTCTACCTTAATTTGCTGGCACTTGGCACATCGTGCTATGTACTCAGCTATGTGACGTTTCATCCCAGACCACCAATAAGTATCCTTAACATTATGATACATTTTGGTGCCCCCTAGATGTAAGGCAAATCTCGAACTGTGCACTTCATCAAGAATCTCCTTCCTAATTTCGGGCATATGGGTACGCAGATCCTACCCTGATAATATAATATTCCATCTCTCACTGAATACTCGGAGTCTATGCCTGTCTCAATCTCTTGAAGAAGCTTAGCCGGCTTCTCGTCCTGAGTCTGCTGCCCCTTGATCTTGTCCACAATCGACAAACTGACTGTGACATTGGCACATAGTGCCTTGGAACTGGGCAGAACTATCTCTATCTCCATATCCTCCAAGTCTCTCAGTATCTCTGTCTGTGTCATCAACAGGCAAGCTAAACTCCCTGATGACTTTCTACTAAGAGCGTTAGCTACCACGTTTGCCTTCCCTGGGTGGTACTGTATGTTAACCTCGTAGTCCTTCAACAATTCTAACCAACGGAGCTGTCTCATATTGAGCTTCTTCTGTGTAAACAGATATTTGAGGCTCTTATGGTCGGTGAAGATTTTGCACGTGGTTCCGTATAAGTAATGCCTCCATATCTTCAAGGCGAAGACAATGGCTGCTAGCTCAAGGTCGTGTGTCAGATAGTTCCCTTCGTGGGGTCTCAACTATCGGGAAGCATAGGCTACCACTTTTTCGTTCTGCATTAACACACACTCGAAGCCCTTGAACAAGGCGTCACTGTAAATCACAAACCCGTCAGTTCCCTCTGGTACTGTCAATATAGGAGCTGTAACCAGACGCTTCTTTAACTCTTGGAAACTCTTTTCCTGTTCCTCTGTCCAAACAAAAGGAACACCTTTCCAGGTCAGTTTGGTAATAGGCGTAGCTATCTTGGAGAAGTCCTTGACAAATCTCCTATAGTAGCCTGCTAACCCCATGAAGCTTCGCACTTCCGTGACACTCGTAGGTTGAGGCCAATTCATGATTGCCTCGATCTTCTAGGAATCAATAGAGATTCCCTCTTTATTGATCACGTGTCCCAGAAATGCTATACTAGGAAGCCAAAATTTGCATTTCTTCAACTTGGTGTATAACTTCTGTTCCCCTAACTTCTGTAGGACTCTCCTCAGATGTGTCTCGTGTTCTTCCTGGTTCTTAGAGAAAACCAAGATGTCGTCTATAAACACAATCACGAAGTCATCCAAGTACGACTTGAACAAACGGTTCATCATGTCCATGAATGCAGCTGGGGCATTGGTCACCCCAAATGGCATAACAAGGAATTCGTAGTGTCCATATCGTGTTCTGAATGCTGTCTTCTGAATGTTAGTGGGTCTGACCTTCAACTGGTGATCGCCGGACCTCAGGTTGATCTTTGAGAACACTTGGGCCCCTTTCAATTGGTCGAACAAATCATCCACTCTAGGCAGTGGATATCTATTCCGAATGGTAACTTTGTTCAACTCGCGATAGTCGATACACAACCTCATAGTTCCATCCTTTTTCTTTACGAACAATACAGGTGCACCCCATGGTGACGAGCTGGGTCGTATAAAACCCTTGTCTAATAATTCTTGCAACTGGAGCTTCAACTCCTTCAGCTCTACCGGTGCCATCCTATATGGAGTCTTGGATATCAGTGTAGTGCCTGGCAATACGTCGATGCAAAACTCGATCTCCCTATCTATGGGCATTCTTGGAAGATCATCCAAGAATACTCCAGGAAATTCTCTAGTAATGGGAATCTTCTCTAACTCAGGCTGCTGGGAAGCAGTGTCTTGAACACTACATAAGAATCCGTGACATCCCTTGCGAAGCAGACGCCTTGCCTGGATAGAGGAAACGAAGTAGGGTGGGGAAGCCACCCCTGTCCCCTCAAAGTTAACTGTCGGAAA
The DNA here is from genome assembly GCA_008638375.1 of Nyssa sinensis. Taxonomy (NCBI): domain Eukaryota; kingdom Viridiplantae; phylum Streptophyta; class Magnoliopsida; order Cornales; family Nyssaceae; genus Nyssa; species Nyssa sinensis. The sequence goes on from CM018038.1 coordinate 18,348,339, forward strand.
CTGGGGGTTCTGTATGAGAACTCGTTTGGCCAAACAATCTATCGTAGCATGATTGGCAACCAGCCAATCCATTCCAAGGATAACGTCGAAACCACAAATTTCCAAGGGTATAAGGCCAGCCAATAAGTGTGTATCCCCGATCTGTATCCCACAATTCCTATACATGGTATCCCCCAACAATGATTTCCCCGATGGTATAGAAACATTCAATAAATACCCTAAGGGGTCCTTCGTTATGTTCAATCTAGTAGCATATGTAGGGGATACAAATGAATGTGTAGATCCAGTGTCAAATAAAACACGAGCAGGCTGTGAGCATACTAAAAGAGTACTTGCGACTACAGAGGTTATAGCCAGTACGTCTCTTGGTAAAAGGGAGAAAACTCATCCTGCTTGTTGCTGGACGTTCCCCTGTCCACTTCTTTGGGCCGGAGGTCTAGGTGGTGCTACTCCAGTTGTTGGTGCTCTAACCGAAGCAGTGTTGGGTGTGGCCTGATCCTTCTGAGGGCATTCTCTCGCATAATGTCCCTCCTGACCACAGTAGTAGCAAGCGTTGCTGTCCTTGAGACATTGGCCCTTATGGATCTTATTGCAACGAGAGCACTTGGCTGCCCCCTTTTTAGTGTTGCCCTGTTTCTTCTGACTGGACCCTATCGCCTGTGATGTAGCTCCAGGTCTGGTAAATGTAGATCCATGTTCTGAAGTAGAAGGCCTTTGCCTCTTATTCTGGTTACCTCCACGTTTCTGGTTCCCTCGCCTCTTGGCGAATTCTTCGCCACTCCTTTCTATGACCCGAGCTGTCTCCACTACATCATCATAGGTAGCCAGTTGATGGGGTTCCAGTCTATCCTTGATAGCCCACCTCAATCCTTCCTCGAACTTACGAGCTTTTAGATCCTCGCTATTGATAGAACCTGGGGTAAATCTGGCCAACTCAGTAAATCTGGCCTCGTATTGCTCCACCGACATCGCCCCCTGTTGCAGTACCATAAACTCTGTAATTCTTCGATTTCGTACTTCTTGGGAGAAGTACTTCTTGTTGAAAATATCGGTAAATCGTTGCCAATCCATGCCTGGCTCTTTAGCTTCCTCTATCATCCACCACTTATGTGCCATCCCGTTGAGCATATAAGTGGCGTATGCCACTTTTTGGACCTCAGTGCATATCAGGATTTTGAAGATCCTGTTCATCTCTAATAGCCGCTCCTCAGCTATAGTGGCCCCTCCCGTACTGTCGAATGTCGGGGGTTTCATTTTCTGAAATCGCTCGTATAAGTAGGTAGCGTCTCGCTCGTTTCCCTGACGATTTCCTACATTGTCGTCTATGTTGACAGGTTGCTCCTGTCGTACCGGTTGCGCCGGCTAGTTAGTATTGGCCTGAATCCGTGGTAGAGACTCGATGACGCTCTGCATCAATCTCTCTAGCTGCTTTAAACGATCTATAGGCAGCGGACTTTGCCTTGTGTTAACCATGACTATGAATATAACCAATGAAGATAACCAATGAGATAACTAATGAGATAGCCAGTGAGGTAACCAATGAGATAACCAATCAATGTGTAAGGCAATTAGTCAATGATTGTAAACTATAAAATGTCAGTTATATCTAACAGTCTTAACTCTATTCCTATCTCCCACGACTCACAATCGAACCTAAAGCTCTGATACCAAGTTGTCACGACCCGAAACCCACCCTATGCGGATCTCGTGTCGCAGGGCAGACCCGAAGGCCATCCTTACTTTTTACATTCCTATATCATAGTTCTAATATGCAATGTACTAAAATTTTAAACAATGAATAGCGGAAGTCTTTATCAATTACAGTAATCCAGCGGAAGTCTTTTAAATACATGATATAGTTCTACATAAGACAAAATGAGAACTAAACGTAACCAGCACCCGGGGGTGGTGAATACATGGGAGAACTAACATAGACTGGTACAGTACTTCAAAAAGTCCCTCTACGTTTGACTCATTTGTGACTCAAGGGTAAAATAGAAATTTTACCCATTTAATAAATTATTTAAATAATTTATTTTATTATTTTGGCAGGGGCTTAATTGCACAAATTTTTTAAAAGTCGGGCCACAGTGTAAATCCGTAAAACAGTTGGGGGTCAATGTCACGACCTGAAGCCCACCCTCTACGGATCACCAGATCGCGACCGCCACCCTCAGGCCCGAGGACCCTTGGGCGAAGGCTCACATAAGCAGCGGTATCGAATAGATGTGCGACATGCGTTTTACGGAAGCGTGAAAAACTTTTTTTTTTCTTTTCTTTTCTTATTTTAAATTATGTACATCCGTCCGATACTACCGCTCTATACATAGCATACATGGTTACACATTCAGAGTATAACTAAAAGTTAAAGACTTATATCATACAACCATCAACATTAGTTACCCCGTAGGGTTATTACATATTGTCGTACTGTATCTTAAACATAAGTGCTAATAATTTTACATAACTCCAAAAAGGAACCATCTAATCATATCTCCATAAGCCGGCAGATTCACCGTCTTCAAAACTCGACTGCTGTCAGTCACCTGAAAGGGGGATCCGAACAAAGTTCGGGTAAGCTAATCTAAGCTTGTGAGCAATCCCAGTATTCGTCATAGGGTTTTCAATTAGAAATGGTTTTTAGTACATAAGAGTTTGTAAAACATTCACTGCCAATTGTTCATATACTTAAACATAGAGTATATGCATTTCTTAAGATGATAGCTTTGAAACATTTAAAGTATTCAAGCTAAATTCGTACTTCGTCAAATAGAGTATATGACTCGAACATATGCATTTCATAAAACAGAAAGCTTTGAAACATTTAAAATATTCAAGCTATACTTATACGTGTGAACTTCAAAACATATAACTTAAATAGAATATATAAAACTCAAACATATGCATAGTGGAAAAGAGGGTAAAACCTGTTTCCATTCTTGAAACATAACATCTTATCACTTCTCTTAGTGGAATCTGTTTCAAACCAAACTCCCATATTACGTATAAATGGAGATATCTCATTTGCCTGGGGGATTAGATCCTGCTACCAGGCATTTCACATGACAGGTCAATGAGTTTCAATGAACCTAAAATACTGACTATGTGGCTTTGACAGGTCAATGAGTTCCGAAGAAACCCAAAATTCTGCCCGTGTGCTTGTGCACCATTATCTTATAAAACATTCATCATGTGACTTTTTCTCATAGATACTTTTCATAACTTCATAAAATTTTCGTATACTTGAAATAAGCAAATTCAGAATATTTAACAATAATTTCATTTTAACTAGACATGCTGAAATGTATTTACAGGAAAACTGTTGCAGAAAAACCAATCACTGAGCATGTCACAATAGAGTTATAAAACAGAACAATTAAAAACTGAATCATGCAAATACTGAATTCGAAATTTCAAACATTTCATATCTTTGCATTTAAAACCTTTTTAAATCCATGGAGTTAAATCTCCACTTCAAACACAGGGTTACTCACCTTGGTCTTTTAGGGTTGGCTTTACATAGGTGCCTTCCCTTTCTCCTTCCTCAACCTATCATAATTTATGAAAGATCGCATAAATCTCATATATTCTTAATAAACTCAAAATCTTACCCATATCTAGACTGCACAAGATCGAATTCTTAAATCAGTCTAACTTATAACTATATCGTAATCTAGCCATTTATGTTCTAGTGATAGTAATAATACCTGAGACGCATCCCAGCTAGAGTTTCAGTGTCTTGGAGTTTTTCTTCCTCCAGCTTTGCCTCAGCAAGTTTCCTTGCTGCTGATTCCTGGGCAGCACGACCGATCGGAACGATTGGTTGCCAATTCATAAAAGGTGTGAGGGACAGGATCTCACAATGTTTTGCAATCCCTAATTTCTTATGGATTACAAGGTGTTGTCGGTCCAATTCATCTAAAAAGTCCTGTTGCTTCTTGCCCTTAATTGTGGTTTGGGGTTTAATCATTTTGAATACCTGAGTTTGACCCAACCACAATTCATCGTGTTAGACTCAAACTTCATTTCAATTTAAACTCTTCTAGTAGCTCAATAAATTTAATTTAAATTTATTTACTTCATATGTTTTCGTGTCGTGTCTTTTCATTTCTTCGTTTACGCCTTAGATTAGTACTTTGGCATTACTTTAATTTATAGTCATCTAACAGATGCTATTCATCAAATTTTATGTCTTTTTATTTTAGACATTTCTTTTGGTTGAATAGACTCTACCATTGAGTCTGGAGTGTCGAAGAAAGTCGATTTAGGCTTTCCTAAAAGTTTAGTTGGCCTTTTGTATGTAAAAGGGCAAAATGGTCATTTTATCATTTTACGTGTAACATTTTTCCGTACTTTGTTTCATAATTTGGACTCCATTATTGAGTCCGGAATGCCAAAGAAAGTTAATTTAGGCTTTCTTAGGATTTAATTCGACTTAGGACATGATAGGTGCAATTTGAAAATTTATACTTTAACGTGTCTAAATTTTTCAAAGTCCGTCTCATGAAACAGTCCCCTCCATTAGATTCAGAATACTTAAAATAGTCAAAATCCCCTATTTATTTATTTAATTTGGACCTCGTTTGACTCGTTTATGGGGCAGGGGCATTTTGGTCATTTTGACATTTTTACGGGTCTTAAATTTTTTTGGGACCTCCTCTCGCGACGTGGACCTCACCATTGGACTCAGTAGGGTCGAAATAATAGGAATACATATATAACTTATCTTATTTGGACATTGGGGCATTTCGCGAATATTTAATTTAATTAATTAAATTAAATTTATTAAGTATAATATATATATTTTTCGGTGGCTTATATGACCGGATGAAATGGGTGGCATACTGGCCAGTGTGTCACCTCCCACTCCCATAGACACTGCGTTCGAATCTTCGTAGGTGCAGTTGCAGCTTTTTATTTTTTTGATTTTATTATATATATATTATATATATATAACTTGCCCCATATGTGACACACGCGAACGCGTGGCCGAGTGGTAAGAGAGGCCAATTGTGCGCTTAGGGTCAGGGGTTCGAACCCCCACCGACCCAATTTCTTTCTCTTTCTCTTCAAAACTTCATACGGTTTTATATATATATATATATATATATATATATATATCAGGCCCCAAAACGACGTCGTGGCCATAATGCGGTGGCCATGCTTATAGCGTGACACGTGTCTGGGTTAACCCAGCCTTAACGGAACTCGATCAGGAATCGCCCGAGACGACTCTCGAGTTGACTCAGGGTCGTCTTCTCCATCTCGACCCCCACTGTAACCCTAGCTACAGTTTTCCATTTCTTTCAATTTCATGGATTTTGGCCAACTAAAACTATACTGTTTTCATGTAGAAATGTTCCTAAGGCATAACTAATCAGATTCACATTCATTTTGGAGTTCGAAATGAACTCATTTTCTCAGTTTCAACCTTGATAATCCGAACTCTACTTCGGTCATAAATGTTCATTTCTTGTTCATTTTTCATGAGGTTGGTCTTGTTTCGATCCTTAGTTCAAGGGGTTTCATTCCCCATTCGTAAAAGTGGGTTTGACACAAAGTTTAGAGGTTTGGGTTCCAAACCCATTACCTGCAACTCGATATTTGAGGGTCACTTCTTAGGTTTCATGATCACGGGTATAGGTATTTAAAACACTCTAGGAGTCTAGTTAAGGTTCCAATAACCCAAACAAGGTTTTGTTCACATGATTTCAGACCTGCTTCAAGCAAGGTCCATCCATGGCCGTAGCTTCTGGGTCTTGTGTTTTTAGGTGTTTTCAAGACTTCTTTTCATGTTTAAAACACTTCTAAACATATATTAAGCATCATACTTAAAAGAATAACTCTAAAACAGTTCATATCATGCTCAAAATCTTAGAGAGAGAAAAATGGAAATTTTCACATTTCTCACCTTTGCTATGGTTTCTTCCTTCTTCTTGCTCTAAAACTCTTCCCCTATCCTCCTCAGTTCCTTTCCTTACAATACAACATGCAATGCATGCTTATTTCTTTTCAAGAAGAGAGAACCGACCTCTCTCTCTCTCTCTCCCTTCTCTCTCTCTCTCTCTCTTTCTCTCTCTCTCTCCATTCTGACTCCATAGCCCTACACTAGCCTTCACATCTCATCAATTTAACTTTCCATCCAATTAATTTTGCTCTTCCCCATTTTTGCTTTATCACCAAGTGGGTTGACATTTTGTATATGATGTATATATATATATATATATATATATAAAATAAAACACACACATAACACATGGAGAACACACACTGCCGACACATACAAACCTTGTGCACTGTTCACACAAGATATTTGTATTCTCTTTTCACTTTATACATAAATATGTATATATATAACACTTTATTTATACTTTATGCTTATATTATGTATATAGGTATGTATAATTTTATACTTTATACTTATACATATGTACATAGGTATATATATATATATAGACTCACTTGTATACTTATACATGTTTATATACACTTGATAGTATACACACACAATACACATAAATGTGTGTATATGTGTGTTTATTTAAAATGAATCTTTTAATAATTAATTTTATTCTCATATAATAAATAAATTAATTATTTAATTAATTAATTTTTCTCTTAAGTGGAAAAACTTGCACTATTTTTTGTTGTCTCGTAATGCGTGCCATATGACCCCGTATCCCGGGTCAGGATATTACAGTCAAAGTATAAATATCCAAATTTCCGGTCTGAACAAGTTGGTTCAGTTCAATTTCAAGTGAACCGGTCCGGTCTTAACTGAACCAACCGGTTCGGTCGGTTTAATCACGTAAGGCTGACGTCATCAAAACGACACCGTCCTACTTAACCGTTTCATGCGATAGGTCGGGTTCCGACACGAACCCGATTTGACCCAAACCCGATTTCGTCTTAACCCAATATGCCCCCGATATTCCGATCACCTTCCCCGATTGCTTTTCCGGCCACGGTCGCCGGAACAGTAAACCCTAGCCACTGTTTTTACAATTTTCACGTCTAATTTTTACTGTTTTTCAGATCTTTTCATGCCAAATCAATCCCACCGTTTTAATCCGTCATTTGGATTGTTTTAAGCCTAAGAAAGCTATGATTTCAATCGTTCTTTTTCCCAGTTTCCGGCATAGCACCGGTGAAGATTTCTTGATTGTAACATGTTTATTTTTGGATCATTTTTCATGATTTTTGTTGCGTTAGATTCCTGTTTTGATTTCCTACATACTTACAAGCTCAAAATTAAGTTTCATGCATGAGATCTTAAAACACCCGAATTTTCCCAAAACCAGCAACTAGGATTTTCTCCCTTATTTGTGTACCAAATGAAGTATGGTTTGTTCCTATCAACACCATTTTTCATGCTTGTTTAGACTCTATATTCAAAATAAATCGAATCATGCTATAAAATTTCAAAACAGAAACACTGGCTTATTTCCAAATTTCAGATTCCCTTAGTGTTGAGCCCCTCTTCCTCGCGCCTCTATTCCAGACTTGTTCCCCTTCTTTCTCACTCAGAAACTATCTTCTCTCTTTTGTTTTTGCACTTTCAAATTCAGTCGTGCACAATGTATATGTGTACTCATCACTACCTGCCCCTCTCTCTCTCTCTTTCTCTCTCTCTAGTCAGACTTGACCATGCCCTGAGATCTCCCTACACACTCTAACACCCACTTTCTCTCACTACCACTCTCCATTGAGTGTTATACACTTAACTATTGCACACACATACAACCGTACACACACACACCTCTTGATACATATATATATATATATATATATATATATATATATATATCTACCCCCACCCACTCACACACACTTGCATGGCTGGTAACAGCCTTTTGCCCATTTTCTTTTCTTTCCCTTCCCTTTTTTTTTCATTTAATATACACATATATATATATGGTATAATACATTATATATATATACATGTATAAACTCATGCTTATGCATATTTTATACATACAAATATACCCATATATATGTATATACTAAACTTCGGGCACTTATGCATCCACCAATATTTTATGGTCTACGTTCATGGGTGCATGTATGCATGCATGGGTTTGCGTGCGTGTGCGTATTACGGGGTATAGTTCTAGGATGCTCGGGCATCACCCAACACTGACTGCGTAATTGATACTATTCACGTTCTAAGGTCATACGTGATGTCAGAATATAGAGTTTAAACATCTTGGGTTACAATTGATAGTGCTACCCGACCTAGTCTGCCTCGATATACGTGCTAGTCCAGGTCGGGGTATTACAAAGGCGCCTGCCGCGTCATCTGAGCCATTTGATGAGCCGGACTATCAGATTGCCAATAAGGCCTTTGACTAAATATGGTCCCAAGGCCCTCATCGGTACAAGGGGGATAACCCTTCGAAGCTGATGAATGAGATGATGAATCTCCAAATGAAGGTAACCTTTGAAGCTTTTTCTAGTCTTTTCTTGCTTGTTTACTTGTTCAGCCTAATTTGTCTGGCTTTGTGTTGTGCAGAGCATGCATAGTTTAGCTGCTCTGATGGTGACTCCTCTGAGCCTTGAGGAGGCTGATAAGCTGAAGGCCGAGCTGGACGAAGTGAGGCTGGAGCTTGGAACGACTCAGTCCAAGGTTCATGCTACCAAGGAGAATTTGAAGAAAGCTGGCACTAACCTTGCTGTCGCGGAATCTGAAAGGGACATCTATGCTCGGCAGCTTGCAGAACTTTAGAGGAAGCTGGTCGACCTTCGAAGCACCTTTGATCAGAAGGTTCAGGAGGTAGTTGATCATGCCAGAACTGAGACTGAGACGGAATTGAGAGACGAAGTTAACCAGATGGGGGATGAACTGATCCGGTTCGGTTTTGAGAGCTTCCGATCTAGATTTCTGGCTAAGTTTCCAGATTTTGACGTGTCGTCAATTGTTGCTCCTGGAGCTGCTTCATCTAGTGCTGGTCCAAGCAAAAAGGTCGTGGCTACCGACCTTCCTTCGGCAGAGGATCCTGGCCCTTCCGATAAGGCTTGAGGCTTCTATCAGCTTTACTTTTTTTTGTCTTGCCAGTTTCTTGATGTAATAAATACCGTTTGGTCAATAAAATTGAATTTTCTTCAGATTTTTCTTGTGTTCTTTCTTTTTGCGAAATTTGTTGTGAGTATGCCTGCTCTGAACCCATTGCACGTCAGATCAGTCTTTCCATTGGTTAATAGTTGCCTACTAAGCTTCAGCACTTGTAATAGAACAGTGAATGCAGATTAACTTCGACTCTGAAGTAGATTGTTCTGAACCAAAGACTTGTGAAAATAACTAGGCAGCTTGTGCCCATCATTCTGATGATTGAAACTCCTGTTTCTGAGCCCTTAGGATCAGGATATATCAGAGTTGTTGGCCTTTGTCATATGTGTGGCCTGTCAAGGAATAGATAAGACTGGAAGGCCTGTATATCGGATAGGAGGCCTGTATACTAGACTTCCTTTATTTTATCATTTCAGAAGCTTTAGTACCGAACTGCGGTTGTTAGTTCAGGAAGGCCCTGTACCCTGTCTTTCGATATTCCAAAAGGCAGGTTTAATGCATCGTTTATTTATACGGTTTTCGTTTGGGTTTTCGAGGCCAACCTTTCCTTTAACCGTTGCGACGGTCCAGTTGGGTGGCTTTTGGACTTCAAGGGTCTATATATATGAGAAAGGGGGCATGTGATATCCCGACCCGGGATACAACACGTCTACTGAGGCAAGTCGACTGAATAGCATAACATGAGCGGTTTTAAGCTCTATGTTAGGGTATTTCATGGAAATGAATAACTGGAAAGTGTAAATGATTGAAATGTATAACCAGTGTCGAGCAACACCCGAGCACCCCAGGATATTGCATCGTAATGCGTGCACGCACGCATTCCCATGCACGACCATATTTCGCATACATGTAGTACGTCTAAAATCAGTGTATGCATGCGCTATTATAAATGAATTTATATGCAAGACTATAGATATATTTAATGTATAAAAATATGTATTTTATTTGTGTATAAAAATACATATAGTATAAATATTTGTATGATTATTATGTAGTATATATTTGTGTATATTACATAAAAAGAAAATGAAAAGGAAAGAGAGGAAAAAGGGAAAATAGGCTGCATGTGGGCTGCTGACCAGTGACTATGTCACTGTGTGTATGTGTGTGTGTGCTGTGCGGCTGAGAGAAAAGCACCAAGGCCACCGACCTTGGTGCAAGTGGTCTTATACATATATATATATATATATATGTATAGCATTCATGGTACGTGGATGGTTGGGGTGTAATGGACGGTTCACTGCAGTCAAGGCTGATTGCAAAGAAGAGAGAGAGAGAGAGAGAGAGAGAGAGAGGCGGTGGAATGTCTCTATATATATATATACGGGTTTGTGAGTTGAGAGGTTAGAAAAGAAAGGGAAGGGTCAGGAACTGAAGAGGAGAAGAGAAAGATAGAGATTGAAGCAGAAACAAAGAGCTCGGGAGGGTCACCGAGAGCAAACAAGAAAATTCAGGTTTGTTTACATAGTTACTGTTTTATAAATTCAGAGCATGAAACCTTGGTTTAATACTAGGGTCTTGTAGGCTATGAATGTAGAAAATTAATGCAAAAAGAACCATGTAAAATGGTTGAGAAACCTGGTAGAAAAATGGAGTTACAGGCCTTAGGATAATTTTGATTTTTATGAAAATTGTCACGACCCGAAACCCACCCTGTGCGGATCTCGCATCGCGACCGCCACCCTTAGGCCCGAGGACCCTTGGGCGAAGGCTCACATAAGCAGCGGTATCGAATAGATGTGCGACACATGATTGCGGAAGCGTGAAAAACTTTTTCTTTTCTTTTCTTATTTTTAAATTGCGCACATCCGTCCAGTACTGCCGCTCTATACATAACATACATGGTTACACATTCAGAGTATAACTAAAACTTAAAACTTTATAAACAATAAATGTTTAATTGCCCCGTGGGGCTTACACATAACATGGTACTATTTTACTAATACAAAAACTCCATACTTAATGTTCGTAGTAATAGACAAAAACTACTTGAACATAGTATTCCAAAATCAGCAGATTCATCATCGTCGTCCTTAAGTCAAGACTGCTGCTAATTACCTGAAAGGGGGGTCCGAACAAAGTCCGGGTAAACTAATCTAAGCTTGTGAGCAATTCCAGTATTCGTCATGGGGTTTTCAATTAGCAGTGGTTTTTAGTACATAAGAGTTTGTAAAACATTCACTGCCAATTGCTTATACAATTTAGAATACAGAGTACATGCATTCTTAAAACAGATAGCTTTGAAACATTTTAAGTATTGAAGCTAAATTCGTACTTCGTCAAATGGAGTATATAACTCGAAACATATGCATTTCAGTTCGCTTGAAAACATTTAAGATATCCAAGCGAAACTCGTACTTTATCAGATAAAGTATATAAACTTTAAATCACATAAACATGAATTTGAAAATGAGGGTAAAACCTGCTTTCATTTCCAAAATCACTTTGTCATCTTTTCTCTTTAATTAGGTGGAATCTGTTTCGAACCAGACTCCCATTTTACTGCCAATACTGTCAATCTCATTTGCCTGGGGGATTAGATCCTGCTACCGGGCATTTACTGTTGAATCCCGAAGGATTTCAATCATCATAGGAGGTGGTACTTAGTACCGTTTATCTTGTAAAACATTTATCACATAACTTCTTCAATAGATACTTTCATGAGTATTTAAAACATGAAATGTATAATTTCTACAATAGGACTTCAAATACTTGTAACAATCAAATTCAGAATATTTAACATAATTTGGCATTTAAAACTTTAGACATGCTGAAATATGTTTTAAGAAAACTATGATAAATACCAATCACTGAGCATGTCATAATAGGGTTGATAAAGATAAAACAATTTAAAACTGCATCATGTAAATACTGAATTTGAAACTTCAAATACTTCATATCTTTGAACTTAAAACTTTTTCAAATCCATGGAGTTAAATCTCCAATTCAAACACAGGGTTACTCACCTTGGTTCTTTAGGGTTAGTGCTAATAATGCGCTTTCCCACTCTCCTTGTAGTTCCTAAGAACAATTCATAAACATCTCATTAACTTCACATTGATTGTAATATCATCTTGATATTCCTTAACTTATGCTTAAATCGTATTAGATCCTAAAACGATTTCATAATTTCATATGTACTTAACTTAACTCGTACTCTTAACCTATGACACAATAAATGTGTTAGGAATTGAATTTATTCCAATTTATACTCTTCTAGGAGCTCCATTAACTTTAATTTAAAGTTATTTATTTAACTTGTTTACGTGTCGTGTCTTTTCGTATTTCATTTTCTCGTATACGCCTTAGTATTAATTCTTCGGCATTACTTTAATTTATAGTCATCTGACAGATTCTATTCATCAAATTTTATGTCTTTTTATTTTAGACATTTTTTTTGGTCGAATAGACTCTACCATTGAGTCCGGAGTGTCCAAGAAAGTCGGTTTAGGCTTTCCTAACATTTTATTCAGACTGTTATATGTAAAAGGACAAAATGGTCATTTACCGTTTTACGTGTCATATTTTTCTGTACTTCGTTTCGTAATTCGGACTCCATTATTGAGTCCGGGATGTCAAAGAAAGTCAATATATGTGATATCCCGACCCGGGATACGACACGATTACCGAGGCAAGTCGACTGAATAGCATAACCTGAGCTGCCTTAAACTTTAAGTCACAATAAATATGGAACTAAACCTAATTTTAAAAGATAAATGTTTTGATTAGTAAATCCAGTGTCGGGTGGTACCCGAGCAACTCGGAACCTTACCTCGAAAAACGTGCATGCATGCAACCCATGCATGCATACGTACGTACACATGCATAGTTCATGGAATATTAGTGTATGTGTACGTGATTAAAAATACCGTTACACGTATATATATATGATTATAATGATGTGTATAAAATATGTATTGTATAGGTATATATATATATAATATAAATGTATTATGTATATAATGTATTATGTGTATAAAATTAAATGAAGAAAGAAAAAGGAAAGGAAGCTTCCAATACAAAAATCAGTGGGTGTGTGCAAGTGATATATGTATATATGTAAATATATATATATGTATATAGGGTACGTGGATGGCTAGGGTAAAGAGGGCAGTTCTCTGCAGTCAAGGATGACTGCAAGAGAGAGAGAGAGAGAGAGATAAGGTAGAGAGAGAAGAGGCGGTGGGTCTTTGTATATGTGTATATATGCACGGGTTTGAGTGATGAGAGGTTAGAAAAGAAAAGGGAGAGTTAGGAACTGAAGGAGAGAAGAAGAGAGAAAGGTTGAAGCAGAAACAGAAAGGTGGGAGAGTCACAGTGAGCTCAAAAATCCGAAACCCAGGTAATTGATTTCAGTTCTGTTATTTCGATTTAAAGCATAAAGCTTAGATATAATGGTAGGGTCTGAACAAGCATGAAATATAGAAATTATTGCAAAAAGAATGAAGCTAAATGGTGTAGAAACCATGGAGAAAATTGGAGTTGCAGGTTCGGGAGGATAATCGGGTTCCATGAATTTTATGGTTAAAACTTGTTTAAAAGTTTATGAAAACTATCCTTATGCATGCAGAAAACTATAAGGAACAAATTAGATCCAAAACAGTTGAGAACCGAGTGGAAAATAAGAAAAATACAGCTCACCGGAAAACCGGCCGGAGCTATAAATCTCTATATTCGAAGAGATTAGAAAGGGTATGAAGGAAATGGAGAATAGGGATGAGGTCGTGGGGAAGAAAGGAAGAAAATGGCATTCAAAAAGGGGGGAGAAGCCATCGGAAATAGGTTGCCGTCACCGGAGATGGTGACGGAACCCTAATACAGTTCACCGGAGCTTTGGGGGAGACGATCGGAAAATCGGGGGGGTCTACCGGGTTAAAAGAAACGGGTCTGGGTTGGATCGGGTCGGTACCCGACCGGACATAAACGGTTAACCGAAGCTGTGTCGTTTTGAGTCTTTAATTTAAAAGGGTTTTGGGTTGTTTGGTTGTGAAGATAAGAAATGGGAAATGGGTTTGAGGTTATCCGAACCCTGGATAGGGATAGGAAATTAGGTTATTGGAATCCGGTTTTTCATATGAAGTGAACCGTTTGGTTCAGAGCAAGGACTGACCGGTTTAGGGTTTTTAGGTCTGAACCAACTGGTTCAGACCGCAGCTTTTAGTAATTGTGAACCGGCCCCAAATGTTTTGTGAAATTACACTGTTGCCCAAGTATAAAAAATTAATTAAATATTAATTTTACAATAATGCCCCTATTCCAAAAAGAGGTCAAACAAAGTCCAAACGACACAAATGAATAGTCAAAACCTATTATCTCGGACGTTCTGAGTCCAATGGTGGGGTCCGTTTTACGAGACGGAACCCCGAAGGATAAAATACCGTAAAAGTGCAAAATGACTATTTTACCCTTTTTAGTACAAAAGTCCAAATGGAATTCCGCGAAAGCCTAAACCAACTTTCTTCGGCGTTCCGGACACAATGGTAAAGTCTAAAATAGTATTTGAAATACTTATGATAGAAAGGTATAAAATTTGATGAATAGCATTTATTCTGAAACGTACTCACTGATATATAGGGAACTCGAAAGGCAAGGGTACCTTCACGGATTTCTGAGGTAGAATCACGATAGAGGTAAGTGGATCACTTTCTCTTCCATGTGGTGTTTCTAAAGCCAAGTTTATTCTCTTTACTGCCAAATTTGTACTCCTGAAAGTACTTCATGTTATTGTTATCCACAGTACGATATTGTTCTATCTTGTGGACATTGATTGACTATTGTACTATTGTTATTGAAATGAACCCTGCCTTGAAAGGCTTACTGTTATGCTTTACTGTATATATGATATTCCATTTTCATACTCCTTATGGAATCACAAATGATCATGCTATGTTTATAAATGCTGGAATTGTGCTCAGTCACAATATCCATCCGATGCTTCTGTGACGAACTAGTCCGTGAACGGACATGTGGCAAAAGATGTGAGTTTAACTGAGAGGTATGCCGGGCCTCGAATTACGCAGAGGGGTTGCCATTCCCTAATACAGATTATAAGCATCTCCATTGGATTATTGTTATGGAAATATTGTTGAATGGTTACTGTTCCTTATGGACTACTGTACCTTATGGATTACTGTTTCTTATGGACTACTGTTTCTTATGGATTACCTTACATTGTTCATTGGTTTGATTGAAATCGATTTATTGTGGCAGTATTCTCATTGTGACAGGTTATTGTTGAGAAAACTCTTATCACTGCTTATTCATTACTTCTGACTGTATATCGTGCCCCACTACTTATTGGCCATCATGGCAACTGTTCTCATTGGCTATCACAGCATCTCCTTCCTTATGATTGGCTATCATATTTTATTCATGGATTCACGTTCTTTATAATCATCGATACCAGTGTCGGAGATCTGGTTTACTTGCTGAGCTTCATAGCTCATTCCACCCCACTTACCCCCATTTCAGGTGATGACGCTGCGAGACCCCAGTAGGAGTCTGAGAGCGTAGGGGGACATTTTGAAGTACTGATCAGTCTATGTTAGTTCTCCCATGTATTCACCACCCTCGGGTGCTGGTTACGGATTAGTTCTCATTTTGTATTATGTAGAACTATGTCATGTATTTAATAAGACTTCCGCTGTTTAATGTATTTAAAAAGGCTTCCGCTGGATTACTGTAATTGATAAAGGCTTCCGCTGTTTACTGTTAAAATTTTTAGTACATTGCATATTAGTACTATGATACAGGAACGGAAAAAGTAGGGACGGCCTTCGGGTCGGCCCCGCGACACGAGATCCGCATAGGGTGGGTTTCGGGTCGTGACAGCTTGGTATCAGAGCTATAGGTTCGATTGTGAGTCATGGGAGATAGGACTAGAGTTAAGACTGTTAGGTATGACTGATACTTTATATTTTACAATCATTGACTAATTGCCTTACACATTGACTGGTTATCTCATTGGTTATCTTATTGGTTATCTTATTGGTTATCATCACGGGTTACCCTTACAGACATGGTAAACACGAGGCAAGGTCCGTTACCTATGGATCGTTTAGAACAACTAGAAAGAATGATGCGGACTATCATTGAAAGTCTACCACAGATTCAGGCTAGTGCTAACCAACCAGTACAGCCAGTACCACAGGAACAGCCTGTCAACACAGGCGACAATGTAGGGCATCGTCAAGGAAACGAGCGAGACACTGCATACTTGTATGAGCGGTTTCAGAAGATGAAACCCCCGACTTTTGACGGTACAGGAGGAGCCACTATAGCTGAGGAGTGGTTATTGGAAATGAACAGGATCTTTAAAATCCTGATATGCACTGAGGTCCAAAAAGTGGCATACGCCACTTACATGCTCAAAGGTATGGCACATAAATGGTGGATGATAGAAGAAGATAAAGAGCCAGGCATGAACTGGCAACGATTTACTGATATCTTCAATAAGAAGTACTTCTCCCAAGAAGTACGAAACCGGAGAGTTGCTGAGTTTATGGTATTGCAACAGGGGACAATGACAGTGGAGCAATACGAGGCTAGATTTACTGAGTTGGCCAGATTTGCCCCTGGTGCTATCAGTACCGAGGACTTGAAGGCTCGCAAATTTGAGGAAGGACTGAAGTGGCCTATTAAAGATAGACTGGTGTCCCATCGACTGACTACTTATGATGATGTCGTGGAAACGGCCCGTATTATAGAAAGGAGTGGTGAAGAGTACGCCAAGAGACGAGGGAACCAGAAACAGGGAGGTAACCAGAATAGGGGGCAAGGGCCTTCTTCCTCTGGACTAGGACCTACATTTATCAGACCAGGGACTGAATCCCACACCACAGAGCCCATTCAGAGGAGACCAGACTATACCAAAGAAAGCGCTACCCAATGCACTCGCTGCCAGAAGGTTCACAAAGGCCAGTGTCTTAGGGGTAGCAATGCTTGTTACTATTGTGGCAAGGAAGGGCATATTGCGAGACTATGTCCCTAGAATGCTCAGGCCACGACTAGTATTGCCTCAGCTGGACCAACAACACCAGCAATAGCAGCACCTAGACCCCCAACCCAGAGGAGTGGACAAGGAAATGTCCAACAGCAGGCAGGACGGGTTTTCTCTATTTTCCCAGAGGATATGCAGGCTACAACCTCTAGAGTTGCAGGTATTCCTTTAGTCTACCCATAGCCTGCCCACATTTCACTTGTCACTGAATATTTACATCCCTATATATATTGTTGGATTGAACATAGACATAGAACTCTACGTGACATATTAATTGCTCAAATTTTCACAAGATAATAATAGAATTTAAGGAAACGATACCCTTAGGGTTACTTGTATTAAATTATGTTTTATGTCACTTTCTACGTATATTGCTAACTGAATATAGACACTGAACGCTTACTTATTGCTTACTGATTGTCAACAGAATCATCATTGAATCATGTTAAGGTACAGAACTTATGAAATACAGACTAGAAAAACCATAGAATACAATTGGGACTCACGTAAGGATTTCGAGGTACACTTGAAATTATAGAAAAAATCTTATGATAACTGATGTGACAGTAAAACTTGATTCTCAGCAAAAGTGAAACGACTAACTCAGTTAGGTCATGATGTTAGAAGAACCACCGAAATTAGAATCGTTAAGTTTGCGGACAAACTTATTTTTAAGGAGGTAAGAATGTGATATCCCGACCCGGGATACGACACGATTACCGAGGCAAGTCGACTGAATAGCATAACCTGAGCTGCCTTAAACTTTAAGTCACAATAAATATGGAACTAAACCTAATTTTAAAAGATAAATGTTTTGATTAGTAAATCCAGTGTCGGGTGGTACCCGAGCAACTCGGAACCTTACCTCAAAAAACGTGCATGCATGCAACCCATGCATGCATACGTACGTACACATGCATAGTTCATGGAATATTAGTGTATGTGTACGTGATTAAAAATACCGTTACACGTATATATATGATTATAATGATGTGTATAAAATATGTATTGTATAGGTATATATATATATAATATAAATGTATTATGTATATAATGTATTATGTGTATAAAATTAAATGAAGAAAGAAAAAGGAAAGGAAGCTTCCAATACAAAAATCAGTGGGTGTGTGCAAGTGATATATGTATATATGTAAATATATATATGTATATAGGGTACGTGGATGGCTAGGGTAAAGAGGGCAGTTCTCTGCAGTCAAGGATGACTGCAAGAGAGAGAGAGAGAGAGAGATAAGGTAGAGAGAGAAGAGGCGGTGGGTCTTTGTATATGTGTATATATGCACGGGTTTGAGTGATGAGAGGTTAGAAAAGAAAAGGGAGAGTTAGGAACTGAAGGAGAGAAGAAGAGAGAAAGGTTGAAGCAGAAACAGAAAGGTGGGAGAGTCACAGTGAGCTCAAAAATCCGAAACCCAGGTAATTGATTTCAGTTCTGTTATTTCGATTTAAAGCATAAAGCTTAGATATAATGGTAGGGTCTGAACAAGCATGAAATATAGAAATTATTGCAAAAAGAATGAAGCTAAATGGTGTAGAAACCATGGAGAAAATTGGAGTTGCAGGTTCGGGAGGATAATCGGGTTCCATGAATTTTATGGTTAAAACTTGTTTAAAAGTTTATGAAAACTATCCTTATGCATGCAGAAAACTATAAGGAACAAATTAGATCCAAAACAGTTGAGAACCGAGTGGAAAATAAGAAAAATACAGCTCACCGGAAAACCGGCCGGAGCTATAAATCTCTATATTCGAAGAGATTAGAAAGGGTATGAAGGAAATGGAGAATAGGGATGAGGTCGTGGGGAAGAAAGGAAGAAAATGGCATTCAAAAAGGGGGGAGAAGCCATCGGAAATAGGTTGCCGTCACCGGAGATGGTGACGGAACCCTAATACAGTTCACCGGAGCTTTGGGGGAGACGATCGGAAAATCGGGGGGGTCTACCGGGTTAAAAGAAACGGGTCTGGGTTGGATCGGGTCGGTACCCGACCGGACATAAACGGTTAACCGAAGCTGTGTCGTTTTGAGTCTTTAATTTAAAAGGGTTTTGGGTTGTTTGGTTGTGAAGATAAGAAATGGGAAATGGGTTTGAGGTTATCCGAACCCTGGATAGGGATAGGAAATTAGGTTATTGGAATCCGGTTTTTCATATGAAGTGAACCGTTTGGTTCAGAGCAAGGACTGACCGGTTTAGGGTTTTTAGGTCTGAACCAACTGGTTCAGACCGCAGCTTTTAGTAATTGTGAACCGGCCCCAAATGTTTTGTGAAATTACACTGTTGCCCAAGTATAAAAAATTAATTAAATATTAATTTTACAATAATGCCCCTATTCCAAAAAGAGGTCAAACAAAGTCCAAACGACACAAATGAATAGTCAAAACCTATTATCTCGGACGTTCTGAGTCCAATGGTGGGGTCCGTTTTACGAGACGGAACCCCGAAGGATAAAATACCGTAAAAGTGCAAAATGACTATTTTGCCCTTTTTAGTACAAAAGTCCAAATGGAATTCCGCGAAAGCCTAAACCAACTTTCTTCGGCGTTCCGGACACAATGGTAAAGTCTAAAATAGTATTTGAAATACTTATGATAGAAAGGTATAAAATTTGATGAATAGCATTTATTCTGAAACGTACTCACTGATATATAGGGAACTCGAAAGGCAAGGGTACCTTCACGGATTTCTGAGGTAGAATCACGATAGAGGTAAGTGGATCACTTTCTCTTCCATGTGGTGTTTCTAAAGCCAAGTTTATTCTCTTTACTGCCAAATTTGTACTCCTGAAAGTACTTCATGTTATTGTTATCCACAGTACGATATTGTTCTATCTTGTGGACATTGATTGACTATTGTACTATTGTTATTGAAATGAACCCTGCCTTGAAAGGCTTACTGTTATGCTTTACTGTATATATGATATTCCATTTTCATACTCCTTATGGAATCACAAATGATCATGCTATGTTTATAAATGCTGGAATTGTGCTCAGTCACAATATCCATCCGATGCTTCTGTGACGAACTAGTCCGTGAACGGACATGTGGCAAAAGATGTGAGTTTAACTGAGAGGTATGCCGGGCCTCGAATTACGCAGAGGGGTTGCCATTCCCTAATACAGATTATAAGCATCTCCATTGGATTATTGTTATGGAAATATTGTTGAATGGTTACTGTTCCTTATGGACTACTGTACCTTATGGATTACTGTTTCTTATGGACTACTGTTTCTTATGGATTACCTTACATTGTTCATTGGTTTGATTGAAATCGATTTATTGTGGCAGTATTCTCATTGTGACAGGTTATTGTTGAGAAAACTCTTATCACTGCTTATTCATTACTTCTGACTGTATATCGTGCCCCACTACTTATTGGCCATCATGGCAACTGTTCTCATTGGCTATCACAGCATCTCCTTCCTTATGATTGGCTATCATATTTTATTCATGGATTCACGTTCTTTATAATCATCGATACCAGTGTCGGAGATCTGGTTTACTTGCTGAGCTTCATAGCTCATTCCACCCCACTTACCCCCATTTCAGGTGATGACGCTGCGAGACCCCAGTAGGAGTCTGAGAGCGTAGGGGGACATTTTGAAGTACTGATCAGTCTATGTTAGTTCTCCCATGTATTCACCACCCTCGGGTGCTGGTTACGGATTAGTTCTCATTTTGTATTATGTAGAACTATGTCATGTATTTAATAAGACTTCCGCTGTTTAATGTATTTAAAAAGGCTTCCGCTGGATTACTGTAATTGATAAAGGCTTCCGCTGTTTACTGTTAAAATTTTTAGTACATTGCATATTAGTACTATGATACAGGAACGGAAAAAGTAGGGACGGCCTTCGGGTCGGCCCCGCGACACGAGATCCGCATAGGGTGGGTTTCGGGTCGTGACAGCTTGGTATCAGAGCTATAGGTTCGATTGTGAGTCATGGGAGATAGGACTAGAGTTAAGACTGTTAGGTATGACTGATACTTTATATTTTACAATCATTGACTAATTGCCTTACACATTGACTGGTTATCTCATTGGTTATCTTATTGGTTATCTTATTGGTTATCATCACGGGTTACCCTTACAGACATGGTAAACACGAGGCAAGGTCCGTTACCTATGGATCGTTTAGAACAACTAGAAAGAATGATGCGGACTATCATTGAAAGTCTACCACAGATTCAGGCTAGTGCTAACCAACCAGTACAGCCAGTACCACAGGAACAGCCTGTCAACACAGGCGACAATGTAGGGCATCGTCAAGGAAACGAGCGAGACACTGCATACTTGTATGAGCGGTTTCAGAAGATGAAACCCCCGACTTTTGACGGTACAGGAGGAGCCACTATAGCTGAGGAGTGGTTATTGGAAATGAACAGGATCTTTAAAATCCTGATATGCACTGAGGTCCAAAAAGTGGCATACGCCACTTACATGCTCAAAGGTATGGCACATAAATGGTGGATGATAGAAGAAGATAAAGAGCCAGGCATGAACTGGCAACGATTTACTGATATCTTCAATAAGAAGTACTTCTCCCAAGAAGTACGAAACCGGAGAGTTGCTGAGTTTATGGTATTGCAACAGGGGACAATGACAGTGGAGCAATACGAGGCTAGATTTACTGAGTTGGCCAGATTTGCCCCTGGTGCTATCAGTACCGAGGACTTGAAGGCTCGCAAATTTGAGGAAGGACTGAAGTGGCCTATTAAAGATAGACTGGTGTCCCATCGACTGACTACTTATGATGATGTCGTGGAAACGGCCCGTATTATAGAAAGGAGTGGTGAAGAGTACGCCAAGAGACGAGGGAACCAGAAACAGGGAGGTAACCAGAATAGGGGGCAAGGGCCTTCTTCCTCTGGACTATGACCTACATTTATCAGACCAGGGACTGAATCCCACACCACAGAGCCCATTCAGAGGAGACCAGACTATACCAAAGAAAGCGCTACCCAATGCACTCGCTGCCAGAAGGTTCACAAAGGCCAGTGTCTTAGGGGTAGCAATGCTTGTTACTATTGTGGCAAGGAAGGGCATATTGCGAGACTATGTCCCCAGAATGCTCAGGCCACGACTAGTATTGCCTCAGCTGGACCAACAACACCAGCAATAGCAGCACCTAGACCCCCAACCCAGAGGAGTGGACAAGGAAATGTCCAACAGCAGGCAGGACGGGTTTTCTCTATTTTCCCAGAGGATATGCAGGCTACAACCTCTAGAGTTGCAGGTATTCCTTTAGTCTACCCATAGCCTGCCCACATTTCACTTGTCACTGAATATTTACATCCCTATATATATTGTTGGATTGAACATAGACATAGAACTCTACGTGACATATTAATTGCTCAAATTTTCACAAGATAATAATAGAATTTAAGGAAACGATACCCTTAGGGTTACTTGTATTAAATTATGTTTTATGTCACTTTCTACGTATATTGCTAACTGAATATAGACACTGAACGCTTACTTATTGCTTACTGATTGTCAACAGAATCATCATTGAATCATGTTAAGGTACAGAACTTATGAAATACAGACTAGAAAAACCATAGAATACAATTGGGACTCACGTAAGGATTTCGAGGTACACTTGAAATTATAGAAAAAATCTTATGATAACTGATGTGACAGTAAAACTTGATTCTCAGCAAAAGTGAAACGACTAACTCAGTTAGGTCATGATGTTAGAAGAACCACCGAAATTAGAATCGTTAAGTTTGCGGACAAACTTATTTTTAAGGAGGTAAGAATGTGATATCCCGACCCGGGATACGACACGATTACCGAGGCAAGTCGACTGAATAGCATAACCTGAGCTGCCTTAAACTTTAAGTCACAATAAATATGGAACTAAACCTAATTTTAAAAGATAAATGTTTTGATTAGTAAATCCAGTGTCGGGTGGTACCCGAGCAACTCGGAACCTTACCTCAAAAAACGTGCATGCATGCAACCCATGCATGCATACGTACGTACACATGCATAGTTCATGGAATATTAGTGTATGTGTACGTGATTAAAAATACCGTTACACGTATATATATGATTATAATGATGTGTATAAAATATGTATTGTATAGGTATATATATATATAATATAAATGTATTATGTATATAATGTATTATGTGTATAAAATTAAATGAAGAAAGAAAAAGGAAAGGAAGCTTCCAATACAAAAATCAGTGGGTGTGTGCAAGTGATATATGTATATATGTAAATATATATATGTATATAGGGTACGTGGATGGCTAGGGTAAAGAGGGCAGTTCTCTGCAGTCAAGGATGACTGCAAGAGAGAGAGAGAGAGAGATAAGGTAGAGAGAGAAGAGGCGGTGGGTCTTTGTATATGTGTATATATGCACGGGTTTGAGTGATGAGAGGTTAGAAAAGAAAAGGGAGAGTTAGGAACTGAAGGAGAGAAGAAGAGAGAAAGGTTGAAGCAGAAACAGAAAGGTGGGAGAGTCACAGTGAGCTCAAAAATCCGAAACCCAGGTAATTGATTTCAGTTTTGTTATTTCGATTTAAAGCATAAAGCTTAGATATAATGGTAGGGTCTGAACAAGCATGAAATATAGAAATTATTGCAAAAAGAATGAAGCTAAATGGTGTAGAAACCATGGAGAAAATTGGAGTTGCAGGTTCGGGAGGATAATCGGGTTCCATGAATTTTATGGTTAAAACTTGTTTAAAAGTTTATGAAAACTATCCTTATGCATGCAGAAAACTATAAGGAACAAATTAGATCCAAAACAGTTGAGAACCGAGTGGAAAATAAGAAAAATACAGCTCACCGGAAAACCGGCCGGAGCTATAAATCTCTATATTCGAAGAGATTAGAAAGGGTATGAAGGAAATGGAGAATAGGGATGAGGTCGTGGGGAAGAAAGGAAGAAAATGGCATTCAAAAAGGGGGGAGAAGCCATCGGAAATAGGTTGCCGTCACCGGAGATGGTGACGGAACCCTAATACAGTTCACCGGAGCTTTGGGGGAGACGATCGGAAAATCGGGGGGGTCTACCGGGTTAAAAGAAACGGGTCTGGGTTGGATCGGGTCGGTACCCGACCGGACATAAACGGTTAACCGAAGCTGTGTCGTTTTGAGTCTTTAATTTAAAAGGGTTTTGGGTTGTTTGGTTGTGAAGATAAGAAATGGGAAATGGGTTTGAGGTTATCCGAACCCTGGATAGGGATAGGAAATTAGGTTATTGGAATCCGGTTTTTCATATGAAGTGAACCGTTTGGTTCAGAGCAAGGACTGACCGGTTTAGGGTTTTTAGGTCTGAACCAACTGGTTCAGACCGCAGCTTTTAGTAATTGTGAACCGGCCCCAAATGTTTTGTGAAATTACACTGTTGCCCAAGTATAAAAAATTAATTAAATATTAATTTTACAATAATGCCCCTATTCCAAAAAGAGGTCAAACAAAGTCCAAACGACACAAATGAATAGTCAAAACCTATTATCTCGGACGTTCTGAGTCCAATGGTGGGGTCCGTTTTACGAGACGGAACCCCGAAGGATAAAATACCGTAAAAGTGCAAAATGACTATTTTGCCCTTTTTAGTACAAAAGTCCAAATGGAATTCCGCGAAAGCCTAAACCAACTTTCTTCGGCGTTCCGGACACAATGGTAAAGTCTAAAATAGTATTTGAAATACTTATGATAGAAAGGTATAAAATTTGATGAATAGCATTTATTCTGAAACGTACTCACTGATATATAGGGAACTCGAAAGGCAAGGGTACCTTCACGGATTTCTGAGGTAGAATCACGATAGAGGTAAGTGGATCACTTTCTCTTCCATGTGGTGTTTCTAAAGCCAAGTTTATTCTCTTTACTGCCAAATTTGTACTCCTGAAAGTACTTCATGTTATTGTTATCCACAGTACGATATTGTTCTATCTTGTGGACATTGATTGACTATTGTACTATTGTTATTGAAATGAACCCTGCCTTGAAAGGCTTACTGTTATGCTTTACTGTATATATGATATTCCATTTTCATACTCCTTATGGAATCACAAATGATCATGCTATGTTTATAAATGCTGGAATTGTGCTCAGTCACAATATCCATCCGATGCTTCTGTGACGAACTAGTCCGTGAACGGACATGTGGCAAAAGATGTGAGTTTAACTGAGAGGTATGCCGGGCCTCGAATTACGCAGAGGGGTTGCCATTCCCTAATACAGATTATAAGCATCTCCATTGGATTATTGTTATGGAAATATTGTTGAATGGTTACTGTTCCTTATGGACTACTGTACCTTATGGATTACTGTTTCTTATGGACTACTGTTTCTTATGGATTACCTTACATTGTTCATTGGTTTGATTGAAATCGATTTATTGTGGCAGTATTCTCATTGTGACAGGTTATTGTTGAGAAAACTCTTATCACTGCTTATTCATTACTTCTGACTGTATATCGTGCCCCACTACTTATTGGCCATCATGGCAACTGTTCTCATTGGCTATCACAGCATCTCCTTCCTTATGATTGGCTATCATATTTTATTCATGGATTCACGTTCTTTATAATCATCGATACCAGTGTCGGAGATCTGGTTTACTTGCTGAGCTTCATAGCTCATTCCACCCCACTTACCCCCATTTCAGGTGATGACGCTGCGAGACCCCAGTAGGAGTCTGAGAGCGTAGGGGGACATTTTGAAGTACTGATCAGTCTATGTTAGTTCTCCCATGTATTCACCACCCTCGGGTGCTGGTTACGGATTAGTTCTCATTTTGTATTATGTAGAACTATGTCATGTATTTAATAAGACTTCCGCTGTTTAATGTATTTAAAAAGGCTTCCGCTGGATTACTGTAATTGATAAAGGCTTCCGCTGTTTACTGTTAAAAATTTTAGTACATTGCATATTAGTACTATGATACAGGAACGAAAAAAGTAGGGACGGCCTTCGGGTCGGCCCCGCGACACGAGATCCGCATAGGGTGGGTTTCGGGTCGTGACAATTTAGACCTTATCTGATTTCATTTTGGCCTTAGGGGTACCAGGGGTATTTTGGTCATTTTACCCCTTTACGTGTCTTTATTTTTCGGGACCCCATTTCGTGTTGTGGACCTCACCATTGGACTCAGAAGGTCCAAGATAGTAAGAATACACTAATAACTTGTTAATTTTGGTCAAGGGGTATTTTGGTCATTTATCGTTTTATGTGTCATATTTTTTGGGCCCCGTCTCGTAAAACGGACCCTACCATTAGTCTCAGAATATCCAAAATAGTAAGGATACACTATTCATATGTTTAATTTGGACTTCATTTGCTCCATTTATGACCCAAGGGCAAAATAATAATTTTACTTTATTTATTAAATAATTAAATTAATTATTTAATTATTTAATTATTTTTCCAGGGGTCTAATTGCATAAAATCTTCATCAGTTGGGCCACAGTGGGAGTTTTCTAAAGCTCAGGGGTCAATCCGTAATAACCAAAAGTCTTGGTTTATTTGATTTTTAATTAAATTATAAAACCAAAGGGTTTGGTCTCAAACCAAGTGAACCGGTCCGGTCTAGTCATAAACCAACCGGCTCGGTCGGTTTATTTACATGTGGCTGATGTCATGATGACGTCAGCCCTAGTGTCCATTTAATTTAAACCAAATGCAAAACGCCGTCGTTCCATTTATTCGGTGGCAAGCCCAGAGGCTGCCACGCGTCCTGAGTTAACCCACCCGTTTAAAACCGAGTGACGAGTTGACTCGTCGTCTTCCCCACTTCGACCCACTGAAAACCCTAATTACCGTTTTCCTTCCTGTCCATTTTCGTGCAGTTTGGATCCATGGATCCTCACTGTTTTTGTCCCAAAACGTTCCTAAGGTATAAACAATTCAATTGGCATTCATTTTGGAGTTCAAAAGGGTCCCGTTTGATCGTTTTCAACCTTGATAATCCGAACTGTAATTCGGTCATACATGCTCATTTCTGAGCCAAAACCCTTGGGGTTTGATTCTTTGTGATCCATTTCTCATGGAGTTTCCTTTCCCATTCATAAATATCATTTTAACATCGAGTTTAAAGCTTTGGGTTTCAAACCCGTAGCCTGCAACTCAATGTTTGGAGGGCATTTCGTGAGATTTTTGATCGCGGGTATAGGTTTTTAAGTTGATCGTGGGGTCTAGTTTAGGTTTTGATAAACCAAAACCAGTTTGGAGAACATTGGACCAGACCTGCTTCAAGCAAGGTCATCAATGGCCATAGCTTCTGGGTTCCCCGTTTTTAAGTGTTTTAAAACTAAAATTCTGTTCTTAAACTGATCTAAACATGTTCTTCATATCATATATATATAAAATGAAAGCTTTAAATCAGTATATACATAGAGAAATTCTAGAGAGAGAATTTTAAAAGTTTTGGTGGGTTCACCTTTCACCACTGATTTCTCTTTCTTTCTTGCTCTAAAACCCTTCTTCTCTTCTGATTTCTTCCTTCCTTAGCTTCTCAGGTTCTCTCTCTTTTGATTTCTTTCGTATGAAGCAAAGCATGCTTTGCATGCCTTGCTTTTAAAGAGAGAACCGACCTTTCTCTCTCTCTCCCTCTGGTTCATAGCCCTACATTAGCCCTCCCATCTCATCAATTTTACTTTTTCTCTTTTCTACTTTGCATTCAATTTTGTCAAGATATTTTGTATATATATATACATATAATATAACACACACACTAACACATGGAGACACACACACTAGCCGACACACACACACACTGCACTGTTCACACACTGTTCACATATGTATATATTATATATATATATATATATATATCCTTCCTTGTGTATAGTTTATTTATGTATATATACTTATTTACATACACTTGATAACATACACACACACAATACACCATAATGTGTGTATATGTGTTTATTCGAATTTAATTTTAACAATTAAATATATTCTAATAAATTAATTTAATTAATTATTTAATTAATTAATTTTTCTCTTTAGTGTAAAAACCTTTACACAATTTTTTGCATTGTCTCGTAATGCGTGCCATATGACCCGGTATCCCGGGTCGGGATATTACAAAAATCATGCATGAAACCTTGTTATTATGAGGAGGAATTAATCCTCTTAAGTGCAGAAAGAAAATGGAATGAAATTTGAGTTAAAATGATAAAGAAACCATAGGGAAAAACCGAGAAGTTCAGTCGCCGGAATTTCGGGCTCACCGGAAAACCGCGACTGTATTGGCCTATTCCGACGACTAAGAGAGACCCAAATTTAATTTGAAAGTTAGAAATATAACCCTTATGTCTAAAGGATTCGAATCACATCGAAAAAGGTAGGGAAATGTCATCGGAAGGTCACCGGAACAGGAAGGGATGACCGGCTTACGATCGGAGAAGACGACCGTGAAATCGCGAGGCAACCGGGTTAAAATAAAACCGGATCCGGGTTCGGATTGGGTCAGGACCCAACCGGAAATGAAATGGGAAAATGAAACTGTGTCGTTTGTGTTTTGAATTTAAATGGATTGGGCTTGTTTGGTTACATGGATAGGAAATGTTGGAATTGGGTTTGGGCTTATTCCAACCATGGATAGCATAGGAGAACTGGTTATCTTGTTCCGGTTCTCAAGATTTGACTGAACCGTTTGGTTCAGTAAGGGGGCAGACCGGTTTAGGGTTTCTGGTTCTGAACCAACTGGTTCAAACCGCAGGTTTTGGAAATTATAAACCGGCCCCAAATGTTTTAAGAAATCTCACTAAGGCCCAAACAGAAAAATTAATAAAATATTAAGTTTTACAAAAATGCCCCTATTTCAAATATAGGTCAAATGAAGTCCAAATGAGGCAAATGAATAGTCAAAATTTATTATCTCGGACATTCTAAGATCAATGGTGAGGTCCGTTTCATGAGACGGGGTCCCAAAAAATAAAAATAACCGTAAAAGTGCAAAATGACCATTTTGCCCTTTTTAGTACAAATGTCCAAATAGAATTCCGCGAAAGCCTAAACCGACTTTCTTCGGCGTTCCGAACTCAATGGTAAAGTCTGAATTAATATTTGAGCTACTTATGATAGAAAGGCATAAAATTTGATGAATAACATTTATTCTGAAACGTAATTACTGATATATAGGGAACTCGAAAGGCAAGGGCACACTCATGGATTTCTGAAATAGAATCAAGATAGAGGTAAGTGGATCACTTTCTCTTCCATATGGTGTCTCCAAGCCAAGTTTATTCATTACTGCCAAACTTGTACTCATGAACGTTTCAAATGTTATTGTTTTCCACAATGTGATATTGTTCTATCTTATGGACATTGATTGACTATTGTATCACTGTTATCATGTTGAACCGTGCCTTGAAAGACTTACTGATATGCTCTACTGTACATATGATATTCCATTTTCATACTCCTATGGAATCACAAATGATCATGATATGTTTATAAATGCTGGAATTATGCTCAGTCACAATATCCATCTGATGCTTTTGTGACAAACTAGTCCGTGAACGGACGTGTGGCAAAAGATGTGAGTTTACTGAGAGGTATGCCGGGCCTCAAAATACAGAGGGACGGCCATCCCCTACTACAGATTATAAGCATCTCGATTGGATTATTGTTATAGTTATATTGTTGAATGGTTACTGTTTCTTGTGGTTCATCTTACATTGTTCATTGGTTTGATTGTAATCGATCTATTGTGGCAGTACTTTTATTGTGATAGGTTATTGTTGAGAAATCTTTATCACTACTTTTCCATTACTCCTGATTGTACATTGTGACCCCACTATTCATTGGCCATCATGGCAACTGTTCTCATTGGCTATCACAGCATCTTACTTCTTATGATTGGCTATCATATTTTTATTCATGGATTCATGTTCTTTTATAATCATCGATACCAGTGTCGAAGATCTGTTTTACTTGCTGAGCTTCATAGCTCAGTCCACCCCACTTACCCCCCATTTCAGGTAATGACGCTGCAAGACCCCAGTAAGAGTCTGAAAGCATAGGAGGACATTTTTGATGTACTGTACCAGTCTATGTTAGTTCTCCCATGTATTCACCACCCCCGAGTGCTGGTTATGTTTAGTTCTCATTCTGTCTTAAGTAGAACTATGTCATGTATTTAATAGACTTCCGCTGTTTAAATTATTTAAAAGACTTCTGCTGGATTACTGTAATTGATAAAGACTTCTGCTGTTCATTGTTTAAAATTTTTAGTACATTGCATATTAGTACTATGATACAGGAATGGAAAAAGTAGGGACGGCCTTCGGGTCGGCCCCGCGACACGAGATCCACATAGGGTGGGTTTCGGGTCGTGACAGGGCATACGGTTGCGCCCAATCTTCTTGTTCCCAAATTGTTCCCCCGTTGGAGAGAATTTAGATGTTGCCAGAAACTTGCCGTTCGCTCGGAGATGATTAACCATTTTCAGTCCAAGTTAGGAATGATTAAGCTATGGCCGAGAGTTAACCTTCCCCTTGATTCAGTTTCCAAGGAAGGTTTAGAAGAGGCACCAGTCCTCTTGTCCATCTTGGCATCCGGTCGAGATCTCTCCGATTGGAGGTGGACTCTCCTTGATTCAACCAAGGCTTGGAGCATTGGTGATGAAAATGAAAGTAGGATGCCTCATTCCCTTTGTGTCTTGGCAGAGACCCTTGCTCAAGCCGGCCGGGGTGTCATGCCAATTTTGAGGGAAACGAAGGTGGAGAATGGAGGTCTCTTGAGACCCAGAGCCCTCATCATCCGTTGGTATTGAGATCAGTGATAGTGATGATGAAATGGCTTGGGTGCTTCTTGA
Organism: Nyssa sinensis; assembly: GCA_008638375.1. NCBI lineage: Eukaryota > Viridiplantae > Streptophyta > Magnoliopsida > Cornales > Nyssaceae > Nyssa > Nyssa sinensis. Next base: position 18,379,211 of record CM018038.1, read on the forward strand.
TGCAGATTGGGGTTCAGGGTTCCTTCCTTTCAAATGGAAGCCGGTGGCGGCGGTAATGGAGGTTGGAGCTTGGGCCCCTTTCCCATCCGAGGAAGAAAGCCATGATGTTGCAAGAGCGTAGTGATATCTTTGTTGTAGCTTTTCTGTATTTGTTTTATTTCCAGTCTTCTTGCACCGATGTAAACTTTCTGAATCAGCAATAAAATCGAGTTCCTACTTCTCAGATCTGATGTTCTTTGTTTTCGAATGTGCTCTTTTGGAGTTAAAACACCTTTTTGTGCAATTTTGATGAATGACTCTTCTGTGTGTCATAAAAGTAGACTAAAGAACTTATATAAAACTTGAAGTCTTGAATCGAAGTGTTTTAAACCTGCTCGGCACTGTAGTATTTGTTGCTTGCTGGTACATAAGCCAAATAATGAGTATCAGGTCTGAGGTTGTAATATCCCGACCCGGGATACCGGGTCATATGGCACGCATTACGAGACAATGAAAAAGTTGTGTAAAGGTTTTTACACTAAAAAGAAAAGTTAATTAATTAAATAATTAGTTAATGTAAAATATTGGAATATATTTAATTGTTAAAAATTAAATATAAATAAACACACATATACACACATTATGGTGTATTGTGTGTGTATATTATGAAATGTGTAAAAATATGTATATATATAAATACATGTATACAAGGGAGGATATATATATATATAAATTATATACATATATGAACAGTGTGTGAACAGTACAGTGTGTGTGTGTGTCGGCTAGTGTGTGTTTCTTCACATATAAGTGTGTGTATTATATTATATGTATATATATATATATGAAATATCTTGCAAAAAACCAAGAGAAAGCTGAATGGGAAAAGCAAAATTTAATTTGTGTAAGAAAATTTATGAGAAGTGAAGGATTTCGGCCATGAGGTCATGAGGGGAGAGAGAGAACAGTAGAGAGAGAGAGAGGTCGGTCACTTTCTCTATAAAATCCCAAGCATGCAAATCATGCTTTCTTCTTGCAAAAGAAACCAAAAGAAGAAGAACTGAGAAGCTAAGGAAGGATTTAAAGCAAGAAAAAGGAAGGAAACCGAGAGAAAGAAGGTGAGAAAACTCAAGTTCCATTTTTTCTCTCTCTAGAATATTGCATTATTAAGAACTGTTTTAGAGTTATTCTTTTAAGTATGATGTTTAATAGATGTTTAGAATTGTTTTAGACATGAAAGGAAGCCTTGAAAACACCTAAAACCATAAGACCCAGAAGAAACCTCCATTGAAGACCTTGCCCATGGCAGGTCTAAATCGACTTCCTTAAAGCTTGATTTGGCTTATCAAGGCTTAAAGTAAACATTATAAGCATGTTAAAAACCATCAACCGCGATCAAAAAGCTCAAGAAATCGACCCCATGTGGTGACTTGCAGGTTACGGGTTTGGGAACCAAACCCCTAAACTCTGTGTTAAATCCATTTTCACGAATGGGGAATGAAACCTCATGAATAGAGGATCAAAACAAGCCAAATTCCATGAAAAACCATCAAGAAATAAGCGTTAACCATGGAGTTACAGTTCTGGTTATCATGGTTTAAACCGAGTGTTTAAGCCATATTCGAAGCCTCAAATTAATGCCAAGTTGGTCGTTTGTACATTAGGAACATTTTGCAATCAAAACAGTAAGGATCCATAGATCCAAACTGCACGAAATAGAAAGAAATGGAAAACGGGAATTAGGGTTACAGGGAGGTCTCGTGGGGAAGAAGAAGACGGGTCAACTCGGCTTTTAAATGTGGCTGAGTCAACTCGGACAGGTGGCAGCCTCTGGGCTTGCCACCGAATTAATTAGACGACGCCGTTTTGAGCCATGTTTTAAAATAAAACATTAGGGCTGATGTCATCATGACGTCAGCAAAACGCAATGAACCGTGTAAACCGGACCGGTTCACTTAAAAAGGGACTGAACCAACTGGTTCAGACCAGAATTTTTGGTATTTAGAAATTGACCCCCACCTGTTTTATGAAATTGTACTGTGGCCCAACTAATGAGAAGTTTATGCAATTAAGCCCCTGAAAAATAATTAAATAATTAAATAATTAATTTAATTATTTAATAAATAAGGTAAAATTACTATTTTACCCTTGGGTCATAGATAGAGCAAATGAAGTCCAAATTAAGCCTATGAATAGTATATTTTTACTATTTTAGACATTCTGAGACTAATGGTAGGGTCCGTTTTACGAGACGGGGCCCGAAAAAATAAATACATGTAAGGGGTAAATGACCAAAATACCCCTTGACCAAAATTTACAAGTTATTAGTATATTCTTACTATCTTGGACCTTCTGAGTCCAATGGTGAGGTCCACAACACGAAACGGGGTCCCGAAAAATAAAGACACGTAAAGGGGTAAAAAGACCAAAATACCCCTGGTACCCCTAAAGCCAAAATAAAATCAGAGAAGGTCTAAATTGACTTTCCTTGACATCCCGGACTCAATAATGGAGTCCAAATTACGAAACAAAGTACAGAAAAATATGACACGTAAAACGATAAATGACCATTTTGTCCTTTTACATATAATAGTCTGAATTAAATGTTAGGAAAGCCTAAACTGACTTTCTTCGACACTCCGGACTCAATGGTAGAGTCTATTCAACCAAAAGAAATGTCTAAAATAAAAAGACATAAAATTTGATGAATAGCATCTGTTAGATGACTATGAACTGAAATGATGCCAAAGTACTAATACTAAGGCAAGTACGAGAAACGAAATACGAAAAGACACGACACGTAAACATGTCAAATAAATAACTTTAAAATAAAGTTAATGGAACTCCCAGAAGAGTATAAATTGAAATAAATTCAATTTCTAACACTTTAAATTATGTCATAGGTTACAAGTACGAGTTAAATTAAGTACCTATGAAATTGTGAAATCGTTTTAGGATCTAATACGGTTTAAGCATAAGTTAAGGAATATCGAGATGATATTACAATGTATATGAAGTTGATGAGGTGTTTATGAATTGTTCTTAGGAACTACAAGGAAAGTGGGAAAGCGCATTTTAGCCCTAACCCTAAAGAATCAAGGTGAGTAACCCTGTGTTTGAATTAGAGATTTAACTCCATGGATTTGAAAAAGTTTTAAGTTCAAAGATATGAAGTATTTGAAGTTCAAATTCAGTATTTACATGATTCAGCTTTTAATTGTACTGTTTTATAACTCTATATGACATGCTCAGTGATTGGTATTTATCATAGTTTTCTTAAAACATATTTCATCATGTCTAAAGTTTTAAATGCCAAATTATGTTAAATATCCTGAATTTGATAGTTACAAGTATTTGAAGTCCTATTGTAGAAATTATACATTTCATGTTTTAAATATTCATGAAAGTATTTATTGAAGAAGTTATGTGATAAATGTTTTACAAGATAAACGGTACTAAGTACCACCCCCTATGAAGGTTGAAATCCTTTGGGATTCAACAGTAAATGCCCGGTAGCAGGATCTAATCCCCCAGGCAAATGAGATCGACAGTATTGGCAGTAAAATGGGAGTCTGGTTCGAAACAGATTCCACCTAATTAAAGAGAAAAGATGACAAGTGATTTTGGAAATGAAAGCAGGTTTTACCCTCATTTTCAAATGCATATTGATGTGATTTAAGTTATATACTTATCTGATGAAGTACGAGTTTTGCTTGGATACCTTAAATGTTTCCAAGTTATTTGAAATGCATATGTTTGAGTTATATACTCTATTTATCGAAGTACGAGTTTTGCTTGAATATCTTAAATGTTTTCAAGCCATTTGAAATGCATATGTTTTGAGTTATATACTTATCTGATGAAGTACGAATTCTGCTTGGATATCTTAAATGTTTCCAAGCTATTTGAAATGCATATGTTTTGAGTGATATACTTTATTTATCGAAGTACGAGTTTTTCTTGGATATCTTAAATGTTTCCAAGCTATTTGAAATGCATATGTTTCGAGTTATATACTCTATTTTACGAAGTACGAGCTTAGCTTGAATACTTTAAATGTTTCAAAGCTATCTGTTTTAAGAATGCATGTACTTTGTATTCTAAATTGTATAAGCAATTGGCAGTGAATGTTTTACAACTCTTATGTACTAAAAACCACTGCTAATTGAAAACCCCATGACGAACACTGGAATTGCTCACAAGCTTAGATTAGCTTACCCGGACTTTGTTCGGACCCCCCTTTCAAGTGATGCAGCAGACAGGGTCTTAAGGACAACGACGATGAGTCTAGCTGATTTCGGAAGGATATGATTAAATAGTTTCTTTTGAAGAACCTATGAACATTAGTAGTACGTTTTGTATTAATAGAAAATGTAAGAATATGTAATAGGCCCTCAGGGCAATCGAATATGTATTGTATCGATGTATGAAGTCTTTAAGTTTTCTTTATACTCTGAATGTGTAACCATGTATGCTATGTATGAAACAGCAGTATCGGACGGATGTGCATAATTTAAAAATGAGAAAAGAAAAGAAAATTTTTTTCACGCTTCCGCAACCATGTGTAGCACATCTATTCGATACCGCTGCAGATGCGAGCCTTGTCTCGGGGCCTTCGGGTCTCGGGGCGGCGGTCGCGATCCGGGAATCTGCAGAGGGTGGGTTTCGGGTCGTGACAGAGGTACTCCGATCTAGGAAACTTTAGTTGAAGATGTCTGGAACTTCCGTCTTTGGATGGACTGGATCATCGAATCTGCATATTGAAGATGGACCAGGCACGGAAGGCCTGTGTATTAGGGATGGACCAAGCATTAAGGCTTGTGCATTATTGATGGACCAGGCTCTAGAGGCCTGTGCATTAGATATGGACCAGGCTCTAGAGGCCTGTGCATTAAAAGATGGACCAAGCACTAAGGCTTGTGCATTGTAGATGGACTAGGCTCTAGAGGCTTGTGCATTAAAAGATGGACCAAGCACTAAAGCTTGTACATTATAGATGGACCAGGCTCTGGAGGCCTGTGCATTTAAAGATGGACCAAGCACTAAGGCTTGTTCATTATAGATGGACCAGGCTCTGGAGGCCTGTGCATTAAAAGATGGACCAAGCACTAAGGCTTGTACATTATAGATGGACCAGCCTCTGGAGGCCTGTGCATTAAAAGATGGACCAAGCACTAAGGCTTGTTCATTACATACAGACTAGGCTCTAGAGGCCTGTGCATTAAAAGATGGACCAAGCATTAAAGCTTGTACATTATAGATGGACCAGGCTCTAAAGGCCTGTGCATTAAAAGATGGACCAAGCACTAAGGCTTGTTCATTAGATATGGACCAGGCTCTGGAGGCCTGTGCATTAAAAGATGGACCAAGCACTAAGGCTTGTTCATTATAGATGGACCAGGCTCTAGAGGCCTGTGCATTAATAGATGGACCAAGCACTAAGGCTTGTACATTATAGATGGACCAGGCTCTGAAGGCCTGTGCATTAAAAGATGGACCAAGCACTAAGGCTTGTTCATTATAGATGGACCAGGCTCTAGAGGCCTGTGCATTAATGGATGATCATTCTGTGGAGGTACTAAAAAGAAATAAACGTCTTTATTGATAATACTTCCGCAAGTGTTCCACGTTCCATGGCCTAGGAATAGGCTTCCCAGTTATGTCTTTTAGCCAGTAGGTGGTAGGCCTAACAACCTTCGTTACTCTGTAGGGGCCTTCCCAGTTTGGTGATAACGTTCCCATAGTGGGATCCTTGGTGTTTTGAAAGACTCTTCTTAAGACAAAGTCTCCGACTTGAAAGCTGACCGTATTGAGTCCCACCTTGGATTTGTTTACCATTCTTTGCTGATAGGCTTCCATCCTGATGCCGGCTTGATCCATTTTTTCTTCAAGCAAATCCAAATTTTTCATAAGCTGCTGATCATTGGATTCTTGTTCGAAGGCTTCAGTCCTCAGAGTTGGCATACCGATCTCAACCGGGATTACTGTTTCTGTACTGTAGGCTAGTGAGAAGGGAGTTTCAGAGGTGGGAGTTCTTCTGGTTGTTCTGTAGGCCCAAAGAACTCCAGGGAGCTCTTTCGCCCACTTTCCTTTGGCCTGCTCCAACATTTTCTTTAATCCATCAAGGATTGTTCGGTTGGTGACCTCTACTTGCCTATTTTCTTGTGGATGGCCTGGAAAGGCAAAATGTTGCCTAATGTTGAGATTTTCGCAGAATTTCTTAAAGCCTTCACCAGTGAACTATGTCCCATTATCAGAGATAATCACCCGTGGTATACCGAACCTGCAAATAATGTTCTTCCAGGTGAAGTTCTCAACTTCCTTCTCTGTGATGTGTGTCAGAGGTTCAGCTTCGGCCCATTTAAAGAAGTAGTCAATGGCTACCAAGACATACTTCCTGTTTGGTGGGGCTTTTGGTAATGGACCCACGATGTCCATCCCCCACTAAGCAAAGGGCCAAGGACTAGTAATCGGGACGAGCTCGTGATGAGGCTAATGTTGATATGGGGCAAATCTCTGGCATTTGTCGCACTTCTGGACATACTTTTTAGCCTGCCTTAGCATTCTAGGCCAGTAATAGCCTTGAGTCAGAGCTCGGTGAGCTATCGTTCTGCCCCCATTATGATTCCCGCAAATACCTTCGTGTATTTCAGCCAAGACATATAGTGATTCTTCTGGAGCTAAGCATTTTAACAAAGGTTGAGAATAAGACCTTCTGTAAAGCTTTGTTGTTTAGGATCAGGTACCGAGCCGCTCTGATTCGAATTCTCCTTGCTTTGTTTTTGTCTTCTGGGAGGAGCCCGGATTCTAGGTACTGAAGGATTGGGGTCATCCAGTTCTGGAGCTGTTCAGTAATCTGGGCAACTTGGGCTTCCTGTTTGCTGGGTCCTGGCTGATAGGAAATTTTTACTATAGAGTTTGCTTCAGACTTTAGGCGGGATGCCATGTTTGCCAAAGCATCTGCTCTACAGTTTTGGCTTCTTTCTATTCTCTAGATTGTGAACGTCTGGAAGGAGTGCCTCAGGTAGTTCACTAGTTCGGAATATCGAAGCATCCTGTTATCTTTAATAGAGAATTCTCCCAGGACTTGGCTTACCACCAGTTGGGAATCTGAGAAGACTTTAAGGTTATGAACCTCACATTCCAAAGCCAATTTCATGCCTAGGATTAGGGCTTCATATTCTGCTTCATTGTTGGAAGCTTTGAATCCTAGGCTTACTGCTTTTTCTGACAAGAGCCTATCAAGAGACTGTAATACCAGGCCCACTCTTGAACCTTGATCGGTTGACGACTCATCGATATAGAGCAGCCAGGTTCCTGTAGTTTCGATTAGCTGTGCCTTGTTTTGAAGTGCTAGGGTGAACTTAGCAATGAAATCTGCCAAGGCTTGTCCCTTTATGGAGTTCCGTGGCACATATGATATGTTGAATTCCCCTAGCTCCACAGACCACTTAACTAACCTTCCCGATACCTCTGGATTCCTCAATATTGACTTCAGAGGATAGGCCATTGGGATTTCAATTGGATGAGCTTGGAAATAAGGTCGGAGCTTCTGAGCTGATATCACTAGAGTGAAGGCTAGCTTTTCCACTTCTGGATATCTCTTTTCTGTGTCGAGTAGTGCCCTACTGACGTAGAATATGGGCCTCTGTACTCCTCTGTCTTGTCTGACTAATGCAGAGCTGACCGCGTTTTCAGAGACTGCAAGGTACAAGAGTAGCTTTTCTCCTTGTATTGGTTTTGACAGGAGTTCTAGAGAGGCTAGATACCCTTTCAGCTCTTGAAAAGCTTTCTCACACTCTTCCGTCCACTATAAAGCTTTGTTGCCCTTTAAAGCTTTGAAGAAAGGCAGGCAACGATCGGTGGATTTGGAGATAAATCTGTTTAGTGCCGCAATCTTGCCATTCAGTGCCTGAATGTCTTTTTTGGTTTTTGGTGACTTTAATTCGATCAAAGCTTGGATTTGAGTGGGGTCTGTTTCGATACCCCTCTGAGAGACAATGTATCCCAAGAATTTTCCCTTCGTCACCCCGAAGGTACATTTCGAGGGGTTGAGCTTCATCTTGTGTTGTTTTAGGATATCGAAGGTCTGGGCTAAGTGCTGGAGGTGACTACCTTTCTGTAGAATTTTGACTAGCATATCATCAATGTATACTTCCATGGTATTGCCGAGCAACGGGCTGAACATTTTGTTCACCAGCCCCTGATATGTGGCTCCAGCGTTCTTCAGACCGAAAGGCATTACTCTGTAGCAGTAGAGACCTCGTTCGGTTATGAAGGTTGTCTTCTCCTAGTTTGGAGGGTACATTTGAATTTAGTTATACCCAGAATAGGCATCTATAAAGCTCATGAGCTCGTGCCCCGCGGTGGCGTCAACCAGCTGATCTATCCTTGGCAGTGGAAAGCTGTCTTTGGGGCACGCCTTATTAAGGTCTGTATAATCAACACAGACCCTCTACTTGCCATTTTTCTTCTTGACCAGGACGGTGTTGGCCAGCCACTCAGGGTAGAACACTTCTCGTGTCATCCTGGCTTCAAGTAGCCTCTGGACTTCTTCATTTATAATCCGATGCCGCTCTGGAGCAATCGGCCTTCTCTTCTGTCTGACTGGTGGGTGATCTGGATCCACCATTAGCTTGTGAGTTATGAGGTTAGGATCTATACCTTCCATATCTTTGGTCTCCCAAGCAAACATAGAGAGGTTGTCTTTCAGAAACCTGACTATCTTCTCCTGCTCGGTGTGTGTCAGATTTGGGCCGATGTACAAATAACGTCCCTCCGATTTTGAAATGACCAACACTTTGATGGGCTCGCCAATGGGCTTGGCTCGGCTGTCCCGTCCCCTTGGGCTTAGGGGTTCTTCGATGCTGGATGGGCAATCTTGCTCCTTAGGAGTGTGGGGGAGAACCGGATCAGCACAGTCCCGAGTATACTGTAATTACTATTTGGCAGTCCTCTCCTTGAGTGCAATGGCATGGCACTCCCTGGAGGTCGGCTGACACCCTCTGACAGAGTAACGTTCTGATTGTGGACATACTTCAGACATTGATGGAGGGTGGAGGTGACTGCCCCTATCTGGTGCAACCATGGTCTCCTAATTATGACGTTGTAGAGAGACTTCATATTCAATACCATGTATTCTGAGATGGTGGTCTTCTGCCCTTCTCCCTCTCCTACAGTAGTAGGGAGGTCGATTCTTCCCAATGGGATACTGAGGTTGCCATCAAAGGCTGCCATTATGGCCGTGGTAGGCTTGATGTTGTGGTGGTCAAGCTTCGTATGTTCGAGTGGCTCATAGAACAGTATATTCACAAAGCTGTCGGTGTCAACCAGGACTCTTCTGATCTCGAAGTTGGCAATCTTGAGGGTGATGACTAGGGCATCGCTGTGAGGACAACGTACCCCGGCCAGGTCCCTCTCTGTGAATTGAATCTCCGGCTCTGGCTTGAGCCTTTTTTCAACATTGGAGATCTGCAATACGTCTGGGGCAGCCCTGGCCTCCCGAGCGTATCTCTTTCTCGCCCTGCTTGACATTCTTGTAATTGGGGAGTCAACATGGAGGACGTATATGACATGGTTGTTCTGCCTCTGAGGCTCGTTTCGTCCTTCCTTCTGCTCGTCTCTGTTCGGGCCTCTACTCTGGCCGTTGTTGAGGCTTGTCTTCTTGGGGGGTTCTGCCTTCCGTCCTGATTGACGAACTCCCGAAGACGTCCTTTCTTTATGAGTTGCTCAATCTCATATCGAAGGGTCCTGCATGAGTTAGTCGTATGTCCATGATCTTTATGGAAATTATAATACTTACTTTGGTCCCGAAGGCTGGGATCTCCTTTGATTAGTTTTGGCCATCTCAGGTTTTCTCGATCTCGGATCTGTCGGAGTACTTGGTTCGGTGTAGTGTTCAAAGAAGTAAAGTTAGTGAACTCCCTTGGGCCGGAGTTATAAACAGCCCTGGGTGTTGTTCTCTTTTCTGGACTCCTGGCCCTCTTTTTGCTAGAGTCTCTTCTGTGGTCCTCCTTCTTGTGGTCCTCCCTCTTCGGGTTATCCTTCTGGTCCTGCTCTTTGCTCTTCTGGGATGTGCGGTTGGCATCTTCCAAGTTGATGTACTTCCTGGCCCGGTCCATTAATGCCGCCATGTCGGTAGGAGGGATTTTGGTCAATGAATCTCTGAAGCCACTGTGAGCAAGTCCAGTAGTTAGGGCAGCTACAAGGAATCTTGGGCTGCAATCGGTGATCTCCATGAGTTCTGCATTAAAACGCGCAATGTAGGCTCTGAGGGACTCCTCCTTAGTCTGCTTGACATTTAATAGGAATTCTGATCCCCTTCTGAGCCTTCTGCTGGTCATAAATTTGTCCAAGAATTGCCTACCGAGCTCATTAAAGCCGGTAATTGAGTTCGGAGGGAGGTGGTGGAACCATTTCAAAGCAATTCCCTTTAAGCTGGTGATGACCGTTCGGCATATAAAAGCACCAGAGGCCCCATGGAGGGCCATCGTATGCTGGTAGTGCGAGAGATGGTCTCTTGGATCTCCAGTCCCATTGTACGGGGTAAACTTTGGCACTATGAACTTCCTGGGCCTTTCTTCTGACATGATGGCATGAGTGAATGGAGTGGCAAGTCTTCCGAGCAGCCTGGCCAACTCATCATGCTCTGGAGGGTTCTGGGCACCTCTCAAGTAATTGTTCGGTCCATAGATTCGACAATTTCTTCTACCCTACATGGGTCACTGAATCGGACCTCTTGTGAACCTTGTCTCACAGCCTCGGCTTCAGGGTAGTCGGGCTGAGTACGCCCTTCAGACGGAAGCGGGTTCTGAACTGGAGGGACTGGTGTTGCTTAGAAATGAGGCTCCTATGGAATCGGAGGTGCTCCCGAAGCCCTTGGAGTTGGAGCTCTAGTAGTGCTCCGGTAATGGACGTCAGGGACGAAGGCTGATGTTCCCCAGCCTGGGGCTGCTGATGGCTGGGGATCTCTACCAATGCGAGCAACACCCTGGGGGTGCCCGGGCTGGTTATTTGGAGCCTGCTCATGGGACTCTTCATTCTCAGTGGTAATAGGGGGTTGTGCTCCCGTGGCAATGTTGATCGGCGGATTAGAAGGGTTCGTCCCTTGATTCTGTGTGAGCGTTTCCAGTGTTCTAGTTATGGCAAGCAACTGTTCTTGCACCAGTTCATTGTGTCGTTTGATTTATTCGATCTCTTGTCGCATGGGATCAACCGTTGGCCCCCTTGCTCGTGGAGCAGGCGGCCGACGTTGAGAGCTTTGCGAATTCTAAGCGTTCTATCGCGGTCGGAGATTTGGGGCCATGGTTTTTCCAGTGAGGAAAAAGATAGGTTTGTAAATAGAGCACTTGGAGATTAGTCGTTCCCACAGACGGCGCCAAACTGATGCTGCACTTTTCGACTCACAATAAATCTGGGCTCCGTGACCTGTAGAACACTCAAAAAAGGGGATCAGAGGACCACCGGATTGGCTCCGGTGGTAGCCGCTCCGATGCTTAAGTAAGTAAATGGAATTGAAAAGATTGTATTGAAAGCCAAAGAATGAGCATAAAAATAAAGCGTACCTTTAGGGTTTAATTTATAGACCGTGGCCTTCCTAAGTTGATTAGGATTTGGAGCCATGAATATAGGGATTTGATCATCGGAGATTACAGTTACCTTGTGGAGTATTGTGTCGTAGATAGAGATGATCATAAATAGTAGTTTCCTTGTTGAAGAATGTTTTCGTGTTTGAAGACTGTTTCCTTATTCCCTGCTCGGCAGTTGTTTAAGGAAACCATAAGGTCGGAGTCATCCGAAACACTGAGTGAATATTCCAGAGACGAAGGTCTGGAGGATATGTGCAAGGGAATACCTTAGTGGATCCGCCTGCTCTGTATGACCGAGTTTATCGGTTCTATAAGATATGTATATGAGAATGCTCTGAAGGCTGTGATTGCTCTGTATGACCGAGTTTATCGGCTCTGTAAGTACACGTGTCTCAAGGTGATTGATGTGTCTGTTTGTGGTATATCAGAAATGTTGGGGAAAACTTAAAGAAAGTCGAGGGTCAACTTCACTCTCTTGATCTCATTGCTGAAAACAAAGCTTTAGATTCAGGTTAAAAAAAGTAAGGAAGTTATATGTGAGGTTGGGAGATTAAGTAGAATGTGGGAGTGGCTCTGACGTAAAAAATCCAAAGTCAATTGGCTAGTTCAAAGGGATAAAAATACAAGATATTTCCACTTGGTTGCAAAGCTTAGGTAATATGATCAAATCAATCACTGTCAATGGGTCTGCTATCTCTAAACCTATCAAGGTTAAAAAAAGAATAACTTTCAAAGTTTCTACCAAGATAATTAGAAGGTGAGGCCTAAATTAGGAGGAGCCTTTGTCTTATCACTTGATCAGAACTCTTCTATCTCCCTTAAATCTGATTTTTCTAAAGAAGAAGTTTGGTGTGCCATTCAAAATAGTGATGGAAATAAAGCCCTTGGCCGAGATGGATTCAACTTTCTACGAGTTAAAAAGTGTTAGAGCATAATCAAGATCGATGTTATGCAATTTATGTCAAAGTTTCATGTTAGTGCCAAGCTAGCAAAAGGTTTAAACTTGTCATTTCTATCCTTATTCCCTAAAAAAGACAATCTAGTCGAGTTAAGAGATTATCGGACTATAAGCCTTATAGGTTGCATGTATAAGATCCTTGCAAAAGTATTCTTCTAGAATCAAGAAAGTCTTACCCGTGATTATTGATGAAAACTAGGCAGCATTTATTGAAGGTAGAAACATTCTTGATGGAATTCTCATAGCAAATGAAGTGGTGGATGGATGGAAGAAAAGTAACAACAAAGGGATCCTCCTTAAGCTGGACTTTGAAAAGGAATTTGATAGCGTCAACTGGTCCTTTCTCATTAAAATGTTAAAAAATCTCAGGTTTGAACCAAAATGGATTGGGTGAATCAAATAATGCATAACCACAACCAGAGTCTCAATCCTAGTGAATGGATCCCCATCTTTAGAATTTGGCATGGAGAAGGGATTGAGGAAAGGTGATCCATTATCTCCCTTCCTATTCAATATTGTAACAGAAGGTCTAAATATGCTCCTTAAGTGAGCAAGAGATCTTGGCTTCATCAATGGTACAACTGTGGGTAATTGTGGCATGAATATTAGTTACTTTCAGTTAGCAGACAACATCTTAATATTCTATGAGACAAATCGATCTGAAATTCTTAATATCAAAAGAATCCTGAGGTCTTTCAAGTTAGCCTCGGGTTTGAAAATCAACTTTCTTAAAAGTGTTATCTGTGGAGTTGGTGTCTCTAATTTCTTTGTGTTAGATATGGCCAACATTTTGAGGTGTAACCATGGCAACTTACCCTTAAAATACTTAGGCCTTCCTTTGGGTGCCAACCCTCATCCCAGAAAAAAAATGGACTCCACTAATCGAACTCTGCAAGAAAAAGTTAGCCTCCTAGAAAAAGAAATATCTTTCATTCGGGGGAAGAATCATTCTCATCAAGTCGGTATTATAAAATCTTCCATTATATTACATGTTGATGTTTAAAATGCCAGAATCTGTGGCTATTCAAATTGATACCAAATGTAGGGTCAGAGCAGCAGAAATTAAAACTTCTTTTTTTCCTTAGGAATGCAACTCGTCTATATACCACAGAGTTATATACCACAGAGCACGTCTATAACCAGACATCTAATAACTCTAGAGTACCATTATCATGAGCCATGTCTCAACACATCAATTTCATATCAATGATTTCAATCATATCATTTCACTCACCTGAATAGTTTGATTCAGTCCACAAGAATCCAAATCTCCATAAATCAATGCCAATCAAATCCTTGCTTGGGATGTCTCTGAGCCTACTAGTATCATATCATCTTGCCTTCTAATCCAATGGAGATAAATCCTAAAAAATATATATAAATATAGAGTGAGCTGATTTAGCTTAGTAAGTAAACTTCTCACTCTGTCATGGGTCAAGGTTAGGTCAAATGATGGATAAGAACATTAGTGAACAAGAATAGTATCAAAATCAGATATAAAGAGCAAAAATGTCACAGTAGCCAATCACTATAAATGAGTAGTCTCAAAGGCACATTTCATGGTAGATCAACAGAACAAACATAAGGAATGGCCTGAACAACATATAACGTCCACAGTAATAAAATATCAATCAGAATCCGAGGATAGGCAAGCACACCATCAATAAATAACACACCAATGGATAACCCATGAACAAGCTCACAAGGAATATCTGAATCAGAAGTACATCATCAACGTAGGCGAGCAAGTATATCAATGAGTCATGAGTACATCATCAAGATATCAATGAATAAGATACTAACAGAACATATGCTGACATACATATGCCTCATGAGTGCCTATCTAGGGTCTGCTGGTCTGACGGCTCCCTTACGCGCCCGGGTCCAGCCTCGCCTACATCATTGTATCCAGGGTCTTCTGGTCTGACAGCGCCCAAGTCCAACCTCGCCCAAAGGTGTCACGATCCAAAACCCACCCTATGCGGATCTCGTGTCGCGGGACCGACCCTAAGGCCGTCCTTACTTTTCCATTCCTGTATCATAGTACTAATATGTAATGTACTAAAATTTTAAAACAATAATAAGCGGAAGTCTTGTCAATAATAAAATCAGCGAAAGTTTTTTCAATATATAATATGGTTCACAACTGTTAACACAAAACTAACATAACCAGCACCCGTGGGTGGTGAATACATGGAACAACTAAACATAAACTGGTATATTCCTCAAAAATGTCCTCCTATGCTCTCAGACTCCTATTGGGGTCTTGCAGCATCACTACCTGAAAAGTGATAAGTAAGATAGAATGAGCTACAAAAGCTCAGCAAGTAAATACAGATCCCCAACATTGGTATTAGTGATCATAAAAGATTATGAATCCATGAATAAGAATATGATAGCCAATTATAAGAAAAGAGATGCTATAATACCCCGACCCAAAGACATCGGGTCATATCATTACGAGGTTATGAAAAATTAGTGTAAAGATTTTTACACTTAAGAGAATAATTAATTAATTTAATATAATTAATTAATTATTAGTTATAATTAATAAAAAATATGATGACACACACATGCATGCATTAAAGGTGTATTGTGTGTGAATACATAGCCAAGTATGTATATGTGTAAGTATATACATGGATGTGTATAAGAATAATTAAATATGTATATATATGTAGTATATAGATTATACAAATACCTAAAGTGTGAAACTGTGTATGTGTGTGTGTCGGTGGAAAAGTGTGTGTGTGTGTCTCCAAGTGTGTTAGTGTGTGTGAGTTATACTATATGCATATATATATATATACAAAAATATACACACATACACAGCCAATGATAGCCTGCCCAAAACAGTGAAATTGAACATAGAGAAGCTCTCATTGGGGGTGCTGCAACAAGCAATGGGTAAACCAGTGGTTGGGGCAACTAGAAGGTGTAATGAGCATGTATATAATTATATACATATATACATGTTGGTATACACACGTCCACACCACCATTCAGTCATACAGAGAGAGAGAGAGAGAGAGAGAGAGAGAGTTCTGAGAAGAAGAAGGGAGAAAATCAAAAGTAGAAGGGAGAGAGAGACCACTGTAACAAGTAAACCCAAAATTTTTATGTTTTTCTCTCTCTAGAATTTTCCTACGTATGAACTGTTTTAAGCCTTGATTTTGTATATATGATATTTAGAACATATGTAAACTAAGATAAGCATGAAATTTGGCCATCAAAATAGCCTGAAACATCAAACCCAGGAAGGTAGCCATTGAAGGACCTTGCTTATAGCAGGTCTGAACCGAGGGCAACCAAACCATGTGTGGTTTATTAGGACCTCAACTAAACCCTCTAAGGGTGTTAAAAACATTGAACCGCGATCAAAAATCTTAAGTAACGACCATGGAAATATGAGTTACAGGTTTCGAGTTTGAAACCCAACCCCTCAAACTCGATGAAAAACTCACATTTGGGAATAGGAGATGAAACCTTATGGAAAATGAAGCACAACAGAACAAATCCCATAAGATTTGGCTTAAAAATGGATGTATACGAACAAGTTGCAGGGTGGGTTATCAACCCTCTGCCCGAACTCGTGAGATCAATTCAAACCCTAAAATGAATGACAAACTAATTCTTAATAACTCAAAAACAATATGAAATGGAAATAGTAGAGATTGATTGGACAAAACTACACAAAATTGAAGCTTTCAAGCTTCGAAAATTAGGGCAACAGAGGTGAAATGGTGGGAAAGATGACTGAGTTGACTCGTAACTCGTTTTAAACGGGTGGGGGCAACTCGGACACGTAGTGGCCTTGAGGGCTGCCACCGCATTAATGAAGCGACGACGTTTTGGCTAAAGGGTTTTTAAAACCCTAACTGACCGTTTGGTTACGCGTATACGAGCCAATTTGATAACCTCTGAGCGATTGGGGATATCCTATCAAGGTTTAAATACCCTGTCCGCCTTTTGGCTTCTAAAAATTGAGAAAAAATTGAGAAACCACAGTTCCTGGGGTTCGAACCCCTGACCCCACGCGCCAAACCCCCCTCCCTTCCACTCGGCCATGCACACACGTATGGGCTATAATGGCAGGAATATATATATATATATATATATTACGTAATAATATATATAAAAATCAGAAAATAAAAAGGTGCGTTGCACCTGGTAAGACTCGAACATGGAACCAAGAGAGTAAAGCCAAGCGTGCGAACCATTTTGGACAGGACAATCCCGTGCCAAAATGGTGCACCAAAATGTATATATTATATATAATACATATTAAATTAAATTAAATTAAATAATGTCAAAAAAGCCCGTTGTCCAAAATTAACAAGTTATTAGTGTATTCTTACTATCTCGGACCTTCTGAATCCAATGGTGAGGTCCACGTCACAAGACGAGGTCCCAAAAAATTAAAGACCAGTAAAAATGCAAAAATAACCAAAATACCCCTATTACTACCAAACCCAAACGGAGTTCCGCGAAAGTCTAAATTGACTTTCTTCGACGTTTCGAACTCAATGGTAGAGTTTATTCGATCAAAAAAAGTTTCTAAAATAAAGAGACATAAAATTTGATGAATAGCATCAGTCAGGTGGCTATAAACTAGAACATTGTCGAGGTACTAGGCTAAGGCTCGTATTTCGAGGTGAAATACAAAAAGACACGACACATCAACATGTGAAGTAAATAAATAAAACTTAAAGTTAATGGAGCTACCAGAAGAGTATAGTTAAAAATGAAGTTAATGTCTCACACGTTAAATTGTGTTATAGGTTAAGGCTCAAGTGATCAGTATCGGTAAAACACAAGAAGCTTTTATGAAAGATTTATTATGGCAACAAAAGATGATTGCAAGGAAAATCTAGATCGCTAAGACATGTGAAATCGTTTCAATTAGGCCGTTCATGTATAGAACCCCAACGAAGGCACAACTTGCTGAAACGAAAATTAATGAACAAAAAAACATTGAAACCTTGAGTGAATGGCTTCGGATGTAATATTTATTTACGATTAAAATACGTAAAGAAATTAGATATGTGGTACAATTATAATTAGGCTGATTTTTTTTAGGCCTACACAATCTAAGGATAGATTTAAACCACAAGTTGATTTGAATGTATATGAAGTTTATGAGATTCTCCTAAACTATTTTAGGTTGAGAAAAGGGAAAGGGAAAAGAAAAACAGCACAGTAGAGCCGACTTAAAATTATAAGGTGAGTAACCCTATATTTGAAGTGGAGATTTAACTCCATATATTTGAAGAAGTTTTAAGTTCAAATTATATGAAGCATTTGAATATCAAATTCAGTCTTTATATGATTGTTGTTTTGAATTATTCTGTTATGACATGCTCCGTAAATGTTTTTATACAGTTCCTTTCTTAGAAATATTTAGCATGTCTGAGTAAAATGCCAAAGTTCCTTAAATATTTTGAATTTGATTATTGGAAGTATTTGAAGTCCTATTGTAAAAGTTGTATATTTCATGTTTTAAATACTCATAAAAAGTATCTATTGAAGAAGCCATGTGATAAATGTTTTATAAGACAAATGGTACTTAAGTACCACATGCAACGTTGAAATCCTTTGGGATTCAACTATGACACGAAGAAATGCCCGGTAGCAGGATCTAATCCCCCAAGCAATGAGATATCTCCATTGTAGCATTGCAGTAAAACGGGAGTCTGGTTCTAAACAGATTCCACCTAATTAAAAAGAAAAGATGACAAATGCTTTTGAAAATGGAAGGAGGTTTTTACCCCCATTTTTATCATGCATGTTTATATGTTTTTGAAGTGCATATACTCTACTCGAAGAAATCTATGTTTAGCTTGAATACTTTAAATGTTTCAAGGCTATATGTTTTAAGAATGCATATATTCTGTGTTCTAAACGTACGAGCAATTGGTAGTGAGTATTTTATAAACTCTCATGTGCTAAACCACCACCAATTGAAAACCCCATGACCAATGCAGGAATTACTCACAAGCTTAGATTGGCTTACCCAGATTTTATCCGTCCCCCTTTCAGGTAATCAATAGCAGTTCTGATCTTGATGACGATGATGAAGAGTCTGGCTGTTTCTGGAAGGGTTGTCTAAGTAGTTTCTTTTGGGGAACACTATGGACTTTAATAGTAACTTTTGTATTAGAAAGTAGTAAACTGTTATGTATTGAGTCCCGTGGGATAGTTAAACATGTATTAATTATAAAGCCTTTAAGTTTTTAATTATGCTCTGAATGTATATTCATGTGTACCGTTCTATTCGATATCGCTGCTTATGTGAGCCTTACCTTAAGGCCCTTGGGCCGAAGAGTGGCGGTCCCGACACGAGGTCTGCACAGGGTGGATGTCACGACCCGAAACCCACCCTATGCGGATCTCGTGTCGCGGGGCCGACCCGAAGACCGTCCCTACTTTTTCCATTCCTGTATCATAGTACTAATATGCAATGTACTAAAAATTTTAAACAATGATCAGCGGAAGTCTTTATCAATTACAGTAATCCAGCGGAAGTCTATTAAATACATGACATAGTTCTACATAAGACAAAATGAGAACTAAACGTAACCAGCACCCGGGGGTGGTGAATACATGGAAGAACTAACATAGACTGATACAATACTTCAAAATGTCCCCCTACGCTCTCAGACTCCTACTGGGGTCTCGCAGCGTCATCACTTGAAATGGGGGGTAAATGGGGTGGAATGAGCTACAAAGCTCAGTAAGTAAAACAGATCTCCAACACTGGTATCGATGAACAATAAATCCATGAATAAGATAATGATAGCCAATCATAAGGAAAGAGATGCTGTGATAGCCAATGAACATAATTGCCACGAGGGCCAATGGAAACAATTGCCACGAGGGCCAATGAAAAGTAATCACAATACACAATCAGGAGTAATAGTGTAAAATGAAAATATAACAACAATGAAGTACTGCCACAATGAACCGATCACAATCAAATCAATCAATGCAAATCCTTCGAGACTTGAAGAATTATAAGGAATAGTGCCATTCAACAATCAAGTTCTATCAATCATAAGAGATGCTGTTATTCTATTTTAGGGCTCGGCAGACCCTCGATCTTTTGGGGCCCGGCATACCCCCCAGTCAATTCCAGTAAATTGCCATTTTGTCCGTTCACGGACTTGACCCGTAGGTCCCATTTAATCAGATAGCATCAGATGGGTGTTGTGACTGAGCACAACTCCCGTGTCCATAAACATGTCATGATCATAGTAATTCCATAGAATATAAAAATGGAATATCATTCATTCAATGAGGATACAATAGTAGGCCTTTCAAGGCACGGTTTAACATGATAACAATGATATAGAAATCAATCAATGTCCACAAGATAGAACAATATCACAATGTGGATAGCAATAACATGTGTACTTTCAAAGCACAGTGAAACATGATAACAATGATACATCAGTCAATCAAATGTCCACAAGATAGGAAAATATCAAATTTGTGGAACACAGGGATATCAATACATTCAAAAGTACGAGTTTGGCAGTAAAAGAATAAACTTGGCTTGTGGAAACACCACATGTAAGAGAGAGTGATCCACTTACCTCTATCGTGATTCTATCTCAGAAGTCCGTGAGTGTACCCTTGCCTTTCGAGTTTCCTATATATCAGTGAATACGTTTCAGAATAAATGTTATTCATCAAATTTTATGCCTTTCTATCATAAGTATTTCAAATACTATTTTAGACTTTACCATTGAGTCCGGAATGCCGAAGAAAGTCGGTTTAGGCTTTCACGGAATTCCATTTGGACTTTTGTACTAAAAAGGGCAAAATGGTCATTTTACACTTTCACGGTATTTTATCCTTCGGGGTCTCATCTCGTAAAACGGACCCCACCATTGGACTCAGAATGTCCGAGATAATAAGTTTTGACTATTCATTTGTGTCGTTTGGACTTCGTTTGACCTATTTTTGGAATAGGGGCATTTTTGTAAAAATTAATATTTTATTAATTTTCCTGTTTGGGCCTTAGTGGGATTTCTTAAAATATTTGGGGCCGGTTCACAATTCCTAAAAGCTGCGGTCTGAACCAGTTGGTTCAGACCCAAAAACCCTAAACCGATCTGCCCTTCCCCTGAACCAAACGGTTCACTTCATTTTAAAAACCGAATTTCAATAACCCTGTTTTCCTATCCCATCCTTGGTTTGGATAACACCAAACCCAATTCCTATTTACTATCCGTGTAACCAAACAAACCCAAATCCATTTAATTCAAAAACCCAAAACGACACAGTATCACTTAACCATTTATGTCCGGTCGGGTCCCGACCCGATCCGAACCCGGATCCGGTCTAGATCTAACCCGATAGTCCCACAACTTTCCGGTCGTCTCCCCCAGAACTCCGGTAGGGTTCCGGTAGTGCATAGTCACCTTCTCCGGCAACGGTGACCTAGTTTCAGTCATTTTTTAAGCCGTTTTGAATGCCATTCTTTTCCATTTTTCATGTAGATTATATTTCTAACCTTAGTTTTCAGTTTAACCTTTTAGTTCTTCACGAAATAGGGGTTTAAACATCTCTGGCCGATTCTCCGGCCAAGTGATATCTTCTATTTCATGGCGTTTTGTTCACTGTTTTGGCTCTAAAATGCTTCTAGTGTGTTTCTGCACTTGTGTAGGTCGTTTCTAACAACTTAAAACAAGTTACAATCCTAGGTTTTCATGAAACCCGAAATTATCCATCAACCTGCAACTCAGTTTTTCTCTTTGGTTTCTAAACCATTTCCTATCATTCTTTTTGCATTTAAAAGCTAAAATCATGTTTATCAAGACCCTAGCTTTAGATCAAACATTCATGCTTTAATTCACAAAAACAGAACTTAATTCACTTACCTGGGTTTCGGAATTCAGCCTACTGTGACCCTCCAAACTTTCCTATTTCTGCTCCTGAGTTCCTTGCCAATGCTTCTCTCAGTCTTGGTCTCCTTTTTATCTCTCAACTCACACCCGTATGTACATATATAGAGAGAAAGTTTTCCACCGCCTCTCTCCCTTTTCTCTTTCTATCTCTCGGTTACTCCCCCTTCTATGGCCCCTTTCCTTGACCTAGGTTCTGTGTTCTCTCTGCCAAATGCAACTTTTGCATTAAATGGCTTGGGAGACTTGTTGGACACTCAATATACATATATCATATTATATATATATATATATATATATCACACACACACACTTCACCCAACCGACACACACACACTCTCATTCACTCCACCTGTATACTGCGCAAGGGCAGTGTCCCTTTTCCCTTTTCATTTCTTTTACATATACTTATATACATAATATACATAATGCATGTATAATACCTTATATTATATACATATATATACACATGAATACATCCTTTTTATACATAGATATACATGTATATGTAGGGATATAATTGCATTTTAAATCATATATACATACATTTATTTTAATTGAGCTACGAATCTATGTTCACGTATGCATGCATGGAAATACGTGCATGCACGCATTACGATGCAATGCCCTGTGGGGCTCGGGTGTTACCCAGCCTCGATCATTCATTTCCATCATTCACAGTTCCAGTCATTCATTTCCATGAAAATACTATGATATACATATCTTACCGTTCAAGTTACATATGTTAACCGACCTACCTCGGTATACGTGACGTATCCCGGGTCGGGATATTACAGTGGATTTCGGGTCGTGACAGATGCTGTGATAGCCAATGAAAACAATTGCCATAACAGCCAATGAATAGTGGGGTCTCAATATACAATCAAGACTAATGGATATAATAACAACACGAATCACTAAATAACAATGTAACAACAAGAATGTACTGCCATAATAAACCGATCACAATCAAATCAATAAGGAAGTCTCTCAGTATAAGACAATCATAAGGAACAGTGTCATTCAATAACGTAAGCGTATCAATCTATAAGAGATGCCTATAATGTAATATCCCGACCCGGGATACTAGGTCATATGGCACGCATTATGAGACAATAAAAAATTGTGTAAAGGTTTTTAGTCTTAAGAGAAAAAATTAATTAATTTAATAATTAATTAATTTAAAATATGAAAATATATTTTATTATTAAAATTAAATTCAAATAAACACATATCCACACATTTATGGTGTATTGTGTGTGTATGTTATCAAGTGTATATAAGTATGTATATGTATATCTATACATGTACACAAGAGAAAATATATTTAATATATAAATATATATATATATATATATATGTATGTATATGTGAACAAGTGTGTATGTATATACATATACACCTACATGTATGTATACAAGTATAGTTATATATATATATATATAAATCTATAAATATATATATATATATAATGTAAATAAAAACTAAAATATCTAAAGTGTGTGCAAAGGGTGAAACTGTGTGTGTGTATGTGTGTCTCCATGTGTTGGTGTGTGTGATATATATATATATATATATATATATAATATACATATATACAAAATATCTTGTAAATTTAATGCAAAGTAGAAAAGAGAAAAAGCAAAAGTTATGAGATGGGAAAGGAAGCAGAAAAATGCAAGCTAAGGTAGGGCTACGGATAGAGAAAATTATGAGAGAGGAAGTCAAGGATAGAGTCTGTAAACGTGTAGAGAGAGAGAGAGAATTTAGAGAGAAAAAGAGGTCGATTGGATGACCTATAAAAACAGGTCATGCAATTCATGCTTGCTATCATTCAAGGAAAAGAGAAATAAGAAGCTTAAGAAGAATCAGAGATTGAGAAGGATCAAAACCGTAGCAAAAAGGTGAGAAAAACTCAAAAATTCCATTTTTCTCTCTAGAATTTTGATGTATTAGGAACTGTTTTAGTGATTATTTTTCAAAGTATGATGCTTAATATATGTTTAGAAGTGTGTTAAACATGAAAAGTAGTCTTGAAAACACCTAAAACATGTAGACCCAGAAGCTTCGACCATTGATGACCTTACTTGAAGCAGGTCTGAACCAACGTTCACCAAACTGATTTTGGTTTATCAAAACCTAAACTAGACACTATGAGCAATTTAAAAACACTTAGCCGTGATTATAAAGCTCAAGAAATGGACCCCATATGGTGAGTTGCAGGCTACGGGTTTGGAACCCAAACCTCTAAACTCTGTGTTAAATCCACTTTTACGAATGGGAAATGAAACCCCTTGAACTAAGGAACAAAACAAGCCTAACCTCATTGAAAATGATCAAGAAATAACCATGAACAAGCTAGTTGCAGGTTCGGCCTATCAAACCCCGAACTGCGACATAGAGCTACATTCGAAGCTCTAAAGCGATGTAAGAACATACCTTAGAGTCCTAGGAGACATTTGGAAAAGAAAACAAAAGAAATAGAGTTGTAAAATGCCACGAAATTCAACCTAAAAAAATTAGGGTTTTGCATCAACAATGTCGACTTCGTGAGGAAGATGACACTGTTCGGGTCGGGCGAACGGGTTGGTCACGGGTCTGGGTTTAGTTCAAATCCAACGGGTCATGGGTTATTTAAACGGTAACGTTTTGGTTTTTAATTTTTAAACCATTAGGGCTGACATCATCATGACGTCAGCATTACATGGCAAATCGACTGAACCGGTTGGTTTGCAAGTGAATCGGACCGGTTCACTTATAAATGGACTGAACCCTTTGGTTTTCTAATTTATTTGAAATGAAATAAACCAAACCTTTCTCTATTTATGGATTGACCCCAGAATTTCTGGACAATCCTACTGTGACCCAACTGATGAGAATTTTATGCAATTAAGCCCCTGAAAAATTAATTAAATAATTAAATAATTAATTTAATTATTTAATAAATGAAGCAAAATTACTATTTTGCCCCTTAGTCATATATAAAGCAAATGAAGTCCAAATTAAATATATGAATAGTGTATCCTTACTATTTTGGATATTCTGAGACTAATGGAAGGGTCCGTTTTACGAGACGGGGCCCAAAAAATAAAGACATGTAAAGGGGTAAATGACCAAAATACCCCTTGTCCAAAATTAACAAGTCATTAGTGTATTCTTACTATCTCGGACCTTCTGAGTCCAATGGTGAGGTCCACGACACAAGATGGAGTCCCGAAAAATAAAGACACGTAAAGGGGTAAAATGACCAAAATACCCCTGGTACCCCTAAAGCTAAAATGAAACCATGGAAGGCCTAAATTGACTTTCTTTGACATCCCGGACTCAATAATGGAGTCCAAATTTTGAAACGAAGTACAAAAAAATGAGACACGTAAAACAATAAATGACCATTTTGTCCTTTTACATGTAACAGTCCGAATTAAATGTTAGGAAAGCCTAAACCGACTTTCTTCGACGCTCCGGACTTAATGGTAGAGTCTATTCGACCAAAAGAGATGTCTAAAATAAAGAGACATAAAATTTGATGAATAGCATCTGTCAGATGACTATAAATTTAAGTAATGCCAAAGTACAAACCTAAGGCGTAAACGAGGAAATGAATTATGAAAAGGCACGACACGAAAACATGTGAAGTAGTTAAATTTAAATTAAAATTTATGGAGCTACCAGAAGAGTATAAAGTGAAATAAATTAATTTCTAACACATTAAATTGTGCCATAGGTTAAGAGTACGAGTTAAGTTAAGTACATAGGAAATTATGAAATCGTTTTAGGATCTACTACGATTTAAGCATAAGTTAAGAAATATCGAGATGATATTACAATGAATGTGAAGTTGATGAGATGTTTATGAATTGTTCTTAGGAACTACAAAGAAAGTGGGAAGGCGCATTATTAACACTAACCCTAAAGGACCAAGGTGAGTAACCCTGTGTTTGAAGTGGAGATTTAACTCCATTTATTTGAAGAAGTTTTAAGTTCAAGTTATATGGGTTTCGGGTCGTGACATATAATCTGTAGTAGGATATGGCAGTCCCTCTGTATTTTGAGGCCTGGCATACCTCCAATAAACTCACATCTTTTGCCACGTGTCCGTTCATGGACTTAACCCGTAGGTCATATTTGTCACAAAAGCATCGGATGGATATTATGACTGAGCACAAATCCGGTATACATAAACATGTCATGATCATAAGTGATTCCATTAGAGTATAAAAATGAAATATCATATCTACAGTGAAAACATAATAGTAGGCCTTTCAAGGCATAGTTCAACATGATAACAATGATATAGCAGTCAATCAATGTCCACAAGATAGAACAATATCATATTGTGAAAAACAATAATATCAAGTACGTTCAAGAATACAAGTTCGGCAGTAAAAGAATAAGTTTGGCTTGGAAACACCATATGGAAGAGAAAGTGATTTACTTACCTCTAAATGCGGTCCTAGATCAGTATTTCGTGAGTTTGTCCTTTCTTTTTTAGTTCCCTATATATCAATAGATTCGTCTCAGAATTAATGTTATTCATCAAATTTTATGCCTTGCTATCATAAGTATCTCTATCACTAAGTTAGACTTTACCATTGAGTCCGGAGTGTCGAAAAAAGTCGGTTTAGGCTTTCGTGAAATTTCATTTGGATTCGAATAGCAATAGGGGTATTTTGGTCATTTTTGTATTTCTACGTGTCTTTATTTTTCGGAGCCCTGTCTCATAAAGTAGACCTCACAATTGGACTTAGAATGCTCGAGATAGTCAAAATACACTATTTATTCACTTAAATTGGACTTCGCATTATTTCACTATATTTAATTTAATTAATTTAATTTCATAAAATTTATATATAATATATATAAATTCATGCACATTTAGACAGCACGGGCGTGTCTGTCAATTGGTTAGGGTTGAGAGTTTCATCCATGAGGTTCCTGGTTCGAATCCTATAGGGTGCAGTCCCTTTTCATTTTTTTCCATTTTATACATTAGTTATATATTATTTACATATTTTTGTCCATGAATTAACACGGGATGCCTGTCCTTCCTGGTTACACGCATCATCTCCCCATTCTAGGTCCTTAGTTTGATTCGCAAGGTCAGCAACCCCTGCGTATTTTTTTCTTACCCTTTGTAAACCAAACAGTGGCTAAGCCACTTATCCGCGTATAGGACATCCTTCTAACCCTCATTTTAAATCCAATTAATTCCCTACACACGTGACCAAACAGTCCCATTCCCCTTTTAATTTAAAAACCTTAACTTAAACGACACAATATCACCTTAACCAAGCACCAAACGGTGCCGTCTCACCAAAACATTATTCATTATCTTTTAGGTTTTTCGGTGGAGAACAGTAGGGTTTCGTCACCTTCTCCAACGACGGCGACCCATTTTCATTCAAATTTTCACTCCTTTCCAATGCAATCTTATACCCCTTTCCATGGAGATCACAAACCCACACCTAGTTTCTTTTTTAAACCTCCCCAACCTCACGAATAGTGAGTCAAACAATTCCGGCCGATTTTTTGGCCGAGTCTTCTCTTCAATTTTCGTGGCTTATAGACCACGGTTTTCACTCCATTTTAGTCCTAAATGTATAGACCACGGTTTTCACTCTATTTTAGTCCCAAATGTTTTCTACATCATTGAGGATCATTTTTCTAAACTTAAATCAAAGTTTTAAGTATAAAATTTATGAAACCCGAATTATCTATAGAACCTGCAACTCCATTTTCTCTTCTGTTTCTACACCTTTTAAACTGATTCTTTTTGCAAACAAAACCTCTTCCTATACTTAATCAGACCCTACCTTTAAAACTAAACAAATATGCTGGAAATCATAAAACAGAAATGGAGTTTCACTCACCCGTGTGAAGTTTTGGCTCGTAGATTCCCCCTCATTTTCTTTTGGTTTTTCTTCTTCTTCTTCACTTTTGAATCTTAGGATTTCTCTCTGTTTCTTGGTTTCCTTCAATTGTTTCTAAATTTCTCTCAAAATCTCCTTGCTATTTATAGAGAAAATTCACTCGATTAGCCCTCCAATTGCAGCCACCTTTTCTCTCTCTTCCCCTATTTCTTACAGTCATTCTTGACTGCCCTTCAACCACCCCTTCATCCTCCACTCTCCACACAACAATCATACAACATATATATATATATATACACGCACCACTTGCAGCCATGGTGTCGGCAGCCTTGCTGCCTTCACCATATCCATACACCTCACACCCACTTAACACACATACAGCACACACACCCTATTCACTCAGCACACTTACAACCACCTTTTCCTTTTTTCTTTCATTTTTCCTTTACAATTTTCTTCCCATTTAATATATATTCACATACACCATACTATACCATATACTTGTATATATACATATAATTATACAGTATTTATACGTCTATATATATATCCACACATATATATATATATATCTATTTCTAATAGCATATACATACACTTATTTTA
Organism: Nyssa sinensis; assembly: GCA_008638375.1. NCBI lineage: Eukaryota > Viridiplantae > Streptophyta > Magnoliopsida > Cornales > Nyssaceae > Nyssa > Nyssa sinensis. Next base: position 18,407,121 of record CM018038.1, read on the forward strand.
ATTAAGCTACGCATCCATGCAAACGTTCACATGCATGGAAATACGTACATGCATGCATTACGAGGTTCGGTCCTGGGTTGCTCGGGTGTCACCTAACATTGGCTGTATAACTAACACTATTCACATTCCAAAATCATACAGTACAGCTGATATCATGATATAGAGCTTAAACAGCTCGGGTTACAACTGATGTTACACTACTCGACCCGATCTACCTCGGTATACGAACCGTATCAAAGGTCAGGGTATTACAAAAGGTCTGTTGGTCTAACAACGCCCGAGTCCAGCCTTGCCCAAAATAATAAATAACATTAGAGCTCTGTACATATAACATGTCCCTCATGGACTAATCATTAGGCTACTCCCATACATTGACCCGTAAGTCCTCAAGCATTTGTGAATCAGGCAGACGTTGTGATAGATCACAACTCCAAGTACTCAATAATATCATGATCATTATGTTTCCACAGGTAATGTACATGGTGTGGAAAATCATACAAACTAGCTTAGGAATGTCATATAATCAACAAGGATAACAATAACCATGATCTCAATGAATTAACAATAGAAACAAGTATCACATCGTAGGATTCAATATCATTAGGGAGGTATAGAGTATAACTAGCAGCATCAAGAAGTGAATGTGACATGGCTAGGAGTAACACATGTTAGAGTTCGGGTTTACTTACCTTGAGTTCTTAACATTGCATTTCCATCCGATTATCACAATAGGTTTTCCATAGCCCCCTTTCTCATTTTCTGTCATTTGAATGGTCCTATAATCATGGATTAAAAATATATAGCACATTGAATCAGTATTGATTTCATCATTATACTTCTGGTAAGCTCATTAAGTTATAAGGACGCATTCATCATTTTATAGTTTATTACTGGGTCTCGTATATAAATTTTTAAGTCTTTTGGATCTCATTTGGTATCTGTTTTAGATTACCAGAACACATCAGTCATTTCTCATTTTATACTTTGACTATTTCGGAGTCTTATTTCGACCCTCAATTTTCATAATTATGCATATGACAGTCAATTATATTAGATTGACCCTTTTTTAGAATTTATTCGACCGTTACTAATATAAAATGGACTATTTAGAAATAATCTATACCCTAAGCATTTTGATGCCTCTCATAATTTTTTCCAATATGCTTTCTTCATAATCAGAGACGAAAGGAGTACGTGAAAGTTCCACTTTCAAATATAGTACATACTAACAATTACTAATGGATACCTCTTTGTTTGTAGCTTTGACAGGAATGCCAAGTACAGCCGCTCCATTCAGTAAACCATCTTTAAGAACCTTCTTTTTTTTTATATCTCTAGAAGACACCAAAGGTCTTGTAGAACCATGAATGCATACAAGTTCGAAGCTCACATCAACAGCCTTAAGTGCAGCTTGTTCACCATTGCAAGTCGTGTATTCCATGGATCATCACCATCCACGAATAATACATCCATGGTTCCTTTCTCTATAATTACATCAAAACACTCGTTACTAAAAGGCAGGTCTAGCATGTCGGCTTCCAGCACTTTTATTTCTTTATATCCCTTGATAATAACCTTTCAAGCATTTTCTCCACAGCAACTGCCGATAAATCAATGCATGTTATTTCAGTAATTCCATCTTTGTGCAATTCTTCGCACATCTGAGAGTTTTCGCATCCAAATTCCAAGACCTGCTTTGCAAGCAGCAATTGACACGGCTAAGATTGAATTTGCACTAAGTTCCCCTTTTTTCTCAGTCTTGTCCAAGTCTATCATGGCCTTTTTCAATTTGATTAACACTGATTTTCAGTAATTACCAGATCTCTGCACTCTTTCTTCTTTTCTGTTGTCTTCCTTCTACCTTCATAATTAAATGTCCAAGTCAGATTCCTCATCTCCCTCTCTAATTTCCTTATTGAAGCTTCTTTCCCTGTTTCCCCTTCTTTTTTTTTGGTCCAAAAACTTTACGAGGTCTATTCTCCTACTCACTTTCCATGAACAGCTTCATTAGTCAATCTTTATACCCATGACACAAAACAACCAAATACCGACTTACTCCTTTCAATTTCTTGAGAACCCAATTTAATACTTGGATCCTCCAATTCTCCTTCAAAAATTCCATCCGTTCCTGACCTTCACTTGGTACAATTATTGCTAATGGTTCGCACCTCAAGGACTCTTCATCAGTTAGTTTCAGCCCCTGCTCTACTATCTCCAATCTACCACTGTTCCCATCTTCCAGCTCCCTGTGCCTCACCTCATTCTCTGTCAGCATTGGGAATGGAATTCTTCTCCCATCACTTTTCTCCTCTAAAGCCATTAACTCTCTGCCTTCCGAACAGCTTACCTCATCCTATTGGGAGTCTTCTTCTTCCATTGCAGCTACTATCATGCCATTAGTGTCATTCTCCAGTTCGCTACCTGACGACGCACATCTGTATTCCCACCATAACGATTTTAGCACATAATTGAATTCCTTAATTCTGGTGTACGCTGCTCCACTCAGTTCTGCTCTTTCCACCCTGCAAACACACCCAAATTTCCCAGCTTCTTCATTTAATGCCTCCTCCCTCTACTCCTGCTTGTCACTTTCTCTCTCTTAATTTATATTTCATACCAACGGACCTTGGGTCGGTGGTGGTGCCGATGTTTTTTTTTTTTTTTTTTATCTTCTAGCTTCTCAAGACTTCTACTCTTTTCTACTTCTTACTTATTTATTTTCTTTTCTTTTTTAATTGTATTTCCTTTATACATATATATATATATTATAAACCATATATATATATATTTAGATATTAATTCTATTTATATAATTTCATTTATGAAAATATCTATATATTTGTTCATTTAAATATATATTGTAAGATCCCGACCCAGGATACCGGGTCACATGCACGACTTACGAAATTTTAAAAATTAGTGTAAAGATTTTTATATATTAAATTAAATAAATAATTAATTAAATTAATTAATTATAAAGAGTATACTATATTAATTATAAATTGAATATGGTATGTATGTATAAGAAAATATGTATGTATGCATGCATGTATATGAATAAGAAATGATAAAGTTATGTATATATATATAGTTAAAGAGTACGAACAGTGTGTGTCACGACCCGAAACCCACCCTATGCGGATCTCGTATCGTGGGGCCGACCCAATGGCCGTCCCTACTTTTTCCATTCTTTTACCAATGATAACAGTAAATAATATAACCATGACATTTAAGTGCGGAAGCTTTATTACAATTATTGTTCAAAGACTAAACTTCAAACTAACAATAAACTGATCCTAAACCACTCTTAGGTGGTGAGTACATGGGAGAGACTTCATTCATTTCTATTATGCTCCTCAACTGTCTCCTTAAGCTCATGATCTCCTACTGTGGTTCTGTAACATTCTCACCTGAAAAATTTAGTAAGGGGTGAGCTACAAACTCAGTAAGTAGAAGCCTATCCCCAATACGGGTGGGGATGACATAAATGAATACAAGTCAAAGTAACATGATAGCCAGTCATGATAACGATTCCAGTCAACTGTAAAATGCCACAATAGCCAATGAGTGACAAGGTACAATAACAGTCAAGAGTAACCAATGAATGACAACGTACAATAACCGTCAAGAGTAACAGTGTAGCATGAATATAGAATAGGCTCGATGAACACAATCAACATAAATACTGCCACAATGAAACGGTCACAGTCAAGTCCAATGAATCAAACCAATCAACATAGAACAATATCAATTAACATGGATGATGCCTTTACTCTGTTCAGGGTTTGGCAGACCCTCGGTCTTTTGGGGCCCGGCATACCCCCCATTAACATAAATGCATATAAAATGCCCATTTTCCTTAATGCGTAAAAACGCCATAATTGCCATATGTCCTTTTTGACCCGTAGGTCCCATAAATTGACCCGTAGGTCCCAGTCAATCAGATAGCATCAGATAGGTAATGTGGCTGAGCACAAAACCCGGCACTTAACATAAATTAAGATTCTATAGTTGTCACGACCCAGAACCCACCCTATGCGGATTAGGGGTCCGTGACCTGGGTCTGCGGCCCGTGGGCCGTTCCTCGTCCAAAAGGATCTGAAATGCTGGGTAAGTTTTAACAAAAGCATTTCTTAATCATTAAAATATCTAGTAGCACAATTAGTTCACCATTTGATGCATGTCCAAAAATTATAAGTGTTAAATACAGATCCTTCAAAAACAAAACCAACAAACAGGACCGTGGTGACATGGGAGTATTAAGACCTGACAATATTTAATTTAATACAAAACTCGCCCAAACAGCTACCAGTAACTAGCAGCGTCTAAATCCCTGGAGCGCCTGAGGGTTCCCCGAATTCTTGTTGTCCTTAAAAATTTAAGGGAGAAGGGGTGAGCTAATAGCCCAATAAGTAATTTCCTGGCTTTAATGTGGGTTCGGGTTTGTCCGATGAAATGATAGAACAAAGAATAACAGATAGCCAATATGGGCAATAATGAAGGCGTAGCCAGTCACCAAAAATGTGCAAGGTATCGACCCGAGGGTCCAAAAGGCATATCCCACAAGATAACACAAGAGTCAATAACAAAGCCAAATGAAATTGGGATCTGGCCTATCATGATGGATTGCTGCCACAACAATACGTTAGCCAATCAAAGATATACCATGCTTACAACAATATGATCATTTCACATGGTATAAAAAGATGATCATACAATGGAAACAAGAATAAGTTAACATCGAGTTCAAATAACCCAGATATACGTGAATTACCCGGGGCCCGGCATACCCCACTAAAACGCACGCTCAGATCTGCCACGGTTCCTCGGGCTCTCTGAAAAGCGTTAGAGCTCTTTTCAATATAGGTCCCGTAGGACACAACAGACCCTAATGGGTCTTTTTCCCCACGCAATCTGTGAATGGATAGGTCATTGTGACTGAGAACAAACCCGAGTACATACCAAATATCATGACCAACAAAATCCCATACAAGATGTACAATCGTACCAACATTTGATATCACAAACAACAAAACACGAAGTGTATGGAATCAGTAGAATGTATCTCAAGACTAGGTCATGGTACGATAGTGTAATAATATTCAAATATCAATGATCAATCTCAAAGTGATGTAAGCAAGCAAGTCAAATCCAAAATCAGGTAAACTGATATCTACAAGTCGATTGGCTCAAATCAAGTGCATCAGGTAGTAATGGAGTACAAATTGGCAGCATATGAACAATAACATGACTGGCTGGGAATAACCCATATTAAAGAGTCAGAATTACTTACCTCAAAAATGATTCTCAGTAGTTCAACTAATTAAAGTCTCCTTCCCCTTCTCTTTTGACGTGCCTGTCAATTGAAAATAACTCAGTCTATAACTGTAATCGAACCATACTCGATATTCAAATTTGCTAATCTTGGCTATCGGTATCTCTATTACTGATTTAGATGTCGTCATTGTATTCGGAACGTCGAATAAAATAAGTTTAGGCTTTTACAGATCTTAAATCGGACGTCCGGATTAAAAAGGGCAAAACCGTCTTTTGTACTTTATAGGTACTTTTATTCTCGGGACCTCTTTTTATAATTTTGACCTCACCGTTGGATTCAGTGGATCCGAGATAGTAAGAATACCTATATGACTTGCCTTGTCAGGACACAGGGGTATTTTGGTCATTTTAAGACTTGTTCTCATTGTATTTTAATGTTCGGAGTCCCGTCTCGTAAAACAGGTCCCACCATTAGATCCGGAATGCTCGAGATAATAAAGTTTGACTATTTACTCGCCCCATTTGGACTTCGTTTGACTTATTTGTGACCTAGGGGTAAAATGGTAATTTTACTTATTTAATAAACTATTTAAATAATTTATTTTATTATTTTATTATTTATCAGGGGTGCATTTGAAAATTATTTTCAAAGTCCGGGGTCAGATTTGCAATAGGTTGAATAGTTGGGGCCAAACTGTAAATATCATAAGTTTTGGTTTATTTGTTTTTTAATTAAAACATTGGACCAGAGGGTTCACTTAACAAAACCCTAGACCGGACCGGTTATGCACTGAACCAGTCGGTTCAGGCTAACTCAGAGAACCGGTTCAAGAGGTCATGCTGACGTCATGATGACGTCAGCCCTAACTTAAAATTTTAAAACCACTTTAATGAAACGGTGCAGTTTCATTGCCCCGTTGGATCAGGTCGGGTCCCGACCCGACCCAGACCCGGATCCGGTCCCGTCTTGACCCGACATGGCCCCCCGTTTTTTTGGTGGTCTTCTCCGGTCGTCCCTGTCAATTCCGGTCACCGGAATCTCGGCCAACCCATGGTTTTACACCATTTTGAAGCCCAAAATTTACGGTTTTTGTACCAAAAGCATCCTAACGTTTTAATAATTAATTTAAACTAGCTTTGGACCTCGGATGCCACGGTTTTTCAAAACCCATTTTTGGTTTTTCCGGCGTTGCACCGGCGAAGGATAATCGGCCATAAAATGGCCATTTCTCAACCGTTTTAGATGGTTCAAATTCCGTTGGGTTCCTAATGAACTTGGCTACCCATTTTAAGTCCTAAAATCGTGATCAAATGGACCTACCAAAATCTGCCATTGTTGACCATGTACGACACTTTCATTTCTTTTATTTTTTTCTATATCTTAGCAAGTCCATCACAACTAATTCGATTTAAAACACAAAAGGACATAGGTTCAGTCAGAATATACCTGCCTAGTTGCTGTTTCTCCTTCCTCCAAGCTCTCGGTTTCTCCACTGCTCCAAAAACTTTTCTTTCTCTCTCTACTGCTTTCTCTCTCTAATTCTTCTTCAACCGAGCCTATAATCAGTGGCTTGGCCACCTGGATATGGAGACTGTCACACTCTCTCTCTAATTTCCTCGCTCCCACACAAAGAGATGTATATACACTTTCATATAAAATATATATTTATATTTCTTTGCCCCATCCACACTCAACAAAGCATGGCTGACCATGCCCTCCTCCATGATTTTCTGATTTCTCCCATACCCCTCTCCATACCCATAGGTATAGGTTAGGTGGGGTTAGTTTTGATATTTTTATTTTATATACAATATATATATATATATCCTATATTATAATAATGTATAAATACATAATATATACCCATTTAATACACACAAATATATATATATATATATATATATCTTCGTATATACACGTATATACGATTTTCATAAAATATAGGCTTAAACAGCTCTAAGTACAATTGATATAGTGTTGCCCGACCCGACTGCCTCGATATTCGTGCCAATTTGGGTCGGGGTATTACATCCTTACCCCCTTAAAATAAGTTTTTCCTCAAACTTGCTCGTGCTAAGACTGGAATAACTAGGGGTACTTAGCTCGCATGACATCCTCTCTTTCCCAAGTAGCTTCTTCAATTTGATGATTTTTCCAGAGTACCTTCACCAAGGGAATAGATTTGTTCCTCAGAACTTGGTCTCGACGATCTAGGATCTGCACTGGGTGTTCAATATAAGTTAGATCCTTCTGAACGTCTAGCGGTTCATGCTCGATTACTTGACTGGGATCATGTAAGCACTTCCTCAACATGGATACGTGGAAGACATTGTGCACATGTGCTAATTCCGCTGGCAACGCAAGTCGGTATGCTACTGGTCTGACTCGTTTTATAACCTCAAAGGGTCCAATGTAGCGGGGTCCCAGCTTCCCTTTCTTCCCAAATCTTACCACGCCCTTCATGGGTGACACTTTTAGAAACACAAGGTCGCCCTTTTCAAATTCTAGCTCACGTCTCCGGACGTCGGCATAGCTCTTTTGACGACTTTGGGTTGCTAGCAGTCGTTGCTTGATTATTCGGATCTTTTCTGAAGTCTGCTCTACCATCTCAGGGCCATATAACTTCCTCTCGCCTATTTCAGTCCAGCACAGTGGAGACCGGCACTTCCTACCATATAGTGCCTCATATGGAGCCATCCTAATGCTAGACTGGTAGCTGTTATTATAGGCGAACTCTACCAGTGGAAGTGAATCCTCCCAGCTCCCTTTGAAATCCAAAACACAAAATCTCAATAAGTCCTCCAGTGTTTGAATGGTTCTCTCAGACTGCCCGTCAGTCTCGGGATGGTAGGTTGTGCTGAGGCTGAGCCCCATGCCCATTGCTTCCTGTAAGCTTCTCCAGAATTTGGACACGAACCTCGGATCTCGGTCAGACACAATAGATACTGGGACTTCGTGCAGTCGAACAATCTCCTGAATGTAGAGCGCTACCAATCGCTCTAACGACTGGGTTGTCTTAGTTGCTAGGAAGTGAGCCGATTTTGTCAATCTATCAACAATCACCCATATCGAGTCACTCCCTCGAGGCGTCTTAGGCAACCCGGAGACAAAGTCCATAGTGATATGCTCCCATTTCCACTCGGGTATTGGGAGCGGCTGTAATGGTCCACTCGGCCTTTGGTGTTCGACTTTAATCTGCTGGCATTTAATACATCGTGCTATAAACTCAGCTATGTCCTTCTTCATCCCTGGCCACCAGTAGGTCGTCTTGACGTCGTGGTACATTTTAGTGCTTCCTGGGTGTACAGCAAATCTCGAATTGTGTGCCTCATCTAGAATCTCTTTTCTGATCTCGGGCGTGTCTGGCACACAAATTCGATCTCTATAATACAGCATTCCATCGCGCACCACAAATTCTGAGTTCTTCCCTAACTCAGTTTCTTCACGGAGCTTGACCAGTTTCTCGTCGTGCTTCTGTTGCCCTCTAATCTTGTCCACAATTGTCAGTCCGACAGTGACATTAGCAAGTACTGCTCTAGTACTGTGCAGAACCACTTCAATTCCCATTTCCTCTAGATCCCTCTGTATCTCTCGCTGTGTGGTCAACAAACAAGCAAGGCTCCCTGAAGACTTACGGCTGAGAGCATCAGCTACTACATTGGCTTTTCCGGGGTGATACTGGATGCTAAGCTCATAATCTTTAATCAGCTCTAACCATCGGCGTTGCCGCATGTTGAGCTCCTTCTGTGTAAAAAGGTACTTGAGGCTCTTATGGTCTGTGAAGATCTCACAGGTCGCCCCATAAAGATAATGCCTCCAAATTTTCAATGCAAACACTACAGCTGCTAGCTCCAGATCATGAGTCGGGTAGTTCTTTTCATGGGGTCTCAACTATCTCGACGCATAGGCTACTACCCGGCCCCTCTGCATCAGCACACACCCCAAGCCTTGGTGTGAGGCGTCACTATAAATCATGAAGCCTTCGATCCCATCTGGTACTGTCAAAATAGGGGCTGATACCAGACGGTCCTTCAGCTCCTGAAAGCTCTTCTCTCGCTCCTCAGTCCATACAAATGGGGTATTCTTACGAGTCAAATGTGTGATCGGCGCGGCTATTTTGGAAAAACCCTGGACAAAGCGCCTATAATACCCAGCTAAACCCATAAAGCTCCGGACTTCAGTGACGCTGGTCGGTCTGGACCAATTCACGATGGCTTCTATCTTTTGTGAATCCACTGAAACGCCATCTTTAGAAACCACGTGCCCTAAAAATGATATGCTGGGAAGCCAGAACTCACACTTCTTCAACTTTGCGTACAGTTTCTGCTCCATCAATTTCTGCAGAACTTTTCTTAGATGCACTTCGTGATCTTCTGGACTCTTAGAGTAGATTAAGATGTCGTCAATAAATACTATCACGAAGTCATCCAAGTACGGCTTGAAGACCCTGTTCATTAAGTCTATGAATACGGCTGGGGCATTTGTCACCCCAAATGGCATTACCAGGAACTCGTAGTGTCCGTATCGGGTCCTAAATGCCGTCTTCTGCACATCCTCAGGCCTAACCTTAAGTTGGTGATAACCCGATCTCAAATCTATCTTAGAAAACATCTGTGCCCCTTTTAGCTGATCGAACAAGTCATCCACCCTTGGCAGTGGGTACTTGTTCTTGATGGTGACCTTGTTAAGTTCGCGATAATCAACACACAACCGCATGGTCCCATCTTTCTTTTTGACAAACAACACTGGGGCACCCCATGGCGACGAGCTAGGCCGTATGAATCCTTTGTCTAGCAATTCTTGCAGTTGCAGCTTTAATTCCTTCAGCTCAGTCGGCGCCATTCTGTATGGGGTTTTAGACACTGGTGTCGTACCGGGAATCACATCAATACAGAACTCGATCTCTCGGTCTATGGGCATGCCAGGAAGGTCATCAAGAAATACATCAGGGAACTCCCGGGCAACTGGGATCTGATCCAGAATAGGCTCTTGTGAGTGGGCATCCATGATGCTACACAAAAACCCATGACACCCCTTTCGGAGCAAGCGTCTGGCCTGAATGGCAGAGACAAAATATGGCGGGGTGACTACTCCCGTCCCCTCAAAGATAACCTTCTGTTGCCCTGGGCCCTGTATTTGAACCTTCTTAGCTTCACAATCAATTGTGGCATGATTCGCAGTTAACCAATCCATGCCTAGAATCACATCAAATCCACAGATTTCTAAGGGTATCAGGTCCCCCATGAACTGAATACCCATAATCTCAACCCCGCAAGATCTATAGATAGTATCTCCAAATAATGACTCCCCCGATGGTACAGTGACAGTCAACACAAAACCTAGGGGTTTGGCTCCCATGTTTATTCTATTAGAAAATGTCGGTGATACAAACGAGTGTGTGGACCCAGTATCAAATAAGACATGTGCAGGCTGAGAACAAATTGTAATGGTACCTGCAACTACCGAGGTAGTGGCCTGCACATCCCTTGGTGTAATAGCGAAGACCCTCCCCGGTCGCTGCTGCTCAATCCTGGGTCCTCCACTCTTCTGCTGGGGTTTCGTCACAGAAGTCGATGCAACTGATGCAGTATTGACCACTGACTTGTTGTTCTTGGGACAGTCCTTCTTGAAGTGCCCGACTTGTCCACAATTGAAGCAGGCCTTGGTGTCACGATAGCATGGTCCTTTATGAAATCCCTGGCAGGTGGGACATTTAGACGCGCCCCCGTCTTGTGACTTGGCCTTCTTCTGACCAGAACCCGTACTAAAATTACGTGATCCCGTGCCAGTACCAGAAAATGAAGATCCCTGCCCCTTACTCTTGTGGTTCCCAGGCCTCTGATTCTTCCGTCTTTTTGCAAACTCCTCCCCGCTCTGTTCTATGATCATGGCGGTTTCCACTACCTCATCGTAGGTACTGAGTCGGTGAGGCCGAATCCTATCTTTAATGGCCCATCTGAGGCCGCTTTCAAACTTGCGGACCTTTCTTTCTTCCATATTTATAACCTTTGGGGCAAATCTGGCCAGCTCGGTAAACTTGGTCTCGTATTTCTCAACAGACATGCCTCCCTGCTGAAGGGTGATAAACTCAGCGGCCTTTTGATTCTGAATTTCCCGAGGGAAGTACTTCTGATTGAAAATCTCCACAAATCGTGGCCAAGCCATATTAGGTTCCCGGGCTTCCTGCAAAAGCCACCACATGTGTGCTGCCCCCGTCAGTATATAAGTGGCATAGCCCACTTTTTGAGTGTCTGTACATGTCATAATTTTGAAAACCTTATCCATTCCAAGCATCCATTCTTCGACTGCTGAGTGTCCCCCTTTTCCATCGAACACAGGCGGTTTCATATTCTGAAACCGTTTATAAAAGTAAGTGGGGTCCTCCTCACGCTTGGGTCTATCCTCTCGGGCTGGGGGATTATTCGGTGGCATTGGCCCATTTGCCTGGGCCTGCATTTGGGGCATCATCTCCACCACCCTATTCAGGATCTCCTCCATACATCCATGCGCTCTCGGTCAGACTCCATGGCCCTACTACGAGTCTGCACCATACACTGCAAAAAGGACAGTCCACAAAACTTGGGTAATTAATTGACCTCTAGACTTATGACCCTCAGAATTTAGCGAGTTGTAATACTTCAATCTTAATCTTCCATGGACCACTAGAACCATATGCTCTGATACCACTCTGTCACGACCCAGAACCCACCCTATGCGGATTAGGGGTCTGTGACCCGGGTCTGCGGCTCGTGGGCCGTTCCCCGTCCAAAAGGATCTGAAATGTTGGGTAAGTTTTAACAAAAGCATTTCTTAATCATTAAAATATCTAGTAGCACAGTTAGTTCACCATTTGATGCATGTCCAAAAATTATAAGTGTTAAATACAGATCCTTCAAAAACAAAACCAACAAACAGGACCGTGGTGACATGGGAGTATTAAGACCTGACAATATTTAATTTAATACAAAACTCGCCCAAACAGCTACCAGTAACTAGCAGCGTCTAAATCCCTGGAGCGTCTGAGGGTTCCCCGAATTCTTGTTGTCCTTAAAAATTTAAGGGAGAAGGGGTGAGCTAATAGCCCAATAAGTAATTTCCTGGCTTTAATGTGGGTTCGGGTTTGTCCGATGAAATGATAGAACAAAGAATAACAGATAGCCAATATGGGCAATAATGAAGGCGTAGCCAGTCACCAAAAATGTGCAAGGTATCGACCCGAGGGTCCAAAAGGCATATCCCACAAGATAACACAAGAGTCAATAACAAAGCCAAATGAAATTGGGATCTGGCCTATCATGATGGATTGCTGCCACAACAATACGTTAGCCAATCAAAGATATACCATGCTTGCAACAATATGATCATTTCACAAGGTATAAAAAGATGATCATACAATGGAAACAAGAATAAGTTAACATCGAGTTCAAATAACCCAGATATACGTGAATTACCCGGGGCCCGGCATACCCCACTAAAACGCACGCTCAGATCTGCCACGGTTCCTCGGGCTCTCTGAAAAGCGTTAGAGCTCTTTTCAATATAGGTCCCGTAGGACACAATAGACCCTAATGGGTCTTTTTCCCCACGCAATCTGTGAATGGATAGGTCATTGTGACTGAGAACAAACCCGAGTACATACCAAATATCATGACCAACAAAATCCCATACAAGATGTACAATCTTACCAACATTTGATATCACAAACAACAAAACACGAAGTGTATGGAATCAGTAGAATGTATCTCAAGACTAGGTCATGGTACGATAGTGTAATAATATTCAAATATCAATGATCAATCTCAAAGTGATGTAAGCAAGCAAGTCAAATCCAAAATCAGGTAAACTGATATCTACAAGTCGATTGGCTCAAATCAAGTGCATCAGGTAGTAATGGAGTACAAATTGGCAGCATATGAACAATAACATGACTGGCTGGGAATAACCCATATTAAAGAGTCAGAATTACTTACCTCAAAAATGATTCTCAGTAGTTCAACTAATTAAAGTCTCCTTCCCCTTCTCTTTTGACGTGCCTGTCAATTGAAAATAACTCAGTCTATAACTGTAATCGAACCATACTCGATATTCAAATTTGCTAATCTTGGCTATCGGTATCTCTATTACTGATTTAGATGTCGTCATTGTATTCGGAACGTCGAATAAAATAAGTTTAGGCTTTTACAGATCTTAAATCGGACGTCCGGATTAAAAAGGGCAAAATCGTCTTTTGTACTTTATAGGTACTTTTATTCTCGGGACCTCTTTTTATAATTTTGACCTCACCGTTGGATTCAGTGGATCCGAGATAGTAAGAATACCTATATGACTTGCCTTGTCAGGACACAGGGGTATTTTTGTCATTTTAAGACTTGTTCTCATTGTATTTTAATGTTCGGAGTCCCGTCTCGTAAAACAGGTCCCACCATTAGATCCGGAATGCTCGAGATAATAAAGTTTGACTATTTACTCGCCCCATTTGGACTTCGTTTGACTTATTTGTGACCTAGGGGTAAAATGGTAATTTTACTTATTTAATAAATTATTTAAATAATTTATTTTATTATTTTATTATTTATCAGGGGTGCATTTGAAATTTATTTTCAAAGTCCGGGGTCAGATTTGCAATAGGTTGAATAGTTGGGGCCAAACTGTAAATATCATAAGTTTTGGTTTATTTGTTTTTTAATTAAAACATTGGACCAGAGGGTTCACTTAACAAAACCCTAGACCGGACCGGTTATGCACTGAACCAGCCGGTTCAGGCTAACTCAGAGAACCAGTTCAAGAGGTCATGCTGACGTCATGATGACGTCAGCCCTAACTTAAAATTTTAAAACCACTTTAATGAAACGGTGCAGTTTCATTGCCCCGTTGGATCCGGTCGGGTCCCGACCCGACCCAGACCCGGATCCGGTCCCATCTTGACCCGACATGGCCCCCCGTTTTTCCGGTGGTCTTCTCCGGTCGTCCCTGTCAATTCCGGTCACCGGAATCTCGGCCAACCCACGGTTTTACACCATTTTGAAGCCCAAAATTTACGGTTTTTGTACAAAAAGCATCCTAACGTTTTAATAATTAATTTAAACTATCTTTGGACCTCGGATGCCACGATTTTTCAAAACCCATTTTCGGTTATTCCGGCGTTGCACCGGCGAAGGATAATCGGCCATAAAATGGCCATTTCTCAACCGTTTTAGATGGTTCAAATTTCGTTGGGTTCCTAATGAACTTGGCTACCCATTTTAAGTCCTAAAATCGTGATCAAATGGACCTACCAAAATCTGCCATTGTTGACCATGTACGGCACTTTCATTTCTTTAATTTTTTTCTATATCTTAGCAAGTCCATCACAACTAATTCGATTTAAAACACAAAAGGACATAGGTTCAGTCAGAATATACCTGCCTAGTTGCTGTTTCTCCTTCCTCCAAGCTCTCGGTTTCTCCACTGCTCCAAAAACTTTTCTTTCTCTCTCTACTGCTTTCTCTCTCTAATTCTTCTTCAACCGAGCCTATAATCAGTGGCTTGGCCACCTGGATATGGAGACTGTCACACTCTCTCTCTAATTTCCTCACTCCCACACAAAGAGATGTATATACACTTTCATATAAAATATATATTTATATTTCTTTGCCCCATCCACACTCAACAAAGCATGGCTGACCATGCCCTCCTCCATGATTTTCTGATTTCTCCCATACCCCTTTCCATACCCATAGGTATAGGTTAGGTGGGGTTAGTTCTGATATTTTTATTTTATATACAATATATATATATCCTATATTATAATAATGTATAAATACATAATATATACCCATTTAATACACACAAATATATATATATATATATATATCTTCGTATATACACGTATATACGATTTTCATAAAATATAGGCTTAAACAGCTCTAAGTACAATTGATATAGTGTTGCCCGACCCGACTGCCTCGATATTCGTGCCAATTTGGGTCGAGGTATTACAATAGTATTCCATATGAATGTACAAAACATGGAACATCATAACATAACATACAGTAAATAGACATCAATGAAATGAATCAGTCATGCAACATCAACCAATAGGCATCCACCAGGTAGAACAATATCCATGGTGGGAAACAATGATAATGAATACATATATGAGTACAAGATTGGCAGTAATGGAAAGATCGTGGCTTGGAAACCACGTATCAAAGATAGGAATCCACTTACTTTATCAACGTCTTAATATCCCGTGACTTCCTCCTTTCTTTTTGACTTGCCTATAAATCAATAAACACGTTTCAGCTTTCATATAATTTACCAAATTTATGCCTCGCTACTCTAAATACCTCCCGTACTAATTTATGCTTTACAATTTCCATTTTAAACTTAATTTACCCAAGGGCAAAATGGTCATTTACATGTCTCTACTTTTTGGGTTCTGCTTTCATAATTTGGACTTCACCGTTGAGTCCAGTAGGTTTGAATTAGTAAAAATTCACTATTTACTTAACTAAATCGGAGTCCGTTTGACTTACCTTTGACGTAGGGCATTTTGGTCATTTTGGCATTCTACGGTTATTTTATTTTTTCGGGACTCCGTCTTGTAAAATGGACCTCACCATTAATTTCAGAAGGTCCAAAAAAATAAGTTTTCATTATTCATTCTACGAATTTACGCGTCGAAATTTAATTTCAAATTTATTAATTTAAGCCACTTATTTAAATTAATTAATCTAATTAATACATATAGTATTTGAGCCCAAACAGACCACATGTGCCTTGGTGGCACAGTGGCTAAGCTTCTCACCTTTTCCCCTTTGGTCACAGGTTCAATTCCCTGCCCATACCAATTTTTCCATTCCCTGTTATTACGTTTTTAATTCTTTTTTTCATTTTCTGTTCAAGTTTAACCCAACTATTGGATAGCTCTCCTTTCTAACCAAACACTATCTAAACTCAAATTTAAAAATTTACTCATGAAGTACAAGTGTTGGGCAGTCATCTGAATGGGTGGGTCGGGTCAGACCCGACCCGGTTTGGCCAAAATAAAATCGGAAAACAGCAGCCGCGCAGCAGCCATTTCCAGCGTACGGGTTGTCTTCTTCGTCAACGGCGACTCGCCGGTGACGGGTTTCTTGCGTCTTTCAGCGGGGTTAACACCTACGAGTTATGGGCAACTCAAATCTACCGTCGGATTTCAAATCGGAGTGCCGGAGCACTCCCAAAATGGCCGGAACAGTGGCGCACCTGGGCTGTGCAGTTTTTCCGGCAGCCCCTTTCCCTTCCGTTTTTTCCCTTTTTCTCCTATGGTTTCGATCCCGTTTTGCTTCTAAAATTTACCTATACCCAAGAGAATTAATTCCCCATGATCTAAACCAATTAACCCAAACAAAATCTCACAACCCGATTTATTTTTTCCTCCTCTGTTTTTCACTGTTTCCCGACGTTTAGTTCTGTTCTTTTTTTTTTTTTTGTTTTCCTTGATTCAATTTCAACACCAACTATATTCCATGTATCAATTCAGTTCTATGCTTAACAAAATTCTATATCAACATAGTAATTCATGCTTTAAAAAATTTTAAAACATAGAATGAATCTCACTCACCCAACGCGCGTACAGGCTGCCACCCGGTTTCACTTCCGAACACACTGCTCAATCTCGGTTTTTCTTGGCTCGTTTACTCCTCCTTTTCTTGCACATCTCACGCAAAATGCCCCGACCTGCTTCTTTCTTCTTCCTCCTCTCTTTTTTCTTCCTTTTCTTCTCCCTATTCTAGCGACCAGCCGTCCCTGCTCTGTTTTTTTTTTTTCTTCTTTCTTCTCTTCTTTCTCTGCTTCTACGGCTGTATATACAACCAAGAGACGGCTGTTGATTCACCCAAGAGAAACCGGCCCTTCTTTATTTCTCCTGCCCTGTTTCTCTTCCTCTCCCATCCGTTTCTCTTCTCCTCTTTATTTCTTTTTTTTTTTTTTTTCGGTTGTAACCCCTCCCCTTATGTATTTAATATATATATATATATGTATATACATCTACACTTCTACATATATATACATATATATATATATATATATTTTTATCCATATGGCACAACATAATTTTTATTTATTTATTTCTTTATTTTATTTTATTTTTCCTTTTTTTTTTATTTTTATTTCATTTGTATTTTTATTATTATTATCTTATTATTATTTTTATATTCCAGTATCCATTCGTGATTGGCTCGGGCATCGCTCGGGCATGACTCGTATTTCCAACTATTAAGATTCTGACTCATCCGTTTATTCAATATTATACCAAAAAGCTTTAACGGCTCGGTTCACGTGGTTCACCCGGTTAAAATTTGGGTCAGGGTATGACATTCTACCCCCCTTAAATTGAGTTTTGTCCCCAAAACTCGAATGTTCGTAATCCATGAAACTTTGTCACTTCATCATGTCAATTCAAATCAAGGGTCTTATGACTTTTAAATTTATAACTATTATGTTGGTTTTACTTTCCTTTGCTCATAAAGGGTTTTCAACTGTCTCATTTCTTATACTCGTCATCATATTCAGTTTTTCATCATATGTTACGTTTCTCCCCCCAGTCGTTATTCAACTTTTTCAATTCGTTCTTTCAAGAACTTATTCAACCGTAGAGGGAGTCCCTTGTATATTCTGTGACTTCAGATCATATTTCGGGATTATTCACACCAATTAGTCGTCTCACCATTTTATCGTTACATTTGATATTCAAAGTTTATCACGATGATATTAAGTTTTTCCATCATAAAAATTCCCTACTTCCTTAGTTTTGCAATTCAGTTATTCCTACTTTCTACCTCAATCTCAATTGTTCTCGTAACCCACATAATTAGGTATCACTTTAGCACAGTCATTGTCCTCACTAGTTTTTATATGCATTATGTATACCACAATTTTCGTCTCTTTAGTTGCTAGGTCACGTAAATCCTCAAAATCATTCAACGTCATCAATCATTTATCTTTTGAGATAGATTCAACTACCTCAATAAAGTATAACCCACAATTAGGTCCTATTGTTACCTAGATTAATAAGATCCATTGAATTTTCCCAACTATCGTTTATCACGTGTCAATCTCCTTTTAGGACCATCACAGTGCATAAATGTTCACTTGATAATCTCATTAAATCAGTCTCTGTCTACCAATAATGTATTTGTCTTTACCCTATATGACTCACTCAAGAATCCTCTTAATTCTGACATATCGTCAGTCCATCTAGAGTTTCGATGCCTCACGTTACCATTCATTAAGTCTTCCTCAAACCATCGCTCATATCTATTTGTTGTTAAATTCACCGACTTTCCAAGATTTTACAATTCCAACTCTATGTCACCTTATATCTTTTAAAAGAGCATTTGCTGTTACCCTTGTTAAAATGCTAGTTTCCCTCAATTCATAGATCAATTCCAATGTAATGACTTAAGAGTCATCCACCTCAACACTGGTATTATTCTTCCTAAGAATTCTCAACCTCTGTCCTCAAGCATACTACTTCCTTCCAAAAGTTACTATTCATTTAATCATCTCAGTCGTCCAAGAAACATCAAGTCAGTCATAGCATAGTCTCTCCCGAAAACTAGTAACCTTAGTATTTAATCAAGCTATCGTTTCCCAAAAGTCACCAATCCTTTAACTATTTAAATCCTCGAATTCTTAGTTCCTCCAAAGATATCTAATCGGTTAATAACAGTGTGCTTATGATCTGTATCTCATATGCCTTATATATATCATTCAATAATGATTTCCTCGTAATACCTCAGAATCATGTATCATCTCAATTTCATGGTTTCTCTATATGATTACTACCAGTTCTGTCTTTACAATATTTTGAACCACATTGACCTCTAACAGTTATTCAGAATCTTCTATCATTTACCTTCATCCAACTTGGTAGAGTATTGACTAAAATTGTATCACACCTCATCTTAGATTACAAGATTCATGGATCTCTCCCGAATATTCATTTATCATGTGTCAGCCTCTTTCCAAAATCATCACAGTTCATAAGATCAATTCTGGCAATCTCGCTCCTTTAGTACTTGTCTTCACTACTCTACTCATCTTCACCCTATCAGTGTCTACCTATGACTTACTCGAGAATTTTCATATTTTTGGTCCTCCTAAAATTATCCATTTAGTTTCCTACAAACTTTCTCTCATTCAAGCCCTTGGTTATCTATCTATAACATTTATAGAAATCACTTCAAATATTTTTAATGTCATTCCTTGAGAATCCTCCTCGTTTTTCTTTTAAACATATTTCTATTTCCTTAAAGGTTATTAATTACCAATCATCTCAATTTTCATGAATCACCAGTTTTCATCATAACATATAGTATCTTCCTCCAATATATAATATTCATCAATGATAAACCCCTCGATGGTATTGAAACAGTTAACTTGTAGCCTAGAGGTTCTGTTTCTAAGTTCAACCTAACAGTAGATGCGGAATTATAAATCAATTCTCTAGACAATATATGAGCAGGTTGTAAGTAATTGAAAAATACCTACGGATACTGGTACAGTAGCCCAATCATCTTTTGGTGTTAACCTTTCCTGTAAGGATAATCAGTCAATGTATACGTAAAATAACTGTCAGTGTTCGCATAAAAGTCTAGCCTAGAAATGTCAGTATTATCCATCGACTAGCTCTTAGACTTTAACAATTCTAGTACTCTAATCCTGTCTCCCATGACTCACTAGAACCTAAGACTTTGCTCTGATACCAAGCTGTCACGACCCGAAACCCACCCTATGCGGATCTCGTATCGTGGGGCCGACCCAATGGCCGTCCCTACTTTTTCCATTCTTTTACCAATGATAACAGTAAATAATATAACCATGACATTTAAGTGCGGAAGCTTTATTACAATTATTGTTCAAAGACTAAACTTCAAACTAACAATAAACTGATCCTAAACCACTCTTAGGTGGTGAGTACATGGGAGAGACTTCATTCATTTCTATTATGCTCCTCAACTGTCTCCTTAAGCTCATGATCTCCTACTGTGGTTCTGTAACATTCTCACCTGAAAAATTTAGTAAGGGGTGAGCTACAAACTCAGTAAGTAGAAGCCTATCCCCAATACGGGTGGGGATGACATAAATGAATACAAGTCAAAGTAACATGATAGCCAGTCATGATAACGATTCCAGTCAACTGTAAAATGCCACAATAGCCAATGAGTGACAAGGTACAATAACAGTCAAGAGTAACCAATGAATGACAACGTACAATAACCGTCAAGAGTAACAGTGTAGCATGAATATAGAATAGGCTCGATGAACACAATCAACATAAATACTGCCACAATGAAACGGTCACAGTCAAGTCCAATGAATCAAACCAATCAACATAGAACAATATCAATTAACATGGATGATGCCTTTACTCTGTTCAGGGTTTGGCAGACCCTCGGTCTTTTGGGGCCCGGCATACCCCCCATTAACATAAATGCATATAAAATGCCCATTTTCCTTAATGCGTAAAAACGCCATAATTGCCATATGTCCTTTTTGACCCGTAGGTCCCATAAATTGACCCGTAGGTCCCAGTCAATTAGATAGCATCAGATAGGTAATGTGGCTGAGCACAAAACCCGGCACTTAACATAAATTAAGATTCTATAGTATTCCATATGAATGTACAAAACATGGAACATCATAACATAACATACAGTAAATAGACATCAATGAAATGAATCAGTCATGCAACATCAACCAATAGGCATCCACCAGGTAGAACAATATCCATGGTGGGAAACAATGATAGTGAATACATATATGAGTACAAGATTGGCAGTAATGGAAATATCGTGGCTTGGAAACCACGTATCAAAGATAGGAATCCACTTACTTTATCAACGTCTTAATATCCCGTGACTTCCTCCTTTCTTTTTGACTTGCCTATAAATCAATAAACACGTTTCAGCTTTCATATAATTTACCAAATTTATGCCTCGCTACTCTAAATACCTCCCGTACTAATTTATGCTTTACAATTTCCATTTTAAACTTAATTTACCCAAGGGCAAAATGGTCATTTACGTGTCTCTACTTTTTGGGTTCTGTTTTCATAATTTGGACTTCACCGTTGAGTCCAGTAGGTTTGAATTAGTAAAAATTCACTATTTACTTAACTAAATCGGAGTCCGTTTGACTTACCTTTGACGTAGGGCATTTTGGTCATTTTGGCATTCTACGGTTATTTTATTTTTTCGGGACTCCGTCTTGTAAAATGGACCTCACCATTAATTTCAGAAGGTCCAAAATAATAAGTTTTCATTATTCATTCTACGAATTTACGCGTCGAAATTTAATTTCAAATTTATTAATTTAAGCCACTTATTTAAATTAATTAATCTAATTAATACATATAGTATTTGAGCCCAAACAGACCACATGTGCCTTGGTGGCACAGTGGCTAAGCTTCTCACCTTTTCCCCTTTGGTCACAGGTTCAATTCCCTGCCCATACCAATTTTTCCATTCCCTGTTATTACGTTTTTAATTCTTTTTTTCATTTTCTGTTCAAGTTTAACCCAACCATTGGATAGCTCTCCTTTCTAACCAAACACTATCTAAACTCAAATTTAAAAATTTACTCATGAAGTACAAGTGTTAGGCAGTCATCTGAATGGGTGGGTCGGGTCAGACCCGACCCGGTTTGGCCAAAATAAAATCGTAAAACAGCAGCCGCGCAGCAGCCATTTCCAGCGTACGGGTTGTCTTCTTCGTCAACGGCGACTCGCCGGTGACGGGTTTCTTGCGTTTTTCAGCGGGGTTAACACCTACGAGTTATGGGCAACTCAAATCTACCGTCGGATTTCAAATCGGAGTGCCGGAGCACTCCCAAAATGGCCGGAACAGTGGCGCACCTGGGCTGTGCAGTTTTTCCGGCAGCCCCTTTCCCTTCCGTTTTTTCCCTTTTTCTCCAATGGTTTCGATCCCGTTTTGCTTCTAAAATTTACCTATACCCAAGAGAATTAATTCCCCATGATCTAAACCAATTAACCCCAACAAAATCTCACAACCCGATTTATTTTTTCCTCCTCTGTTTTTCACTGTTTCCCCACGTTTAGTTCTGTTCTTTTTTTTTTTTTGTTTTCCTTGATTCAATTTCAATACCAACTATATTCCATGTATCAATTCAGTTCTATGCTTAACAAAATTCTATATCAACATAGTAATTCATGCTTTAAAAAATTTTAAAACATAGAATGAATCTCACTCACCCAACGCGCGTACAGGCTGCCACCCGGTTTCACTTCCGAACACACTGCTCAATCCCGGTTTTTCTTGGCTCG
Organism: Nyssa sinensis; assembly: GCA_008638375.1. NCBI lineage: Eukaryota > Viridiplantae > Streptophyta > Magnoliopsida > Cornales > Nyssaceae > Nyssa > Nyssa sinensis. The sequence continues at coordinate 18,429,710 of CM018038.1, forward strand.
TTTACTCCTCCTTTTCTTGCACATCTCACGCAAAATGCCCCGACCTGCTTCTTTCTTCTTCCTCCTCTCTTTTTTCTTCCTTTTCTTCTCCCTATTCTAGCGACCAGCCGTCCCTGCTCTGTTTTTTTTTTTCTTCTTTCTTCTCTTCTTTCTCTGCTTCTACGGCTGTATATACAACCAAGAGACGGCTGTTGATTCACCCAAGAGAAACCGGCCCTTCTTTATTTCTCCTGCCCTGTTTCTCTTCCTCTCCCATCCGTTTCTCTTCTCCTCTTTATTTCTTTTTTTTTTCTTTTTTTCGGTTGTAACCCCTCCCCTTATGTATTTAATATATATATATATGTATATACATCTACACTTCTACATATATATACATATATATATATATATATTTTTATCCATATGGCACAACATAATTTTTATTTATTTATTTCTTTATTTTATTTTATTTTTCCTTTTTTTTTATTTTTATTTCATTTGTATTTTTATTATTATTATCTTATTATTATTTTTATATTCCAGTATCCATTCGTGATTGGCTCGGGCATCGCTCGGGCATGACTCGTATTTCCAACTATTAAGATTCTGACTCATCCGTTTATTCAATATTAAACCAAAAAACTTTAACGGCTCGGTTCACGTGGTTCACCCGATTAAAATTTGGGTCAGGGTATGACAGTGTGTGTATATGTGGTTAGTGTGACGGCAGTGTGTGTTTATATATATATATGTATATATATAAAGTTTGCAAAATATCAAGCTTAAATCCAAGAATCATTAAGAGAAGCTGAGATGAGATAAGGCAGCATTAAAATCATGTAAGAAAATAATGATGAGAGCTAGGAGTAGGGTTCAAACGTGTAGAGAGAGAAAGTAGAGTGAGAAGGGTCGGTGATGAGAGTTTAAAAAGCCAAGGCATGCAAAGCATGCTTGGTTCGTAAGAAACTGACCCTGAAGAGCGTTAGGAAGCTTAAGGAAGAAGAGCTAGAGAACCAGAGAGAAAGAGAGATATAAAACATCAAAAACAGGTATTTTCTCTCTCTAAAAATATAGAATAGATATGAACTGTTTTAGAGTTTGTTTTCTTTATATGATGTTCAATATATGTTTAAAGTTGAACTATGCACGAAAATTTAGTATTAGAGCACTTTAAAAAGGAAACCCAGAACGGCAGCCATGGTAGGACTTGGGTTAATACAGGTCTGAAACGTTGGCAAGTATATCGAAAGTAAAGCATAGGGGCTTCAAGGTGAGGTCGTAAGGGTCCTAAAAAACCCTAACCGCGATCATAAAACCATGGAAACAACCCTCAAATTTTTAGTTGCAGGATACGGGTGGTTGAACACTTTCTTTAAAATTGTACCAAAACTTAAAGAAAAGAATGAGAAATGAAACCCCATGAAGAGGGGATCATAACAGGACAAATCCCAAAGGATTTGGCTAAGAAACCAGTATTTACGACCCATTTACAGGTTTGATTATCAAACCTTGAAACGAGCTAAAGAGATCAGTTTGATCTTCCAAATGAATGTCAAACTCTTAAATGATGTTCCAGAAATGAAATAAGTTAAAAACAGTCAAGAAACCTTGATCCATACTTCACGAAAATGAAGAAAATAGAAATTAGGATTTAGGGCAACAGTGGAGTCGACGTGGGGAAGAAGAAGATGAGTCAACTCGGTTTTTGAAATAAGGCCGAGTCAACTCGGACACGTGGCAGCCTCTGGGCTTGTCACCAAATAAGTAGAAGGACGGCGTTTTAACATGGTTTTAAATTAAATAAACGTTAGGACTGACGTCATCATGACGTCAGCATCACGGAATAAACCCAACCGGACCGGATTGGTTCAATTGAAACTAGACCGGTTCACCTGAAATGTGACTGAACCCACTGGTTCAGTCCGAAAGTTTGCAAAAATTATATTTTGACCCTAGAGTTTTTGAGAAATTCTACTGTAGCCCAACTGATGAAAATTTTATGCAATTAAGCCCCTGGAAAAATAATTAAATAATTAATCTAATTATTTAATAAATAAAGCAAAATTACTATTTTGCCCTTGAGTCATATACGAAGCAAATGAAGTCTAAATTAAACATATGAATAGTGTATCCTTACTATTTAGGATATTCTGAGACTAATGGTAGAGTCCGTTTTACGAGACGGAGCCCCAAAAAATAAAGATACATAAAGGGGTAAATGACCAAATTACCCCTTGTCCAAAATAAACAAATTATTAGTGTATTCTTACTATCTCGGACCTTCTGAGTCCAATGGTGAGGTCCAAATTATGAAACGAGGTACGGAAAAATATGACACGTAAAACGATAAATGTCCATTTTGCCCTTTTACATACAAAAGTCCAAATTAAATTTTAGGAAAGCCTAAACTGACTTTCTTCGACGCTCTGGACTCAATGGTAGAGTCTATTCGACCAAAAGAAATGTCTAAAATAAAAAGACATAAAATTTTTTGAATAGCATCTGTCAGATGACTATAAATTAAAGTAATGCCAAAGTACTAATCTACGGCGTATACGAGGACATGAATTACGAAAAGACATGACAACACATCAACCTTAGAATAAAATTTTTAACTCATAAATTGTTCTTAGGTGATAATTATGGAAGCACAACCACAGAAGTTCACAATCATGAACAAGGCCCAGAGGGCTAACGATCCGAAACAACAAGCCTTTATGCAAGACCTGTTATGGCAGCAAAAGGTGATTGAGAGGAAAATAAGAATTGCCAAATCCACTGAGGTGATTTCAGCCAGGCCCTTTATGCACAAATCGCCCACAAAGGCGATGATTGCCGAAGCTAAGCTAAAAAAACAAGAAGATACTGAGACTCTAAATGAGTGGATTCAAAGGTAATCTTTAGTTATCATGAAAAACACTTAGAAAGTAATATAGTTTGACTCAGGTTGAAATTCGAATTCAAATTACACCGTCTAAGATTAGAACCAAGGTAATTTAAATTCATGTGAGATTTATGAAATGTTTATAAATTTTCTAGGATAAGGAGGAGTAGGAAGAAGAGTAAAGCTTCTCAATAAGGCCAGGTTAACGCACGAGGTGAGTAACCTTACATTTGAAGTGGAGATTTAACTTCACGAATTTCAAAGAAGTTTTGAGTTCAAGTCATGAAAAGTATTTGAATATCGAATTCAGTTTTCATACACCTTCTCTTTTAAATTACTCTGCTAACAGATTTATTTACAGTTCCTTTGAATATGCCTTAGCATGTTTGAGTTTTTTTGTTAAATTGCAAAATTTCTGAGATATATTCTGAATTCGTATATTCTAAGAATTGAAAGTTCTATTATAAAGGTAGATATTTTTTGTTTGAATACTCTTAAGTAGTATTTATAAGAAGAAGCCATGAGATAAAAGTAGTTTTCTTGAAATACAAGATAACTGTGCATAAGCACGAGACAGGGTATTGGAGTTCGAAAGGGACTCTATTATCCTGTGGAGCCGACAAGCTCTTGGGTTCTACGGAATTCAATGGATTGTCAAATGCCTGGTAGCAGGATCTAATCCCACAGGCAAAGAGATATCTCGACAAGAGTAAAACGAGAGTCTGGTTCGAAACAGATTCCAAGAGTAAAAGTGAGAAGACAAGATATTTGAAAATGAAAGCAGATTTTAATCCTCATTTTCATATTTACATGTTTGAGTTCGCATATACTCTATTTTTAAGAAGAACACATTTTTAGCTTGAACACTTTACATGTTTTAGAATTATGAGTTTTATGGAATGCATATATTTTGTATTCAGAGTTATGAGTTTTATATGAAAAAGCATATGTTAGCTTGAATGTTTTAAATGTTTCAAAGCTATGAGTTTTATGAATGTATATATTCTGTGTTCAAAAGATACGAACAATTGACAGTGATTGATTTATAAACCTTTATGAGCTAAAACCACTATTGATTGAAACCCCATGACGAATGTTAGAATTGCTCACAAGCTTAGATTAGTTTACCCTGACTTTGTTCTGACCCCCCTTTCAGGTGACTGACAGTAGTCGAGTTTTGAAGACGGTGTATCTGCCGGCTTATGGAGATGTGATTAGATGGTTCCTTTTGGAGTTATGTAATGTTTAATAGCACTTATGTTTAAGATACAATATGACAATATGTATAAACCCTACGGGGTAACTAACGTTGATGGTTGTATGATATAAGTCTGTAATATTTTAGTTATGCTTTGATTGTATAACCATGTGAATGCATGTGAGTATAGCGACAGTACCGGGCGGTGTGCTTAAATTTTAAATGAGAAAAGAAAAATTTTTCACGCTTCTGCAAAACACAGGTTGCACCGCCTTTCGATACCGCTGCTTACAGGACTGTTCCACCCAATGGCCCCCAGGCCTGAGGGTGACGGGTCGCGATCCGGGGATCCGTACAGGGTGGATTTCGGGCCGTGACATATATAGATATATACACTTACGTGCACACCTACATGTACATTTTCCCATAAAAATCGAGCTTCCGATGCAACAGCACCCGGGGTACTTGGGATTGCCTATAACTCACTTTCGTGCATTATATACTAAACATGGCGTTAAATTGTACATTTGATTTTATTCACATAAGAAAGTTGCGTACAGTTTGGGATTACAAGTCATATCGCGGTCCAACCCGGGTCGGGTACTGCCTAACTCGAGTCGAGGTATTACATTCTCCCCCACCTTTAAAGAGTTTTGTCCTCAAAACTCGAATGTTCACTTTTAAAAAGTTTTGTTATCTTTGCACACCAATTCCATCACCATAGGTCCCATCTAACTCTGTTTCCGAGTCTCATTACTAATAGTAAAATGTTAAATCCTCAAGCAAGAAAATTTTCACACAAGGTTCATAATCCTTTCGTACTCCTTTTATCTTAGCGTCATATTTCCTTTTATATTCATAAATACCATTTGGTGTTTATAAGGATGATTTACTCACGCGCCTTTGTATTTCAACATTTCCTCATGGGAGGGGTAATTTTAGATTTATTTGTAATAGTCATTCGTAATTCTCAGGCATGTATCCATTTCTGCGGATTGCTCAAGTTGGAGATTCATCAGTTTCCTTTCGTTTTATTGTATAGATTTTATTGGCACACTAATCTTTATTTTTGGATTCATTTGCATTTATCTTTTCAATTGGATAAGTTGTGGTAATCAACTCCTTCATTTCTTCCAGGTTGTCAGTAAAGCCTTTATAGACTTTTGATTTCTCATTTTTTTATGGAATATAGTATAACAAGGATACTCAGTTCCTCTCTGATTTAAGTCTTGATAGACTGATTCAAATTTCTTAGGATAGTTTTTTACTCCCATCGTCGTTTTATCATATGAGAGTTTATTTTTGAAAGTATTCTGAATTAGGATGTCATATTCGGCTCGCCTTGAACTTCCCATATCATTTTCGAATAGTTCAGATCTTAAAGTATTATGACTTTTTAATTTAGTCTTTATTTTGTTTTCTCTTACTTTTCGCTCAAAATACATTTTCCTCTCCAATCGTTATTCAATTTTTACATATTTGTTCAACCATATAGGAAGTTTCCCCTACATTCTACGTTTTCAAGCCACACTATGAGGTGATTAATGTAATATCCCAACCCAGGATACCAGGTCATATGGCATGTATTACGAGATAACGAATTGTGGTTAAAAATAACTGCAGATAAATCGAGGATCGATGGATACAAAATTTAATTATGTATCTATATGCATAATATTACGTGTATACATATAATTCTAAATATGTATATTTTAATAAAGTGAAATACACACACACCAAGTGTATGTACATATGAAATTAAGTATATATATCTGTATATAGAAATATATATATATATATGGAAACAAAAGAAAATATATTTAATATGCAAATATCTATATGTATGTGCATATAAGCCAAGTATGTGTATATGTATATGTATAAGTATGCATATAAGATAATTAAAATATTATGTATGTATAGATATATAAAGGTATATAAAACCCAAAATATCTAAGGTGTGTGTGTGTGTCTCTATGTGGGTGTCGGCAGTCCAAGTGTGTGTGTGTGTGTGTCTCCATGTGTAATGGTGTGTGTGTGTGTGTGTATATATATATATATATATATGTTATAATGTAAAATATCAAAACTAAAGCGAAAGGAAATTAATGCAAACTGAAAAGGAGAAAAGTAGAAATTAAATGAGACAGTGAGAGAGAGTGATGAGGGCTAGAGGAAGGTGCAAACGTATAGAGAGAGAGAGAGAGAGAGGAGAGAGGAGAGTCGGTTACCTCCTTTAAAAAGGAACAAGCATGCAATTCATGTTATCTCCTAAAGAAATAACTGAACGAGGAAGAGACTGAGAAGCTAAGAAGAGTTTTAGAGCAAGAAGAAGGTGGAAACCGTAGCAAAAAGGTAAGAAAAATCCAAAAGTTATCATTTTTCCCTCTCTAGATTTTCCCTATGCATGAACTGTTTTAAGCCTTGAATTTATGTATATGACACATAAAACATGATTAGACTTATTAAATCATGATATTAGAGCTTAAAAAGGGTTAAAAACATGAAACCCATGAAAACTGCCATTGAAGACCTTGCTTGAAGCAGGTCTGATTTCATCATCACCAAACTGTGTTTGGTGTATAAAGGCTTCAAGTAGACCCTATAAGCATTTCAAAAACCCATAACCGCGATGAAAAAGCCCATGGGAAGCCTACCAAAAATTTAATTACAGGTTACGGGTTGAAACTCAAATTCTTTAAACTCGAAGTTAAATCAATATTTAGGGATGGGAAATGAAACCTTATGAACAGGGGATCAAAACAAGACCAACTTTATAAAAAAAAAAATGATCAAGAAACGAGCATGAACAGACGAGTTACAGCTCGGATTATCGCGATTTAAATCGAGTCACTGAGCTAGATTCGAAGCTCCAAATTGATGCTAAATCGTGCCTTAAAGTCTTAGGAGTTTATTGGAAAAGAAAACAAACGAAATGAAATTGTAAAACATTACGAAAATGGACTGAAAAAAAAAATTAGGGTTTCAGATGAACAGTGTCGACCTTCGTGGGGAAGATGACACTGCTCGGGTCAGATTCGATTACGGGTCTGGGTCAAACCGGATCCAACGGGTTAGGTTTTATTTATACGGCATCGTTTTATTTTTTAATTTTAACCATTAGGGCTGACGTGTAACGACCCGGACCTCAATGGCAAGATATTGTCCGCTTTGGGCCAGGCCCACATGGTTTTGCTCTTGGGCTTACGCCCAAAGCGCGTCTTGCCATATGGGGGTACGTCCGCACATATGAATACCCCCGCTTTCCCTTCCCCAAGCGATGTGGGTGAGTTTACCCTCCAAGTGTAATACCTCCAAAAATCCGACATGCCTTAGACTATACCCCGATTCAATAAAAATAAATTACGTGACGTTAATAAATCAAAATAGCTCAAAATATGGTGAGCCATAATGGATTTTATGCTTTAAAAAAATAAAAATGGACGATACGGGGCCAATTTGAAGAATTAATCATAAAAATAAATAAGACACGAACGGTGACTTAAAATTGGTAAAATAAATACTAATGATACCGAATCTTGGTTTTATGCCAAATTGGACGGCATTCCATAATTTAATGTTTTGGAATAGGAATAGTATATATATAAAATACATAGAAATTATATTTTATATAATTGTAATAAAATAAGAAAATAAATGTGATAGATCTATATAATTAACATAGCAGCCAAAGCTGCTAGAAGAAGGAGGTCGGTGAAAGAAAAGATAGAAAAAGAAAAGAAACAGTAGTAGCGTTGGAAGCTACTGGAAGCACGTGAGAGAAAGGGGCACATCGCGAAGCTTCTAAATATTTGAAGAAAAAGGGAAAGACTTCGGGAGGAAGCCAAACCGAAATAGAGAAAAGAAAAGAAAAGAAAAGAGAGGGTCGGTGCCGTGGAGGATTTTAGACGGTGCGGAAGAAATTGGAAGCTCCTGGAACCGGTTGGAGGCGTGTATATATGGCAGTCCAGAAGTTTCCATAGCTGTGTAGATTTGGTTGACAATGGTGAACAGGTTCTATCTCTATCCTTTTTGTTCTGTTTTGGTTGCTGTGATGAAGGCACGGCCATGAGGCTTGAATGACGATTGGGGATGCAATGGATGATGGTGGAGTCTTTGTCAATTTGGTGTCGGATCAGTGGGTCATCACCAAGTTGATCTCTCAACTCCTTGCAGAGCACCGCAAGGAGGGATGCTGTACAAAAATTGCCCCTGTTCTGCTAGCTGCTTCAGTTCGGTGGGTTTAAGGAAAACGCCTGTTGCGTGTTGTGTAGTTATATAGCTTGATTTGTTGAGGGTTGGATTAAGGGAAAAAGAAAGCTGCAGCAGGTAGTGTGTATATGCGTGTTTGCATAGCGGTGTAACAAGGGAGATGTTAGTGCGGCTTTGAACTGTGTGGTTGTATCAGTTTTGTGAGATGGCTCGGAATTGAGTGGAGTTTGCTGCAAGGGCTGAATCACATTGGATGTGTGGATCATTAGAGAGTCGATTGGATTTGATGTTGGTAGTGATGTAGGTCTAGGGGTTTCATCTATTGCCGTTTCCAATTGAGAACAGATCGATGATGGCTGCAATGGTGATGAGTCCTGGAATGGAGTTTGGCAGTAGGTGTAGCGGTGCAGGAAGAAGAGTGAATGGATGTTGCGAGTTTGTGGGTAGTGCAGCGAAAGCACAGTGGTTGATTGATTTGAATGGGTCGGTTGCTGTAGATTTTTAGGGGGATGTATGTAGGTATATGTGCGTATTGGTGTAGCGTTGGAGCAGTGGATTTTTGCAGGTCAGAGGCATTAAGTTGGAGGAGTTTGAAATTGAGTTTGAAATTGAGCAGAGGCACTTGCGGCAGTTCTAGAAGCAGCAAGTGGTCCGTATACGTGTGCATTTGTGAGGCTTTGAAGATGATGAAGAGTGGAGATATGATGCTCACCTGCTTTCTGTTAATAGTGGTCGTTGGTTGCTAGAGAAATTTTTATAGGGGGAAAATAGATTTAGTTATAATCGTGGCAAATGATAGTGGTCATATAGGAAAGTTCTTCAATATCTGATGGATGGGATGATAAAGGGACAGAATCTGTCAGGATCATCATCTGTTTGGGGGAAAAAGGCTGAAAAAGCTGATGAAACTGGATTTAAAAATGGTTAGTACGGTGAGGAATGTATGTAGTAATTCGAATCCGATAGTACCAACATGAGGTAATTACTTATTTTCCAACTTTGCTCCTGTACTAATATTTTTCAATTAAATGTTAGATTGTAGTTTGCCAGTTTGCCATGATCTTTAACAAATGTGATATCTTTTATGGTTCTGGGGTTACTAGTCAATAATGATAAGTTAGTTTTGTGCCTAGTTATAATGCCTCGCATAAAGATTAAATAAGTGTGATAGATAACGATAGAGTCTCGATGACTTATATTATAACCCTGATAACTATTAAGCTTAATTAAGGAATATAATAGTCTTAGTTGAAACCTAGTGAGAGGATAGTAGGTCATTAGACTATCTTAGGCGATCCGATAGACGCCTAAGGTGATGAATAATATATGAATGGTTAAATTCTGATTTGTCTGTAATTAATGATGATTATTCAGGATGATGGTTAATTGAGGATATGCATGGAGGTACCTAACGCATCTGGGGGATATATGTGAATGGAGATAAGCATAAGTTTGTGAGTAACTCGGACTCTTGACTTGGCGTATATTTTCTGTATTACTTAAACTTGTGTACTGAACTGCTTTATATGCTGAACTGTTTATACACTGAACTGTTTTAAATGCATATGCTTTCATGCATACCTCTTGATCTGCATTACTTGTGGCATGATTTTGTTCTATCCTGCCTTCTGATATATCCTGTTGATTCTGTTGAAGTCTATTGTTCTGTTACTTGTCCTTTGGAGTCTGTTTGATTCTATTTGTCATGTTGAGTCTTATCTGGGGCCCACTACGGGATTGAGTATATCAGTAGATGGACAGCTGACTCTGTGGGACGCCCAGAACTTAGCATCTGCTCAATCCTATCTGATCTGTTCCGCTCTGATACCGACCCCAACCGGTAGTGTGCTGTGGGGACATGGGCCTCTATGTGTGGGGTGGGTGATTGACGAATTATCTCATGCAGCATCCCACACTGCCTAGGGAAGGTTTAGGCACTTTGAGCTGTATCCGTTCTATTTGAGCTGTATTTGTTCTACTTGAGCTGCATTTGAGCATGCATATATATATATATATGAACTGGTTTTGAAACCCTTGGCAGGAACCTATGTTACTCACTGAGCTTGTTTAAGCTCATTCCATTTATTTAACATTTTTCAGGATATGACTCCATTGAATTAGAAAGCACAAGGACATGATTCGTGTAGACTGAAAGGCATTCCCAAGTGAAGATCTGATGGCAATAAAATGTGGAGACTTGGGTTCTGATGGGTTGACTCTAGCTATTCAGGTGAGTGTGATAATATAGTTGACTTATCCATGTACAAGAGATATGTAGGGACATGGCTCATGGTAATGGTACTCTAGAGGAATTTGATATGCTCTGTGTGTATATCCGTTATAGATTTGCTCTGTGGTACATACTTATGAGGTATATAGTTGAGTTGCATTCCCGAGATAAAAGGTTTTAATTTCCGCTGTTCTGACCCTACATTTGGAATGCAATTCATCGTAAGGTTCAGAAGATTGCCTTTGGTTGGTCGCATTGTTGGTCGGAGACTGGCAAGGCAGCTAACTGGCATCACATCTTCAGCATCCGCGTAGGGTGGGGTGCGGGATGTGACATGACATCAGCATTACGTGGCAAGCCGACTGAACCGGTTGGTTTGCAAGTGAACTGGACCGGTTCACTTATAAATTGACCGAACCCATTGGTTTTCTAATTTATTTAAAAATAAATAAACCAAAACTTTCTCTAATTGCGGATTGACTCCAGAAATTCTAGACAATCCTATTATGGCCCAACTGAGAAAAATTTTATGCAATAAAGCCCCTGGAAAAATAATTAAATAATTAATTTAATTATTTAATAAATAAAATAAAATTACTATTTTACCCCTAAGTCATATATGAAGCAAATGAAGTCCAAATTAAACACATGAATAGTGTATCCTTACTATTTTGGATATTCTGAGACTAATGGTGGGATCCGTTTTACGAGACAGGGCCCGAAAATAAAGACACGTACAGGGGTAAATGACCAAAATACCCCTTGTCCAAAATTAACAAGTTATTAGTGTATTCTTACTATCTCAGACCTTTTGAGTCCAATGGTGAGGTCCACGACACGAGACGGGGTCTCGAAAAATAAAGACACATAAAGGGGTAAAATGACCAAAATACCCTTGGTACCCCTAAAGCCAAAATGAAACCAGAGAAGGTCTAAATTGATTTTCTTTGGCATCCCGGACTCAATAATGGAGTCCAAATTATGAAACGAAGTACAAAAAAATGAGACACGTAAAACGGTGAATGACTATTTTGTCCTTTTACATATAACAGTCTGAATTAAATGTTAGGAAAGCTTAAACCGACTTTCTTCGACGCTCCGGACTCAATGGTAGAGTCTATTCGACCAAAAAGAAATGTCTAAATAAAAAGACATAAAATTTGATGAATAGCATCTGTCAGATGACTATAAATTAAAGTAATGCCAAAGTACTAATACTAAGGCGTATACGAGGAAGTGAATTACGAAAAGACACGACACGTAAATATGTTAAGTAAATAAATTTAAATTAAAGTTTATGGAGCTACCAGAAGAGTATAAATTGAAATGAATTCAATCCTAACACATTAATTGTGTCATAGGTTAAGAGTACGAGTTAAGTTAAGTACATATGAAATTATGAAATCGTTTTAAGATCTAATACGATTTAAGCATAAGTTAAAGAATATCGAGATGATATTACAATGAATGTGAAATTAATGAGATGTTTATGAATTGTTCTTAGGAACTACAAAGAAAGTGGGAAAGCGCATTATTAGCACTAACCCTAAAGGACCAAGGTAAGTAACCCAGTATTTGAAGTGGAGATTTAACTCCATGGATTTGAAAAGGTTTTAAGTTCAAAAGATACGAAGTATTTGAATTCCAAATTCAGTATATTACATGATTTCAGTTTTAAATTGTTCTGTTTTATAACCCTATAGTGACATGCTCAGTGATTGGTTTTCCGCAACAGTTTTTCCTTCAAATATATTTCAGCATGTCTAGTTAAAATGCAATTATTGTTAAATATTCTGAATTTGCTTATTTCAAGTATACGAAGATTTTACGAAGTTATGAAAAGTATCTATGAGAAAAAGTCACATGATAAATGTTTTATAAGATAATGGTGCATAAGCACACAGGCAACATTTTGGGTTTTCTTCGGAACTCATTGACATGTCAAAAACCACATAGTCAGTATTTTGGGTTTCATCGGAATTCATTGACTTGTTATATGAACCACATAGTCAGTATTTTGGATTTCATTGGAACTCATTGACCTGTCATGTGAACCACATAGTCAGTATTTTGGGTTTCATTGGAACTCATTGACCTGTCATGTGAACTGCCCGGTAGAAAGATCTAATCCCCCAGACATTGAAATATCTCCATTTATACGTAATATGGGAGTCTGGTTCGAAACTGATTCCACTAAGGGAAGTGATAAGATGTTATGTTTTAAGAATAGAAACAGGTTTTTACCCTCATTTCCACTATGCATATGATTTGAGTTTATATACTCTATTTAAGGAATACATATTATGTAATATGTTTTGAAGTTTCTATACTTTATATGAAGAAGAATATGTTAGCTCGAATACTTTAAATGTTTCAAAGCTATCTATTTTAAGAAATGCATATGTTCTATGTTCAAGTATACGAGCAATTGGCAATGAATGCTTTACAAACTCTTATGTACTAAAAACCACTGCTAATTGAAACCCCATGACGAATACTGGAATTGGTCACAAGCTTAGATTAGCTTACCCGGACTTTGTTCGGATCCCCCTTTCAGGTGACTTACGGCAGTATTGACTTTGAGGACGATGATGATGAAGTCTGCCCTTTTGGGACAATATGTTTAAGTAGTTTCTTTTGGAAACTTATGAACTCTAGTAATACGTTTTGTATTTGTAGATGTTGTAAGAATATGTATTAAGCCCTCAGGGCAACTGAACATGTATTGTATTAATGTTATAAGTCCTTAAGTTTTAGTTATACTCTGAATGTGTAACCATGTATGCTATGTATAGAGCGGCAGTATCGGATGGATGTGTATGATTTAAAAATAAGAAACGAAAAGAAAAAGTTTTTCACGCTTCCGCAAAACGCATGTCGCACATCTATTCGATATCGCTGGTAATATGAGCCTTCGTCCAAGGGTCCTCGGGCTTGAGAGTGGCAGTCGCAATGTGAGATCCGCAGAGGGTGGGTTTCGGGTCGTGACAATTAAGCTCATTTGTAGTCAAAAATTTTAGATCATAATCCAATATTGTTTAAATCAATTTTCCATCCTATTATTTTATCATCATATTTGACATTTAAAGGTTATCAGAACTATACAAGGTTATCAGATTCAGTCACATATATAATCACCATCTTTTACACATTTTTTATATTTCATATTTTATTCCCTCTTTACTGACTTGATCGTCGGAGGGTCCTCCTTCTCTTTTTTGCAAGTCCTTCTTGCCGAATCGTCGAATCGATCGGTGCTATTTTTTGCAGCATCAGTTTGGCGCCGTCTGTGGGGAACGAAAGTCAACATGCTACGTTTTCTACCACTAATATTTCTATCTAATTATTATTTAAACTCTCTCAAGTTCAATATGAATGCTGAACACGATTGAATCAGATTAAATCTTTGCATATTAGCGTAGAAATCAAATTCTACAGATTACTTGCAAGATTATATATATATATATATAGATACATGTCTATATATATAATTTTAAGACCTTTTTATATATACATATATATATGTATATTCGTATGCGTCATAATCAAATCAGTACAATATGTATACTGATAAAGTTAGAAACCATTGAGATATAATTTTTCAGCATATCTCATCATTACATGTGATTTAATTTTTTTTTACTTTTTGGAGCATGAAAGGAGCACCCTTAATCTAACTTCTTAATATTATTTTAGGCAACAAACAAGAACTATTTTTTGTTCTTTTTGCCATTGCAAGTTTTGGAACAGAACTATAACACGGGATCAAAAGTTTGCAACTTTCAGATTTTTTACTCTTCTTCGTTGCAATCTAATTATCAAAATCCTGGGTATCAGAGCACTTGCAAGACTATATATATACAAATATATACATATATATATATAGTCTCAAGATTTTTTATATACATATACATGTATATATATATAGATATACACATCAATATGAGCATCAATCTCAAAATCTTTTGAATAAAATATGAGATTTTTTGAATACAGGACCATTATTCCACTGTTGAATTTGATTGCTTTTATAAAAAGCATCTCAAATTTTTTATTGCATCCCTTATCTCTTTATGTCTACATCCACTGCTTATTGTTTTAATTCTCTAAACTATTTTGACTCTAAAAGAGTATGGAAAACTTACAAACACCACGTTTGGCAAAAAAAAAATAATAATATATATATATATATATATTTGTTGCAACTTATTCTTGTTGATAGCAGGATCCACCAACTCGCCTGTTACATCAGGAAAACAAAGATTATTATGAGTTTTCCAGCCAACAACTCATTAAATATATATATATATATATATATATAATCTTACCATCTTTCTGTATATGCGTATATATATACACACATTGACATGATCGTCAATCTCAAGATGTGCACCAATCTTGAAATATTTTGAATCTAATATGAGATTCGTTGAAATTCAGGAGCATTCTATTAATATTGAATTTGACTGCTTTTTGAAAAGCCTGCCCTGATATTTCTCTCTCTCTCTCTTTCTCTGAAAAATTTCGATGATAATGACCGCCAAAGCTGCTCTATTATATTATCCAAGTGCGACTGGTCAGAGCCTCGGCAAAGGTCGATGAATTCGACGCCCAGAATGCAAACGCATATAGACCGTCTAACCGAGGACCAAGGAATCATGCTCATGTCGGGGTGCTATGACGCACTCTAGGCCGCCATTGTGCATAAAACTGGGTTCAGCGCTGGCTCAATCTCTGACTACGCTCTCTCCGTTTCTCTCTTCGGTAAAGCCGACTTTGGATTTCAAACGCCACCTCAAAGGGCAAAAGCTGCTCGGGTTTCTCTCTTTCTCGCTGATCTGGTCATGACCACTATAGCATAACCTGCATATCAAGTTGCAGATTTGTTTATTATGGCACTTTGGAATCATAAATGGTATGCTACAAAGGATGATCAGAGAATATCAGAAATTCAGGGGTTACTTGAATTGTCAGTTCAGAGGTCTTAGTGTGAAAGAGACCATAATAATGATCGATTATTTATACACGAAAGGACATGGTGTGATGCCCCTTTCAATGACTGCCATTGGAGTCTATTCGTTTGATTTTTTAGGCTTGGGTTACAAAGTGGATTGGCCAATTAGTATGGAACGATCATGTCCTTTGATGAAAAAATGGACACTACCTATACCATGTTTATACCTGCAACTTCCATCAAGGGTGGAGTCGGTAAAAAGATTGAACAGTATATCAACTCTACCAAAAACAGCCACGGCTGTCATATACAAGTCAATAGCAGTTAACATTACTCCCCTTTTTGTGCCTTTATTCTCATCCAAAGGACCCCAATCTATCACACCTAACATCCTTAAGCCTGATATTGCAACACCAGAACTGAGCATATTAGCCGCATATTCACAATTGACATCTGTCACTGGGGATCTAGTTGACAGATGGCTTGCCAAATACTACATTAGGAATGTCAACGGCTTGCCCACATGTTGTCGCTGCTGTTACCTATGTTAAGACCTTCCATTCCCACTGGTCACCGGTTGCAATTAAATCAGCTCTTATGACCACCACAAGATACATTGCAATGAGAGGCTCAAAATACTGCCCGAGACTTCCAGAGAACAGATAAGAAGAAGAAGATATCTTTCCAGTGTCGCTCAAAGGCCTCCTTTTAGGTGTTGAAGGAGAGAGTTGGCTATTAAACAAAACATTCATTGGGTTTAGTGCCTCCCTTGAGTTGATTTATAGGACAGAGGACTGGTCATTAGCCATCATGCTAGAAGGGCTTCCAGCAACAATCCTACCGCCATTTTCATAGTTTGATGCCAGGGGACTAATCTGACGTAAGTCAGCTTTATCATTACCATAAGTGGAGCTCTCACTAGAAACAGAAGCAGTGACCAAATTCCCATCTAAATCAGTAGGATCTGGCCTGTTTCGGATGCAACGGGGGGACAAACCTTGAATACTGTGCCTGGGATTGAGACCCATTCTCTAAAACTATGTCACTGCCACGTCTTTTAGGCCCTCCTGATCTACAGGCCACTTACCACGGGGCTTTTGTAGTATTCCAGATAGCTCAATATCAAGTCCTTCAGAAGTCCAATGAGAGCATTTGGCACCAAGCAAGTCAATAATTCTGCTTTCTGGGCTGAAAAACATCATACAGATACCATGTTCGACAAAAAAAAAAAAACAAAAAAAAGAAAAATCTATCTGTTGCAGCACGTCTCAGTACAGCATCATCATCGCCAACATTGTTCATCACGTTGCAACCCTTGATGTGTTGGCAGCCTTCATTACACCAATTGATCTCTCTAGGAACTCTATTGCTGACTGAAGAAAGGAATATAGATATATATATATATATATATATATATTAGCCCATCACTGATCATTGATCTGCAATTTTTTAACAAATCTAGTCATTACATATGACTAAAATTCTTTCACTATTATTACTTATTAGGCACCGTGATTTAACTTTTTAATCACAGGAAAACAATCTCCCAATGCTTACAGCTGCTGTTGTTCTATGCTTCATCGCCTAAAACATCATGGATACTCTGTAAAGGAAATCTACAACTTGCACGATGTGACGACCCCCTCTCAGTTTTGTTCTACCAGAACGCTCACATCAACAACCCCAAGGAAAATAAAGATTATTATGGGTTTCCTAGGAGATGCTTATCAGCATCAAACAAGCTCCTTGAGTTCCTGATCTACGGCCGAACTGGTTGGATGGGTAGGTTCCTCGGCCAGCTTCACCAAGGCATCAACTTTGCCTAAGGATCCGGCTGCCACGAGTCCGACCTCACCACCGCTGACGTCACTGGTCGCCCCAATGTTGACTGGTGTGAGTCACATAAGGTCGAGACCATCCAAACCAGTGTGGTCGGCACACTTACCCTAGCCGACCTCTGTAAAGACTCAGGCCACCACCGTTTTTCTTTTTCTACAGATCTATAGATTTTCCATCTTTCTAGAGCTGACTAGAGTGAATCTTTGATCATTGATAATACTCTCTCGGCTGAGGTTGATGTAAATCTTTCTTGTGGGCTGAACAAGAGCACCACCCTCTACTGTGCCACACTTGTACTAACAAGCACAACCTACAGGTGTCAATCGCTAGTTCCAACTCCAATTCACCAACACACTCTTCATTGCTAGAGAACAGGTCTCCGTTTTCCCCTTCAGACTCTATATCTTCTCCAATAACGTCCTCTGGTTCTGAGTTCTCTTCACAACGAGCACAATGGTCGTTTCTCGAAGGTCTGAAGTATTAGCAATGGTATTCATTGTAACTCATGTGGATTGATTTTATATAATCGATGCAACTCGACCCTTCTCCGTGATTGTTGACTTTGGAGAAAGTATACTTATATATTGACAGTGGTCGAACGAAAGCTATACAAAACGAAGCTATGCGTATTATATCAGAAAGGTCATTGTCCGCACCAGAGTTGCTCGTTTGCCCAAGGAGATGCGGAGCTTCAACAGTTCTCTGGCTTCTTCAAGGAATGGATTCGCTGATTGGTTTACCTTAATGCTACTTCTGTTTTATATATTGGTGGAGCGTGTGGTATTTCCTTCATCTGTGACTTCTCCTTGAATGACAAAAAGGGATCTCTTGGATGAGAGATATGGTCAGAATAGACCAACATATTATGTGTGGGGTGGCTATAATTATACATACGTGATACTGATATGGCAATAAGAAGAACCCCACACACTCTCTCTCTCGTTTGACTGCTCTGATTATATATATGGGATCTCTTGGCCACGGCAAAGGTTGGGACTCCTAAATCCTTTGTTGTGAAGACCACTAGAAAGTTGCCTCTATTATTGAGAAAATACTCACACCTCTACATATCTCTTTTCTTGAACATTAGAAAAGAGATCTGAAGCTTTCTATCCTTACAAACTTGGAACCCGACACTTTCTGTTGCTGTGAAACTCCAGGCCTCCACCTGTTGATCACCACAAATCACTTGGTGAAGAAAATTTCTCTAAGAAACCCATCATTGCCAAGAAAGTCAATACAGCTCCAACAAATGTTATATCACATTCAATAGTAGACCTGCAAATGGCTACGGCAGCTTTAGTATAGAAAATCTTATTGATGAGGGGTCTATTGGATGTGTTTAGCAGGCTCAATTTGATGATGGGAAGGTTTTTGGTGTGAAGAAAATAAATTCATCTATCTAAAGATTTTATGGATATAGTTCTGGATATATCTAGGCAACATCACCCGAATGTAATAGAGCTAGTGGGTTATTATTCAGAGCACGAGCAACACCTCTTAGTTTGTGAGTTCCATAAAAATGGTTCTCGATCTCCTGCATCTCTCATATGAAATAGCAAGCCATTAACATGGAACACCCGTGTCAAGACTGCTTTGGGCACTGCACATGCATTAGAGTATCTACATGAAGTTTGCTCACCATCAGTTGTTCAAAAAAATTTCAAATCAGAAAACATATTATTGGACATGAAGCTCAATCCTCACTTTTCAGATTCTGAGTTATCAAGCTTTGTCCAAGATGCTGATAAAAAGGAATCAGTTGCAAGTTTCTGTTGCATTATTACTTTCCCTGGTTCCAAGTCTACAGTTAGGCTAATCCCAGCTCCAACGCCATCATCAGAGCTCTTGATCACAAATTGTTCATCACAAACATTTATGGAATATATCTGCAACTGGATCATTACTAAGATCTTGGTTACCAGAACTGTCCGTTCTATTCAGAATGCGAAGACTTCAGTGTCCACCTCATTTCTTATTATTATATGATGATTAGTTGTGATGTTTCTCCAAAGATTCAATGCAATCCTTTATCTTTTCTCTGATGGATTCTTCATGAATTATCTCATCTTCAACCGAGGATGGATCATCAGAGACTCTATTTCCTTCATTTCTCCTCTTGGAAGCGATGCAGTTGATATTATGGATTACAACTATTTTTGAATTCTTCTTGTTTCCCCTATATGGTTGCTCCCTTGAAGAATGCTTTCTGTCATATAGTGTGTGTACATCACAATCACTACCAGAATCAAAGTCATTGGATTTATTTTATTCATCTTTTTCTGAAGTTTTGGGTCCTTTCACATTTGGAGATTCTCTCTCAAGTTAGGATCCTTCTTATATTTTGCACCAAATGATATAAAACCGCCTAAGCAGCCGAAACCTCTGAGATTGATTCTCTAGCAGAGCTGAAGTTGGTCGATGATGGTTTGAGACAAGAGGGGTTGATCCACATAAGATTGCTAAAAGTTTTATCTCCTACAACAATAATAACTTCAACTTTATGAAGTTTCTCAAGAGCTGCCCATAAAAAAAAAGGCTAGACAATTTAGAAATTTCTTAAGATCTTTATGTTCAGACTTCATGGAAAGCTTGTCGGCAAGGACGTGTTAATTGAGTTTTTCAACTTGTGCCCATTGGCATAGATTCTTTTCCTCATGATATGTCAAGAAAAGGCAATGGCTTCATCTCCTGCGTTTCACAAACACTCTCCCTCCGTCGTCCATTCCAATTTCCCTCAAACGCAGCAAATGAAATCGATCGTCATCTTGGAGTTGATTTTATGTGCCAGCTTCATAACAACCAGCGTACTTATTCTACATTAATGGTGATTCCCCACAAGCCGCGCTTTGCAAGATTTTGTGGGTATTACTATATGGCTTCTATGGCTTCAGCTGTTTTGTTATTGATTTTGGCACTTATATGTCGTCACTATAAGCGATATAAAAATCTTTAAGCAGTAAGCTCAGGTTTGTCCATAATTAAATGCTATGGTTTGCATAAGCTGATTTGTACCTCCACATCTCTTAAAAATTTGTTGGTTGTTCTCGGAGAATATGAGTTATCAAGGATGGAATAGTCAAGTCAACTTGTCACCCCAAATATCATCTGAATGGCGTAACAATTCAATGAAAGAAGAGGGACCAACTAGCCTTGTAAATATCGCAGCTGATATTACAGGTGCCTTGCCATCTGCTAATTCTATTATTTTGATTCAGTCTTGTAAGCCGGACTTCGGACTTGATTCTCCTGGTGATGCGTCATCAGCAGAATCAAATGACACTTCCACTGCCAATGTGACTCTTTATGATGGAGGCTTCTTGGGCAGGATTACTGTTGAATATTTTATCTTTTCCTGGACAATCCTACTGGTCTCCTTGCTCTTTCTAGGGACAGAAACATGCTGCAACAATGACTCACTGTATGCGCCCTCATGTTCAAGGAGCAGCTGAGCAAACAGAAGTGCAATGGGTCATTGAATACCCCTTCAATTTTGTCAATAATATTTCTGTGACAGTGGAAGGCTATATTGCTATCTGGGTTCTTAGCGTTGATCAAGGTACTTACACTCTGTTCTAGCCCTCTACTTCTCAAAGCTTCCATTGAAGTCGCTGAGCAATGCGCAGAGGGATTGCATAGGTTTGGAATTTAGAACTTGGGATTCTTGATTGGGTAAAGACTGAAAAGTCGTTTGCGTTTCGCTATGGTTGTGAACCACGCGGATTGAAGAACTTGGGGGGTCGACTTGGATCCAAAAATATTAAATTGTAAATCGTCAGTCGGAATCAAAGGCTTCGCAGACCGGAAAGGCCGTAATGGGATCAAAGCAGAACAGTGCTATAACTACACTAATCTTGTCAATAATGGGAAGAGTCAACAAGAAAAGAGTTCCTTTTGACACACTGTGAGCTACTGAACTGACAACCAGACATGTGAACATAAGGCAAGCTGCATACAAGCATGCTCTTTGGGTTGTCCACTGTACAATAGCAACATGAAGGAGGTCACCACGAAAGCCAGTAACAGAGAGAAAAATCGATGAAGTCTATCAGACTACTTTTCACTAGCTCTAAATTTTTTGTTTTCCATTAAAGGAACTAGAGAACTGTCGGAGCTTTGCATAACCATGAGCAAAGGAGCAAGTCAGGCAGGGACAGTGATCTTTCTAATGCAGTCTCATCTGCCTTGATATCAACAGCTACAATTTTTGCAAGAAGAGTCTCTGTTAAACAATTTGGTCATCTTAATGCACAGACCCCCAGGTCTGGTCCATCTTAATGCACAGACTCAGGTCTAGTCCATCTTAATGCACATACCCTCAGGTCTGGTCCATCTTAATACATAGACCTTCCAAGTCTGGTCCATCTTAATGCACAAACCCTCAAGTCTGGTCCAACTAAATGTACAGACCTCGTGTCTGGTCCAACCAAATGTACAGACCTCGTGTCTAGTCCATCAAAATGTACAGACTTCGGGTCTGGTCCAACCAAATGTAAAACTTCGCGTCTGGTCCAACTAAATGTATAGACTTCGTGTCTGGTCCAACCAAATGTACAGACCTCGTGTCTGGTCCATCAAAATGTACAGACTTCACGTCTGGTCCAACCAAATGTGTAGACTTCGCGTCTGGTCCAACTAAATGTACAGACTCAGGTCTGGTCCATCTTAATGCACAGATTCAGGTCTGGTCCATCTAAATGCATAGACTCATGTCTGGTCCATCCTAATGCACAGACCCTCAAGTCTGGTCCATCTTAATGTACAGACTTAGGTCTGGTCCATCTTAATGTACAGACTCAGGTCTGGTCCATCTAAATACACAAACTCAGGTCTGATCCATCTTAATGCACAGACCCTCAAGTTTGGTCCATCTTATTAACCCCTAAAGCCTTGTATCCATTACAAGTGTTGTAGGCTTGGTTCATCTAAATGTACAGACCCCCAGGTCTGGTCCATTTTTCTCACCTTACCGACTTTTATAAAAACCTTGTTTTATTTCCAAGTGTTGCAGGACAGTATATTATGAATCATCAAGTACGTGTGACTCTTTAGAATCCTAACCTCAGCTCTGCATAGATCTCATAGAACTGAGGCTCGGGGAGGAGTAACTGATGAGCCATTAAACGACACCTACAGATTTGGACAGCAGAGTTGTCCTCCAAAGCTGCTGCCTCCATTACATAACTCCATAGCTGCCTACAGAGTAGCCAAGCTGCCTCCAGAGTAGCAGAGCTGCCGCCAGATCAGTCCTCCAGAGCAGCTACGAGCAAAGCTGCCTCCAGAGTAGCAGAGCTGCCTCCAGATCAATCCTCCAGAGCAGCTACGAGCAAAGCTGCCTCCAGAGCAGATGCCTATAGAGCTGACCTCCAGAGCAGCTGCCTCCAGAGCTGACCTCCAGATCTAGATTCTCTAGAGTTAGACAGCATAGCTGTCCTCTAGAACTGGCCTCAAGAGCAGAAGAGGTGTCGAACTGGTCATTGTCTTCCGTAGAATTTCGACCTCAGAATAAGGAATATATCTTGGAGCGCAAGTCTTTCAGATAGGAAAGAAATCCTACCCCAATCAGGAAAGATTATCACATATCTTTTAACCTTGTCAAACAAGAAAGGAATTCTATTCAAAATAGGAAACTGCTAAAATCAATGACTCTCAACCCTATAAATAAAGGGGTCAGGTATGCTCAAAGGGACATTCAATCTCAGATTCAATCACATATACAATCACCCTCTTTTACACATATTTTTTATATTTCATATTTTATTCCCTCTTTACTGACTTGATCGTCGAAGGGTCCTCCTTATCTTTTTTGCAGGTCCTTCTTGCCGAATCGTCGAATCGACCGGTGCTGTTTTTTGCAGCATCACTTATCATAGTCATTGACTTCTCAAGGTTTTCTAAACACCTACTATAAGTTCAGTTTCTTTAAGCGTCAAAACACATCAATCCTCAAAGGTTATTCAAGATCATTAATCATTTACCTTTTAGCATAGATCTAGCTAACTCAACTTGTCTTATAGTAAAATTAATTATCTATCAGTCAAATTTATCTATGAGGGAATCTAATGCCTTGTGCCTTAGTAATATGTCATACAGTCTTGTCCTCTAGTAGAATGCTAACATGTCTCCAAGTATCACAAGTCTATATGCTCCAATCATTCAAGTATCAAATCAGATCTAGAAAATTTACAATAAGGCTAATTGACAATCCACAAAATATATATTGTCACCAAGATTCGATATTAGATCCATTTCACATTAAATCAAATTGGCGATTATCCTCAGATGATTAGAAATCGTTCACTAAGATCATTCAATCACATTTGATTCTATAAAATTATCATTTTGATATCCACAATCACACATATAAATGCCATAATTGATTGACCTGTAGTCGTTTTCTTCCCAACCGGTATATCCACAATCATTCGTATTATTATCGACATGTCCTCGTCTCACATGTCGTTCAATATCATTATAAATTTGATCATTTCAATCATTCTAGAACCATCAATTTCAATCATAGCATAGTCTTTCCCAAAGATTATTAACCTAAACATGCTATCGTTTCCAAAAATCACTCAATCATTTCATCATCTAAGTCACTCAATAGTCCAAAAATTCAATTCTGCTATGATCTTTCCCAAAGAATCATTAACCTATAACTCTGATATAGTCCTCGAATGCTCAAGATTATCAATGTCACTCATAAGCCTACTTCTGTCTCCCAAGAATTATTGATTATTTGATCGTCCTAGTCACCCAAGAAACATCAACTTCAGTCATTTCCCAAGGATCATCATCCATTGCTCTGATGTGAACACTGACTCCTAAACCATTCCACACCTTATTATCCTCGAGGTCTCATCTTATACAGGTAACCTTAACTTTTTGCTCAAATATCACTCTATGATACCAGTGGATTTCTAAAAATTTACCAACTTTAGATTAGTTGATCTTAATTATTTCCTCCGTCACGCCCATAGATCTTCACTATTTATAAACCTTTGCTCTGATACCGCTCTGTCACGACCAGCACCTCACCCTACGCGGATGCTGTGGACGTGATGCCAATTAGCCACCTTGCCAATCTTCCTACCAACAATGCGACCAACCAAAGGCAAAATTTGACTTTAGCAATGAATTGCATTCCAAATGTAGGGTCAGAGCAGCGAAAATTAAAACTTCCTTTTTTCCTCGGGAATGCAACTCGTCTATATACCACAAAGCACGTCTATAACCAGACATATAATAACTTTAGAGTACCATTATCATGAGGCATGTCTCAACACATCTATTGCATATCAATGATTTCAATCATATCATTTCACTCACCTGAATAGTCTAATTCAGTCCACAATAATTCAAGTCTCCATAAATCAATGCCAATCAAATCCTTGCTTAGGATGTCTCCCAGCCTACTAGCACCATATCCTTGTGCCTTCTAATCCAATAGAGATAAATCTTGAAAAATAGATATAAATATGGAGTGATTTGATTTAGCTCAGTAAGTAAACTCCTCACTCTATCATGGGTCAAGGTTAGCTCAAAGGATGGATAAGAACATTAGTGAACAAGAATATTATCACAATCAGATATAAAGAGCAAGAATGTTACAGTAGCCAATCACTATAAATGAGTAGTCTCAAAGGCACATTTCATAGTAAATCAACAGAACAAACATAAGGAATGGCCCGAACAACACATAACGACCACAGTAATAAAATATCAATCTGAATCCAAGGATAGGCAAGCACACCATCAACAAATAACACATCAATGGATAACCAATGAATAAGCTCACAAGGAATATCTGAATCAGAAGTATATCATCAACGTAGGCGAGCAAGTATATCAATGAGTCATGAGTACATCATCAGGATATCAATGAATAAGATACTAATGAACAAATGCTGAAATACATATGCCTCATGAGTGTCTATCTAGGGTCTGCTGGTCTAACGGTGCCCTCACACGCCTGGGTTTAGCCTTGCCCACATCATTGTATCTAGGGTCTGCTGGTCTGACAGCACCTAGGTCTAGCCTCGCCCAAAGGTCTGCTGGTCAAAACGCCCGAGTCCAGCCTTGCCCAAAACAATAAATAACATCAAAGCTCTGTACATATAACATGTCCCTCATAGACTAATCATTAGGCTACTCCCATACATTGACCCGTAGGTCCTCAAGCATCTGTGAATCAGACGGACGTTGTGATAGATCACAACTCCAAGTACTCAATAATATCATGATCATTATGTTTCCACAGGTAATGTACATGGTGTGGAAAATCAAACAAGCTAGCTTGGGAATGTCATATAATCAACAAGTATAACTATAACCATGATCTCAATGAATTAACAATAGGAGCAAGTATCACATCGTAGGAATCAATATCATTAGGCAGGTATAAAGTATAACTGGCAGCGTTAAGAAATGAATGTGACACGGCTAGGTGTAACACATGTTAGAGTTCGGGTTAACTTACCTTGAGTTCTTAACATTGCATTTTCATCCGATTATCACAATAGGTTTTCCATAGCCCCCTTTCTCATGTTTCGTCATTTGAATTGTCCTATAATCATGGATTAGAAATATATAGCACATTGAATTAGTATTGATTTCATCATTATACTTCTGGTAAGCTCATTAAGTCATAAGGATGCAGTCGTCATTTTATAGTTTATTACCGGGTCTCGTATATAAATTTTAAAGTCTTTTGGATCTCATTTGGTATCTGTTTTAGATTACCGAGACACATTGATCATTTCCCATTTTACCTTTAAGGATGCAGCATATGCATGGTGGCTGTTGGAAAAAGAACAAGAGCCGCCTATGACATGGGCAAGATTTTTAGAAGTGTTTTTCAACAAGCATTTCCTAAGGTCTCTAAAAAATCAGAAAATAGCAGAGTTTGCGACTTTGACTCAAGGGACAATGACAGTAACCGAGTACGAGACCCAGTTCATGAAACTAGCTCGTTACTCACCTCATATGATCATGACAGAGGATTTAAAAGCAAGGAAGTTCAAGAGTGGTCTCAGGGATGGCAACAGGTACTGACTAGAACCTTTTGAACTTCTCACGTATGATGAAGTGGTAAACCGCGCCAAAATCTTCGAAAAAGCTGGGATTGCCTTATCTCAGAAAAAGGACAAGAAACAAATGAGCCCCACTCCCCAACAAATGAAGAAAACCAGGACCGGAGCCAAAACTATGACTTCGATCAACGAGGGAGGTAACACTAGTCAAAAGACAACGGAGACTCCCATATGCCCTACTTGCAAGAAAAGGCATTTTGCACCTTGTCGGCAAGGTACCGGAGCTTGCTACAAGTGTGGACAATCAGGGCATCGTATCAAAGAGTGCCCCAATTGGAGTTCAGCTACCAAAGAGCCTACTGCTGTAACTTCATCGGCTACGCCACAGGCTAAGACTGCTGAAAAATCAAAAGGAAATCCAGAACCTATGAGGTACGGGCGAGTTTTCAATATATTTTCTGAAGTCGCACAAACCTCTAAGGATAAATAGGTACACGATCAAATATTTAATTTCCGTCAATACATGTTTATTGTTTAGATTTAAAACTCTAAATATATAAATATGAAGAATGATGTAATGTTGATTGGGAAGCTTTCTAACCTTTAAAGATTAGGAACAACCGAGTTTTGGTGACAAAACTCTTATAAGTAGGGAAGAATGTAATATCCTAACCCAGGATACTGGGTCATATAGCACGAACTACGATGACATGAAGAATAATGTATAAATTTCAAATATAAGAAATTAATTAAGTAATAAATTAAATAATAAATTAGTTAAATTAAATAAATTAAATAAAAATTAAAAGTAATTTAATTAATTAAATAAAATAAAATAAGTATATATAAGATACACACAATAAACACACTTAGGGTGTATTGTGTGAGTAGTTAAGTGTGTGTATATGTATATATATATATATACACTTTTATGTATGTGTGCAAATATGGTATATAAAGATATATATGTATATATATACATATATATATATATATGCATAAAGTAAAGAAAAAACAAATATCTTGTGTGTGTGTGCAAGTAGGAGATCAGTGTGTGTGTGTGTGTGTGTAATTGAAGTCGGTGAGTGAGTGTGTGTGTGTCTCTAGGTGTTAGTGTGTGTGTGTTATATTATATATATATATATATATATATATATATATATATAACCTACAAAATATCAACCAAACTTTATGATAAAGTAGAAATGGGGAAGAGCAAAATTAAATGGAAGAAAAGCTAAATTGATGAGATGTGAAGGCTAGTGTAGGGCTACGAAATCTGGAAGAGAGAGATAAGGAGAGAGAGTGAGGTCGGTGGATTGGCTTTAAAAGCCAATGCATGCCTTGCATGCTTATCACCTAAGGAAGAAAACTGAACGGGAGAGAAACTGAGAAGTTGAGGAAGAGATTCAGAGAAAGAAGAAAGGAAGGAACAGACTCAAAAAGGTGAACCCATGAAAACTCTTAAGTTTCTCTCTCTAGAAATATGCATAAATAGAAACTGTTTGAGACTTATTTATGAATGTATAATGTTAAATAAGTGTTTAAGAGTTGATTTAGCATGAACCTAAGTCTTAAAAATAGTTGAAAACATCAACCCATGAACAAACTACCATTAAAGACCTTGCTTATTGTAATACCCCGACCCAACGAAATATTATAACAAATACCTAAACATTTTTGTAAACGAATTAAATAATGATAAAAATAACATAATTATACAAAAAAAAATTAAAAATAAACATATAAATGTGTATATATATATATATCAATATGTAAATACTGAAATAATGTGTAAATATAAAGATTAATGTAACTTAATCTAGGATATGCAATATATATGTATATAGATACAGGTGTACGGCTGCTATATATATATATATATGTTAATATATAATTAAACTATGGAAGACAAGAGGGAATGTCTTGGATTAAAGGAAAGAAAGTCTATGGGCTGCTTGCAACTATTATTCAAAACTGGTGGCAGCCATGTGGTTCCAAGAACCGTGAGGTGTTCTTCATGCAAACAGCAGCCATATAATAAAGACAAGTGTTCTCATGGAATGAAGAGGTGGCAATGCCACTAACTGCATGAGCATTGATAGGAAATAAAAGAGGATGACAGTCTGAAGTTTTAGAGAGAGAGTGAGTTAGAGAGAAAGTGGAGAGAATCTAGAGAGAGAAAGTGAGACCTTGTGTGTGAGTTTGGCCATTGAAGAAGCAAGGGAAGGGAACTGAGGACTGGAAGTACACGGTTGGAACAAGCCAAACCACTGAGGTCTCTGCTTAAACCACGAACAAAGAGGGAGAAGCTGCTGTTTGGAGGTATAACCTCAAACTGCCCCATTCTTGGTGTAATACCCCGACCCGAGAATGTCGGGTAATGTGACACGTATTACGAGGATATGAAAAATAGGGGCAAATATTATGCCTTTAAGATAATGATAAAATAAATTAATAAAATTTATTTATTAATATGATGAATCAAGTATTTAATATAAGTAATATAAAATAAAATGTTTAGTTGATAAAGTAAAATTATTAGAATAAATAATTTAATAATAAATTTAAAAAATGGAAGATTAAGTAAAAATATATATGTATATATATACATATCAGCCGTGTGTGAGTGTGAGGGGTAATATGTGATGTTATATATATATATATATATATATACATGAAGAAACATGAGAATTAATATAGGTAAGGTGGCATGTACTTTATGTGTATATTATATGGCCATTAGGTGAAGATGAATAGGGAGAGGTATGGCTATGGTCTGATGGAGTAAGGGAGTGAAATGAGGGGCAATTAAGTGAGGTGATAGCCATTTAATTTCTCACCTATACAAATGGTCATACATGGCTTACACACAAGATCTCCACCGATCAGCCACAGAGAAAGAGAGGGAGAGTTCTGGGCATTTAGAAGAAGAGAAGAGAGGTTCAGAGGAAAGAGGAAAGAGAGAGAAAGCCACTGTTAGAGGTAAAACACCAAGAACCATTACTTTCTCTCTCTAGAAAATTTTGCATGCATGAACTGTTTTAGTTCTAGATTTTGTAAATATGATGTTTTAAACATATTTAGGCATGATTAAACATGAAATTAGGTCATAAAAACAGCTAGAACTACGTGACCCAACAGTGATCCGCCATTAAAGACCATGCTATAGCAGGTCTGAAATGATGGAAGCCAAACTCTTTTTGGTGCATAGAGACTTCAAGAAGAAGTCATGAGGGTCATGAAAACCTATACCCGCGACCAAAAATCACAAGAAATGACCCTCGACCATTGACTTGCAGGTTTCGGGTTTTCAACCCAAACCCTTAAACTTGCCTTTAAACCTACCCTTATGAACGAAAATTTAATCCCCATGAAGAGGGGATTAAAACAAGCAAAACCTCGTGAAAAACCATCAACAAACGAGCATGAACGACCCATGAACAGCTCGGATTATCACGACTTAAATCGAGTCATTGAGCTACATTCGAACCTCTAAATCAATGTAGAAGTGTTCTATAATGTATTAGGAGGTGTTTGGGAAAGAAAGCAGAAGAAACGGAGTTGTAGAAATCCACGAAATAGGAAAAAAATGAAAACCTGCAACTAGGGCAACACTGGGGAGAAATGGGGAAGACGACAGTGAGTTGACTCGGTTTTAAAAACCCTGACCGAGTCGACTCGGACGCGTGGCAGCCTCTGGGCTTGCCACCGAATTAATGGGGCGACGTCGTTTTGGGCCTTAGGTATATATATATATATATACGGTTAAGTTTTAAAAGAAAAAGGGGGAGAATCTTGGTCAGTGGGGTTCGAACCCCTGACCTCACGTGCCCCACGCGTTCCTTTCCACTCGGCCACGCATGCGCGTGTGTCACATATGGGGCAGTATTTATATATAAAATATATATAAAATAAAAACCGAAAATTAAAAGGTGCAACCGCACCTGGTGAGATTCGAACGTGCGTGGTATGGGGAGGGAGATGGCACACTGGCCAGCGTGCCATCCTATTCAACCTATCCTATTTTGTACAAAATAATATATATATATATATTATGCTTAATCAAGATTTAAATTAATTAAATTAAATACTCTGAAATGGCCCGTTGTCCAAAAATTACAAGTTATATATGTAACCTTACTATCTTGGACCCTCTGAGTCCATTGGTGAGGTCTGTGACATGAGATGAGGTCCCGAAAAATTAAAGACCCCTAAAAATGTCAAAATGACCAAAATGCCCCTGCCCCATGAATAAGTCAAACAAAGTCCAAATTAAATAAATGAATAGTGTATCCTTGCTATTTCGGATATTATAAAGCCAATGGTAGGGTTCGTTTTACGAGGCGGGACCCAAAAAAATAAAGACGCGTAAAGGGGTAAATGACCAAAATGCCCCTTGACCAAAACTTACAAGTTATTAGTGTATTCTTACTATCTTGGACCTTCTGAGTCTAATGGTGAGGTCCATGACACGAGACCGGGTCCCGAAAAATAAAGACACGTGAAGGGGTAAAATGACCAAAATACCCCTGGCACCCTTAAAGCCAAAATGAAATCAGAGAAGGTCTAAATTGACTTTCTTCGACGCTCCGGACTCTATGGTAGAGTCTATTCGACCAAAAGAAATGTCTAAAATAAAAATACATAAAATTTGATGAATAGCATCTGTCAGATGACTATAAATTAAAGTAATGCCAAAGTACTAATCTACGGCATATACGAGGACATGAAAACACATCAACCTTAGAATAAAATTTCTAACTCATAAATTGATCTTAGGTGAATTATGGAAGAACAACGACCCAAGTACACGATCATGACCAAGGCCCAAATGGCCAAGGACCCAAAGCAACAGGCTTTCATGCAAGAACTGTTGCATCGACAGAGAGTGATCGACAGATTCGTCAGGATAGCCAAGGCGACAGAAGTCGTCTCGGTAAGCCCCTTCATTTTCAAATCACCCACCAAGGCCATGGTGGCAGAAGCTAAAAAGAAGAAGGAGGAAAAAAGGAAATTGGAGGAGGAAAGAGAGAACACGGAAACCTTAGCCGAATGGCGTCGCAGGTATTATTATTATCATTAAGAACATAAGTTACTAGATCTGTAATACAGCTATAAGTCGGACAGGTATAAGAATTTAGGCTTCTCACAGTCTACACTTAGTGAGTTATGAAGTTGATTTAGCACATATGAAATTTATGGAATTTTCATAAATCTTGATAGGCTAAGGAAAGAGAAAGGTAAAGGGAAGGCGCCTCTGTAGAGCTAACCCTAAAGGACCGAGGTGAGTAACCCTGTATTTGAACTGGAGATTTAACTCCATATATTTGAAGAAGTTTTAAGTTCAAGTTATTGCAGCCTTTGAATATCAAATTCAGTCTTTATATGATTCCGTTCTTTTAAAATATTTGTTACGGCATGCTTTATAAATGTTTTTATATCCAGCTCTTTTCTTGAAAATAATTAGCATGTCTAAATCAAATGCAACTCTCTTTAATATTCTGAATTTGATTATCACATGTATTCGAAGCTTCATTGTAGAAGTTATACTCTCCATGTTTTAAATGTTCATGAAAAACATCTATCGAAGAAGTCATGTGAAATTATTTTATAACATAAACGGTACTAAGTGCCACCCCCCTATGATGGTTGAAATCCTCCGGAATTCAACAGTACATGCCCGGTAGAAGGATCTAATCCCCCAGGCAAATGAGATATCTCCATTGTAGCATTGCAGTAAAACGGGAGTCTGGTTCGAAACAGATTCCGCCTAATAAAAGAGAAAAGATAACGAGTGATTTTGAAAATAGAAGTAGGCATTATCCCTATTCTATTTCACGTATTTATATGCTTCTAAATTGCATATGCTCTATTTGAAGAAAATGTGTATTTAGCTTGAATACTTAAATTGTTTCAAAGCTATTGTTTTAAGAATGCATATATCCTGTGTTCTAAAATGTACGAGCAATTGGTGGTGAGTATTTCATAAACCCTCATGTGCTAAAACCACTACCAGTTGAAAACCCCATGACGAATGCAGGAATTACTCACAAGCTTTGATTAGCTTACCCGGATTTTATCCGCCCCCCTTTCAGGTGACTAATGGCAGATCGATTTTTGAAGACGTTAAGGATGAACCTAGCTTTTGGGAAGATCTGCTTAAGTAGTTCTTTTGGGAAAAATCACATGAACTTGATTAGTATATTTTGTATTTCCAGACAGTTTAAGGACATGTATTAAGCCCCACGAGGCAGTTGAATTAAGATTGTAATTATAAAGTCTTGTAAGTTTTAGTTATGCTCTGAATGTATGATTATACATGTATACCGAAATGTGAAGAGCGGCAGTATCGGACGGATGTGCAAATTTTAAAATGAGAAAAGAAAAGAAAAAAAAAAAAAAAGTTTTTCACGCTTCCGCAACCATATGGAGCACATCTATTCGGTACCACTGCAGATGGGAGCCTGGTCTCGAGGCCTTCGGGCCTCGGGGCGGCGGTCGCGATCCGGTAATCCACACAGGGTGGGTTTCGGGTCATGACACTTGGTTTTAAGTTTTGATACTGTTTTAACATTGTAGAGCCAGTTAGATCGCATGCATGCAGCTTAAAACATCTTGTCATGAATAAGGCATGAAACTAGAGCATTGAATCGACCCTAAAACACCCACACAACTCACACCCGCCATTGAAGGACCTCGAAGGTGCAGGTCTATTTTGACCGAAAGGAAACATGGTTCCTTCACTTGGGACCTCAAATAGAGGCCATAAGGGTTCTAAAAAACCTAGGCCGCGACCTAGAAGCCTAGAAATAGACCCACAAAAACCGAGTTGCTGTCACGGTTCAAAAAAGCCGACCTTTAAAAATGGACACCAAAGCTTGCTTTTAGAATGTATATCGAAGCCCCATGATCTAAGGATCAAAATAAGCCAAACATCACTGAGTTTGGTTGAAAAATGAGCATTTCCTTGGGAGGCATTCAGAACGGCCATGGATGTTGGAACGAGCTTTCTAGCTCAATCCGAAGCCTAAAACCAATGCTAAAGTGTTTCTAGATCACCAAGTGACCCATACCGTCCATGAACAGAGAGAAAGATGATCTCAAAGTTCACGAAATTGAAGTTTTAGAGTTTCTGTAAATTAGGGCTACAGTGAGGTGAGTTGGGAAGATGATGAATAGTGTTGGGTCGATTGGGTTGGGTCGGATCTGGGTTCGGGTCGGGCCCGACCCAACTATAAAACCGGTTAAGTGAAACTATGCCGTTTTGATTTAAAAGATTTTAAATTTTAAAAATTAGGGCTGACGTCAGCATTACGCATTGAACCGGTTGGTTCAATGGAATAGTGAACCGGTTCAGTTACAAACCAACTGAACCCTTTGGTTTATTTTAATAGTTTTAAATAATTGCAATTCAACCCCCACTGTTTAGGAAAATTGTACTAAGGCCCAGATTTTTAAAAGAAAAATTCAAATAGGCCCCTGGAAAAATAAATAATTAATAAAATAATTTATTTAATTATTTTATTAATTGGGTAAAATTACTATTTTACCCTTGAACAATAAATCAGTCAAACAGAGTCCAAATAAAACAAATAAATAGTGCATTTTGACTATTTTGGACGTTCCGGACTCAATAGTGTGGTCCGTTTTACGAGACGAGACTCCAAAAAATTAGGACACGTTAGAGTACAAATTACCAAATTGCCCCTGACATGACCAAAGCCCAATTAAAAGCCAAGAAGGTCTAAACTGACTTTCTTCGACGTTCCGGACTCAACGGTGAGGTCCGTATTACGAAATAAAGTACGAGAAAATATGATGCGTCAATAAAATAAGACTCACGATAAGACGTTAGGACGTAATACGATTTAACATAATTAGAAACATCAATAGAAGATATTTGAAGTACATTGAAGTTAATAAATTATTGTGAATTGTTTCTAGGAACTACAAAGGGAAGGGAACAACCAACTAATAGTGCAAACCCAGGAAATCAAGGTGAGTAACCCTGCATTTGAAGTGGAGATTTTAACTCCACGATTTAAATGATGTTTTAAACTTCAAAATATCTGAAGCATTGAATGTTTAAATTCCATATTTTATTGACTCCGGTATTGAAATATTCCGCTCTTATAATTTTCTTGTGACATGTTCAGTGAATGATTTTTGTTACAATTCTCTTTGAAAGTATTTAACATGTCATCTGTTCTGAAATGTTATTCCAACTATGTGAAGATTCTATCAAGAACATCATGTTTTAAATGCTCATAAAAGCATTTCTTGAAGAAGTCATGTTTAAATGCTTATAAAAAGTATTTCTTGAAGAAGCTAACGTTTTGCAAGATAATAATGATGCATAAGCATCACCAGCTATTGAGCACCCTTTGGGTTCTCAATTCAGAAAAATGCCCGGCAGCAGGATCTAATCCCCCAGGCAACGAGATCTCTCAGAAGAAAAACTAGGGTCTGGTTCGAAACGGATCCTCCAGTTAAATAGTGAAAAGATGACAAATAATTTTCGAAAATGGAAGCAAGTTTTCACCCCCATTTTCACTATGCATGTTTATTTGTTTTGAAATGCATAAACTCTATTTGAAGGAATGTTTATCTAGCTTGAATACTTTAAATGTTTCAAAGCTATCCGTTATGAAAAGTGCATGTACTCTGTGTTTAAAATGTACGAATAATTGGTAGTGTGCATTTTATAAACTCTCATGTGCGAAACCACTGCCAATTGAAAACCCATGACAGATGCAGGAATTACTCATTGGGCTTTTCGAAGCTCACCCCATTCCCTAAATTTTTTTCAGGTAACGATGACGAGTGGGAGCCTTGCTCCATCTTGGGATGATGATTAGTGGCTCTGTATAATCATAAACTTTTGAGGATACTAGAACTTGTAATAGGACAGATTTTGGGATGTACTAGATTTTGGAAAATTATGTACTTAAGCCGAGAGGCAACTGGATATGTCATGTATGTATAAAACCTTAAGTTTTAGTATGCTCTGATTATTATTATTATGTGTACCGCTATGAAGAGCGGCAGTACCGGATGGATGTGCGACAGATTTTAAAAAGAAAAGAAAAAGTTTTTTTTTACGCTTCCGCAACCACAGGCCGCACCGCCATCCGATACTGTTGCTTATGTCTCGCCTCGCCCAAAGGCTCCCGAGCCTGAAGGCGGCGGTCGCGATCCGAGATCCGCACAGGGTGAGTTTCAGGTCGTGACACTTATAGCAGGTCTAAACTCGATGGAATCAAACCTTATTTAGTGTAATGGAACTTCAAGAACAGGTCATGAGGGTCATGAAAACCTACATCCGCGATCATAAAACCTAAAAAATGAACCCCATATGATGAGTTGCAGGTCACAGGTTTGAAACCCAATCCTTTAAACTCTGTGTTAAATCTACATTTAAGAATGAAATATGAAACCCCATGAAGAGGGGATCATAACAAACGAAACCCCATGAATTTTGGCTCAGAAATGGGCATGAATGACCAACTTACAGTATGTATTATCAAACCTTAAACCAAACGATTTAAACTTAGTTTAATCTCTAAATGAATGCCAAACCAGTCGTTAGCACCTTGGGAGTGTTTATGACTAAAAATAGTGGGGTTTCCTTGGTTGAGACTCTAAGAAAATGAGAAAAATGGAGGTGCAGAAATTAAGGCAACAGAGGGGTCGAACAAGGAAGACGATGAGTCAACTCGAGTGACTCGGTTAGACTCAAGGGGTTGACTCGGACACGTGGTGCCCTTGAAGGCTGCCACCGTTTTATTGAAACGGCACCGTATGGCTTAAGGGTTTTTAAACCCTGATCTCCGCCTGTTTGGACACGCAGTTAAGGGCCCTATTTAATGTCCCGTATACGGATAAGATGGCCCATCCACGATTAAAAGCCTCAATCCGTTGTTTGGCTTGAGAAAATCAGGAAAAATATGAGGAGCCGTAGATCTTGAGGTTCGAACCCCGACCTCCCAAGACCCAAGGTCCACTCTTTCCACTCGGCCACACGCACGCGTGTGGTGGATATGCGACCGAATATATATATATATATATATATTATATAATAACTTAAATCAGAAAATAAACCTATTGGGACTCGAACTGGGGAAGTTTTGGAGGGGAGGTGACACACTGGCCAGCGTGCCACCAGTACGCACCCGTCCATATTTGCATGAAATATATATATATATATATAATGTACTTAAATTATGTAATTTAAATAATTAAATTAATTATTCACGAAATGCCCCAGTGTCCAATTAAGACAAGTTATCTATGTATTCCTACTATTCGACCCTACTGAGTCCAATGGTGAGGTCTGCGTCGTGAGACGAGGTCCCGAAAAATACGACACTCAAGGGGGTGAAATTACCATTTTGCCCCTAGTACCCCTAAAGTCAAATGGGAACCCGAGGAAGCCTAAATTGACTTTCTTTGACGTTCTAAACCCAATGGTAGAGTCTGTTTGACCAAAAGAGATACGTAAAGTAAAGAGACATAAAATTTGATGAATAGCATCTGTCAGATGACTATAAATTAAAGTAATGCCAAAGTACTAATCTAAAGCGTATACGAGGACATGAATTACGAAAAGACACGACACGTAAATATGTGAAATAGATAAATTTAAATTAAATTTAATAGAGCTACCAGAAGAGTTTAAATTGAAATGAAATTTAAGTCTAACACGATGAATTGTGTTTAGGTCAAATTCAGGTAGTTCAAAATGATTAGGCCTCAAACCACGGTTAAAGGTAAGAAACAACAAGATTTTCTGAATGAATTAGATCGACAACATCGAGCACTCCACAAGAAATTAAGGATTGCTAAACACTGTGAGATTTTGTCCCTCACACCCTTCATGCATTGGGAACCAATTGTTCCAATTGGTCGAGCCGCCCAGGAATCAACAACAAGGAGACTTGCTGAGGCGAAGCTTAAAGAAGAAGAAAAACGCAGAACAATGAAACTTTAGCTGAGATGCGTCTCAGGTATTATTACTATCATTAGTACATAAATGGCTAGACTACGATATAGTTATAAGTTAGACTGATTAAGAATTCGATCTTGCACAATCTAGATATGGGTAAGATTCTAAGTTTATTAAGTATATATGGGATTTATGCGATCTTTCATAAATTATGATAGGTTGAGGAAGGCAAAAGGGAAGGCACCTGTGTGGAGCCAACCCAGGAGAATAAGGTGAGTAACCCTGTATTTGAAGTGGAGATTTAACTCCATGGATTTGAAAGGTTTTAAATGTAAAGATCTGAAGTGTTTGAAATTTCGAATTTAGTATTTACATGATTCAGTTTTAAATTGTTTTGTTTTATAACCCTATTGTGACATGCTCAGTGATTGGTTTTCCGTAACAATTTTTCCTTCAAATATACTTTGGCATGTCTAGTTAAAATGCAATTATTGTTAAATATTCTGAATTTGCTTATTTTCAAGTATACGAAGATTTTACGAAGTTATGAAAAGTATCTATGAGAAAAAGTCACATGATAAATGTGTTATAAGATAATGGTGCATAAGCACATAGGCAAGATTTTGGGTTTCTTCGGAACTCAATTGACTTGTCAAAGACCACATAGTCAGGATTTTGGGTTTCTTCGGAACTCAATTGACCTATCATGTGAAATGCTCGGTAGTAGGATCTAATCCCCCAGGCAAATGAGATATCTCCATTTATAGTAATACAAGAGTCTGGTTCGAAATAGATTCCACTAAGGGAAGTGATAAGATGTTATGTTTTAAGAATGGAAACAGGTTTTTACCCTCATTTCCACTATGCATATGATTTGAGTTTATATACTCTATTTAAGGAATACATATTATGTAATATGTTTTGAAGTTTCTATACTTTATATGAAGAAGAATATGTTAGCTTGAATACTTTAAATGTTTCAAAGCTATCTGTTTTATGAAATGCATATGTTTCGAGTTATATACTCTATTTGACGAAGTACGAGTTTAGCTTGAATACTTTAAATGTTTCAAAGCTATCTATTTTAAGAAATGCATATGTTCTATGTTCAAGTATACGAGCAATTGGCAGTGAATGTTTTACAAACTCTTATGTACTAAAAACCACTGCTAATTGAAACCCCATGATGAATACTGGAATTGCTCACAAGCTTAGATTAGCTTACCCGGAATTTATTTGGATCCCCCTTTCAGGTGACTAACGGCAGTATTGATTTTGAGGACGATAATGATGAAGTCTGCCATTTTGGGACAATATGTTTAAGTAGTTTCTTTTGGAAACTTATGAACTCTAGTAATACGTTTTGTATTTGTAGATGTTGTAAGAATATGTATTAAGCCCTCAGGGCAACTGAACATGTATTGTATTAATGTTATAAGTCCTTAAGTTTTAGTAATACTCTGAATGTGTAACCATGTATGCTATGTATAGAGTGGCAGTATCGGACGGATGTGCATAATTTAAAAATAAAAAAAGAAAAGAAAAAGTTTTTCACGCTTCCGCAAAGCGCATGTCACACATCTATTCGATACCGCTGCTTATGTGAGCCTTTGCCCAAGGGTCTTCGGGCCTGAGGGTGGCGGTCGCGATGCGAGATCCGCAGAGGGTGGGTTTCGGGTCGTGACAATAATCTATACCCTAAGCATTTTGATGCCTCTCATAATTTTGTCCAATATGCTTTCTTCATAAACAGAGACAAAATGAGTATGTGAAAGTTCCACTTTCAAACATAGTATATACCAATTGCTAATGGATACATTTTCGTTTGTAGCTTTGACAGGAATGCCAAGTACAGCCGCTCCATTCAGCAAACCATCTTCAAGAAACTTTTTTCTTTATATCTCTAGAAGACACCAAAGGTCTTGCAAAACCATGAATGCATAAAAGTTGGAAGCTCACATCAACAGCCTGAAGTGCGGCTTGTTCACCTTTGCAAGTCGTGGATTCCAAGGATCACCACCATCCACGAATAATACATTCATGGTTCCTTTCTCTATAATTACATCAAAACACTCGTTACTAAAAGGCTGGTCTAGCATGTTGGCTTTCAGCACTTTAATTTCTTTATATCCCTTGATAATAACCTTTTAAGCATCTTCTCCGCAGCAACTGCTGATAAATCAATGCATGTTATTTCATTAATTCCATCTTTATACAATTCTTCACACATCTGAGAGTTTTCGCATCCAAATTCCAAAACCTACTTTGCAAGCCACAATTGACACGACTAAGATTGCATTTGCACCAAGTTCCCCCTTTTTCTCAGTCTTGTCCAAGTTTATCATGGCCTTATCAATTTGATTAACACTGATTTTCAGCCATTATCAGATCTCTGCACTCTTTCTTCTTTTCTGTTGTCTTCCTTCTACCTTCATAATTAAATGTCCAAGTCAGATTCCTCATCTCCATCTCTAATTTCCTTATTGAAGCTTCTTTCCCTATTTCCCCTTTTTTTTTGTCTAAAAACTTTACGAGGTCTATTCTCCTACTCAGTTTCCATGAACAGCTTCATTAGTCAATCTTTATACCCATGACACAGAA
This sequence comes from Nyssa sinensis, assembly GCA_008638375.1. Lineage (NCBI taxonomy): Eukaryota > Viridiplantae > Streptophyta > Magnoliopsida > Cornales > Nyssaceae > Nyssa > Nyssa sinensis. The sequence goes on from CM018038.1 coordinate 18,469,590, forward strand.
CAACCAAATATCGACTTACTCCTTTCAATTTCTTGAGAACCCTATTTAATACTTAGATCCTCCAATTCTCCTTCAAAAATTACATCCGTTCTTTACCTTCATTTGGTACAATTATTGCCAATGGTTCGCACCTCAAGGACTCCTCATCAGTAAGTTTCAGCCCCTGCTCTACTATCTCCAATCTACCACTATTCCCATCTTCCATCTCCCTGTGCCTCACCTCATTCTATCAGCATTGGGAATGGAATTCTTTTCCCATCACTTTTCTCCTCTAAAGCCATTAGCTCCCTGCCTCCAAACAGCTTACCTTATCCTATTAAGAGCCTTCTTCTTCTGTTTTAGCTACTATTGTAATACCCTGATCTGGGTTAGCACATAGACCGAGGTAGATCGGGTCGGGTAGTGTTCCATCAGTTGTAACCCGAGCTGTTTAAGCTCTATGTCATGGTATCATATATATTGTACGATTTTAGAATGTGAATAGTGTCAGTCATACAGTCAGTGCCAGGCAACGCTCGAGCAACCCAGAACCATGCGTCATAATTCGTGCACGCATGCATACGTACACACATATACATAGCCCATAAAATATCAGTGTATGTATACGTGATTAGAAACTAGTATATATGTGTATATATGAGTATATATGTGCATAAAATATGTACAATTAAGTGTATATATATACATGTATACATAAAATAATATAACTATATGTATATAATATACAAATATCTATATACATATATTTATAGACACACAGAATGCAAAGCATGCTTGTGAATGTGGGATTTGGAGTGTCGGCCAGAGGGTGAGGTGTGTGTGTGTGTAGCAGTGTGTAATAATGCGTGTATATATAGTATAAATGCATATTATATACAAATATCTTGAATTTAAATAAAGTAGGAAAATAGGTGTCAGTCATCAAAAGACCAAGCCAAAAAGAAGCCCTGAATCTCGGCAGAAATGGGAGGAAGAGAAATAGAAAGAACTGCTGCAAGTCAAGACTTACACCCCATGGTTAATAGGCCACAACAGAAGAAATACCAAGAGTTTTGGGCCAAAAATGGTCATGAACGACTGAGTTGCAGGTTTGAATAGCAAACCCTTAACCGGACTATTGAGCTCAAATTGAGCTCTCAAATAAATACTAAAACCTAAAGGGTAATCTCATAAAAACAATGGAGTCAAAAACATAGAGAATCGCATCCAGAAAACTCACGAAAATGAAAAAAAGAAAATTCTGCAACTTGGGCAACAAGTTAGAGGAAGAGAGAAAGAAGGTGAACAAGAATGATGAAACGGTGCCATTTGGGTTTTATTTTACTCAATACTACATCGTTTAAGTGTACGGTTAATTTAAATTAAAAACAAAATTCGGTTGTTTGGCTATGGAGTTACGAAATTAGTTAATTAAATGCAACAGGGACGGGGATACGCTATTCCGATTCTAGGGGTTAGCCGTTGTTTGGTCCAAGAAAATCAAGAAAAATTAAAGGGGTGCAGCCCTTAGGGATTGAACCCCTGACCTCATGGAAGGAAGCCCAAGCCCAAACCACTTTGACAGGCAAGCCCGTGTTAAATGTGGTGGTTGTATATATATATATATATATATATATATATATATATATATATATATATTATAGATATTCAATAGTTAAGAAAAAAATAAAAAGGGGCGTAGCCCTTCAGAATCGAACGCGCAACCTCATGTGGCAAGGGTTCAACCCAAGCCACTTGGACAGGCAAGCCCGTGGGAATAATTGGGCCAAAATATATATATATATTATATGAAAATCATGTTAAATTAATTTAATAAATAGGAAAATAATACGAAGTCCAAATTTAATAAGTGATTAGTGTATTTTGACTATCTTGAACATTCTAAGACCAATGGTGTGGTCCGTTTAGCAATACGAGACTCCGAAAAATAAAAGACGCCTAAAAGTGCAAAATGACCATTTTGCCCTATTTAACACAGATGTCCGAATTGAATTCTACGAAAGTCTAAACTGACTTTCTTCGACATTCCGGACTCAATAGTAGAGTCTATTTTAGTAAAATAGAAACTTATAGCATCGAGGCATAAAATTTGATGAATAGCATAATTCATGTAGCGATAGATTAAGACATATTTTATGAATCTTAGGAACACCGAAGGGTAAAGAAAAGGCAGTCTAGATCCTTCTATTTTATAAACAGTAAAAGGTAAGTAAAATTCAATCTCTACATGTGTTACTTTCCAAGCCATGTCAATAGTTCTTGTACATATTGCTATTTGTATTCTATACATACCAGTATTTATTTAGCCACATTGATATTGCCTTATCATGTGGGAACCAGTTATTGATTTCTATATATGTCTCGATCATTATTGTACACTTGTGCATGGATTCCTTTTTGTACACTTGTACCTAGGGTCGTAAGGGCCAGCCAGTTATATTCGAAGCAGTCTAGTAACTATAGCCTCGAAAACTATCGTTAAGTCAGATTGCCTAGAACCAGTTATGATTCCACTATACTCTTCGTGGAAGATAGCATGATCCTGATATATTATTAATGTCAGACTTGTGCTCAGTCACACCTCTATCTGATGCTTTTTATGACCTTTGGGTCCATGTTTCGAGTGGAACATTTGCTACGTTGCTATGCGAGGCATGGGACGTGGAGTCACATTGTATATACAGAGCAGTATTCATATAACCCGAGTGGAACTAAATTCGAGCTAAGGGGGGTTTCCGGGCCCCACTAGTGCATCTCTCAATTTTGATATCGCTATCCTTTATTGTTGGTTTCATAGCTTAATCATGTTATATTATTATGAATAATCATGAGACTTTATAGCTTTCAGTTGAGTGTTTACATTTCAAACTTGATATAGCTCATGACTGTAGCAGTATGACATTGTTAGCATTGCAGATTCTTTTCCTTATCATTTGACTTCTATCATCTAATATTGAGTATATATATTCATTGATTGGCTAGCACTCTTTTATACACTTGTACACCTACCAAAGTAAAGGACTACTTACTGAGTTTTCATAGCTCAGACAGATACTACTTTTGACTTTTCAGGCACGGATCTTGAGAACAGACCATAGAGCCTGATAACTAGGATGTGGACATTTCTTTTGAAGTTGCAGTGTAATATTTAGTACAGTCTTGTAGCTTTCCCATGTCATCCACGTCTTGGGGATGAACAGTTGTTAAAGAATTTTGTATTCCGCATTTTGTGAACATTATATATATATATATATATCACATACAGCTTTTATTTATTTAATTTTTTAAGTCTTTCACTATTTAGTTATTACATGTTAGTAGCACTAATTGTCTAGTAAATTGAGACCCTTGATTCAACAATAGTGTCGGATCGGGTTCCTGATTCGAGATCTACACAGGGTGGGTCTCGGGTCGTGATAGCTTGGTATCAGAGCATCCTAGGAGACATAGTGGTTCATGAGAGATAGACTAAGGTACTAGTATTACAAATATCCAAGTAGAGTCAGTAGATAAAAACTAACATGCAATATTAGATTCTTAAATATATGAAACTAACCTCCAACCATTTGTAGAAAATGGTGAACACTCATACTACCACACCCTTACAGGATGCTAACGCTAACGTAGCACGACTAGAGCGATTAGTAAAGAGGCTTATTCAGAATATGCCTCAAAATCAGCCAGTTCCCAGCACTCCAACTCGACCAGAGTGACAAGCACCACCTGTGGTACACATAGTACGTTAGGAGAATGATAAAGGTCAAACTTATCTTTATAAGCAGTTTCAGGCACTACGGCCATCTATGTTCAACGGTATAAGAGGCCCCACTTCAGTTGAAGAGTGGCGGCTCAAGATGAAAAGGATCTTTGAGACCATGACCTATGCTAAAGTACAGAAGGTAGCTTTTGCTACTTTCACTTTCAAGGGGACAGCCCATGAGTGGTGGCTACTAAAGAAGCTAGAGAGCCTCAGATGACTTGGGAGTGTTTCACTGTGGTCTTCAACCCAAAATACTTCCCCTAGGAAGTCAGAGATCAAAGAGTCGCAAACTTCCTTGTTCTATAGCAAGGGAACTCAACAGTAGAGGGGTATGAGGCCAGATTTGCACAGTTGGCTGACGAGCATGTCAGAGCCCGCAAGTTCGAGGGCGATCTGCAGTGGAACATCAGGGATAGGATTAAACCCATGTAGTTGATCACTTACAACAAAGTGGAGAGTACTACGAAGATCATTGAGTAGAGTGGCGATGAGTTTTCTAAGAGAAGGGCAAACCCAGCCCCGAGGCTAGGAGAGAATTAGCCAGCCCCGAGGCCATCAGGGAGTTATAGTAGAAGGCCGACAGGAGTCAGAGTAAAGGGATAGGATATTCTTTCACTCGCCCAGGAGTAGGATCAGTGCCTAGGAATTCTAGACCCAGACCATCAAGGGTCAATTCCACTAGTGGGGGCGTAGTCCAGTGCCCCACATACCAGAGACGTCATCAAGGGCCGTGTCAGGCTAACTCCCATGCCTGCTACTTATGTGGTCAGGAAAGGAATTTCAAGACCAATTGCCCCTAGAGGAGCCAGACAATTGGAAGTACAACTGGTACTCCATCTACCTCAATAGCTACGACTATAGCTGGAGCACAAGCTCGAGGTAGTGGACAGAGAGTTGAGCTGCAGCGCTCAGGGAGGGTTTTCTCACTGACACCCGGAGATACACAAGCTACCACCTCAGTAATCGTAATTACTCTTTGGATTTGTTCATAGTATGCTAGAGTACTTTTTGACACTGGATCCACACATTCATTTATATCACCAGTATTTACTGCTAGACTGAACATAGAAACAGTACCCTTAGGTTATATGTTAACCATTTCTATGCCTTCAGGAGATTCACTATGTAGCAACACTGTATATCGAACATGTAAGGTTCAGATTGGAGACTCACATTTATTAGTTGATCTGATACTGTTAGACATTTATAGTTTTGATGTTATACTCAGTATGGACTGGTTGGTCGCGAATCATGTATCTATAAATTACATGGCCAAGACAGTCAGTACACAGAGACTAGGATGTTCGAGCATCCAGTTTGATAGGACGGGTGTAGCTACCCCACCCTATTTTGTATCCTCTATCCAGGCTAGATGTTCGTTACATAAGGGGTGTCGTAGGTTCTTATGTAGCATTATGGACACTCGCTCACAACAACCACCCTTAGATCAAATTCCCATTGTTAGAGAGTTTCCCGAGGTCTTTTTGGATAACTTGCTGGGAATGCCTGTGAATAGAGAAATAGAGTTCATTATTGATGTACAGCCAGGTACCTCCCCAATATCCAAGAATCCTTATCGTACGGCACCGATAGAGTTGAAGCTACAATTATAGGATTTGCTAAAGAAGGGATTCATCAGACCTAGTTCTTCACCGTGGGGTGCCCCGGTGTTGTTTGTAAAGAAGAAAGATGGGACCACACGGTTATATGTTGACTACCGCGAGCTGAACAAGGTCACCATCAAGAACTGATACCCTCTACCAAGGGTAAATGATCTCTTCGACCAGTTGAAGGGAGCATAGGTCTTCTCTAAGATCGATTTGAGTCCGGGTACCACCATCTGAAGGTACTACCTGCAGATATTGAGAAGACGACTTTCAGAACCCACTACGGGCATTATGAGTTCCTAGTGATGCCGTTTGGGGTCACAAATGCCCCTACTGCATTTATGGATCTGATGAACAGGGTTTTCAAGCCACATCAGGATAACTTTGTGATCGTGTTCATAGATGACATCTTGGTTTATTCCAAGAGCCAGAAGGAGCATGAAGTACATTTGAGGAAGGTTATACAGAAATTAAGGGAGCAGAAATTATACGCTAAGCTAAAGAAGTATGAGTTCTGGTTCCCTAGCATAGCATTTCTAGGGCATGTGATTAACAAAGAGGGGATCTCTGTTGATTCTTAGAAGATCGAAGCAATCGTGGATTGGCCTCGGCCTACTAGTGTCATGAAAATGTGAAGTTTTATGGGATTTGCTAGCTATTACAGAAGGTTTGTCAAAGAATTCTCTAAAATAGCTACGCTAATTACACAGTTGACCAGGAAAGACTTTCCATTTGTCTGGACAGAGAAGTGAGAAAAGAACTTCCAAGAGCTCAAGGACCGACTAGTTACAACTCTGATTCTGACAGTACCAGATGGAACTGAGGGATTTGCGATCTATAGTGATGCCTCATGAAGGGCTTGAGATGTGTATTGTTGTAGAGTGGAAGGGTAGTAACATATGCTTCACGTCAATTGAGGCCACATGAGAGGAACTACCCGACACACTATCTTGAGCTAGTAGCCATTGTCTTCGCCTTGAAGATATGGAGGTATTACTTATACGAAACCACGTGCGAGATCTTCACTGACCATAAGAGCCTCAAGTATCTGTTCACATAGAAGAGTTCAATATGAGACAGCATCGTTTGTTAGAATTAATAAAGGACTACGAGCTCAGCATTCAGTACCACTTAGGGAAGGCGAACGTGGTAGCTGACGCTCTTAGTAAGAAGTCATCAGGAACCTTGGCTTGCCTGTTGACCACTCAGACAGAAATACTAAGAGACTTGGAGGATATGGAGATAGAAGTAGTTCTGCCCAGCTCTAAGGCATTATGTGCCAACATCATAGTTAGTTTATCGATTGTGGACAAGATCAGAAAGCAGCAGACTCAGGATGAGAAGCTGGCTAAGCTTCGTCAAGAGGCTGAGTCAGGCATAGACTTTGAGTTTTCAGTGAGAGATGAGATGTTATGCTACCAGGGCAGGATCTGTGTACTCGATGTGCTAGAACTGAGAAGAGAGATCCTTCAAGAGGCACACAGTTCAAGATTTGCCTTGCATCCAGGGAGCACCAAGATGTATCACAACGTTAGAAACACATATTAATGGTCTGTGATGAAACGTGACATAGCTGAGTACATAGCACGATGTGCCAAGTGCCAGCAGATCAAGGTAGAGCATCAGAAGCCTAGAGGACTTTTACAGTCTCTACCTATACCTGAGTGGAAGTGGGAACACATTACGATGGACTGTCATGACCCGAAACCTACCCTGTGCGGATCTCGTATCGCGACCGCCACCCTTCGGCCCGGAGGCCTTAGGGCAAGGCTCACATAAGCAACAGTATCGGATGGCGATGCGGCCTTGGTTTGCGGAAGCGTGAAATTTTTTTTTCTTTTCTCTTCTTATTTAAAAATTTTGAACATACGTCTGGTACTTCCGCTCTTCATAGCAGTACACATGAATATAACATCAGAGCATAATAAAATTCTAAAGTTTTATATACAATACATATCCGGCTGCCCCTTGGGCTTAATACATAATTTCCAAAATCTATTACATCAAAATCTATCCAACTACATGTTCTAATACTTCCAAAAGTCTGTGATCATAACGGAGCTACTAATCGTCATCCCAAAATGGAGCAAGGCTCCTATTCATCATCGGTACCTGAAAAATGTTACGGAATGGGGTGAGCTTCGAGAAGCCCAATGAGTAATTCCTGTATTTGTCATGGGGTTTCAATTGGCAGTGGTTTCGTAGATGAGAGTTTACAAAATACTCACTACCAATTGCTCGTATATTCTGAACATAGAGTACATGCATTCTTCAAAAAGATAGCTTGGAAACATTTAAAGTATTCAAGCTAAACATACATTTCTTTAAATAGAGTATATGCATTTCAAAACATATAAACATGAATAGTGAAAAATAGGGGTAAAACCTGCTTCAATTTTCAAAATCATTTGTCATCTTTTCACTTTCATTGATGGGATCTGTTTCGAACCAGACTCCCATTTTTTTCGTATACGTGGAGATATCTCATTGCCTAGGGGATTAGATCCTATTACCTGGCATTTCACATGATAGGTCAATTGAGTTACGAAGAAAACCCAAAATCCTGACTATGTGGTCCTTAACAGGTCAATTGAGTTCCGAAGAAACCCAAAATCCTATCTGTGTGCTTATGCACTGTTATCTTGTAAAACATTTATCACATGGCTTCTTCAAATAAATATTTTTCATGAGTATTTAAAACATGATGTTAACGATTTTATGATAGAATCTTCAAATACTTGGAATAAGATATTTCAAAATATGCAGACATGTTAAATACTTCTAAGGAAGACTGTAATAGAAATCATTCATTGAGCATGTCACAATAAAATTTATAAGAACGGAATATCTTAAAATAGGAATCATGTAATATTGAATTTAATGCTTCAGATATTTTGAAGTTTAAAACATCTTCAAATCCATGGAGTTAAATCTCCACTTCAAATGCAGGGTTACTCACCTTAGTCCTTAGGGTTGGTGCTAATAATGCGTTTTCCCACTTTTTCTACAGTTCCTAAGAACAATTCATAAATAATCTATTAACTTCATATGTACCTCAAATATCTCCTATTGATGTTCTTATTTTATGCTTAAATCGTATTAAATCCTAACTTTTATCTTAAGTGCTATTTTCTTAACGTATACTCTTCTGGTAGCTTCCTTAAATCATGAGATTTGATTTTATTCTTTATATATTTATGTGTCATATTTTTTCGTACTTCATTTCATAACACGGACCTCACTATTGAGTCTGGAATGTCGAAAAAAGTCAATTTAGACTTTCCTGGACTTCCATTTGGCTTTTAGGCATGTCAAGGGCAATTTGGTAATTTACATTTTGACGTGTCTTATTTTTTGGAGTCCCATCTCGCAACACAGACCTTACCGTTGGTCTCAGAAGGTCCAAGATAATAAGAATACACTAATAACTTGTCTTATTTGGACATCGGGCATTTTGGTAATTTCATATTTTCACGCATCACATTTTTCGATACTTCGTTTGCTAATATGGACTCCACCGTTGAGTCCAGAGTGCCCAACATAATCAAAATGGACTATCTTTTATTTTTAATTGACCCTAGGTATCATCAAGGGCAGTACAGTTATTTACCATTTGCGTGTCTTTATTTTTTAAGACTTAATTTCTCAAATTGGACTTCACCGTTGAGTCCGGAATGCCCAAAATAGTAAAAATGCACTATTTATTTATTTAATTTGGGCTTTGTTTGAGTCATTTATGGCCTAGGGCATTTTTGAAATGTTTTTCATTTAAATATTATTAATTTAATATTATATTTATTTTGGCTGGGCCACAGTAGAGTTTTCCAGAAGTTCTGGGGTCAAAATCCAATTTCCATAAATTTCAGTCTGAGCCAATGGGTCCATTCCCATTTTAAGTGAACCGGTCCAGTTTTCATTGAACCAACTAGTTTAACCAGTTCAACACATAGTACTGACGTCATGATTACATCAGCTTTAATATTTTAAACTAATCAAACGTCGTCATTCCAATAATGCGGTGGTCATCCCGCCTCTTAACACGTGTCCCGAGTTAACCCGTCCGACTAGATTCAAATGGCGAGTCAACTGTCGTTGTCCTCACCATCTTTACCAGTGTTGCTCTAATTTATGGGTTTCTTTAATTCCAATTTCGTGACTTTTCAAGATGCCTTCTGTTTTTGTTTTGAGTGGTCTTGACCATTGAACGTCTAGGGATCCTTTCTGCATTTATTTGAGAGCTCAAATCGAGCTCTATGGACCATGGTAGATTTGATAACCTCGGTTGCAAATGGTTCATAAATAGTGGTTTCACCACCATTTCTTGCGTGGTTTGTTTTATCATGATCGTAGTGACATGGGGTGTCTATCCTCATTCAAACATCAAGGTTTAAAGGCCTATTTCAGGGTCTGGGTATCAAACCCGAGACCTACAACTTCAAATTTTAGGATCTCCTTAGTCTTTCTAGGTCGCGGTCTAGGTACTCTTGGATGCTTAGGATGTCTGTTTGAGGTTCTGAGTGTCAAAATTTAGTTTCTCACAGATCATCTCAGACCTGCTATCACAAGGTGCATCCATGGAGGTTTGTATACGGTTTTAGGGTTCTAATTTCGTGCCTCATTCAAGGTTTCTTATTCTAAACATCATGCATGCAATTTAATAGGCTCAACGATATCAAAACTGTACTAAAGATTTAACCAAAGAAAATAAGGCAGTTTGAGGTTTATACCTCTTGACAGTGGGCTGTTCTCTTCTTGGCTCGGTTTAGGCCCTCTCAATGCCCCTCAAGGTTGCCCAAACTCCTTCACGTGCACTTGGGTGACACTTACATGCATACACACATATGTATATAAATCTTCCTCTCACACACAATGCTCCCCTCTCTCTCACTCTTTTCTCTCTCTCTAACACCCATACAACACACAGAAAATCACTCACTCATGTCTTCAGCACACTAATTTTTGGAGGGTCAAAGAGTGTGGTATGCATATAGATATTATAGCATTCTCTCACATATAGACCTATACAAATACATAGATGCATGTATATCAGACTTAGTGGGTTTGGTGACTGATATGAGTTGAAAAGAGATGATGTGGGCTAATGATGTGGGGATTGCATGCATGGCCATTGGCCAATTTGGGAGGTGGCCTTGGCTAAATTGGGTTTAAATACAAATTGGTTGCATATCTAGGCACAAAGATGCTAACAGCCTATGTCACGACCCGAGACCCCACCCTATGCGGATATCGTGTCGCGCACCCTATCCGACGCTGCTTGTCGAACCAAGGGTCTCAACTTGCAACACATCAGTGCTACTAACATGCAACAACTAAATGCGGAAGAAAATAAATAAAAGCTGCATGTAATTTATATCATGTTTTACAAAATGCGGAATACAAAATTTCTTAATACAACTGTTCATCCCCAAGACGTGGATAACATGGGAGAGCTACAAGACTGTCTGTACTGAGTATTACACTTACAACTTCAAAAGTAATGTCCACTGCTATCTAGCTGACTGCTACTGCTACAGCCACTGCTCTTCTACAGCTTCATTTCCTGAAAGGGGTGGTAAGTTGGGGGGTGAGCTAATGAAAGCCCAATAAGTAATTCTCCTTTGCTCTGCCATGTGTACATGAATATGGAAAGCATCATCCATAAAAGAACTAGGATAAATGCAGATGTGCTAGCCAGTCAATGAATATAGAACTCAATATCAGATGATAGAAAATCAAATGATAAGGCAATGGAATCTGTCTTACTATAATCAACGCACTCAATATAAGCTGTGAAATCTTATGATCATTCATAATGATATAATATGATTAAACTATGATATCCAATAAGAGATACTAATAACAACAATATGGTTCATTTTAACTGAGGGCCCGGCTAACCTTTGAGCTAGTATTCAGATCCGCTCGGGCTGTATGAATACTGTTCTGTGCACACTGTATAAAAATGATCTCTCAGCCAAGCACTAACCCGTCGGTTCAGTACTCGCCTCACAGATCCCAGTCTAGCTGCCATTTTAAATACCACTTTTTATTCCGTTTTCTCGACCCGTAGGTCTAGTAAGCATCAGATGGAGTTTGTGACTGAGCACAAATCCGGCTACAATATAATATATCAAGATCATGCTAAATCCAATAAACAGTAAATGCAATAACACTATCTCAGCAGCGAAATGAAACTGTTGCCTTAACAGGCCAATATAAACTGGGCTACTGAGATCTTGCCCCTTGAGGCCTATGTACAGAGCGTATAGAAATTATGATCAAGATATACAACAGTCAATAAATACTTCCCACAAGATAAAGCAATATCACTGTGGACTTGATAAACGTTCTAGTATACTCGAATACAATAGACAATATAAGAAAAACTGTTGACATGGCTGGGAATGTAACATAAACAAAGATCAGAGATTACTTACCTTTTTACTGTATCTGTCTAGAAGGTCAAACCGCCTTCTTCTTGTATCTGGGTATTCCTATGATTCAGGAAACCAATCTCAGTCTATATATATACATCTGTCTAATTCATGCTATTCATCAAATTTTATGTTTCTTTACTATTTTTATCTCTTTTACTAGAATAGACTTTACTATTGAATCTGAAATGTTGAACAAAGTCGATTTAGGCTTTCGCGGAATTCAATTTGGACTTCTGTACTGAAAAGGGCAAAATGGTCATTTTGCACTTTTACGGGTCTTTTATTTTTTGGGACCTTGTCTTGCTAAACGGACCTCACCATTGGTCTTAGAATGTCCGAGATAGTCGGAATACACTATTCATATGTCTAATTTGGACATCGTTACTGAAAAGGGTAAAATGGTCATTTACACTTTTATGGTTCTCACTTCTCGGGATCTCTTTTCATAAATCGGACCCCACGGATAGTTCGGAATACTCGAAATAGTAAAAATTTACTATTCATTCATTTTAATCGGTGTCCCTTTGACTGCTTTTTACTTAGGGGTATTTTCGAAATTTTCTATTTAATTAAATATCTTAATATTTAATTAATATTTTATTCTGGGGTCAAATCAAAATTATTAACAGTTGGGGGGTCAATTTGTAAATTTCATAAAGTTCTGGGTCAAATCTTAATTTCCAATTCTTCTATTCTAAATCAGAATAGCCAAACAGTGGCTAATCCTTAAACTGGAATAGGATATCCCCATCCCCCAAATTAATTTCAATTTCAATTTCTAAACCTTGTAGCCAAACACTCTTAATTCAATTTTAAAACATTTAACTTAACCAAAACTGCACCGTTTTGATTACCCATTTAATTCGGTTGGGCCCTGACCCGGATCCAACCCGGATCCGTTTTCTGTTTTAACTCGAAATGCCCCACGACATTCCGGTTGTCTTCCCCATCACTCCAGTAGGGTTCCGGTGGTAACAGTCACCTTCTCCGGCGACGGCCACCGGATTTCCACCATTTTTCACCCCTTTTTAAATGCCATTTCCTTCCTTTCTTCCCCACGATCTCATATCTATCCTCCATTTCCCTCAAAACCTTCCCAATCTTTTCGAATATGGAGGTTAATAGCTCCGGCCGGTTCTCCGGTGAGCTGATTTTTCTTAATTTCATGCTCGGTTCTCTACTGTTTTGACTTATTTCTTTTTCTATTTTCTTTCTGCACCTCGTAGGATTATTTTAGGACCATTTAAACAAGGTGTTTTACATAAAATATAGATGGACCCGATTAGTATCCCATACCTGCAACTGTTGATTTCTCCCTCAACTCTACACTATTTTCACTGATTTTTCTTGCATTAAATTCCTGATTTCATGCTTTATAAAACCCTATGATTTAAACTAAACAAATCATGCTTTAAAATTTAAAACAGAAACAAACCCACTTACCTAAAATTTCTGTTTTTCTCTTTGTGCAGGTTTCTCCTCTCACTTCTGTTCCTCTTGATCCACTTCTGCCTTTCCCTTTTCAATCCCTTCCTTCTATTTTCCTCTTTAACTCACGGATGTATACACATATATATAGAACACTCACTAACCGACTTCTTTCTCTCTCCTCTTTCTCTCTCTATTCCTCTCCACTTGCAGCCTTCCTTGACCCAACTTTCTGCCCCATTTAATTTTTACTTTTTCTCTTTCTAAGAATGCAGGTTTGCATTCAATTCATGTGGGATATTTGTGTATTATATGTATATAATATATTTACACACACTAACACACATCAACACACACACACACCTTGGCCGACACACACACTGCACTGACATGTTGTTGCTTGGCAATTTCCTTTCTTGTTTCTTTTCTTTATCACTTTTCTTTCTTTTTATATTCCAATACACATACATGCATATATGTATATAATATACTATATTATAATTGTAATACCCCGACCCGGGGTACGGCACAAATATCGAGGTAAGTCGATACAATAATAAAACCCGAACTGTTTTAAGTTATGTTGCATAATTAAATGGATATGTGTATATGAATATGTATGCACAATAATGTATTAGGTGTTCTCATGAATACATATGTATATATATAATTTGAGTACGGTATATAAATATATATAGGGTAAATAGAATAATATGTATATATATATATATATAAGAAAATTTGTGAGGTGTCTTTGGTGCTCGGGTATGCTGCCACCGCAGCTACAGGTGGCAAGGGCCACCGACTGAGGGTCGGTTAAAGAATAGAGAAGGTAATTGAAGAGAGAAAAAAATAGAACCAGTCTTAGAGATAGAAAGAGAAAACCGAAAATTGAGGTGTAGAAATTGCTTGAGAACAGGTAAACCCCTACGTCTTTGTTCTTTAAATTCATTTTGTATAATTATAGAATTGTTTACTGGAATTGTAAGATCTGAAACAAAGAAGGAAAAACAAAAGAAAAAGAAAGAAATTGAGTTCGGTTGAAATGGTGACTTTAAATAGGCGAACCCAAGTGGAAAACTGAACCATAGGATGGATAGGAAAAGTCTCTAGGGACCCAACGCACTTCGAATCAGCTTAAATGGTCAAGAAATGGCCATTCTGTGGCCAGTTATCCCCTCACCGGTGCAACGCCGGAAACTGGAAATGGGTGCGTGAAACCGGTGGTGTTGGAGGTTAAAACCGGTCCTAAAAGGTTCCTTACAATGTTAGATTTCATTTGGAACGAAAACAGTAAATTTTGGTCGTGAAATCGCTAAGATCCGTGAGGAAATTCGCTATTCCGGCGACCGTGGCCGGAAAACCCCACCGGAGAAGACAACCGGAGTATCGGGGGCTTCTCGGGTCAAGATGAGATCGGGTCTGGGTCGGGTCGGGTTGAGATCCGACCGACCGCAATACAGATCCAACACTGTGTCGTTTTGAATGTGAAATTAAAATTAATTGGGCTTGTTTGGTCACGGGTATAAGGGATTGGAATTGGGTTGGAGTTGTCCAAACCGTGGATAAAGTGAGAAAATTGGATATGTTAATCCGGTTCTCTAAATTTAACTGAACCGTTTGGTTCAGTGAAGAACCGAACCGGTTAGGGTTTCTAGTCAGTAAACCCAATGGTTCAGACCGCAACTCTGGCTAATTATATTATGACCCCAAAAGTTTTGAATAATTACACTAAGGCCCAATAGAAAAATGTACATTTTACAATATTACCCCTGACTCAAAAATGGGTCAAACGAGGTCCAAATAAGGTAAATGATTAGTCAATTTTTATTATCTCGGATGCTCTGAGTCCAATGGTGAGGTCCGTTTCACGAGACGGAGTCCCGAAAAGTTACAACTTGTAAAAAATGACCAAAATACCCCTGCTTCATAAGTAAGTCAAATGGACTCCGATTAAATTAAAGAACTAGTGAATTTTTATTATTCCGAACCCTATGGACTCAATGGTGAAGTCTAAATTGGCATTAGAGATACTTAAGATGACGAGACGTAAGATTGATGAATCAACATTTATTCTGAAACACGTTTATTGATATATAGGGAACTTGAAGGGGAAGGGCCCACTCACGAATTTCTAAGCTAAGATTTCATTAGAGGTAAGTAGATACCCTTTCTCTTCCATGTGGTGTTATCAAGCCAAGTTCATTATTTTACTGCCAAAATTGTACTCCTGAGCGTATCTGATGTTATTGTCTCCACAATGTGATATTGTTCTATCTGGTGGACATTGACTTATTGTTGTACCATTGTTATCATGTTGAACCGTACTTTCAAATGCCTATTGTTATGTTTCTATGGACTGATGATATTCCATTTTATATACTCTTATGGAATCATTTATGATCATGAAATGTTTAAGTATACTGGAGTTGTGCTCAGTCACAATATCCATCCGATGCTTTTAAATACACTGAAGACCTTCGGGTCGAGTCCGTGAACGGACATATGGCCATACACTGGAATGCACTGAAGGGGGTAAACCGGGCCCCCAAAGACCGAGGGCAAATCAAGCCCTGACACAGAACAAAAGCATCTCTTATATGATTGCTCAACTAAAATTGTTGAGTTACATTGTTTTTGTGATTATCTTGTATTGCGAGATATTTCTTTATTGATTTATTGTGATCAATTATAATGGCAGTACTTTCTTGTTATTGTATTATCGTCGAGAATTTCAGAACATTGTTATGCCATTCCTACTGATTACAGATTGTGATTTCACTATTCATTTGCCATCATGACAATTGTTCCCATTGGCTATCATAGCATCTTATTTTTTTATGATTGGCTATCATATTCTTATTCTTGGATTCATATTCTTTTATGATCCTCGATACCAGTGTCGGAGATCTGTATTTACTTGCTGGGCTCTTGTAGCTCATTCCACCCTACTTACCCCTTTTCAGGTAATGACACTGCAAGACCCCAATAGGAGTCTGGAAGCATAGGGGGATATTTTGAAGAATTGTATCAGACTATGTTTTAATTCTCCCATGTATTCACCACCCACGGGTGCTGGTTATGTTTAGTTTTGACTTGGTACTGTAAAACCATATGATGTAGGTTAAGACTTCCGCTGACTATTGTAGTGATAAACTTCCGTTGTTATTGTTTTAAGAATTTGGTACTTTGCATATTAGTTCTATGATACAGGAATGGAAAAAGTAGGGACGGCCTTAGGGTCGGCCCCGCGACACGAAATCCGCATAGGGTGGGTTTCGGGTCGTGACAGCTTGGTATCAGAGCTATAGGTCCGATTGTGAGTCATGGGAGATAGGACTAGAATTAGAATGGTTAGATAAAACTGACGTTTATGTTCTAGAGGCATTGGTTGTTATCTTACACATTAACTGATCCTCTCATTGGTTACCTTCATTGGTTATTCTTACAGACATGGTAAACACAAGGCAAGGTCCGTTGCCTATGGAGCGTCTGGAACAGTTGGAAAGGTTGATGCAGGGCGTCATTGAGTCGTTGCCACGGGTGCAGGCCGGTATTGATCGGCCGGTACAACTGGAACAACAGGAGCAGCCTATCAATATAGGCGGCAACATAGGTGGTCATCAGGGGAACGAGCGAGACCCTGCATACTTATATGAACGTTTTCAGAAAATGAAACCTCCGATATTTGATGGTACGGGTGGGGCCACCAAAGCTGAAGAGTGGATGTTAGAAATGAACAGGATTTATGAGATCCTGATGTGTACTGACATTCAGAAAGTGGCCTATACCACATATATGCTCAAGGGAATGGCCCATAAGTGGTGGATAAATGAGAAGACCAGAGAACCAGGGATGAACTGGCAGAGGTTTACCGAGATCTTCTACAAGAAGTACTTTTCCCAAGAAGTACAAAACCGAAAAGTTGCTGAGTTCATGACATTGCATCAGGGAAATTTGACGGTGGAGCAGTACGAGGCCACATTTACTGAATTGGCCAGGTTTGCCCCAGAGGCTATCAATAATGAGAATCAAAAAGCTCGCAAGTTTGAGGAGGGATTGAGGTGGTCCATCAAGGATAGACTGGTGCCCCATCGTCTGGCTACTTACGATGATGTGGTAGAGACAGCTCGGATCATAGAGAGGAGTGGCGAGGAATTCGCCAAGAGAAGGGGGAATCAGAAACAGGGAGGTAATCAGAATAAGAGGCAAGGGCCTTCTTCTTCCGGACTGGGACTCACATTTACCAGACCTGGAGCTGTGTCACAAGCAACAGGGTTCGGTCAGAAGAAACAGGGCAACACTAAAGAGGGTGCAATCAAATGCCCTCGTTGCGAGAAGGTCCATAAAGGCCAGTGCCTCAAGGATAGCAATATTTGTTACTACTGTGGCCAGGAAGGACATTTTGCGAGGGATTGCCCCAAGAAGGGTCAGGCCACGACAAGTGCTACGTCGGTTAAAGCGCCGGGACCTGGAGCAGCAGCACCTAGATCTCAGATCCAGAGGAGTGGACAAGGAAGCGTCCAGCAGCAAGCAGGACGGGTTTTCTCCATCGTGCCAGGAGACATGCAGGCTACAACCTCTGTAGTCGCAGGTACTCTTTTAGTCTGCTCACAGCCTGCTCGTGTTTTATTTGACACTGGATCTACACATTCATTTATATCCCCTACATATGCTGCTAGATTGAACATAGTGACAGAACCCTTAGGATATTTACTGAATGTTTCTATACCATCGGGGAAATCTTTGTTGGGAGATACCATGTATAAGAATTGTGCAATACAGATTGGGGATATACAATTGCTAGCTGACCTGATACCATTGGGAATTTGTGGGTTTGATGTTATCCTTGGAATGGACTGGCTGGCTGCCAACTACGCCACGATAGACTGTGAGGCCAAGCGAGTTCTCATACAAAATCCTCAATTTCCGATAGTTGATTTTAAAGGGACAGGGGTGGCTTCACCACCCTACTTTGTTTCCTCCATCCAGGCTAGGCGTCTGCTTCGCAAGGGATGCCACGGGTTCTTATGTAGTGTCCAAAATGTTGATTCACAGCAGCCTGAACTAGGGAAGATTCCTATTGCCAGGGAATTTCCCGAGGTATTTCTGGATGATCTTCCGGGGATGCCCATAGATAGGGAGATAGAGTTTTGCATTGATATATTGCCAGGCACTACACCAATATCCAAAACCCCATATAGGATGGCACCAGCAGAATTAAAAGAGCTGAAGCTCCAGTTACAGGAATTATTGGACAAAGGTTTTATACGACCTAGTTCATCACCATGGGGTGCACCTGTATTGTTTGTAAAGAAAAAGGATGGAACCATGAGGTTATGTATTGACTATCGTGAACTGAACAAGGTTACCGTCAAGAACAGGTATCCACTGCCTAGAATAGATGATCTGTTCGATCAGTTGAAGGGGGCTCAAGTATTCTCGAAGATTGACCTGAGATCCGGTTATCACCAGCTGAAGGTCAAGCCCGCTGATATTCAGAAGACGGCATTTAGAACACGGTATGGACATTATGAGTTTCTTGTTATGCCATTTGGGGTGACTAATGCCCCAGCTGCATTTATGGATATGATGAACCGTGTATTCAAGCCGTACTTGGATGACTTCGTGATTGTGTTCATAGATGATATCTTGGTTTATTCTAAGAGCCAGGAAGAACACGAGGTACATCTGAGGAGAGTTCTACAGAAGCTAGAGGAGCAGAAGTTGTACGCTAAGTTGAAGAAGTGTGAGTTCTAGCTCCCTAGTATAGCCTTTCTGGGACACGTGATCAGTAAGGAAGGAATCTCTGTCGATTCAAAAAAGATTGAAGCAATTATGAATTGGCCTCAACCCACTAGCGTCACAGAAGTGCGAAGTTTCATGGGGTTAGCAGGCTACTATAGGAGATTTGTGAAAGACTTCTCCAAGATAGCTACGCCAATTACCCAACTGACTAGGAAGGGTGTTCCTTTTGATTGGACCGAGGAGCAAGAGAGAAGTTTTCAAGAATTGAAGGAGCGTCTAGTTACAGCTCCTATATTAACAGTGCCGGATGGAACTGACGGGTTTGTGATTTATAGTGATGCCTCATTCAAAGGCTTGGGGTGTGTGTTGATGCAGAATGGAAAGGTGATAGCGTATGCTTCACGACAGTTGAGACCCCACGAGGGAAACTATCCGACACACGATCTCGAGCTGGCAGCTATTGTCTTCGCCTTGAAAATGTGGAGGCATTACTTGTATGGAACCACGTGTGAGATCTTTACTGACCATAAGAGCCTTAAGTATCTGTTTACACAGAAAGAGCTCAATATGAGACAGCGCCGTTGGTTGGAACTGTTAAAGGACTATGAGGTCAGCATACAATACCACCCGGGGAAAGCAAATGTGGTAGCTGATGCTCTGAGTAGAAAGTCATCAGGAAGTATGGCTTGCCTGTTAACAATACAGACAGAGATACTGAAGGACTTGGAAAGTATGGAAATAGAGGTAATTTTGCCCATCTCTGAGGCAAGATGTGCCAACGTCACAATCAGTCTATCGATTGTGGACAAGATCAAAGAGCAGCAAACTCATGATGAGAAGTTGACTAAGCTTCGTCAAGAAGCCGAGACAGGCATTGACTCCGAGTTTACTGTACAAGAGGGGATGTTGTGCTACCAGGGTAGGATCTGCGTACCCGACATGCCCGAGCTCAAGAAAGAGATCCTGAATGAGGCACACAGTTCAAGATTCGCTTTGCATCCAGGGAGCACCAAAATGTATCACAATGTTAAAGGTACTTATTGGTGGTCTGGGATGAAGCGGGATATAGCCAAGTACATATTACAATGTGTCGAGTGCCAGCGGGTCAAGGTAGAGCACCAGAAGCCGGGAGGACTTTTGCAGTCGCTACCTATTCCTGAGTGGAAATGGGAACACATTACAATGGACTTTGTGTCAGGGTTACCAAAGACAGTAAGAGGGAATGATTCGATATGGGTGATCGTGGATAGGTTGACTAAAACAGCGCATTTCCTGGCAACTAAAACGACACAAAGCCTACAGCGACTAGCCGAGTTATACATCCGAGAGATTGTTAGACTTCATGGAATTCCAGTCTCAATTGTATCTGATAGAGATCCACGGTTTGTGTCAAGATTCTGGAGAGGTCTACAGAGTGCTATGGGTACGGAGCTGAGTTTTAGCACTGCATACCATCCTGAGACTGATGGACAGTCAGAAAGAACAATACAAACTTTAGAGGACTTGTTACGTTTCTGTGTCATAGATTTTAAAGGAAGTTGGGAAGATCAGTTGCCCTTGGTAGAATTCACATACAATAATAGCTATCAAGTTAGTATCGGTATGGCACCATATGAGGCGTTATACGGCAGGAAGTGTCGATCACCGCTGTGCTGGACAGAGGTGGGTGAAAGGAAACTCTATGGGCCAGAAATAGTAGAACAGACTACCGGGAAAATACAACTGATCAAGCAACGTTTACTAGCAACTCAAAGTCGACAGAAAAGCTATGCGAATGTTCACCGACGAGAGTTGCAGTTCACAGTGGGCGATTACGTGTTTGTGAAAGTGTCGCCCATGAAGGGAGTGGTGAGGTTTGGCAAACGAGGGAAGCTAGGGCCAAGGTATATTGGACCATTCAGGATCATGGGGAGAATTGGGCCTGTAGCCTACCAACTTGTCTTACCTCCGGAGTTAGCACATGTACATGACATATTCCATGTTTCAATGTTAAGGAAATGTGTACAGAGTGAAGACCAGGTAATTAAACATGAGCCTCTAGATGTTCAGGAGGATCTGAGCTATAGAACACCCAGTGCAGATTTTGGATCATCGAGATCAGGTTCTACGGAACAAGACTATTCCATTAGTCAAAGTCCTGTGGAGGAACCATCAGATAGAAGAAGCTACCTGGGAGCGGGAAGATGACATACGCGCCAAATATCCGCAATTATTTTCATAGTCGTGTATGCTAAGTTTGGGGACAAACTTATTTTTAAGGGGGTAAGGATGTAATACCCCGACCCGGGGTACGGCACAAATATCGAGGTAAGTCGATACAATAATAAAACCCGAACTGTTTTAAGTTATGTTGCATAATTAAATGGATATGTGTATATGAATATGTATGCACAATAATGTATTAGGTGTTCTCATGAATACATATGTATATATATAATTTGAGTACGGTATATAAATATATATAGGGTAAATAGAATAATATGTATATATATATATAAGAAAATTGGTGAGGTGTCTTTGGTGCTCGGGTATGCTGCCACCGCAGCTACAGGTGGCAAGGGCCACCGACTGAGGGTCGGTTAAAGAATAGAGAAGGTAATTGAAGAGAGAAAAAAATAGAACCAGTCTTAGAGATAGAAAGAGAAAACCGAAAATTGAGGTGTAGAAATTGCTTGAGAACAGGTAAACCCCTACGTCTTTGTTCTTTAAATTCATTTTGTATAATTATAGAATTGTTTACTGGAATTGTAAGATCTGAAACAAAGAAGGAAAAACAAAAGAAAAAGAAAGAAATTGAGTTCGGTTGAAATGGTGACTTTAAATAGGCGAACCCAAGTGGAAAACTGAACCATAGGATGGATAGGAAAAGTCTCTAGGGACCCAACGCACTTCGAATCAGCTTAAATGGTCAAGAAATGGCCATTCTGTGGCCAGTTATCCCCTCACCGGTGCAACGCCGGAAACTGGAAATGGGTGCGTGAAACCGGTGGTGTTGGAGGTTAAAACCGGTCCTAAAAGGTTCCTTACAATGTTAGATTTCATTTGGAACGAAAACAGTAAATTTTGGTCGTGAAATCGCTAAGATCCGTGAGGAAATTCGCTATTCCGGCGACCGTGGCCGGAAAACCCCACCGGAGAAGACAACCGGAGTATCGGGGGCTTCTCGGGTCAAGATGAGATCGGGTCTGGGTCGGGTCGGGTTGAGATCCGACCGACCGCAATACAGATCCAACACTGTGTCGTTTTGAATGTGAAATTAAAATTAATTGGGCTTGTTTGGTCACGGGTATAAAGGATTGGAATTGGGTTGGAGTTGTCCAAACCGTGGATAAAGTGAGAAAATTGGATATGTTAATCCGGTTCTCTAAATTTAACTGAACCGTTTGGTTCAGTGAAGAACCGAACCGGTTAGGGTTTCTAGTCAGTAAACCCAATGGTTCAGACCGCAACTCTGGCTAATTATATTATGACCCCAAAAGTTTTGAATAATTACACTAAGGCCCAATAGAAAAATGTACATTTTACAATATTACCCCTGACTCAAAAATGGGTCAAACGAGGTCCAAATAAGGTAAATGATTAGTCAATTTTTATTATCTCGGATGCTCTGAGTCCAATGGTGAGGTCCGTTTCACGAGACGGAGTCCCGAAAAGTTACAACTTGTAAAAAATGACCAAAATACCCCTGCTTCATAAGTAAGTCAAATGGACTCCGATTAAATTAAAGAACTAGTGAATTTTTATTATTCCGAACCCTATGGACTCAATGGTGAAGTCTAAATTGGCATTAGAGATACTTAAGATGACGAGACGTAAGATTGATGAATCAACATTTATTCTGAAACACGTTTATTGATATATAGGGAACTTGAAGGGGAAGGGCCCACTCACGAATTTCTAAGCTAAGATTTCATTAGAGGTAAGTAGATACCCTTTCTCTTCCATGTGGTGTTATCAAGCCAAGTTCATTATTTTACTGCCAAAATTGTACTCCTGAGCGTATCTGATGTTATTGTCTCCACAATGTGATATTGTTCTATCTGGTGGACATTGACTTATTGTTGTACCATTGTTATCATGTTGAACCGTACTTTCAAATGCCTATTGTTATGTTTCTATGGACTGATGATATTCCATTTTATATACTCTTATGGAATCATTTATGATCATGAAATGTTTAAGTATACTGGAGTTGTGCTCAGTCACAATATCCATCCGATGCTTTTAAATACACTGAAGACCTTCGGGTCGAGTCCGTGAACGGACATATGGCCATACACTGGAATGCACTGAAGGGGGTAAACCGGGCCCCCAAAGACCGAGGGCAAATCAAGCCCTGACACAGAACAAAAGCATCTCTTATATGATTGCTCAACTAAAATTGTTGAGTTACATTGTTTTTGTGATTATCTTGTATTGCGAGATATTTCTTTATTGATTTATTGTGATCAATTATAATGGCAGTACTTTCTTGTTATTGTATTATCATCGAGAATTTCAGAACATTGTTATGCCATTCCTACTGATTACAGATTGTGATTTCACTATTCATTTGCCATCATGACAATTGTTCCCATTGGCTATCATAGCATCTTATTTTTTTATGATTGGCTATCATATTCTTATTCTTGGATTCATATTCTTTTATGATCCTCGATACCAGTGTCGGAGATCTGTATTTACTTGCTGGGCTCTTGTAGCTCATTCCACCCTACTTACCCCTTTTCAGGTAATGACACTGCAAGACCCCAATAGGAGTCTGGAAGCATAGGGGGATATTTTGAAGAATTGTATCAGACTATGTTTTAATTCTCCCATGTATTCACCACCCACGGGTGCTGGTTATGTTTAGTTTTGACTTGGTACTGTAAAACCATATGATGTAGGTTAAGACTTCCGCTGACTATTGTAGTGATAAACTTCCGTTGTTATTGTTTTAAGAATTTGGTACTTTGCATATTAGTTCTATGATACAGGAATGGAAAAAGTAGGGACGGCCTTAGGGTCGGCCCCGCGACACGAAATCCGCATAGGGTGGGTTTCGGGTCGTGACAATAATTATGTATAAATACATAATTTATACCTATCTTATACATATATATACTTTCATATATACATGTATATACCATTTTTTGAGCACATATACATACCTTGATATTTAATGAACTATGCATGTGTATGTACGTATGCATGCATGGGTTGCCTGCATGCACGCTTTTTGAGGTAAGGTTCTGAGTTGCTCGGGTACTGCCCGACATTGACTGTTTAACTGTCACTATTCTTTTTCTAAAAACTGTATCGTTCATATGATAAAATGATTTAGAGCTCTAAACAGCTCGGGTACAACTGCTAGTACAATACCTGACCCGGTCTACCTCAGTATAAGTGCCCTATCCCGGGTCGGGATATCACATTCTTACCCCCTTAAAAATAAGTTTGTCCCCAAACTTAGTGGTTCTGACTTCGGGGTTTTTGGGATCTCTTTAACTTTGTGGTATAACTCGGACAGGTGTTTTACAGAAAAATGTTCTACTGAGAATCAAGTTTTACTGTCACATCAAATCAAGTTTTAAAGTTACATATATCAATAAGTTTATCAACTTTCTTGTACTTACCCCCTTTTGAGTTCCCTTAAGACTGGAACTCAAAACTATCTCTCGTGTCTTGATTCATTTTTACATGAATTTTCTTTTAGAATATCTAAGTATTCTAATCAAATGTCACCTGTCACGATTTCTACCATTTAAAGTGTTTCTGTTCTGTCTAGATGTTGCCATCATTTCTACTACTCCTCCAGAGTATCACTATTCCATTTAGATATTACTATCAAATCTACTGCTTTTCAAACCGACACAATTTCTAATTTTATGTAACCTTCTAACTTTCAATATAAACTAACTGTTTCCCTCGTTCATTATGGAACATCAATTTTCATAATATAGAGCAATCATCTAATCACGAACATCAAGTTCAT
The DNA here is from genome assembly GCA_008638375.1 of Nyssa sinensis. Lineage (NCBI taxonomy): Eukaryota > Viridiplantae > Streptophyta > Magnoliopsida > Cornales > Nyssaceae > Nyssa > Nyssa sinensis. The sequence goes on from CM018038.1 coordinate 18,494,544, forward strand.
AGTCTATAAACAAAAATTCAATTCTCAACAGTTCTTTTAACATCTAACAATCATCAAATTGTTACTCAATAGATATCAAGTGCATGCTTCCATAAGATAGTAAAATCATCATGGATCACCATTTACTTTTCATCTTGGTTGTTCAATAATCATCAATTTTATCAGAACATGTAGTCTTTTTCTAACAACTAGTTAACCTCGAGTATCTTAACTTGCTTTCCACCTTCTAACAATTCACAATTCACAATCATGTAATTGTTTTCAAATCATTAAGTTCTTTCTCAGATTAGCTAATAACTGTACACTTATGATCTGTACTTCATATACTCTATGTATATCATTCCACTACTAATGACTTTCTCCAATATAAGTATCCTTTAACAATGACTCTAAGAGTCGCTAGTCATTCTATCTCGTTTATCAAGTAAACATTTATATCTATAACATCATGTAGTTCATTCTAAAGGTTATCAATCTTTGAATTTATTTTTTTCTCCTCAATCATTTTCTTCATAGAAAATTGAACAATTAACATATAACTTAGGGTTCTGTCTTTATATTCTACTAGCAGTTCAATTTCTCAATCAATCTAGTAATAATTGTAGAAAGCATAATCAATACATAAGCTAGCAGATAGGTATGCCTTAACTAACTGGAAAAATACCTGCGATGCACCAATAGCCAAATCATCTCCCAAAATTACTTGCTGTAAAAGATCAACGATTAACATTTATATAATAGTTTATCTATCATGTCAGACTCTATCTACTGACTGACTCTACTTGGACATTTTTAATACTAGTACCTTATGTAATATCCCGACCCGGGATACCGGGTCACATGACACGCATTACAAGGAAAAGAAAATAATTATATATATATATAATTAATTAATTATTAAATTAATTAATTAAGTATGAGAAAAGTATATATATTAATTATATTATGAATTTATATGTATAAAGTGAAATGGGTATGTATGGATATAAAAACATGTATGTATGTAAGTATGTATATGTATAAGAGAAATAGGAAAAGAGTGAACAGTGTGTGAAAAGGGGTGTGTGTGTCGGCTGGTGTGTGTGTGTGTGTTGTCTTATATATGTGTATATGTATATATATGTATATATTATATGCAAAATATCTCAAAAAAACATTAATGTAAAGCAAGCTTGGGAAGAACAAAATTTATGAGATGGGAGGTCTAGTGTAGGGCTACAAATCAGAAAGAAGAGAGAGAGAATAGTAGAGAGAGAGGGGTCGGTTTTCTCTTTAAAAAGCAAGGCATGCAAAGCATGCTTTGCTTCATACGACAAAGATCAAAGAGGGAGAGACTGAGAAGCTAAGGAAGGAAGAAAATCAGAAGAGAAGAAGGGTTTTGGAGCAAGAAAGAAAGAGAAAAACAGTGGTGAAAGGTGAACCCACCAAAACTTTTAAAATTCTCTCTCTAGAATTTCTCTATGTATAAACTGATTTAAAGCTTTCATTTTATATATATGATATGAAGAACATGTTTTAGATCAGTTTAAGAACGGAATTTTAGCTTTTAAACACTTAAAAACATGAAAACCAGAAGCATCCACCATTGAAGACCTTGCTTGAAGCAGGTCTGAACCGAGTATCACCAAACTGATTTTGGCTTACCAAAACCTCAAACTGAGGTCATGAGAGTCATGAAAAACCCTAGCCGCGATCACAAAACCTATGGAACAAACCCTATATGTGAAGTTGCAAGATTCGGGTTTGGGGACCAACTTTCCAAAATCGCCCCAAAACAAGTATATCAAAATGAAAACTAAAACTACATGAAAAATAGATCATGACAGAAGAAACCCCAATGATTTTAGCTCAAGAACCAGCATGTACGAAGGGGTTGCAGGTTGGATTATCGTATCCTAAACCGAACACACGAACGAGTTTTGAACTCCAAAATGAATGCCAATCGAATTGTATATACCTTAGGAACATTTTGGGACAAAAACAGTAAGGATCCATGGATCCAAACTGTACGAAATAGAAAGAAAAGGAATTCTGAAATTAGGGTTTTCAGTCGGTCGAAGTGGGGAAGAAGAAGGCGGGTCAACTCCGCTTTTAAATCAGGCCGAGTCAACTCGGACAAGTGGCAGCCTCTGGGCTTGCCACCGATTAATTGGAACGACGGCGTTTCATCCCTGTTTTAAAAATTTAAAACGGTAGGGCTGAGGTCATCATGACGTCAGCAACACGCACAAAATCGGATAGACCGGTTGGTTTACAACCAGACCGGACCGGTTCACTTGATTTGAGACCAAACCCTTTGGTTTCTAAATTATTTTAAAAAAATAAATAAACCAACACTCTTTGTATTTACGGATTGACCCCAGAATTTCTGGACAATCCTACTATGGCCCAACTGATGAAAAATTTATGCATTTAGACCCCTGGAAGAATAATTAAATAATTAAATAATAAATTTAATTATTTAATAAATAAAGTAAAATTACTATTATACCCTTGGGTAATAAATAGAGCAAATGAAGTCCAAATTAAGCATATTAATAGTGTATTTTTACTATTTTGGACATTCTGAGATTAATGGTAGGGTCCGTTTTACGAGACAGGACCCGAAAAATAAAAACACGTAAGGAATAAATGACCAAAATGCCCCTTGACCAAAATTTAACAAGTTATTAGTGTATTCTTACTATCTCGGACCTTCTGAGTCCAATGGTGAGGTCCACGACACAAGATGAGGTCCCGAACATAAAGACACGTAAGGGGGTAAAATGACCAAATTACCCCTGGTACCTCAAAAGTCAAATTAAAAGCAGGGAAGGTCTAAATTGACTTTCTTTGACATCCCGGACTCAATAATGGAGTCCAAATTATGAAACGAAGTACAGAAAAATATGACACATAAAACGGTAAATGACCATTTTTCCCTTTTACATATAAAAGTCCAAATTAAATTCTTGGAAAGCCTAAACCGACTTTCTTGGACACTCCGGACTCAATGATAGAGTCTATTCGACCAAAAGAAATGTCTAAAATAAAAAGACATAAAATTTGATGAATAGCATCTGTCAGATGACTATAAATTAGAGTAGTGCCAAAGTACAAATACTAAGGCGTGTACAAGAAATGAAATACGAAAAGACACGACACGTAAACATGTCAAATAAATAACTTTAAGTCAAAGTTAATGGAGCTCCCAGAAGAGTATAAATTGAAGTAAATTCAATTTCTAACACATTAAATTGTGTCATAGGTTAAGAATACGAGTTACGTTAAGTACATATGAATTTATGAAATCATTGTAGGATCTAATACGATTTAAGCATAAGTTAAGGAATATCGAGATGATATTACAATGAATGTGACGTTGATGAGATATTTATGAATTGTTCTTAGGAACTACAAGGAAAGTGGGAAAGCGCATTATTAGCACAAACCCTAAAGAACCAAGGTGAGTAACCCTGTGTTTGAATTGGAGATTTAACTCCATGGATTTAAAAAGGTTTTAAGTTCAAAGATATGAAGTATTTGAAGTTTCAAATTCAGTATTTACATGATGCAGTTTTAAATTGTTTTATCTTTATCAACCCTATTGTGACATGCTTAGTGATTGGTTTCTGCAACAGTTTTTCCTTCAAATACTTTTCAGCATGTCTAGTTAAAATGCAATTATTGTTAAATACCCTGAATTTGCTTATTTCAAGTATACGAATGTTTATTACGAATTTATGAAAAGTATCTATGAGAAAAGTCACATGATAAATATTTTATAAGATAATGGTGCATAAGCACACAGGCAGTATTTTGGGTTTCTTCGGATCTCATTGACCTGTCAAAAACCACATAGTCAGTATTTTGGGTTCTTATTGTAACTCATTGACCTGTCATGTGAAATGCCCGGTAACAGGATCTAATCCCCCAGGCAAATGAGATATCTCCATTTATAAGTAAGATGGGAGTCCGGTTCGAAACGGATTCCACTAATGGAAGTGATAAGATGACAAATGGTTTGAAAATGGAAGCAGGTTTTTACTCTCATTTTCAATATGCATATGTTTGAGTTTTATATACTCTATTTAAGAAATACATGATATGTTATATGTTTTAAAGTTCTTATGTATAAGTTTAGCTTGAATACTTTAAATGTTTCAGAGCTACATGATTTAAGGAATGCATATATTCTGTATTCAAAGTATACGAACAATTGGCGGCGATTATTTTACAAACTCTTATGTACAAAACCACTGCTAATTGAAAACCCCATGACGAATACTGGAATTGCTCACAAGCTTAGATTAGCTTACCCGGACTTTGTTCGGACCCCCCTTTCAGGTGATGCAACAGACAGGGTCTTAAGGACGACAACGATGAGTCTAGCTATTTTTGGAAGGATATGTTTAAGTAGTTTCTTTTGAAGAACCTATGAACACTAGTAGTACATTTTGTATTAATAGACAAAGTAAGAACATGTAATGAGCCCTCAGGGCAACCAAATATGTATTGTATTAATGTATGAAGTCTTTAAGTTTTCGTTATACTCTGAATGTGTAACCATGTATGCTATATACAGAGCAGCAGTATCGGACGGATGTGCATAATTTAAAAATAAGAAAAGAAAAGAAAAAGTTTTTCACGCTTCCGCAAAACGTATGTTGCACATCTATTCGATACCGCTGCCTATGTGAGCCTTCGCCCAAGGGTCCCCGGACCTGAGGGTGGCGGTCGCGATGCGAGATCCGCACAGGGTGGGTTTCGGGTCGTGACACCTTAGTCTTATCTCCCATGAACCACTGTGTTACCTAGGATGCTCTGATACCAAGCTGTCACGACCCGAGACCCTACCCTATGCGGATCTCGTGTCGCGCACCCGATCCGACGCTGCTTGTCGAACCAAGGGTCTCAACTTGCAACATATCAGTGCTACTAACATGCAACAACTAAATGTGGAAGAAAAAAAATAAAAGCTGCATGTAATTTATATCATGTTTTACAAAATGCGGAATACAAAATTTCTTAATACAACTGTTCATCCCCAAGACGTGGATAACATGGGAGAGCTACAAGACTGTCTGTACTGAGTATTACACTTACAACTTCAAAAGTAATGTCCACTGCTATCTAGCTGACTGCTACTGCTACAGCTACTTCTCTTCTACAGCTTCATTTCCTAAAAGGGGTGGTAAGTTAAGGGGTGAGCTAATGAAAGCCCAATAAGTAATTCTCCTTTGCTCTGCCATGTGTACATGAATATGGAAAGCATCATCCATAAAAGAACTAGGATAAATGCAGATGTGCTAGCCAGTCAATGAATATAGAACTCAATATCAGATGATAGAAAATCAAATAATAAGGCAATGGAATCTGTCTGACTATAATCAACGCACTAAATATAAGCTGTGAAATCTTATGATCATTCATAATGATATAATATGATCAAACTATGATATCTAATAAGAGATACTGATAACAACAATATGGTTCATTTTAACTGAGGGCCCGGCTACCCTTTGAGCTAGTATTCAGATCCGCTCGGGCTATATGAATACTGCTCTGTGCACACTGTATAAAAATGATCTCTCAGCCAAGCACTAACCCGTCGGTTCAGTACTCGCCTCGCAGATCCCAGTCTAGCTGCCATTTTAAATACCACTTTTTATTCCGTTTTCTCGACCCGTAGGTCTAGTAAGCATCAGATGGAGTTTGTGACTGAGCACAAATTCGGCTACACTATAATATATCAAGATCATGCTAAATTCAATAAACAGTAAATGCAATAGCACTATCTCAGCAGCGAAATGAAACTGTTGCCTTAACAGGCCAATATAAACTGGGCTACTGAGATCTTGCCCCTTGAGGCCTATGTACAGAGCGTACAAAAATTATGATCAAGATATGCAACAGTCAATAAATACTTCCCACAAGATAAAGCAATATCAATATGGACTTGATAAACGTTCTAGTATACTCGAATACAATAGACAATATAAGAAAAACTGTTGACATGGCTGGGAATGTAACATAAACAGAGATCAGAGATTACTTACCTTTTTACTGTATCTGTCTAGAAGGTCAAACCGCCTTCTTCTTGTATCTGGGTATTCCTATGATTCAGGAAACCAATCTCAGTCTATATATATACATCTGTCTAATTCATGCTATTCATCAAATTTTATGCTTCTTTACTATTTTTATCTCTTTTACTAGAATAGACTTTACTATTGAATCCGGAATGTCGAACAAAGTCGATTTAGGCTTTCGCGGAATTCAATTTGGACTTCTGTACTGAAAAGGGCAAAATGGTCATTTTGCACTTTTACGGGTCTTTTATTTTTCGGGACCTTGTCTTGCTAAACGGACCTCACCATTGGTCTTAGAATGTCCGAGATAGTCGGAATACACTATTCATATGTCTAATTTGGACATCGTTACTGAAAAGGGTAAAATGGTCATTTACACTTTTATGGTTCTCACTTCTCAGGATCTCTTTTCATAAATCGGACCCCACGGATGAGTCCAGAATACTCAAGATAGTAAAAATTCACTATTCATTCATTTTAATCGGTGTCCCTTTGACTGCTTTTTGACTTAGGGGTATTTTCGAAATTTTCTATTTAATTAAATATCTTAATATTTAATTAATATTTTATTCTGGGGTCAAATCAAAATTATTAACAGTTGGGGGGTCAATTTGTAAATTTCATAAAGTTCTGGGTCAAATCTTAATTTCCAATTCTTCTATTCTAAATCAGAATAGCCAAACAGTGGCTAATCCTTAAACTGGAATAGGATATCCCCATCCCCCAAATTAATTTCAATTTCAATTTCTAAACCTTGTAGCCAAACACTCTTAATTCAATTTTAAAACATTTAACTTAACCTAAAACTGCACCGTTTTGATTACCCATTTAATTCGGTTGGGCCCTGACCCGGATCCAACCCGGATCCGTTTTCTGTTTTAACCCGAAATGCCCCACGACATTCCGGTTGTCTTCCCCATCACTCCGGTAGGGTTCCAGTGGTAACAGTCACCTTCTCCGGCGACGGCCACCGGATTTCCATTTTTCACCCCTTTTTAAATGCCATTTCCTTCCTTTCTTCCCCACGATCTCATATCTATCCTCCATTTCCCTCAAAACCTTCCCAATCTTCTCGAATATGGAGGTTAATAGCTCTAGCCGGTTCTCCGGTGAGCTAATTTTTCTTAACTTCATGCTCGGTTCTTGACTGTTTTGACTTATTTCTTTTTCTATTTTCTTTCTGCACCTCGTAGGATTATTTTAGGACCATTTAAACAAGGTGTCTTACATAAAATATAGATGGACCCGATTAGTATCCCATACTTGTAACTGTTGATTTCTCCCTCAACTCTACACTATTTTCACTGATTTTTCTTGCATTAAATTCCTGGTTTCATGCTTTATAAAACTCTATGATTTAAACTAAACAAATCATGCTTTAAAATTTAAAACAGAAACAAACCCACTTACCTAAAATTTCTGTTTTTCTCTTTGTGCAGGTTTCTCCTCTCACTTCTGTTCCTCTTGATCCACTTCTGCCTTTCCCTTTTCAATCATTTCCTTCTATTTTCCTCTTTAACTCACGGATGTATACATATATATATAGAACACTCACTAACCGACTTCTTTCTCTCTCCTCTTTCTCTCTCTATTCCTCTCCACTTGTAGCCTTCCTTGACCCAACTTTCTGCCCCATTTAATTTTTACTTTTTCTCTTTCTAAGAATACAGGTTTGCATTCAATTCATGTGGGATATTTGTGTATTATATGTATATAATATATTTACACACACTAACACACATCAACACACACACACACCTTGGCCGACACACACACTGCACTGACATGTTGTTGCTTGGCAGTTTCCTTTCTTGTTTCTTTTCTTTATCTCTTTTCTTTCTTTTTATATTCCAATACACATACATGCATATATGTATATAATATACTATATTATAATTATGTATAAATACATAATTTATACCTATCTTATACATATATATACTTTCATATATACATGTATATACCATTTTTTGAGCACATATACATACCTTGATATTTAATGAACTATGCATGTGTATGTACGTATGCATGCATGGGTTGCCTGCATACACGCTTTTTGAGGTAAGGTTTTGAGTTGTTCGTGTACTGCCCAACATTGACTGCTTAACTGTCACTATTCTTTTTCTAAAAACTGTATCGTTCATATGATAAAATGATTTAGAGCTCTAAACAGCTCGGGTACAACTGCTAGTACAATACCTGACCCGGTCTACCTCAGTATATGTGCCCTATCCCGGGTCGGGATATCACAGCCTACTTGGTAGTTTTTGGGTAACAAGACTCTTGCCCCACTTGGTCAAGGGTTCAAATCCCCTTGGCCTCACTTTTGGGCATTTTTCCACATTTTGGGCTTAGGCCCTATTTGGTTGGCGCAGAATTCCATTTTGGCTATTTTCTTAATATTTTCTTTTCCGTTGCTCCTTTTTCGACGCGACTTCTTCTGAGGGTTTCGTATTTTGGTTAGCCTCATTATCAAAAGCCTCGTGTCAGTTATTATTTATTTGTGGCCGTCATAGTTCGCTAATTCGAGTTTCCATAACATCATTTTGCCTAATTAATTGGTAATTAGGTTCGGACGTTACACCCTCATTTCTGATGTGCTTTATTATTTTATTGGTCTATCATGACCATCATAAGGTTCCCGATTAACTTCTTAATTATTATTTATGTCAGTTCTAATTAATAATTAGCAAACTAATTATTAATTAATCAGGGTTGGGGTGTTAGATGGACTTTGTGTCAGGGTTGCCAAAGACATCAAGAGGGAGTGATTCTATCTGGGTCATTGTTGACAGACTGATCAAGACAGCTCATTTCCTGGCAACGAAGATGACACAGGCCTTGGAGCGACTAGCAAAGTTGTACATCAAAGAGATTGTTAGACTTCGTGGAGTCCTAGTATCGATCATATCTGATCAGGATCCACGATTTGTATCCAGGTTTTTGAGAGGCCTACAGTGAGCTATGGGCATAGAGTTAAGTCTTAGCACAGCATATCATCCCGAGACTGACGAGCAGTCAGAGAGGACGATACAGACTTTAGAGGACTTGTTACGATTCTGTGTCATAGACTTCAAGGGGAGTTAGGAAGATCAGTTGCCACTGGTAGAGTTCACTTACAATAATAGCTTTCAAGCTAATATTGGTATGGCGCCATATAAAGCATTGTAAGGTAGGAAGTGCCGATCACCCCTGTGTTGGACAGAGGTGGGGGAGAGGAAGCTTTATGGGCCAGAGATAGTGGAACATACTACAGGGAGGATACAGCTAATCCGACAGTGTCTACTAGCGACTCAGAGCCGACAAAAGAGCTATACTAATGCTCACAGACAAGAGTTGGAGTTCGCAATAGGTGACTACGTATTCTCGAAGGTATCACCCATGAAGGGTGTAATGAGGTTTGACAAGAGGGGAAGATAGGGCCAAGATACATTGGACCTTTCAAGATCATGGGAAGGGTCAGGCCAGTAGCCTACCAGCTTGCCTTGCCTTTAGAGTTATCACATGTACACAGTGTATTTCATGTTTTGATGTTGAGGAAGTTTGTACAGAGTGCAGATCAGATAGTAGAGCACGAGCCATTAGACGTCCAAGAGAATCTGAGTTATATAGAGCATCTAGTGCAGATTCTAGACCGTCAAGATCAGGTTCTACGAAACAAGACTATCCCTTTAGTCAAAGTTCTATGGAAGAATCACCAAATAGAAGAAGCTACTTGGGAGCGAGAGGACGACATGTGCACCAAGTATCCTTAGTTATTTTCATCTTAGTAGTTATATTTTCCACCCTAGTATGTACTAAGTTTGGGGACAAACTTATTTTAAGGGGGAAAGAATGTAATACCCTGATCTGGGTTGGCACGTAGACCGAGGTAGATCGAGTTGGGTAGTGTGCCATCAGTTGTAACCCGAGTTGTTTAAGCACTATGTCATGATATCATATGTACTATACGATTTTGGAATGTGAATAGTATCAGTCATACAGTCAGTGTCGGGCGATGTCCGAGCAACCCAGAACCATGCCTCGTAATACGTACACGTACACATTCTCATGCATGCATACGTACACACATATGCATAGCCCATAAAATATCAGTGTAAGTATACGTGATTAGAAACTAGTATATACATGTATATATGAATATATATATATATGTATAAAATTTGTATAATTAAGTGTATATATATACATGTATACATAAAATAATATAACTACATGTATATAATATACAAATATCCTTATACATATATATATATATATATATTTATACACAGCATGCAAAGCATGCATACAAATGTGGGATTTGGAGTGTCGGCCAGAGGGTGAGGTATGTGTGTGTGTGTAGCAGTGTGTAATAGTGCATGTATATATAGCATATATGCATATTATATACAAATATCTTGAATTTAAATAAATTAGGAAAATAGGTGTCAGCCATCAAAAGACCAAGCCAAAAAGCAACCCTGAATCTCGGCAGAAATGGGAGGAAAAGAGAGAGAAATAACTGCTGCAAGTGAGGGGGGAAAGTGGATGAAAATTCCTATATATATAGAGTTGCTCATTTAGAGGAATTGAGAATCAGAAAGAAAGAAAATCAAAGGAAACAAAGGAAGAAGCTGAGAAAAGATTCAGAAGTAAACCAAGAAGGAAAGTGGGACTGAAAAAGAAAATACAGAAAAATAGGTATGTTATGCTAATTTTTGTTTTTAGTTATTAGAGGCATGATAATTAGTTTTAAGCATGGGAACCAATAGCTGAGTTTAAGAAATCATTTTACAAAAAAGAAACAGTAACATGGTGAAGAATCGAAGTAGAAATTTGAAGTTGCAGGTTCGAGTTTTGAAACCCAACCCTACCAACTTGTTGTTAAACCTAAATTTGAGAATGGAGACTTAAACCCCATGGTTAATATACCACAACAAAAGAAATACCAAGAGTTTTGGGCCAAAATGGCCATGAACGGCTGAGTTGCAGGTTTGAATATCAAACCCTTAACCGGACTGTTGAGCTCAAGTTGAGCTCTCAAATAAATACTAAAACCTAAGGGGTAATCTCATAAAAACAATGGAGTCGATAACAGAGAGAATCGCATCCAGAAAACTCATGAAAATGAAAAAAATAAAATTTTGCAACTAGGGCAACGGTCGGGGGAAGGGAGGAAGAAGGTGAACAGGAATGATGAAACGATGTTGTTTAGGTTTTATTGTACTCAATACCGTGTCGTTTAAGTGTATAGTTAATTTAAATTGAAAATGAAATTCGGCTGTTTGGCTGTGGGGTTACGAAATTATTTAATTAAACGCAATAGGGACGGGGATACGTTATTCCGGTTCTAGGGGTTAGCCGTTGTTTGGTCCAAGAAAATCAGGAAAAAATAGAAAGGGCGTAGCCCCTGGGGATTGAACCAATGGCCTCATGGAAGGAAGCCCAAGCCCAAACCACTTTGACTGGCAAACCCATGTTAAATGTGGTGGTTGTATGTATATATATATATATATATATATATATATATTATAGATATTCAATAGTTAAGGAAAACAAAAAGGGGCGCAGCCCTTAAGAATCGAATACGTGACCTCATGTGGCAAGGGTTCAACCCAAGCCACTTGGTTAGGCAAGCCCGTGGGAATAATTGGGCCAAAATATATATATATATATATAAATTATGTTAAATTAATTAAATTAATTTAATAAATAGAAAAATAATACAAAGTCCAAATTTAACTAGTGATTAGTGTATTTTGACTATCTCGAACATTCTAAGACCAATGGTGGGGTCTGTTTTGCAAGACGAGGCTCCAAAAAATAAAAGACACATAAAAGTGTAAAATGACCATTTTTCCTTTTTAAGTACAAATGTCCGAATTGAGTTTCGCAAAAGCCTAAACTGACTTTATTCGACGTTCCAAACTCAATAGTAGAGTCTATTTTAGTAAAAAAGAAACTTATAGCATAGAGGCATAAAATTTGATAAATAGCATAATTCATGTAGCGATAAACTGAGACGTATTTTATGAATTTTAGAAACACCAAAGGGCAAGGAAAAGATAGTTTAGATCCTTCTATTTTATAAATAGTAAAAGGTAAGTAAAATCCAATCTCTGCATGTGTTACTTTCCAAGCCATGTCAATAGTTCTTATACATATTGCTATTTGTATTCTATACATACCAGTATTTATTTAGCCACATTGATATTGCCCTATCATGTGGGAACCAATTATTGATTTCTATATATGTCTCGATCGTGATTGTACACTTGTGCATGGATTCTTTTTTGTATACTTGTACCTAGGGCCGTAAGGGCCAGACAGTTATATTCGAAGCAGTCTAGTAACCATAGCCTCGAAAACTATCGTTACGTCAAATTGCCTAGAACCAGTTATGATTCCACTATACTCTTCGTGGAAGATAACATGATCCTGACTTGTGCTCAGTCACACCTCCATCTGATGCTATTTATGACCTTCGGGTCCAAGTTTCGAGTGGAACATTTGCTACGTCGCTATGCGAGGCATGGGACGTGGAGTCACATTGTATATACAGAATAGTATTCATATAGCCTGAATGGAACTGAATATGAGCTCAGGGGGATTTTTGGGCCCCACTAGTGCATCTCTTAATTTTGATATCACGATCCTTTATTGTTGATTTCATAGCTTGATCATGTTATATTATTATGATTGATCATGAGACTTTACAGCTTTTAGTTGAGTGCTTACATTTCATACTTGATGTAGCTCATGACTGTAGCAGTATGACATTGTTAGCTTAGCAGATTTATTTCCTTATCATTTGACTTCTATAATTTGATATTGAGTATATATATTCATTGACTGGCTTGCACTCTTTTATACACTTGTACACATGGCAGAGTAAAGGACTACTTACTGAGTTTTCATAGCTCAAATAGATACTACTTTTGACTTTTTAGGCATAGATCTCGAGAACAGACCATAGAGCCTAATAGCTAGGAGGTAGACATTTCTTTTGAAGTTGCAGTGTAATATTTAGTATAGTCTTGTAGCTTTCCCATTTCATCCACGTCTTGGGGATGAACAGTTGTTAAAGAATTTTGTATTTCGTATTTTGAGAACATTATATATATCACATGCAGCTTTTATTTATTTAATTGTTTAAGTCTTCCATTATTTAGTTATTGCATGTTAGTAGCACTGATTGTGTAGCAAGTTGAGACCCTTGGTTCGACAACAGTGTCGAATCGGGTTCGCGATTCGAGATCCGCATAGGTGGGTCTCGGGTTGTGACAACTATCATGCCATTAGTGTCATTCTCCATTTCGCTACCTAATGGTCCACAATACCACTGCATGCAATTAAAATTTCTCATTCTTAAAAATGTCGTATACCTCTACTCCAACCTCCCACAATTCGTTCAACTTGTCCACTAGAGGACACAAGTACGCATCAATTTCATTACCAAGAAACTTCGACCTTAGAATAAGCAACGACATGAAGATAAATGGTTCTTTCATACATTTTCATGGAGGTTGGAGTCGGTTCTCTGTCAAGTCTATATGCTTTATTTAATTTTTTTTTTCAGGTCATTATGCAAAAGAAATCACATGAAATGGTTAAGAAATGAAAGAGAACTTTGGAGTAGCAGGTTAGGATAATTTTCGGGTTTCATAAGTTTTATGTGTAAAACTATGTTTAAATGGTGGGAAATTATTTATACTAGATGCAGGAAACAAATGGGAGTGATTTGAGTGTAAAACAGTAGGAAAAAGATGGGAAAAAATAGGAAAGTTCAGTCGGCCAGAATCTGGGTTCCATGGCTGGAAGAACTGATCAGGCACCGGAGAACCAGTTGGGTTGGGGCTGAGATATACTTTAAACAGTTGCTTAATGTCCTAGGATTGATTTCATGGAAAAATAGGGGAGTTTGGGCATTGGGAATGGGATAAAACAGTTGGGTGGCGCGGTTTTCCGGTGACCGGCGTTGGCCAAGTCACTGGAGGGGGTGACCGGAAGGTCGAGGAAGGTGATGGAGGTGTTGGGTGTTGTTGGGCCTGTTTCATTTTAAATACCTTTGGGACTGTCTAAATTTTCTTGCTTGGGCCTGTTTTAAAAAAAATTAGCCATGGACTTTTAGAATTAAATGTTGGGCCTAAAGGGGGTTGGGCCCAATCGTCACAAATCAAAAAAAAAAAAAAAGAGAGAAATATGAAAAAGGGGGGGAACAGTACACAGAATTGCGGTTAACAGGAATCGAACACAGGAGGTCATAGTTAGGGAGGTGGCACGCTGCCAACGTGCCACCCATTTCTCACCCGCTACATTATGCAACTGATATATATATATATATATACACACACAAATTACACTTTATTCTATTTAATTAATTAAATTAAATGGCCCGAAATGGCCCGAAGCCCAAATAAGACAAGTCATATATGTTTTCTAACTATCTTGGACCTCCTAAGACCAACGGTGAGGTCCGTGTTACGAGACAAGGCCCCAAAAAATAAGAGACTCGTAGAACCCTTGAAAATTACTAAAAATGCCCCCGAGTTAAAAAGCCGTCAAACGAATTCCGAATTGAATAAAAGAATAGTGAAATTTTATTATTTCGAGCATCCCGGACTCAACTGTGGAGTCTGATTTGCAAAAAGAGACCTCGAGAATTGGAAACCCGTGAAAGGTGCAAATGATCGTTTTGCCCTTTCTAGTACAAATGTCCAAATTGAATTCTGCGAAAGCCTAAACTGACTTTGTTTGGTGTTCGGGATTCAATGGTAGAGTCTAATTAAGTAAAAGAGATACCAATCATAAGGAGACATAAAATTTGATGAATAGCATAAATTCAAATGAATATAAACTGAGATATAATTATGGGTCTTAGGAACACTGAAGGGAAAGGAGGAGGTTGTTTGATCTCTTGGACAGATACAGTACGAGGACTGAGTTATTCACAAGCTGATTAGACTACGTAGTGGACACGACTTCTTAGGGTTGAGATAACCCGATCAGGTATGGTACTTTGCTAAGTAAGGAATAGGATTAAATTAGGAATGACTTGCATGTTGATTGAATGATTATTATGCTTACCTGATGATAGAAAATCACGTAGGGAATGTTTGCTTTGAAATAGAACCTAAAGTGATTGATTCGGCACTTATGTGTTTCCTGTTATCCCATGGAGATATGATTTCTTCTGTGTGTTGGTGCTGTGCTTGATTTACGTTTTTGGAGAGATGTTGAGATTGTGAACACATAATTTGAGTATGTATTTACGTTGATTATGTATTGCGTACATTCATGTGGAGGTGGTTTTATTATTCGGATGTTATGGATGATTAAGCTGGATTATATTGTGTATATTGCCATCATATTGTATGAATGAATAGGGAGGCATGTAGAAATGAATGTACACTTGCACATGCCACGCCTTAATTTTGTTCCTTGCATTAGTATTGTATCATACCAGCAGTTGAGCTGACCCATTCATGGGAACCATATTTCAGATGACACTCCCAGCACCTGAGACTTGAGGAAGTCTAGCCGAGCGGAGCAGATATGACCTTAGGTAGATATTTGGCCTTGGGGCGTGTTTTGTGATGTACGGGCTTAAGCCTATGACATGTTGTATACGTATTGACAGAAATGAATAGATATATGCTTATGGTTGTATATCGACAGAAGTGAACGTATGTATCTATTTAATCGTCTTCGATTGTATCATGGTTGTATATTTAATTGTCTTTGGATTAGATTAGTTCTTTTAGATGGCCTTTTCTTTTCTTTTATTTACTTTTAGTTTCGTTCCCTCGTGCCCTGGGTTCGTTCTCGATCAAGGAAATTCAAGGCGTGACAAGAATGGTGTTGAAAGGGTGGAAAAATGTTTTCTTTGGTGTACGGGAAGAGATTCTCATCAAATATTACATGCCTTGAGACATAGAATTTACCAGTAGATAAATCAAGGCATTTGTAACCTTGATGACCAAGACTATAGCCAATGAAAAGACATGTTTTGGAGCAAAATTTCAGCTTGTGTGAATTGTAAGAGCGTAGATTAGGCCAACATGCGCAACCAAAAACACGCATAAAGGAAAAATCTAGCATGCGATTATAAAGAATTTCAAATGGAGATTTTTACTTTAAAACAGGTGTTAGTAGCCTGTTTATGATGAAAGTTACAGTTTGGAAGGCTTCTTCCTAGTAAGGCATGGGTAAATTGGAGTGTGCTAACATGCTTAACCAACCTCAACAATGTGATGATGTTTGCGCTCTATAGAACCTTTTTTTTTTATGAGTGTAAGGGCATGGTAGTCTATGATGTATTCTGGTTTATTGAAAATAATTGTGTAGACGTCGAAACTCACCTCCCAAATCAGATTGGACAGATTTAATTTTGCGTTCAAAGTGTTTTTCAACATATGCTTGAAATTGAAGAAATATTGATTCAACGTCGAATTTGAGTTTTATTGGAAATAACCACACAAACTTGGAATAATCATCAAGAAAACTAACATAATATTTAGCACCATTAGTAGAAACAACTGATGTTGGTCCCCATAAATCGGTAAAAATTAAATCAAAAGGATAAGAAGAAACATTAGAAGAGGACTTAAATGGAAAGTCATGACTTTTTGCCATTTGACATTCGGGGCACACTGAGTGTTTTTTATTGGACTCGACTGGAACATTGATGGATGAGAGGACTTTATTGACAACTGGTGTGGATGCATGTCCAAGACGACGATGCCAATCACGATGAGAGACACGAATGGTAGAGAAAGCTTACGGATGGCGAGACTGGGATATAAACTGGTAGAGTCCATTAATGAGATGGCCTTGATGATGGACCTTCCCCGAGTGATCCTTCACAAGAAAGAATTTGTCATAAAACTCAAAATAGACATGATTATCAATACAAAACTTTTGGATAGATAACAAGTTCTTATGAATTTCAGGAACTAGAAGCACTTGATTAAGAACAAATATAGAATTAGACATAGAAATTTTAGAGGAACCGGTCTTTGAGTTTTTCAAACCTTGGCCATTGCCTACTTGAACCTGATTAGTACCTTGATAGTCATCATTCCGAAGGTTCAGATTGTTGAGATCATTAGTGACGTGATGTGTGGCATCAGTGTCAGCATGCCATTCGGTATCCCAAGTGCCGGTAAGAGCAGCAACCATAGCTTGTTTATTTTCTGGTTTTGGATCCTAATAAGATAGATCAAACCGAAAATAGCATTTCCGAGCGGAGTGTCCTGGTTTATTACAAACTTGACGGATTACTGAATTGTGATCAGTATTACGTGTGGTATTGTTGTAACTAGCACGATTGGAACGACCCCGTCCCTTAAAGCCGCCTCTGCCACAATTTTGAGATGGATTGTATTGTCGGTAGACAACATTGACAGAGGTGGGTTGAATGGGAGATGACATCTGGTGGCGAGAAAGTCTGGCTTATATGGTGAGCAAAAGCGAGTAAACTTCCTCCATTGTTATCTTGGCAGTGCGAGCCGAGATTGAGGCAATAAAGCTATCATATTCGTGGCCTAATCCTGCAAGAACATAGGTGAAGACATCTTCAAAACTCATAGGTTGTCCTGCAACAGCTAATTCATCAGTGAGTTTCTTAATAAAGAGAAAATATTATGTGGCAGACTTGCTGCCTTTTGTTGTTGTTGCTAGTTGGGTGCAGATCTGCACAATTCGTGCACGTGATCGGAATGAAGAATTTTCATCCAAAGTATGCCACACAGCAGATGAAGTAGTATGAGTTACTACTTGAGCAAGCACTCTTTCAGTAAGAGAAGACGTGAGGGTACTAAGGATAAGATTATCCTGACGCATCCAATGAGAGTAGGCAGGATTAGGTGTTTCTGAGATGACATGAGTTTCTGGATGGGAAACAGAGACGAATTTAGGAGGTTTGGGAATGGTGCCATCAAGATATCCAAAGAGGTCTTAGCTAAGAAAATATGGCACCATTTGTGCCTTCCAAAGAATGTAGTTATCGAGGCTAAGTTTGATGGTTACGATGTTAGACATAGTGAGAACAGAGGGGGATTGAGAGCGTTGGATATTAACGGTGGTGGACGAATCAGAAGAAAAGGAAGACATGGCTTGTAGACATTGGTCTGATACCATGTAAAATAATACACGATAGAGAATATTTGAATGAATTCTGTATTGATTGAATTGCAGAGCTTGTAGTTTACAACAGTGTATATAAAAACAAATGTAACGGATTTCCTGAATATTTGCAACACATGAACATAATTTAAATGTCTATACAGCTATAAAATTATCTCTAAATTTCAGCAAGAATCTCATGGAATAATTGCTGTGTTTATCTTCGGTTATATGCAAGTATAGCAGACTTGATTTCCTAGTCCTTGGCAGGATCTTTACTAGAATAATTCTGTTGATCTTCAGCAATGATTTCAGATGAAATCATTTGATCTTCTACATTGGTCAATGATATGATCCACCACTTGCCCCAAATTTTAAGTAGTCAGTGACTCTGTCATAATTCCTTGTTGCTGAAAATCGAATGTTGGGTGAAGTTGTTGCAAATGCCAGCTTTTGGTTTCTTTAGTCTAGAAACTCTGATCCGTATCTGATTAATGTTGGTTTGTTGAGGAGAGTATGCTTCGAGGTGATTCATTCTGGTGCCTTTTAAGGTGATCCCTTTTGAGGTTTGATTTTGGCAGTGGTGCTGCAAATGATTTGGCCAGAGGCAATATGCCAACCTAGTTGGGATGTTGCTCTCTTGGTCTGATGCTTATAGCACTCCCTTTCACTTTATATCTCTCTCTCTCTCTCTCTCTCTCTCTCTCTTTATTGTTGTTCTTTGTGTACCCCTTGTACTCTCTTTTCATCAAGAAATTTCTTCTTCGCAGATCAAAAAAAAAAAACTATGAACGATCAATCTTAAGGTAAATTACCCACATAAAATATTAATTCAATGTATTAAAATTATCTTACGTATATTCAGAGAATTTTATTTAGAGTTTTCAAGCTATCAATATAGTCACTCATATTTGCAAAGTTTGATAGGGAATTTTGTGTTTGAAGTCTACTTTCTTAAGTGTCATGTTAACACTGAGACCAAGGGCGTATGTACATTGAGACCATCACAACACATACTATCTAATGTGGTGTGATATAATGCTATCCTTATCGTAAAATTTTTACGTAATCTCTTTACCTGTCGATGTAGTTGTTCGGGTGCTAGTTAATACAACCTCTTAATATGTTCGAATGTCAGTCAATGAAGCCTCTTAATGCTAGACAATGAAGTGTTAACTAGCATTCCTAAAGTAGAGAGGCTGCATTCTCTAATACCGAAAGGCTACATTTCTTAGCATTCGAACAACAGCAAGTAAAGAGATTTTGTAAAATATCATGGTAAGAATAGTATTATTACAAAATTATATGATTTTCCTTGTTCTCCACAAATTTAGGAAGTTTGTGGAGTTTGGAAGACAGCCGTCAGACAAAGTCTCACCAAATAATCACTCCCAAGTGTGTCCATGAATATGATTATCTAGTCAATGGAAATGATTTTCCCAGAAATTTACTGCGCTTTCCCCCAAGTATTAACTCTAGGCTTCCCATGTAAAGGTTTTTACACAGGGTAGAGTTTCCAGTCATATTCTGCCTAGATAGTAGATACCCTGCATAATATCTAATTAAAATTTTATAAATCAAAAATTGATCTTACATTAGCAGATGATAACAACAGTTTGATATAAAACCACCCAAATTTGAAAAACAACCTCCCACTTTCACAGAATTAAAGGTGGGCAGTAAAATGATGGTCCAGTAAGAAGTGAGCAACCAATTGTTGATAGTAACATATATTGAAGTGTTCAATTAACATACATAATACATGACATCCTACTTAAAATTTACCCCTGGAACCAGTCAGTCTTGTAACACATATTGAAATGTTGTCATCTTCTGTCTTAGTCATTTGCAGTAGCATCCTTTGGACTCTCCTGTTTAGTCCTAGTATGTGAAAAGTAAACTCTTTTATTGTAATTTGTAATAGAAACATATCTGCTTTAAGCGGAGGGGGTAAAAATATTCAAATTCTGCAGTTCATCTTCATACTCCATATTTTACAAATGGAGCATCTCCACATTCTGATGATCCTCCTTCTGTACTTCCCAATTGTTCTGTATTGCAGCACAAACAAGGTGGGAGCTCTTGATTCCAACACGGACAGAGAAGCACTTTTACACTTCAAAAATATGGTTTATGATCCTCGAAAGGCTCTTTCTGGGTGGAATTCCAGTTCCTCCCACTGTACTTGGTTCGGCGTCTCTTGCACCAATGGTGATAACAGAGTCAGCTCGCTCAGCCTTGCAGGACTTGGGCTTTCTGCTACCGCCATACCTTCTCAACTCTCCAACCTCTCTACTCTCACAGTACTAAACCTTTCCCACAACTTATTTTATGGCCAAATTCCAGAAGAATTTTCCCAGCTAACTCTCCTTCAGAGTATTATTCTAGGAACAAACTCCATTAATGGTACAATCCCGGTTGGTCTCTCTCAATGCTATGGTCTTAGAGTGATTCATTTAGAGAATAACCAATTGACAGGAAACCTTCCATCTGAACTTGGCAATCTGTCAAGACTAGAAGTCCTAGATGTCTCCATGAATAATCTTACCAGTATAATCCCTCCTACATTTGGAAATCTCACTTCTCTTTCTTTTCTTGCCCTAGCAAGAAACCAGTTAGTTGGCAGCATTCCAAATTAATTGGGTTTCTTCCAAAACCTTTATACTCTTCAGCTCTCTGAGAACCAATTCACAGGCAAGATCCCAAATTCTATCTTCAACATGTCTTCATTGGTTTGACAGATAATGACCTTTCTGGAGAACTACAAACTGATATCTGGACCAGCCTGCAACAAATTTTCTTGGCTAATAACAAACTGGATAGTTTTATTCCGGGTTCTTTATCCAATGCCTCACAAATTCAACAGCTCGACTTGTCTTCAAACAACTTGCAAGGGACCCTTCCTTTACTTGGTAACATGAAGAATCTTGTCAAACTGAATCTCGGCGTGAATAATCTCTTTTCTACTACTGAGCTGAATTTACAGGTAATGAACTCCCTCTCAAATTGTACTCAGTTGGAGTATCTCATGCTAAATTCCAACAGACTAGCTGGTGAACTTCCAAGTTCAGTTGCAAATCTGTCAACCAATCTCAAAGAGTTCTGTCTAGATGATAATTTTCTATCGGGAAGGTTCCCCCAAGGATTTGAGAGATTTCAAAATCTCATGGCCTTGCCTATACATAAAAATTCATTCACTAGTGAGATACCAAGCTCCATAGGAAAACTTCGCAACTTCAGGTATTTACGGCGCAAGGAAACAGGTTCTCTGGACCAGTTCCGGAAATATTTGGTAATCTTACAAGATTATATTTTCTTACATTGGGATATAACCAGTTCTCTAGTAGAATTCCAGTGACTATATGAAAATGCCAGCATTTAGAAACACTGGGTCTGCCAGGAAATAGGCTAGATGGAAGCATACCCAAGGAGATTTTTGGGCTTCCAAATCTAAGAAATTTCTATTTGGCACAAAACATTCTAAGTGGTTCTCTGCCCCTCGAAGTTGGTACCTTGGCACAGCTTGAAGCCTTGGATGTTTCCAATAATATGTTGTCAGGAAATATTCCAACAACAATTGGTTTCTGCTTAAGTCTGAGTAATCTCTCCCTGGCAGGAAACAAATTTGTTGGCTCAATACCAGTGTCTGTAATACCCCGACCCGAAAATGTCGAGTAATGTGACATGTATTACGAGGATACGAAGATTAGTACAAGATGATACATTTAAGAAAATAATTAATTTTTAAAGTAATTAATTATTTTAAATATAAGAGATAAATTGTAACAACTAATATATATAATTAAATGCAAAAATATATACTATATGAATAATTGTAACTTTAAATATATATATATATATATATGTATATATAATTATACATGAATGTATATATATATGAGTGTGTGTATGCATGCATGCATGTATGTTAAAATATGTATATATGAAATGTATGTATATTATATATGGAATAAGAGGGCATGCTATTGTCCAAAGTGTACAAAAGTGAGTGTGTGTCAAAGAGAGGTGTGTGTATTATCCAAGGGTATTAGGGTTGAACCATGTATATATACATATATATATGTAAGTCAAACACCACACACACACACAACCGACCACTCAATGGCCTGCCCAACAGTGGCAATTCAGACCCACTCATGAAGAAGCCTGAAATTGGCTAACCCAAATGGAGGGGCAATCAGATTTGCCATGATTCACCTTTCTTTATACAAGTATGCATGGTGCTTGTACACACACACACACAACCAACCGAGAGTGAGGGAGAGATTGAAGGAGATTCTAGGACATTCAGAAGTGGGAAGCAAGGAGCAAAGGAGAGAGAAACAGTTTGGAACAAGGTAAACCCACAAAACACTTGAATTTCTCTCTCTAGAATTTCTATACGTATGAACTGTTTTAAGCCTTGATTTAGTGTATATAATGTTTATAGCATATTTAAACAATGATAAGCATGAAATTCCAACCTAAAACACCTTAGAAACATCAGCCATACACAAGGCAGCCATTGAAGACCTTGCTTGAAGCAGGTCTGAAATGATTTCCTCTAAACCCTATTTGGGTTATCAAGACTTCAAGTAGACCTCATGAGCATCCCAAAAAACCTATACCCGCGATCAAAAACCACAAGAAAAGGCCCCCAACCATTGACTTGCAGGTTACGGGTTTACAACCCAAACCCTTAAACTCTCATTTAAATCAACATCTAAGAATAGGAATTGAATCCTCATGAAGAGGGGATCAAAA
The DNA here is from genome assembly GCA_008638375.1 of Nyssa sinensis. Lineage (NCBI taxonomy): Eukaryota > Viridiplantae > Streptophyta > Magnoliopsida > Cornales > Nyssaceae > Nyssa > Nyssa sinensis. The sequence goes on from CM018038.1 coordinate 18,517,487, forward strand.
TAAGCCCAACCTCACTAAAAATGATGAAGAAACGAGCATGAACCATGGAATTACAGGTTCGGATTATCGTGGCTTAAACCGAGCTTTTGAGCTACATTCGAATCTCCAAATGAATGCCAAAACACTCCATGATCTTTTAGGAACGTTTTGAAGTGAAAACAGTAGGTCTTGGGTTAGCCAAAATCCACGAAATAGAAAAAAATGGAAACCTGCAACTAGGGCAACACGGGGGAAGAAATGAGGAAGAAGACAGTGAGTTGGCTCGGTCTTTTAGAATTTCCGTGTCAACTCGGACGCGTGGCAGCCTCTGGGCTTGCCACCGAATTAGTGGGGCGACGTTGTTTAGGGCTTAGGTATATATATATATATATATATATATATATATATATATATATATATATATATATATATATGTATGTATACGGTTAAGGTTTTAAAAGAAAAGGGGGGGAATCTCGGTCAGTGGGGTTCGAACCCCTGACCTCACGTGCCCACGCGCCCGTCCTTTCCACTCGGCCACGCATGCGCGTGTGTCACATATGGGGCAATATTTATATATATAATATATATAAAATAAATCAGAAAATAAAAAGGTGCATTGCACCTGGTGGGACTCGAACTCGGGTATATGGGGAGGGAGGTGACACGCTGGCCAGCGTGCCACCCTATTCAACCTGTCACTTATTCCCCTTTAAAAATATATATACTACATTTATAATTTAATTTAATTAAATGAAATTAATTAAATTAAATACTCCAAAATGGCCCGATGTCCAAATGAGATGAGTTATATATGTATTTCTACTATCTCAGACCTCCTAAGTCCATTGGTGAGGTCCCGAAAAATTTAAAGACCCGTAAAAAATATCAAAATGACTAAAATACCCCTGCCTCATAAATGAGTCAAACGAGGTCCAAATGAAATAATTAAATAGTGGATTCTAACTATTTCAAATATTCTGAAGCCAATGGTAGGGTCCGTTTCACGAGGCGGGACTCTGAAAAATTTAGACACGTTAAGGTATAAATTACCAAAATACCCCTAACATGTCCCAAGCCGAATTAAATTCTAAGAAAGCCTAAACTGACTTTCTTCGACGCTCTGGACTCAATAGTAGAGTCTATTTGACCAAAAAGAAAAGTCTAAATAAAAAGACATAAAATTTGATGAATAGCATCTGTTAGATGACTAAGAACTGAAATATTGCCAAAGTACTAAACTAAGGCAATGAAATACGAAAACACACGACACGTAAATATGTGAAGTAAATAACTTTAAGTTAAAGTTAATGGAACTCCCAGAAGAGTATAAAATAAAATAAATTTAATTCCTAATACATTAAGATGTGTCATAGGTTAAGAATGAGTGCGTAAGAAATTTATGAAATCGTGTTAGGATCTAATACGATCTAAGCATAAGCTAAGAAGCATCAGTAGGAGATGTTTGAAGTGAATGTGAAGTTAATGAGGTTATTTATGAATTGTTCTTAGGAACTACAAAGGAAGTGGGAAAGCGCATTATTAGCACTAACCCTAAAGGACCAAGGTGAGTAATCTTGCATTTGAAGTGGAGGCTTTAACTCCACGGATTTCAACGGATGTTTTTAAGTTCAAGATATTTACAGCATTGATATATCAAATTCAGTATTCATGATTTCTGTTTTCTTAAATATTCTGCTATGACATGCTCCACGATTATTTATATATTTATATTCGTAAATGTTTCCTTTTCAAAATAGTTAGCATGTCTGATTTCCTCAAATATTTTAAATTTGATTATTGCAAGTATTGAAGCATCACTGCAAAAGTTATACGTCACATGTTTTAAATACTCATAAAGGCTTTTATATAAAAGTCATATGACAAATGTTTTGCAAGATAAATAATAAGCACATAGGTAGTGTTGTGAGTTGTACGAAACTCAACGGACCTATCATGTGCATCATCACATAGGTAGTGAGTAGGGTCGTATTGAACCCCGCGGATCTATCATGTGAAATGCCCGGTAGCAGGATCTAATCCCCCAAGCAAATGAGATATCTCAACGTATACGTAAAATGGGAGTCTGGTTCAAAACAGATTCCACCTAATTAGAGAGAAAATATGACAAACGATTTTGGAAATGGAAGCAGGTTTTACCCCCCATTTTCACTATACATGTTTACATGATTTTAAGTTACATGTTCTGAAATACACATACTCTTTTATGAAAATATATGTTCTAGCTTGAATACCTTGAATGTTTCAAAGCTACATATTTTAAGAATGCATGTTCTCTATGTTCAAGTATACGACCAATTGGTAGTTGAGTATTTTAAAAACTCTCATGTACGAAACCTCTACCAATTGAAAACCCATGACAGATGTAGGAATTACTCATTGGGCTTTTCGAAGCTCACCCCATTCCCCAACATTTTTCAGGTGATGATCAAGGTTGGACACTTGCTCAATTTGGGGAGCAATGAATGGCAACTCCAGTAGGTTCTTGGAGATATTTTGGTAGTAGTAGGACCCATCATCAGTCAAACTTTTGTAATGGAAATTTTTGGACAATTATGTACTTAAGCCCGAGGGGCACTTGGATATGTACTATGTAAAAATCTTTAGTTAATATTATTATGCTCTGATTATTATATTTATGTGTACCGCTATGAAGAGCGGTAGTATCAGACGGATATGCGGCAGATGTTTTATTTTAAAAGAAAAGAAAAAGGTTTTTCAAGCTTCCGCAACCACAGGTCGCATCGCTGTCTGATATTGTTGCTTATGTATGAGCCTTGTCCCGAGGCCTTCGGGTCTCGGGGCGGCGGTCGCGATCCGGTAATCCGCATAGGGTGGGTTTCGGGTCGTGACAGTGTCCATGGGGAAATTAGTAGCACTGAATAGCTTGGATATCTCTTCTAACACTCTTTCTGGTCAAATTCCCATAGAATTAGAGAATCTTCGAACTTTGAAGTACCTGAATTTGTCATTCAATGACTTGGAAGGACAAGTTCCCACCAAAGGCATCTTTGCGAACTTTAGCTGGGATTCCTTCCAAGGAAATGAAAGGCTCTGTGGCAGTGACCAGGAAGTTGCAGGAAGGCTGAGAATCTCTACATGTTCTGCAGAAAAGAAATCCAATAAGAATGTCTTATTGAAAATATTAATACCAGTGGCCATCTCCATAATACTTGTCGCGTCAATTTTCTTTTTCATATGGGCATTGATCGCTCACAAGCAGAGATCAAACAGAGGAGGTTTCACATATCCACCTCTCAAGGGGTCAACACATATGATCTCTTACTCAGAAATCTGGCATGCTACAGATGCTTTTGCAACAGAAAATTTGATAGGTGGAGGAGGCTTTGGATCTGTCTACAAGGGAACATTCAGCAGCAGAGAAGATAGAGGCAACACCACACTAGCAATAAAGGTTCTTGATCTTCAACTTAGCAAAGCAGGTAAGAGTTTCAATGCAGAATGTGAAGCTTTGAGAAATGTTCATCATCGGAACCTTGTGAAGGTTTTTACTTCTTGCTCTAGCATTGATCATAAAGGAGCCGAATTCAAAGCCCTGATTATGGAGTTCATGACTAATGGCAACCTGCATCAGTGGCTATATCCAGATGACATTGAATCCAGATCAACTCTGACCTTAACCCAGAGATTGAGTATTGCCATAGATGTAGCTTCTGCCATGGATTGCCTGCACCATGATTGTGATCCACCCATTGCCCACTGTGATTTAAAACCTGGAAATGTGCTATTAGATGATGACATTTGAGGTCATGTGGGAGATTTCGGATTGGCAAGGTTTCTATCAGATACATCATCTCAGAATGAGAGTAGCACAATAGGGCTAAAAGGCTCAATTGGTTACATTGCTCTAGGTACATCTTTACATTTTTTATTAATTATGAAATTTTAATTATAAATATTATATATACTAATATGATCTCTTGTCTTGTCATTAGAATATGGTTTAGGCAGCAATGTTTCAATGAAAGGCGATGTTTACAGTTTTGGGGTTTTGCTGCTGGAGATTCACAGGAAAGAAACCCATTGATGAGATGTTTCAGGAAGGATTGAATCTGAATAAATTTGCATCAGCAGTGGAAGAGAAACATATTCTGGAAATTCTTGATCCAAGGCTTGTTAATGAGAATGGGTATTCAGATAACAACCCCAGGAATAGTTCTTTAAGTGACACTGAGAATATCAGCAGCCCCGTTAGCAGCAACGCAATCAATAACTGGGATAGTAGAAGTGAAGAGTGTCTGGCAGCTGTGATAAGAGTTGGTTTGTCATGTGCTGCTCATTTGGTTGAAGATCGTTTAACCACGAGAGAAACCTTGAAGAAGTTGCAAGACATTAGAGCATATCTGCAGGACAAGTGAGATATATGATCTGAGATATAGTTTGTATATTCATACTTCAGAAGAAAAAAAGAAAAGAAAAGAGGAACCAATAGAACTTTAAGTTTCTAAAGCTGTAAATTATTTAATTAAAGCTGTGCGTTGTAGATATAATTTGCTTTGCTTGTTTAAATTCATATAGTTTTACTTTGTATGCTTTTCCATGTGCAGTTGTATATATAGTCTTTTCCTTGATTTATTATTAATCACTAGAACATTACTAATATCGTCCTTCACATTGAAGGAAAAATTATGGATTATTTGCTCTAGCTCTGTTTTTTAGAGGCTAAGCTTATTGTGATAATCCTGGAATTGGACATAATGATCTGGTAATTTGGATCAACACTGATCTTTGCACACTGATATTGGGTTGGCTATTGTTCAGTTGGAATGTGCTTGCTCTCAAACAACTGGTCTTGAAATTGATTTCTGATAGTATTTATTAATGGTGTCTAATTTTCATATTTGGAAGGACAGATGGTTTCCCAAATCTGTAGCTTTCAGTAGCTCTTAAGTTCCTAATTTGGTTGAAGTATAATTCTAATCTGAAGATTATCAGTAACCAGAAGCTGTTCGAGTGGTTGAAAGCATTCCCATCCAATTTTAAGGTTGCAAGGATAGATTTATTTGGCCCCTTACTGCATCAGTAGAATACAAGTAGCTATCAAGTTGTCAAGCCTAAGCAATCTTTTCCCAAGTAATTTAAAGCTAGTTCATCCTTCTTTTTTGCACCTGAACTATGGAACTGATCCAAAAGACAAAATGTTTGTTTGGAAAGCTTGCCATGGTGCTTTGGCTTCTAGAGAAGATTTTTATTAAAAAAAAAAAAATAGTGGTTGAAAAAGCCTTATTGCACATTATGCAAGAACCAGTTAAGAAACAGTGGAGCATATTTTGCTACTTTTCCCTTGGACTAGAAATGTATGGAATGGTAGCCATCTTCAGCTTATTATCTTTACTCATAATATCACCAGACACTAAACCATCTCTGCCGAACCTGTAAGATATATAATCTCATATATATATTAATGCTGCACTTTTCGGCTCGCAATAAGTATGGACTCCGTGACCTGTAGAACACTCAGAAAGATGATCAGAGGACCACCGGGTTGGCTCCGGCGGTAGCCGCTCCGATGCTTAAGTAAGTAAAAGAATTGAAAGATTGTATTGAAAGCCAAAGAATGAGCATCAGTTTGGCGCCGTCTGTGGGAAACGACTAATCTCCAAAGTGCTCTACTCATAAAACTCATCTCTTTCCCCACCGGTAAACCATGGCACCAAATCTCCGACCACGACAGAATACTCAGAATTCGCAAAACGCTCAACGTCAGCCGCCTGCTCCCCGCACAAGGGGGCCAGCGGCCAATCCTATACGACAAGAGATCGAAGCAATAAAACGACACAATGAACTGGTGCAGGAGCAGTTGCTTACCATCACTAGAACACTGGCGACACTTACGCAGAACCAAGCGACGGGTTCTCCTAGCCCTCCGGTCAACTTCGCTGCAGGAACGCAACCTCCTGTTGCTACAGAGAACGAAGAACTTCATGCACAGGCTCCAACTAACCAGCCTGGGCACCCCTCAGGCGTTCCTCGCGCTGGCCAAGATCCCCAGCCATCAACAGTCCCTGGCTGGGGAACATCCGCCTTCATCCCCGACATCTATTACCGGAGCAATACTCGAGCCCCTACTCCAAGGGCCTCGGGAGCACACCCGGCACCGCAGGAGCCTCCTCATGCAGCACCAAACCCTCCGGTTCGGAATCCTCCTCCGTCCGAAGGGCGTAATCAACCCTACTACCCTGAAGCCGAGGCTGTCAGGCAGGGTTCACAAGATGTCAGAGTCAAAGACCCGCGGAGGGTAGAGGAAATTGCCGAGTCAATAGACCGGACAATTACCTTGAGAGGACCTCAGAACCCTCCAGAACAAGACGAACTGGCCAGGCTGCTCGGAAGGCTAGCCACCCCATTCACTCACACCATCCTGTCAGAAGAGAGGCCCAGAAAATTTATGGTGCCCAAATTCACCTTGTACGATGGATCTGGAGATCCAGGAGATCACCTCTCTCATTACCAGCATACGATGGCCCTTCACGGAGCCTCTGATGCTTTCATGTGCCGAACGTTCATCACCAGCCTGAAGGGAACTGCTCTGAAGTGGTTCCACAACCTCCCACCGAACTCTGTTACCAGCTTCTACAAGCTCGGTAGACAGTTCTTGGACAGGTTTATGACCAGCAGAAGGCTCAGAAGGGGGCCTGAATTCCTGCTAAACGTCAAGCAAACCAGGGAGGAATCCCTCAGAGCCTACATTGCGCGCTTCAACACCGAGCTCATGGAGATCACTGACTGCAGCCCGAAATTCCTTGTAGCAGCCCTGACTGCCGGGCTTGCCCAAGGTGGGTTCAGAGATTCCTTGACGAAAAGCCCTCCTGCCGATATGGCGGCATTAATGGATCGGGCCAGAAAATACATCAACCTGGAAGAAGCCAACCGCACGTCCCAAAAGGGCAGAGATCAGACCCAGAGGGACAATCCAAAGCGGGAGGACCACAAGAAGGAGGATCACAGAAGAAACTCGAACAAAAAGAGGGCCAAGAGCCTAGAGAAGAGAACAGCACCCAGAGCTGTGTACAACTCTGGACCGAGAGAGTTCACCAATTTCACTCCTCTGAATACTACACCGAACCAGGTACTCCGGCAGATCCGAGATCGGGAGAACCTGAGGTGGCCGGAACCAATCAAGGGAGATCCCAGCCTGCGGGACAAAAGTAAGTATTGTAATTTCCATAAAGATCATGGATATACAACTAACACTTGCAGGACCCTCCGATATGAGATAGAGCAGCTCATAAAGAAGGGGCGTCTTCGGGAGTTCGTCAAGCAGGACGGAAGGCAAAACCCCCAAGAAAACAAGCCTCAGCAGCGGCCCGACCAGAGGCCCGAACAGAGGTAGGAGCAGAGGGAGGGACGTAACGAACCCCAGAGGCAGAACAATCACGTCATTTACGTCCTCCATGCTGACTCTCCTGTCACGGAAATGTCCAACAGGGCAAGAAAGAGATATGCTCGAGAGGCCAGAGCCGCCCCAAACGTACTACAAATCTCCAACGTTGAAAAGAGGCTCAAGCCAGCACCGGAGATCCAATTCACTGAGCAAGATCTAGCAAGGGTACACTGCCCTCACAGTGATGCCCTTGTTATCACCCTCAGAATCGCCAACTTCGAGACCAGAAGAGTCCTGGTTGATACTGGAAGCCCCGTCAACATACTGTTTTATGAACTGCTTAAGCAGATGGGGATAGACCAGGACAACGTCAAGCCCACCACTGCCGTAATGGCAGCTTTTGATGGCAACCTCAGCACCCCTTTGGGGAGGGTCGACCTTCCTACCACTGTAGGAGAAGGTGAAGGGCAGAAGACCACCATCTCGGAGTATATGGTGTTGAACATGAAGTCTCCCTACAATGTCATAATCGGGAGACCCTGGTTACATCAGATAGGGGCAGTCACTTCGACCCTCCATCAGTGTCTGAAGTACGTCCACAACCAGAGCGTGCACTCTGTCAGAGGATGCCAGCCAACCTCCCGGGAGTGCCA